>JAHZSR010000008.1:0-600000 GCA_025782845.1 Boletus coccyginus
TGTCCACTAACCCACTTCAGATGAACGGCTCGCAGCGCGCTTCTCTGGAAATCCACCTACCGAGGATGCTTACGTTTACTTGAGCAATGGTCCATCAGCGTAGAGTCACAATATCCTTATGTGATCTCAACCATCTGAGGATACATCACTGTTAGAGCACCTTTTGCTTAGCTTTGCTGTTCCCTATCTCCCCATATTCAATTAATTTGTTCTCTCTGTGTCCATCGGATACTGAAAGGCATGGACAACTACTCGTCACCATTGTTGCCACTGGTGCCCACTCTTTCCATTCTGCGACCACCTTTTCCGGTCCGCCAACGTGCGTTGGTAACCTCTACATGATCGAGTCTCTTTCGTAGAACTATGGGAACGTATTTAACACCCCTTCTGTATGTACCTCCGCCCAAGGGTACACCAAGCACTGGAGGTTCATTGTTCGCCAACAGTGGGATTGTCGACATCGTCAGTCTCGTCGTGCTGAACGGGAAGTACCTAGGAGGCGGTGGATGATACCGAGCGGCAGCTGCTAGAAAATGGGCCTCAAGGGTGGTATGGATGAGCGAACGTTGGTGTACTGAATCCAGCTGACGATACAGGTCACCTTTGGTCCTTGCATCCTCGTTCCCACTGTTATTATCGCCAGTTTGCCACTGTACGTCCGAGTCTGCAAATGCGCAATCCCAAAGCATGAGAGGCAGCGCATCTGCCATCTGGTATTCTGGTTTTCGGTCGAGGATGGGGAGGGGTGCGTCGGTGGGGGAGAGGGGACGCTCGGACCCATCGACGTTCATCAGCGTGGGCATAATTGACGGGGATTCGAGGCCCGCACCGACGAGAAACAAGACGGCCATGATGTGCCGCACTTGGTGATACAGAAACGCAGAACCGACGAGGTCCAAGACATACACAGCGCGCTCTCCTTGCCCTGATACGAAGGCGACGTCGGCTTTCATGATCCGACGACGAAAGTCGGTGATCTGCTTGGCTGGGTCCAGTTTGGACAGGTTACGAAAATCGTGTTCGCCGACGAGGGCGGTGGCGGCGTGTCGCATGAGGGCGATATCGAGGTCGTGCGCGGTGAAAAAGTATTTGTAGTGTCGGTGTTTGCAGTTGAACCGGGCGGAGAAATCTGGGGATACAGGGGACCAGGCGAGAACGCGGATAGTTGGTGGGAGCACGCGGTTGAGGATAGAAACATAATGCAGCTCCTCGGTGCGCGGAGGTGGGGCAGACGAGTTCGAAGGAGGTTCGTCGATGAGGTCAAGGGATGGGAAGTCCGGGTCGACGTCTAACGTTGCATTGGGTACGATGTCTGGCTGTGCGGTCGATGAACCTGCCTGGTCCACGACCGGATCAGATGGTACATCGGGTTCAAGTTCCACTGGCACGGCTGACTTGGCGCCATTGACCGGGAGTGCGCTCCTCACCCAAAGCGAGATGACTTGTCCAGCAGCGCTCACGCCTACGTCGGTCCTCCCGCACTTCTCCCACCCACATCCATCTAAACCAGCCTCCGCATCCTACCAATCGCGCTTTTGCGAACGCTTGGAACAGTACCTCCTCGACGGTCGGCAATGGCGTACGATCGATCTGATACGCCAGACCATTATATTCCCATCCCGAATAGCAAAACTTGACCGCGATCTTGCGAACGGGATGATTTTCGAAATGGAACGGACGTCCACCGGTACCCGGAAAGAGGCCGCGCTTGGGACGGTTGTGATAACGAGAATCTTTGGCGCGTACTAGCTCGAGCTCGGTGAGACGCGCGATGAGCTCTTCCTTCGACCAGGTTTCATAGTTGGGTGACATGACCGGTATATGGGCCTTTGAGGGTAAGTAATGGTATCGAAAAGAAAATCTTCCGAACCGCATGGGCCGATTCAATTGACTCCGAACCTTGCAGGATGTTAAACACGGCCCACGGTCGCGGTTGAACCTCTGAAGTGGCCAAAATTCAATAACGTTGCAGTTCAAGTTTGACTAATTGTACGCCAACTTTCTATTGAAGGGGAGCGAGTACCTGCATTCATCCCATCCATCTGCGGCCCATCAGCGGCAGTTTATGACCTTGGCACATAGACCCTTAAGAGTTCGATGAGTTGCGTAACTCACTTGGGGTGGCCATTTAAATGGTACTATGGGGACCAGGCTATGACAGGTATGTAGGGATGCACCGGAACAGTCATTATCGAAAACTAACCACCTTCGCAGGTTTGGAGCAGCTGTCAGTCTACCCAGAATGATTGGACACAAGTTCGAGTTGTCGATAGCGTTCGTTGACAAGACAACCTCGGGTCCCAAATTTAGTCGTTACACTCAGTTTATCAAGTATTCTCCTTCTCATGACTCGAGGGCGTAGCATGCGAGACCAAGGCTCTACTCATGATATATTTCCGTTCGATCTCATGTAAGAGGAAGAGTGACATTGTGGTCGAGCTGGTGGTTTCCTAAAGCACGACCTGATAGAATGGTCACCGGAATAATGAGGCTAGAGGGCAGATCTATCATTCCGCTTACCAAAATCAAGAGTCCAGAGGTTAAATTGGCTGGTGAGGAACGGCTGATTCGGGGGGGATTCTACCGAATTCGCTCTTCTTGCAAAGCGTTCCATGCTCAGTATCATGCGACACCCCTAGATGCGACGATGTCATGAGTGAACGCATTCCCAAAGGAGATATGATCAGACCGAGATACTGATAAACGCCGAAATCCAACTAAAAAAAAAGAAAGCTAAGCATGACACACAACGACGTCAAACCATGATCACAAACAAACAAAGAGCAATTGCTTCCTTGTTCTCCATGCCAAGCATGATTGCCGCTGATATGAGCCAGACTGGGTCATCATGTTAGTACCGAGCTCACTACCCGACTGTTGCTGGTGACATCTACTTACAAAGCATCGTGGCATACACTGTACTTCCATCGCGAACCACGAGTGATATAAGGGGAGTCCTCCCCCAACCTGCCTTGCGAGCGAGGAAGTACTTGAACAATGTCATGCTAATTAGCATGAAATGAACGGTGAACCCTAAGGCGCTTAGCAGACCCTCTGGTTATCAAATACTCGCAACGAATAGCAGAGCTAGGACTCACGTTTGATGGCCGTGATTGCTAGTCGGTCGTAGTAGAAGACATGTTCCATAAATGTCGGTGGTTTTTCCGCAACCATATCGTTTTCACTGTCCCTCCAGCCTCCATTAAAATCAAAAACAACAGCAGGATTGCAACCTTTCTGGATCGGTTGTATAGAGCAAACACTGCAGACTTTGTCCAACCGAACTGCGTCTTCCAACGGAGAAATCATCTTGGACTTACCACGAGACGCCAAAATAAACTCGAGCGAGCTTTCAAAAGCCTGTGATGAAGTTGCCACGTAGAAGAACCGAATGTCACACAACCTGGGGGGATTACTACCATCTGCCAATGTTCCGATCAGGGAGTTGTGAGCTTCTGAGTTGGAATCAGTGGCTCTTGCAAGACATTTGTGCGACATATTGCAATGCACTCACATTTGTGCGACATATTGCAATGCACTCACATTTGTGCGACATATTGCAATGCACTCACATATGTGCGAATAGCACAACATAGCGAAGAAAGAAGTACACCCATTTGAACAAGTTTTTATTACGCATACTGTAAGTGTTGATAAAGCGCGGTGTCGGGAAGCGAGCCTGCATGAGAATAAGACCTGTTACGCACGTCCAAATATACTGGACTTCATCATCAAATGTGACAAAACAGTTCCACACCAGAAGGGCCAGAGACGCGACTGCAGTAGGATCAGCACCACGCGAAACACTGCCATGAAAACATACTGCTGTGATAGAAAACGGCGCGAACAGAAGTTGCCGCGATAGCTACTGCATAGTCAACGACGCTACTTGGAGACATCGGAATATCTGGGTAGTCGGACGACTGAGTCTGTCACTGCCAGTGCGAGGTTCAAGTTTCAAAACGCGTTCGCTCTAAAGTATGTACTCAGTCCTTCCTGTGCCATGGCTCCCACATTGGCTGGGGATAGGGTTCGGTGCTAGCATTGAATTGAAAAGGACCCTAGGCTGTCGTTGGTCTCGAATGACCTGTTTCGTCAAATTCAGTAAGTTGTGCTTAGCGGCCATCCCCCGCCAGGGACTGCCATACTATTTGAGTCGAACTGAAACGTCGATGGACCCCCGCAAACACGATGATGACTAACAGTCGGCGAGTCATACTCTCCGGTGTGTACACAGGTTTACCACTCCGAACCAGAAGTTAGTCGAGCCTCTAAAGCGGCCAGGCCCCTGTCAGAATTAAATGGATGAACTAGAAGTTGCGTTGTGCACTCAACTCCGACTTCACAGAAGTGGTAAGCGGTTAAAATCTGGGAATCCCGTTTTCGTAGTGGCTCAGGGCTGTCAGCCAGCACGTTGCTAGCAAACATGTCTTTCATCCTGGGTAGTTGATGCCAAGAGCAAAAAAGATCAACCAAGCCTTCAATATAAGCCCGATTCATGGTGCGGGAACAGTGTCCATATAGCCAAGAGTAACATTATAGTTGAACAACCTGTACACCAGATTTCTATTGAAGGTGAGCGAGAAAGTAATATCCATCACACCATCAGCGGCAGTAGCAACCTCACGTAACTCCCTTGAGAGTTAGGCTCGAGCCCTTTGAGTTCGATGAGTTGCAGCTCACGGACTCATCTAATGCATAATGGAGTAGTACGTCATCGACTGGACACCGTGGACCTCGTACGCCCCTATCATCGAAAACTGACCACCTCTTCTGGTTTGGGGCAGCTATTAATCTACCCGGGAAGATATTGAAGATTGGACGCAAGTTTGAGTTGTCGACGACACTCGTTGACAACCTCTGGTTCTGTATTTAAAATTTTAGTTGTTACACTCGGTTCATCAAGTATTCTCCTAATGCTCGGACCTGTGACCTGAAGGCACGGTATGTGAGACCAAGGCTCTACCCATCATCCACCATTCATGATGTATTCCCGTTCGATCTCATGTAAGAGGAATGGCGACACTTTAGTCGTGCTGGTGGTCTCCTGAAGTACGACCTGTTGGAATAGTCACCGGGATAACGAGGCTAGAAGACAAATCTATCATCCCGCTCACTAAAGTCAAGAGTTCCGATGTTAAATTGGCTGGTGAGGAACGGTTGACCCAGGGAGGATTCTACTGGATCCACCCTTGCAAAGCGCTCCATGCTTAATATTATGTGACACCCCTGGATGCGATAATGTCATGAGTAAACACATTCCCAAAACCAAGTTTGATCATACCGAGATACTGATAAAAGACGTGATCCAACTAAAAATTAAAAAATGCTAAGAATCAGCAACAAACAACAACGTCAAACCATGATCACAAACAAAAAGAGAGTAACTGCTTCCTCGTTCTCCATGCCAAATATAATCACCACTGATGCGAGCATGACTGTGTCATCTGGTTAGTGTCGAGCTAACTGACCCGACTGTTGCTGGTGACATCTACTTACAAAGCATTGTCACATACACTGTACTTCCATCACGAACCACGAGTGATACAAGGGGAGTCCTCCCCCAACCCGCCCTGAGGGCGAAGAAATACTTGAACAATGTCATACAAACAAGCATGCAATAGACAATTAGCCCTAAGATGCTAAGTAGACCCTCTGATTATCAAGCATTCACAACGAACAACAGAACTAGGACTTGCCTTTGATTCGTGCTATTGCTACTTGGTCGTAGTAGAAGGCACGTTCCATAAAAGTCGGTGGATTTCCGCAGCAATATTGTTTTCACTGCGGCCCCAGGCTCCATTAAAATCAGAATCGACAGCAGGAATGCAATCTTTCTGGATCGGTTGTATAGAGCAAACACTGTAGATTTTGTCCAACCGGACTGAATCTTCCAACGGAGAAATCACTCTGGACTTACCACGAGATGCCAAGGTAAACTCGAGCAAGCTTTCAAGAGTCTGCGAGAAAACCACCACATAGACGAACCAAATATTGCACAACCTGGGGGGATTACTGCCATCTGCAAATATTCCAATCAGGCAGTTGTGCGCTCTGAGTTGGAATCAGTGGCTCTTGGCAAGACATTTGTGCGACATATTGCAATGCACTCACATATGTGCGAATAGCACAACATAGCGAAGAAAGAAGTACACCCATTTGAACAAGTTTTTATTACGCATACTGTAAGTGTTGATAAAGCGCGGTGTCGGGAAGCGAGCCTGCATGAGAATAAGACCTGTTACGCACGTCCAAATATACTGAACTTCATCATCAAGTGTGACAAAACAGTTCCACACTAGAAGCGCCAGAGATGCGACTGCAGTAGGATTAGCATCACGCGAACCACTAGCATGAAAGCATACTGCTGTGGTAGAAAATGGCGCGAACAGAAGCTGCACCTGCGGTAGCCATTGCATAGTCGACGGTGTTACTTGGAGACATCGGAATATCAGTCTGGGGTCGCTGCGAGCTTTAACATGTTCACTCTAAAGTACTCACTCCTGTGCCATCACTCCCACGTCGGCTGGGGGACAAAGTTCAGCGCTCAGCGCTAGTAGTGAATTAAAAGGCCCTACCCTGTCGTCGGGTCTTGGACGGTCTGTCCACAGATTCAGTTGGTGCTCAGTCATCCGAGTCAGCACGAGGGCTTGATACCCAGGGACCGCCATAAAGGTTCCCATTTGTCAGACTGAAACGTCGATTCTTCATGGTTATTTTGCGTCCATGACCCTACTTTGCATTCAATCTCAGCGTGAGATGTGGCGGGGCGACAAGCCTGAAAAATTCTCGAACAGCCTGTCGCTCGGCTATTTCAACGAAGTACTCGTATTTTGCATCGTGAACGCGTCACTGACCATGTACTTCAAGTTGTCTACTGTGCGTCTCGTCCGATGGAAAGAGTCGGGCCGGGAATGTTTGTTGATGTGTGTTGGAAACACAAAGCAAATATATACTTATCTGTTACAAATAAGTTACGTAGCGAGAATAAATAATTCGGTTGAACCAATCTTCATCCGACAAGCGAGCACAGATCCATTGGAATCTCGCGCCGCTGCCGCAAATGCACACCTCTGGTCGCTTTGAGGGCGCAAAACCACCCAGTCCACGTAAGTTTACAACCTCGATTGTATCTTTAAGAGGCTCACCGTCACGGCTGTTGCAGCGAGGTTGAAAAGCACCAACTTACCCGAAGATACAGCTGGTCAGGCTGTAGAACCTGAGCCGTTCCTTAGTGGACATCCTATCTTGCCGGAGGACATGGGTATGCTGGCCTTTGTAGAGCGACTAGCCTCTCAGTAGTTTACACCTTTGCCTTCAGACATCGCCGATCTGACACAGGCACAGCTCTATGAAATGAATCAAGTAGGTATACTCGTTCGATCACATTTACTTCACCCGTGACCACTCTCTGCAGAAACTCCTTGAGGAGAGCATGGGGTCGTGGCGTCCTTTGGTCTCTCCGCCTGAAGCTACGTCTGTCCTGCGAGAAGAATACTCCAACTCCCCCGATTTTCTGGCTCAGATAGATACCTTAATCCGTCGAGGATACGGGGTTATAATTCGCGCCAAAGGTTGGTGTGGTATCACCTGTGACATGATCAGATATCTAACTATACACTTATTTAGGCGATGGTGATTGTTTCTATCGAGGTGACTCTGCTCTGTCTGTTGGGATCTCACTTTTGATGCATTTCAGTTATTTAGCGTTGGCCTTTGCCTACCTGGAGTGCCTTATGAGGTCCCCGGGGCGTAACAAACAAGATCGGTTAGCGGCGACCAAGGATATACTCGCGATAGCTGGTTTCGACGATTGTGTCTACGGATCACCTTACGAGATCCTCCAGAGCCTGGTTCAACCTCACGGTGCAAGTTTTACAAACGCAATGGAAGAGCTTTGGCAAAGTTTTACGGACCCACAGAGTACGTCGACAATCGAAGTGTGGCGTCACCCGTCTCACCCGTTCTCCTAGCGTCCAACTACATCGTGATGTACATGCGTCTGCTGACTTCTGCCCAGATGCGTGTCGACGAACAATTTGAAGGCTTTCTTTTCGACCCCGAGTCACAAACGCAAACCTCCGTCGACGATTTCTGTAAGCGATTCGTGGAACCCCTTGGAAAAGAGGCAGGTGAGTGCACACACATACCTTTCAGCGTCAGACTACAGCATCTCCAAAAAAGACCATGTTCAGGTGGCTGCCCTCGCTCAAGCATTGGACGTTCATGTCAAGGTCGCGTATCTGGATGGGCGCGCTGCAGACGGCCAGGTTAACTTTGTCGATTTTTCGGAGAATGCGTCGGGCCGTACTGAGCCGTTAGTTTTACTATACCGGTGAGCGATTGTTGTGTTGATTCTAATCAACGTCGTTAATCATCCGATGGTTAGACCTGGTCACTATGATATTTTACAGATGAACGCCTGAAAAAAAGAATCGACGGTGAACTGTAAATATATTCACAGCATTTTCCATGTAAGATATCCATATCCATACCCGGAATGAATGATTGCGGTGCTGTCTCCGTCGGGTGATATCTAGAACCAGGTAGATCAGAAATGTACTAGTTACTGGTGGTCGTAATGCCTCGAACCGGTCGCAGCCCTGAGCGCATGATCAATCATCCCGACCTTCATTCTGGTTACACACATCCAGGGTGATATCTCGGTACTTACCTGTCTTCCTTTCATTATCAAACGGGGCTGATGATCGGATGATCGATTATATCGTGCCTGGTACTGTTCATGGAAGCCTGAGGTCGCCGTCAAACCCGACGAACTTGGTGAAACTATTTGCCCAGCCCAAAATTTCCCAGAAACCGCCGCATGCTCTGTTTGTACTATCCCGGGCTGCCCTTGTTGCGCGGTGCCCCGTTTCTGATATGATATAAAGTTGGAAGAAAGTCCTTAAGTTAGTAAAACTCGGGTGCCTGGGCAATAAACTTCCGCAGAACTACTTTAGCCACCGTGTGGGCGAAGAAACAAGAAAAGCAAAACGAGGTAACGGGGAGAATTACTGTAGTACCAGATACATGAGTTGGCCGAACCTCGCGGCAGAAACCTTGCTCGTTCAACTAGTCTCAAAACTAGACAAGTTTCTAGGGCACTACGTGCTCCTTCAAGTTGGTCCTCGCTAGGCGGCTGCCTGATCAATTTGAAGGAACAAAGCAACCAAGGTTCAGTGCGCATTTGTGCCCTAGGGCTGCTCACCACCTGGTATATAATCGTCTTCAACTTTTCCTCACACACTTTTGATTTTCCGCCAAGAACATGCTTGGTCCACTGAAGACCGTAATGAAATTTGCGGTGCGAGAAATACAAGACACAGATCGCAATCGCTTCAATGCCACGAACACATACGCTACACACCTTGCAGTTGTTCTCCTCAAACAGCATCCACACCTAACTCTAAGAATAATGTCGCGCGTGTTCATCGAGTTTACTAAGAATTTCTTCTCGTTCCTCAACGGATTTCCTCGCGCTGAGGATGGTCAATAACTTGTCAGTGTCGACGCAGCATCAAGACTCACAAAGACTGGGCGAATACAGGGACATGCGACGGTTCCTTGATGTATCCCAGTTCGATCAAGGCCCTTTGGCGAGATGCAAGCCTGGAGACACGCACACGTCAATGAACGACGCATCCCGGTGGACCACCAACTTACTGTTCCATCGGCGTAAGCGGCGCCTTGTGGTGTTTGCGCTTCGGAGGCCACTCCGTTTCTGGCGTCTTCGAGCGTTTAGTATTGGCCTCTGACCCTCCGGATTTTCTTGCAGCAGCCTTGCGTCGTTTATGCTCCTGGTGCAAGTTGAGCATTCTGAACGAGCTTTGCCAAGTGATCTGTACCTTGAGCGCATTCCGGGATCGTTCCTCCTCGATCCGACTGGGAAGTAACACGTCATCGTTGCGATGACTATACTGCACACCAATTGCACCCAGCGCCTCCTGTATATCGTTCTCCTCTGGGACGTCAGGGGCGTCTGACGAAAACGTATTGTCGTTCTCTTGAATAAAAGGATACACTATATACTCACCATCATCAAAGAGTAGAGCTGTCAATCCTCGCAGATCCGCCTGAAAGAGATGTTAATGTCCGGGGTCAAATGATGAGGATATTATATGTACCTCCTCCTTCCCCCCCTTTTGGTCTGCTTCCTGCGCCCAGTCATCCTTGGCCCTTGATCGTCGCCGAGATCTTGCCCCAAGGTGCGCCAGAGCCCAGTCAAGTTCAATGATGGATGCTCTTTCGATCTGATGTCAAAACTCAAAGTCCAGTCACCATGATCGAGGATCCAATCCCTTGAGCTTACCGCGAGTTTGGTAGCAAGGGTATTCTCGTGAAGTTTGAATATATTTTTTGCACCGAAAAGCTCGCCTTGTCTATTGGTATCTCCTTGTACCCCCGAGAAGTACCTAACACACCATCCATATTCAACTGTCAGCTGTTCGGACAAAAATCCTCACCTCGTCTGCACACTAGCTTGGTAAGCCAATAGCCATTTGCTGTTGCTTGTAAAGCTGCCGAGCATAGATTAGTTCTTCGATCGAGCCTGCTCCCAAGAGTCGGTAAACGTGGACGTCACGAGTCTGACCGAAACGGTAGGCCCTATCCATAGCTTGCAGGTCATGGGCGGGATCTAAGCGCAAGTCCGGTGGTCAACAGGAGGCAGCACCAAGCGAAGTCAAGTGTACTCACTCCAGTTGGGGTCTGCATGCGTTGTTCTCGTCAAGAAGTAACCAGCAGTTCATTAGCACTTACCAAAAATGACCACCTTATTGGCGCCAGTCAGGTTCAGCCCAGTTCCCCCGGCCAGAGTAGAGATTAGAAATACGAAGATATCAGGATCTTGATGAAATCTGTCAATCATCGGCATCCCTGCATGTTCCGAGAGGGTGAGTTCCTTCAGTGCCGAATATGATGTGCCCCTTACTCTCGAGCCGATTTGTGGATCCGTCTAGTTTCAGAAATCCGTAACCTAGTGTTGGCCGTAAACAAACGGCGCTACGACTTTCCATTAAGAAATCAACCGCACTGCAGTGCTTGAGATGGAAGTCTAACATCTCAAGTAATTTGACAGATTTTGTAAAAATGAGAACCTTGTTTGATCGGTCCTTTCTCCAATCCTTGAGCAGTGTATCAAGAACCTATGGAGCGGCTCATTAAATGGGCACACCTATGAATGACCTTCACTACTCACGGCCCATTTGCCACAGAAAGATGGCTGCATGATCGCTGTCCCGAATTTCGGTACCGGCTCCCCAGCAAATGCGAACTCGGCAAGCTCGCGATGCCGGACAGTCTGTTGTGCGATGAGAATGCAAAACATAAACAGGTCCCTGGATCTCTACCTGTTCTTGACTATCGGTGGGGGCTACAGTACTTGTCAGTTGTCTAGTTACTTTATCTATAAAAAGCGTCACCTGGGAGGATCAGAGCCAAGTGATTTGAGATCTTGATCAAAATTGATGTGAATTTCAGAACGTCTCCCTTCCCGAAAGAATGACAACATTCTTTACGCCTTGGAGAACTGTCAGCTGACTGTTGACCTAGCCTGCTTCATAACGTACTTTTTCTTTGACCCACAATCGCAGAGTTCGTCCTTCCGGACGATGTTCTGGACTGGGTCCATTGCAAGAATTCGCTTGTATACTTTGATTTGTTGCGGTGTTAGAGGACAGAAGACGACATCGTCAATCTTCGTTGGTAGCTGTGCAAATTTTGTATGTCACGGGATTCAGGATCAAAGCGTAGTTATTTACCTGATTCTTAATGATGTCCTTGGTCCTGAAGACTCGTTGAAGGAACGAGGTGATACAGCGACAGATAACCTACCTTCGTTTGAAGAACTTTGGCAGTAACTGGTCCCTGACAATCGTTGCAACAGCCTACAAAGAGTCAAACATGCTCTTCAAACAGTACAAGAGTCTGTGACGCACCAACGCTTTGGTCCTCTCCTCTTCCGTCGCATTCGCCGATTGCCCCACAGTCAACGGTTTGACAACGAAGCCTTTCCATTGCTTCATCGACCCCAGCTCCCCGGGGTTCGTCCAGTCAAGAATTGTCCACAGCTCATTGTAGGAGTTTTGTATCGCCGTTCCTGTCAAGCCGAAACGGCGCGTGCATGCAAACTGGTGGTACGCCCTGGTAATCTTGGACCGAGGGTTTTTGACACGGTGCACTTCATCGACCATGATAACCGACCAGGGTAACTTCGTCCAGTAACGAGATATCCTTGCGCGCGAGGTCAAACGAAGTGATTACTGCGAAGGTACAAGTGAGCCTTGCTCGACAGTCAAACGAAAAGTTTATACTTACCCACATCTAGACGTCCCATCTTAAAATCTGTAAGGACCTCCTCTCTACGCGTCGGCGAGCCAGTATACGAACCAACATCAAAATAGCCCCACTGGTAGCTTGCCAGTTGGCTGGAGTTGCTCTCGCGTGAACTTGAGGGCACTCACCGTCTCAAACTCACGCTCCCAGTTGGCGACCACAGTAGACGGTGCAATGATCAGGCAAGTCGGCCATGTGGCATTCGCGGGAGGAAGAGTTCGATATTTTTTCCACTCTACACCGTCTTGCAGCCTCGAGACATGGTTTCGTCTCCGATCTACATCTCTCTGGTCGCCGTGCTTCTTCATGATAGCAGAGAGGAATGATATAACCTGGATGGTTTTGCCTGTCATGTCATACTGTAACTAAGACGCGCGATGCTCCGATGTACGACACAGTCAGCACTTACCCTACAGTCAAAGCAGAGGGAACGGAGTCTCAGAGCTAGGAGCTGAGGCAAGAAATTTGACGTACAAGACCCATATCATCGCCAAGAAGTCCGCCCCGTCCTTCATTATACAAGTTCCAGAAAAATTGTACACCTTCACGCTGGTATTCTCTTAAATACGTGTTGATCGCAGCTGGTACCATGATACCCTTCTCGCGGCTTAGGACAAAAGCAGTGAGGAATTTCTGTCCATCGCGAAGCGGGAACCCTGGTCTAGGACTGAATGCCTGCAGAAGACAGATTTAATGCAACGAAAACAACGTAGTACGAGGGGGGGCGGACAGGATTTGCAATCGTCTCCTCTTCGTCTTCAGATTCCGTCTCAGAATCTGACGGAACGGGGTCAATCGCTTGTGTGGAAGAAATCAAAATTCGTGGGTCCTGGATCAATGGTGAAAAGGACCGCATACCAGTGGAACGTGTGGTTTTCACGAACTTATCCTCCTCTGATTCTGATTCTGTCTCAGAATCGTCTACAATGGATTAGCTCGAGAATTGAAGAAGCATTTTAAATTTGGCATACCCTCCACGGGAGGTGTCTGCTTGCGCTTTGACGGAGGCATGACTTGAGGAAAGGAGGGTGACTTGCGTTTTAGTGTTTGTACAACTGGCTCTGGTTCTGACTCTGATTCCGTCTCAGAATCAGCTACAACTGGGGTAACGCTGCCTATATTAGGGGTTGCCTCCTTAGATTTCGAAAACATCGACAATGTTCTAGAAACAACAGGTTCCTCCGCGTCGCTGCCCTTGTCTGAGGCGACGTCCGATAACTCGTCATCTACTTCTGCGCCTTCTTCGCCCTCAGAGGCAGAATGTAGGTCCAAGTCATCGCCTGAATAAATCAAGGTCATGTATGTTCACGAGATCCGGAATACCACATTTCCATACCGAAATATTGCAACAGAGGATTCGTTTTTGGCCCTTCAGCGCGACGGGACGCGCTCCCTGCAGCACACAAAACGTTTATATATACCATCCACGCGTAAATATCCACTGACCAAAATTAGGACTGGGTCCCACCGAGGACGTCAGCTCCGTCTCGCCCGTGACGTGCGGGGCGGTGACGGATCCGACGATTCACGGCCACGTTTTTTTGGTTTCTTCTTCGTCTCGTGAACAAATGCTCCTGCATTAAATTCTGGGTCGGAATCCGGTTCTACGTCATCTTAGGTCAACGCGCATATCCCCGGATATAAGGCTTATGTACCTAGGGGTGCAGGGATCGAGTCCAGAATCCCTGTACAACACATCGTTAATACGTGACACAAAGCGACGAGAGGCGGCGCAACTCTGTTTGTATGCAGGCGCTTTCGCCTTCGCCTTTCCATGAGACATCGTGTAGTAGATGGTAGATGAGCTCGGTAATGAATCATCCCGATTCCCGTCGCGCCTCCGAGAACACGTGATGGGATCACCTGACCTAACGCAGTACATCACGTCACACAGCACACACGGTGATCGTACAGAATACAATCATTTTCAGCGTAGCAAATACGAACAACATATGGAACCAGGTGTACGAATGACGACGATGGTGAGCAAGCACACGAGAGCACGGAGTACCGAAATGAGCAAGTTACAATCGAAGGAGGAAAAAAGATACGGCGTTAAGGAGGGCCCAGTGAGCACATGTCTGGCAGAGGACGGAAAATATTATACTAGGAGTCGAGGGAGAGGGCAAGTCGTGATTAGGTTGCGACGAGGGAGCAAGGAAAGACGGAGTCTTGGATATGCACAGACATGTTACGGGGTTTCGACGGTTACTCGTCGTCGTCGTCGGCAGCCTCTTCACCACTCTCTTTGGAGGTTGCCTTTGTCTGCTAGATTCAGAGCTTAACTAGGCGGAAGAGAGTAAGAGAAGCGGACTCACGCCAGCCAGGGATGCTTTCTCCTCCTCAGCTCGTGTCTTATCCTTGGCAGCCATATCAAGATAAGGCTGCGGGAAGTATTAGCACATGTACAAGACGAAACACAAACAGAAATACCTTTTTCTCGTCTTCGTCAAGTTCCTTCCACTTGGCGCCGAGAAGTTTGCCGACCTCGCCTGTAAACAGGGTTTATATTGATATCATAGGCAGCGGGGACCCACTGACCGAATCCAGCATCAGGGTTCTCAGTTTTGATTCTCTCTCTCCAGTCTTGACTAAAGAACATATAAGCAGAAAGAGCTCGCTTTGGCCCCCCCTTGGCCTTTGACTTGGTGCCTTTCGCAGTTTTAGCTTCGGATTTTTCAGCAGCCTTGCGCTGTTGATGAGTGTGAGCAATAACGCATGAGAAAGGGTGAAGGAGGGTATGGGTTGGGTGAAACATAGCATATATGCAGCTATATGCATTCTGGTATGCAAGTTGTGGTGAACGAACCTTGGGTTTTGCTTCCTTGGGCATCTGGAAGAGAAAAACGAATTAGCAAACGATTCAACACGTCGTGGACACGCGAAAAAGTGTGCAAGTGAAGTGGGGTGTTGTGGGACACGGTGCGCGCCGACGCGTCGGTGACCAAACAAACATGGCACCAGCGCGGGCGTAACAGAGCACGACGACGACGACTGGGAGCGAGGACAAAAAGGGTTGTCCAGCATCGAGAGGGATCGAGGAGGACGATCAAAGAGTAAATAAAGTAGAAGGGCAAGCAGACCTTTGTTATATGCTACAGTGAGGTGTAGGGGAGTGATTGATTTAGGCGGGTGGACCGCACAGTGCTATAAGGCAAGGTTGGCTGGGAGCGTTTGGCGGGTGAGAGCCTCGTATAAGGGCCTCGCATTTTCCAACCGTGAGAATTTTGAGCACGGACTCGCTTACATAAGCACCGTTCAACAAGCTGTCAGTTCCGGACATCTCCGGCGCGTCGACGCGTTGCACCCCGCGCATTGGACCCCTCTCTCGGCAGGCCTCTTCGGCCATACCTCCGAAAATAACCACTCTCTGGGGGGTCGTAGCCCAAAGCACTTTGCCATTGACATGAAAAGGCCACTACATAGATATTGTCCCTATATGTTCTCTGTCATCCCTGTGATTACCGGCCGATACAGTATACATAGATAGATGCGCGAAAGCAAGCTGTCTGTCTCTTAGTCGTGCAGAGAAATGCTGTTTTCGGAACTTACCTCGAAAGCAGATAATGTAGTCCAATGGAAAGAGATGTTAGCTATCTTCGAAATCAATGTCAGGAAGACACAGCTGCCCTAAGCCCAAGTCAGGCAGTCGTGCCATTTTGACGAGTAGACTGAGACCCTCGTCGCCGGCACCTGAGCCTGGGCTATTGAGGAGTTCCCAGGTGTAATCGTCGATTTCCTCTGCCACACGACCCCAAGTAGTTTTGATGGCGCCGGGGTGATTGAAGGATGCCATAATAAAGCAGAGTGGTGAACCTGTGGAGTAGAGTCGTCAATACACCGTCCCATGGCTGGGCGATTGCCTACATAAGCCAGAGATCTCTTGTTCACGAGTAAGATACGGCGATTGGGTCTCCTCGGGGAGGAACTTTGGAGTATCCTGGATGAGGTCCGGAAGGACATCGCCCAGACTGTATAAGCGTCGACACGAAGGACAGACACGACCAGTGGCCCGACTCTTGTTGTACCACAGGATCTGAATAGACATCGGTACCGGTGAGCAGACTCAAGCAACTGACCCACTATGGCAGACTCCTCCGGTAGGACAGTGCATAGCATTTGTAGGACCTCTTCTTGTGCAAACTCCGCACACAACTCATCTTCCAAGGCGGGAGGCTGAGCAAAGAAAGACGAGAGAAAAGTACGCGCATCGCGGACGCGAGGGCCATTTCCAGGATCGTATATGTTGGGGCTAGCGATGAAAACGCCGTCGTGACATGAATAAAGAGGATCGAAAGAGGATTCGTGAAGATGAGGGTCGTCGGTAGTGTCATCGAAATCGTGACGTTGGCGGGGTGGGTCCGGGAGGAATTGGATGGTTTGTGGGAGTTGATGCTTCTTGTCTCGCCGGGGCTGTTGCTTCTTCTTTCTCCTGTTGTTACATGGTCCAGGCATGATGTCGGGATGAACATATGCATGTCACGCGTGATGGGACGCGTGTGTGACATATGCAGAGTTTGCGCGTGTTTGCATCGGTGACCGAAAAATAGCCGATTCCTTGATCGTCCATGTGACTCGGTACAGAAAAAACGGACTAGGCTGATTGCAATCCATCAGGGCAAGATTTCAGGTCTGTTGCGACACACCACGACTGTTCGCCTTCATCGGCGTTGTAAAGTATCTGCGCAATTTCACTTCCGCAGCATGGCCAATACCATGGAACTCGCCCAGGCATGTCTCTCACTCCACTTCTCTTGTCAGACACTCATTTGCATCCAGACAGGAAAGCGTGATTACCTGAGGTCCTTGGAAAAGAAATACCAAGCTCGATGGCGGGAGGAACGCCTCTTCGAGACCGCCGCTCCCTCGCAGGACGAACTCCGCGGTCTCTCCCCAGAACAGATCAAGGAGAGATACCCAAAGTGGTTTGGAAACTTTCCCTACCCGTACATGAATGGCTCCTTGCATCTCGGTCATGCTTTCACCATCTCAAAAGTTGAGTTTGCTGCCGGATACCAACGCATGCTCGGAAAGCGCGTCTTGTTCCCTCATGGCCTACATGTTACTGGGATGCCAATCAAAGTACGTCCACATCGCGACTGCGCCAGTTAGATGGGCCCACTCAGCTCTTGCCTCCATCAGGCAGCATCGGACAAAATTATCCGTGAGATGGAGCTCTTCGGTGAAAACTTTGAGCGATATGATCCCAACGCGGAGGACGAGACACCTAAAGTGACTGAGAATGGCCCTACCCCAACTGCGCAGGTCGGAAAAGCGACCAAGGGAAAAGTGGCCGCCAAAGCCACAGGTCTGGCCTATCAATTCCAAATCATGGAATCCATTGGCATGCCCCGCGAAGAAGTAAAAAAGTTCGCCGATCCTTATTATTGGCTGTCCTACTTTCCACCGATCTGCAAAGTATGTCTCACATCGCAAACCATTTCTTCGACGCCTTATTTTATCACAGGATGATAATAACGCCATGGGAAACCGGATAGACTGGCGTCGCTCTTTCCTGACGACCGATATTAACCCATACTATGACTCCTTCGTCCGATGGCAGATGAACAAGCTACACAGAATGGGTAAAATCAAGTTTGGCGAACGATATACCATCTACAGCCCCAAAGACGGCCAGCCATGCATGGATCACGATCGATCTGATGGAGAAGGTGTTGGCCCGCAGGAGTACGTCGCCATCAAAATGAAAGTCGTCGAATGGAGCCCTGCAGCCAAGGCAGCCATCGAGGGTAAAGTTGGAGGAAGAACAGTGTACTTGGTCGCTGCCACACTGCGTCCGGAGACAATGTACGGATTGTCACGCTCACATGCCCGGATTTGTTTCCCTTAAACACTCTTTGGTTGCAGGTACGCTCAAACGAACTGTTTCGTTGGTCCATCTTTAAAGTACGGCGTTTTTGCTATCAACGACAATGATGCCTTCCTTGTGTCATACCGAGCAGCGCGCAATATGGCCTTCCAAGGCCTCTCTCCCTCACGCGGAGAGGCTGTGCAGTTGGTGGAGATCGATGGTGCAAGCATTGTTGGGACAAAAGTCAATGCACCCTTTGGTGTCATCCCCGAAGTATATGTGCTACCGATGGAAAGTGTCAAAGCAACCAAGGCACGGCAACCTCATTTATTCCATCCTTACAGCGACACTCAAGATATGTATATGATAGGGAACCGGTGTCGTCACCTCCGTACCCTCCGATTCACCTGACGATTACGCGACAACGGAAGAACTGCGTAAAAAGGCCGAATACTACAAAGTGGATCCCAAATGGTTGGACTTCACACCCGTGCCTGTCATCGAGACCGCCAAATACGGGGAGCTTACCGCCGTCGAGGTCTGCAAAGAGCTGAAGGTCCAGTCACCCAAAGACGCCAAGGCGCTCGCGGATGCAAAGGAGATCGCATACAAAGAGGGTTTCTACGGTGGCACGATGATCATCGGTGACTTTAAAGGGGAATCGGTCCAGGAAGCCAAACCAAAGGTCCGCGCGCAGCTGATAGAAAGAGGATTGGCTGTCGCCTACGCGGAGCCCGAAAACTTGGTCGTGTCGCGTAGCGCAGATGAGTGTGTCGTTGCGTTGATGGACCAGTGGTACTTGGACTATGGTGAACCAACTTGGAGAGCACAGACCGAGAAGTGTGTTTCCTGGACTCCCTTGTGTTTGTTGTATTGACTACTCTCTCCAGACACTTGGCGAGGATGGACACTTGGACTGTGGAGACTCGTAATTTATTCGAGTCAACCTTGGCCTGGCTGAACCAATGGGCCTGTGCGCGCACGTATGGCTTGGGTTCAAAGATGCCCTGGGATCCCCAGTTCATGGTTGAAAGCTTGAGTGATTCGACAATTTACATGGCTTATTACACTGTCTCCCATCTGCTCCACGGTAAGCCTTCGCGTCACCCTGTCTGTCCAATCCGCTCTCATCCACTTGACCGAGACAGGTGGCGACATTACTGGACACATTGTCGGTCCCCTGGGCGTGATGGCCGAACAAATGACCGACGAAGCTTGGGAATACATCTTTTGCAATGGTCCTTGGCCCAATCCGGAGCCCTTCCCGAGAGAGAAAGCCGACGCGATGAAGCACGAGTTCAACTACTTTTACCCTTTTGACATGCGTTCATCCGGAAAGGACCTAGTACAAAACCACCTGACGTTCTCGCTTTACAATCACGTCGCCATATTCGCGGAGGATAAGTGGCCTCTGGGCATCCGCACGAACGGGCACTTGATGCTTAACGGACAGAAGATGTCAAAGAGCAAGGGGAATTCCCTGACGCTCCGTGAGGGTATCGACAAGTTTGGTGCGGATGCGATGCGTTTGACCTTGGCCGATGCCGGCGACGGCGTCGAGGATGCCAACTTTGACGAAAAGACGGCCAACGCAAATATTCTGCGTTTGCACACGTTGCTTGGATGGTGTGACGTATGTATTCGGCTCTTTGCACACACCTGTCATCCGCTGACGGGAGTACCTAGGACATGTTGAAAGACAGGTCCAAGTTGAGGACAGGCCCCAAAAACTACCACGATCGCGTGTTCGAGGAAGAAATCATCGACCACATCAACATCACCAAGCACCACTTTGACTCGTACGTCCACCTTTCTCTTTGATTGTGTTTCCGTGACCTCATCTTTCGCTCTAGTACCGCCTTCAAAGACGCACTAAAGTATGGCTTTTACGAATACCAAAACATCCGTGATTGGTACCGCGAGGTCACCGCCGACGTCGGCATGCACGTCGACCTGGTCAGGTACTGGGTTCGCACCTCGACCCTGCTCGTGACTCCCTTTGCCCCGCACTTTGCCGAACACATCTGGGGAGCATTCCTGCACGAACCCCAATCGATCCAACTCGCGCGGTGGCCCGACCCAGGCCGCCCAGCCGACCGCACGCTCATCGAAACCGGCGCATACATGCGCAGCACACTCAAGATGATCCGCGACGCCGAGACGACGCTGCTCAAGAAGCTCCAAAAGGGTAAAAAGGGCAAACCGGACGGCCCGTCGTTTGACCCCAAGTCGCCAAAGAGCGTCCGAATCTACGTGGCGACGCGATTCCCCGAGTGGCAAGAGACGTGTGTGCAGGCGGTCAAGGAGGCGTACTCGGAGGTCGAGGACAAGGTGGATGACGCGCGCGTGAGGGCGATCTTGACGGAGAGAGGGTTGATCAAGGATAAACGCGTGATGCCGTTCGTGCAAGCATTCAAGGTGACGTGGCTCACTGCTTCGAAGAGCGATGGGCACTGACTGGGTGCACAGAAACGCATGCAGGACTTTGGGATCAAAGTCGCTTTCAACCGAAGTCTGTCGTTCTCCGAGTTGCAAGTCCTGGCCGAGTTCTTGCCGTATCTGAAACGATCGCTGAACTTGGTCAATGCGGAGGTGTTTTTGGTCGACGAGGCGCTGCAGAGGGACGAACCAGGTTTCACGCCGATGATCATAGAGACCTCTGAACCCGGTAGTCCTGCTTTCGAGTATCGCAACGTATAGAGTTGTAGCATCTCACTGTATGTATCTGTAGTAATAAGGTTGCATTCCACGTCGTAGAACATGGGTTTGCTAGCGATCGCCGGTACAAATACGCATAAGATTAAACCGCTTGCAACCGATCAGTAGTCCACTCCGACCGACCCGACGTTGAGCCAATCTTCCCCCTTGGGGATCTCAAAGCCTGCGGCGTGTAACAACGTCGCAAACTGAAAGCGACAGCTCGATGAGAAAGCTACATGCTAACACGTGAACACCTTACCTGGACCCTCGAGATGAATCGGGCCTGAATGAGGTCATACCCTGGCCTGTCGCTCACATCGCCTGGCAGAGCATTAGAGACACGTTCACAAAGGCAGTCTCTAGGCGAGTACGCACCACTCCTGTGATACATGGGATCCGCGACTAAACGAAACAAACGACGAAAGACGTCAACGTCAACGCTGATTCTTGCAACTAAGACTAAACGACTTACTCGGTCCGGCACGTTCGAATACCTGGGAAGCAGCATAACCTTGCTGATGGAAAGACTTGAAAGAGAGCACTCAGCCACCAACCCACTCACACGCCAAGGACATGGCACGGCGCATACCTGGTGATCGCTGCAGCAAACGGCCGTATACCCGACGGTCAGCTCAGGGCTGTATACCGCCGCTATTCTCGACAGCAGCTCAGCGACTTCGGGGGTGCCGATGCTGCGCGGTGATTCATCAGACGCACAGTACGACAGACGGACGGATAGATGAAAGACGACGAACTACATCGGCAACCCAAGCTGGGGAGGCTCGTTTGGCGCGTGGTATGCGAGCATGTCAGCTTGTATCATCAGCGTCACGTTCGCGTCCTGTGCGCGCAACTCCTCTGTGGGGATCCATCGAGTCGGCGGACAGCGAGCATGCAGAAGTGGGGCACGTACGAGCATATGCTTTCGAGCCAAGCAGCCCCTGCTCCTCGCCAGCGAATGCGACGAGCTCGACGTTGGTATGGAATTTGAGGCGGAGCTCCTTGATACGGCGTGCGATCGCGAGCAACGAGACGACGCCGGAACCATCGTCATTACCACCAGGTGCCTACAACACCACCGGGTTACCCGACGATCACAGTAGAGAGTAAAGCGCATACACTCACGCGTGACGAGCCAAACGACCCACGTGAGTCGTAATGAGCAGAGATCAAAACGGTCGACTGCGAGTCCACCGTGCCGGCGTATTTACTTTGTGCCAGACAATCCGGCCATGCGTCAACGTCCGCCAAGCGCGAGCGAGGAGGACACCCTACCAGACGACGTTGGGTGCAAATCCCTCCAGGAACGGCTTGAGCTCGCACGTTGCGCCGGTGCGTTCAAACTGCGTCTTGAGCCATGCTGCAGCGACACGCGAGCCATCGGCAAGTGAATGGCGCGACTCGATCCCGGACGTGCCGTCTTCGTTGGTGAGATAGCGAATGTCCCTGCGCATGCCATCCACAGAGATGCCGTTGACGGTGCTGGCGACGACGGGATTGAAGCGAAAGGATGCGAGGAGCTTGCGAATGTGATCGACAGCGGGTTCTGGGACGGGGAGGAACGCGACGGGGGTGGATGGGATCGGGGAGGCCTTCCAGTAGCGCGGGAGGAACGTCGAGAGCGCATGGGCGGTGGCGGCGTCTGGGACGGCCACGAGGGCGGATCCGAGGGCGGGGTCGTGGTAGAGGAGGGAGAGGGCGGGTGGAGAGGGAGCGAGCAGGATGGATTGGTATTCGGTTGGTGGGGGGACGACGGGGGCGTCGGTGCGGAGCCATTGGAAGAAGTCCTCGACTCGAGCATCGTACGCGGTCGTGCGGAGGGCGGCGTCGACGGCAGATTCCTGGAGCCAGACGAGCTGCTCGTCGCCAGCTGGCAACGGCACGACCGCCGACGGAAGTTGGACGAGCTGGGTCACACACTCGGACTCGGTGGGCTTGAAGACGGCCTGCTCGCCGTAGATGCCATAGAAGCTGCTCGCAAGACACGACGGGACGGACTGCGGGACGTCGGCGTAGGGAACGGCGAAGAGAACCGTAGCACTCGTGGTCATCCTCGCGCTCGGTGAAAGAAGTAAGGTGGAAGCGAGTTACTATTGTACTACCGACACTTCTTTCCCGTCAGGTCGGCCACCTCTATCCACTTCTTCGGAACTCCCCTCGAGAGCAGGAAACTCAGTCACCGCCTTGATCTGTTTCCCTTGCACAAACACTTCTAGTCCCGACGCTTTTCCAGGCGCGGGGGACACTGCCAACGCACTCGTCAACATGGTGCGACCAAAGGACAACTCGTCGACTCGGAACACGTACCAGACGTTGCACTCGCACACAACCGTCTAAGCTCGTCCGCCATCTCCTCTGCCCCGAGAAAGAACGGTTCAAACCCCGTCACCAGCGTACTCGCCTTCCTGCCCTGTCGAACCTTGATCACGACCGAGATCGGTTTCAACTGTCCCTTCCTATCAACAACACCACATCAGCCCCCCTGCGAAATCGTGCACGACAGGAAACGCGACGTACTTGAGTATCGGATCTTTTCCCTCCGCCTGCACCTCGTACCAGCTCTGCATCTTCTCTGATAGTCTCCGCACAATGTCTTCTCGCTTCAGGAACTCGACGCTCTCAGGCGCCTCGTCTTTTGCACATACCGTCGAGAGCAGCACTTTGTCCGTCCCCACATTGACATACGTCCGATCTCGCGGGTTCGTGAGCTGGCGCGCGTCGACATACTTGTTCACTGCCGACTTCAAGTCCGAGTAATTATATAACGCCAAGGAGCTATACCGCATTACATCGAACAAGAAAATATCAGCACGTCTTCCTGGCGATGAGATTGGAGAGCACGTACTCGAACCCTCCCTCGGTGAAAAACTTCTCGGACCCGCCGACAGTATGTGGCTTCCACAGCTCTTTCACCTCCATTTCTCGCACCTTGGACCTTTCCTCCTCTTCTCTTTTCTCCCTCTTCTCTTCCTTGAGCTGTTCGTCCCGGAGCGATCTATATGGTTGGTGTGCAACCACGTCAGGGTGGATAGTCAACACCTTCATCACGAGTGGTTCCGGTTTAGTGTCTTTCAGTGACAAAATCTGTTGCTTATCAAGAAACTTGAAAAACGCGAGGAGCGACTTGTGACTGGAGTGCTTGATATCAATCTGCGGGTACGAAGACGGCGCTTTATGAGACGAGGAGCTGCGAACAAATGCAGGCCGGAAAGGCAAGATGTATGACGAGTAGAACGTGCTTGCCGGTATGGGAAAAGACGCGGGTGTAAGGGAGGTGAGCGTGGTCTTGATGGCTTGAAGGACAGCAACACGCAAGATGCCCGAGACCTCTGCTGGGGTATCAATCGGGGCATAGTTTCGAGCGGGCAAACCTCACCTTCCTTGGAGAACGCCGGCTGGCTCGGAGCGGGGGTTGAGATTTTGGGAACAGAAGCGGGTGGCAGCGATTCACCCGGAGGTAGAGCATTGGATGCGGCGCCGTTCGTCCTGTTCGGATCGGTGGCCACATCGTCGGGCACGGACTCTTGCCTTTCGTTAACGCCAGCCGGTTCCGATTGCGGCGCGTCCTCGTCTCCTCCTTCATCTTCCATTTCACCCGGAGGGTCAGCCTTGTTTCCCAAATCGAATAGGTGATCTTTCCAGGTGTGCAACACGTGAACAGCCTTTCCCTTTGCGCCTGCCTTCAACACGTCCAGGTCCACTGCCAGGCGCCCGACTGCGAGTGGAGGACCACGCGTCGAGGGAGATCCGGTTGTGCGCTGTACAATACTGACGAGCTGCTGTGGTAGCATCGTCGGGGTGGATACCTGAACCACTGTTCAGGCGGACGAGTCAACACGTGCTGAAAAAGAACTAGGCGTGTACTCACCACCTGGGATCATGAGGTCGGCACCCCCCACGAGGACGGGTATGACTGCGGCCGGTGTGGAAATCCACGGGAGTAGGTCATATTTCTTCCATAAAGTGTAGACTGGGATGCACGGCAACGAAGAGTACCAGAGGATGCTCAGTACGCCAGACGCAACGTTAAAAACGAGTGGTACCTGTGGGGATGAGATCATCTACACCCCTTCCGACGGTGAACCAGAGTGGATCGCCCTCGGACGACAGATAGACGACCTAGGTCAGTGGGTGCGAGGATGAGCACCGATGCGTCCGTTCGAACGTATGATGATGGGGATGCTCACGCCAGGATCGTCTGTGTAGGTTACGACCTTTTGGGTCATGAGTCCGTCTGGTACGAGCAGGTCGCCGAGTTCAGGGGATATGCCATACGCTTGTACGACGCGCTGCTTCAGCTTGCGCCGATCGGAGCTGCGAAGCGGTGCTGTGCCAGGTTCATCTGATGTCGCTGTGATACGTGTGCACGAATGAATACCTGATGTTTTGATGTTCGACAATGGTTTCTTGAACATCGTTGGCAGTCGTCCGCAACATGGCCGACGCGACACTGCCGAGGAGGGGTAGATAAAACTACCTGCCGAAAAAGGCAACCTTGAATTGTAACACCCGAAAAAAAGTTTCACTACGAACCAGAGAGATGCCTCGCGCAACATCAAACCGATTCTCGAGGACACACGCGCCTTCCATAAAACCTGCAGCAGCAGGGTCTTCCAAACACCACGACAACGGCGAAGGCAGCTCGTCGGGCGTTCGAAATCCGATCTTCAACACCGAGCGATTTGGCCAACATATCCTCAAAAATCCCCAGATCGCGCAAACGTATGCATCGGTTTATCCCAGGACCACAGCTTGATCACATTCTTTTTTTATATTCAGGATCGTGGACAAGGTGCGTTGCTGGTACACATCGAAGCGTTTTCCAAGCTGATGCCTCTCCAGGCAAATCTCCGCCCTACAGACAAAGTCCTCGAGGTCGGTCCCGGGACTGGAAATCTGACGGTCCGCATTCTCGAAAAAGCCAAACATGTCACCGCCGTAGAGATGGACCCTCGGATGGCAGCAGAAGTCACGAAACGCGTCCAGGGAAAGTGCGTATCGACGTCCTTTTTTCTTTCCTGTCTCATCCCACACGACCCGAATGTCATCCCAGACCCGAACAACGAAAACTCGACATCATCATTGGCGACTTTGTCAAAGCCGACCTGCCCTATTTTGACGTCTGCATATCCAACACGCCCTATCAAATCTCGTCGCCTCTCGTCTTTCGCTTGCTTTCTCATCGTCCTATATGCCGCGTCGCCATCCTCATGTTCCAGCGCGAGTTCGCCCTTCGGCTAGTCGCGCAACCCGGCACGGAGTTGTGGTCGAGGCTGTCTGCGAACGTGCAACTCTACTCCAAAGTAGACCTGCTCATGCACGTCGGGAAGAATAATTTCAGACCAGCACCGTTGGTGGAATCGTCTGTGGTGCGCATGGCGCCGCTCGATCCGCCACCGCCGGTCAAGTTCGAGGAGTTTGACGGGCTCGGTCGAATAGTGTTCTCGCGGAGAAACTAAGACGGCTCATGCGACGTTCATGGCCAAGGGGGTCATGGAGATGCTGGAGAAGAACTGGCGGACGTGGTGTTCGTTACAAAACAAGGCGATCGACGATAGTGTTGGTATGAAGGCCAGAGTAGAAGAGGTCTTGAGCTCGACGGGGTACTCGGATCAGAGAGCAGCGAAGATGACAATAGACGATCTTTTAAAGTACGTGGTTTACTGGGGGGTTTGTGAGATATTTCTGACGTGTCGATGCCTATAGATTGTTATCTGCCTTCCATGAGGAAGGCATCCATTTTGCGTAATTGTATGCTGTCCTATGCCTCCAGAGGATGAGCATAGTGAATTTGGCCAACTACTTTGTATTTTACAAAGGTCAGGTGTAGCAAGTCCAGAGCCTATCTTATAGCCTGAGCAGGAAGTCTCGGGACTCCCCTGAGGATTTCGGCTGAGGCACTACGATAAGCTGGATACAGTAGCGCTACATGTTTAGGCGGCAACATCGATGTGGGAGATGCGTCAGTGATCCAGGTGTGCCAATGCGCTCGCCAGGAGATCGGTATTGAGCGCTTGAGCTGTCATTTGCGAGGATACCAGTCTCGTCCATTCTTTTTTTGATGTTCCCCAACACCCGATATCCAGGCCGCCCTGCAACAAAGTGAGGTGCCGTCGGGAGGGGGATGACCAGGTTTTATGGAAACTGTGACGAATTCAGGAACTCGTCCATCTTCCTCGGACCACCATTCCTCGAATCATCGCAAGTTGAATGTATGTACACGATGAGTTCAACTGGGAACACGGTGACTGGGAAGAGTAGATCACCGGGAATACATTACATATGGCACACTATTACTTGATGCTCGGTGGGTCGGTCAATCATTGTCTCACCTGTGGCTCGATCGAAGTGTCGATCATCGTGCGTTTCGGCTTTTACATGAATTATTTCAGCGGCTAGATCTTTCATTCGCCCGTACTCACACTAAATATTGCAATGCTATGGGCCTATAGAGAGACTTTGGCATGATCGAAACACCTCACGAGATTCTATCTTTCAAGCGAATTCTAACTACCAAGCGACGATCTACTATTATTCACTCTGTCGCATCCATCGCAGGAAGAAACACTTGCACAGCTGCCATGACGACTTAGTTGGGAGTGCAGTCGAGGTTGACCTCTCCATTCTATATTACAGAAGACAATCGTCAGCACCACTCGTCTCCACTCGTACGCTCAGAAAAAATCAAGGTCAACTCACGAAGTCGTTCTTCGTGCAACAAACGGGCTTCTGGGTGCACTTCGCACCACCCGTGCCGGTCTCCATGATCGGGACGCAGTTGAGAGCGATGAGACCATCGACGTCCGGGAGGGCAAGCCCGAGCTGTCCGCGGAGCTCGGTGAGCCTTGCGGGGGTCGCCTGCGGCGTGTGTGGTTAGCGCGAAGAATGATAGCATGAGAGCGCGGAAGTCTCACAGTTTCGGTGCTGGCGCAGCATTGCTTTACACATTGGGGATCTCCGTTACGAGCCTCGAGCGCGCTGGGTGCCGCGGCGGTGATTGCAACGAGAGCAGCGACAGAGAGGAGAGAGAAACGGGTGTACATGGTTATATCGAGTGAGTGGATAAGTTGGGTTGCTTGAGAGGCGATGAGATGCTTTTCTGCTGATGGTAAGATGTTCTACCACTTGCCTTTTTATACGGCGAGGAGGGCCGATCCTTGCCTCTTCCACTGCACCCCTCTCGCCCCAGCACGCACGCCAATCGGGCGTTCTTGGTAACAGAAGTCAACAAGGAGAACGTGTCATGCAACTTGCTGGCGTCGTTGCCGTCTGGGCATGGCGTATAATTGCCGCCCTTGGTTATTGAACCGACGAAACAAATTGAAAGCTGCGGATTAAATGCTGCGGAGAGGACTTTAGCCCCCGAGCCGAACTTCCTACAGCTATTCGGGGAGAGCATGCAGTGAAACATCCATCCATCGCGCAGATGCAGTTACATCTCAACCCGAACTGCGGACGAGCCAATCTTAAGGCAGCCTACAACTTGTGCATAAACTGAGATGGAATCGACTGTACACCATGTTCATTTCTAGGTATACCTAAGAGCATGACAGGTACATACTGTTTGGGACGGCCTCGAGGTCTTCGTACGGCCAGCACCAGACTCGACCAGAGTCCACGCCAGTGGACGGGGGTACCTGAGACGTCAATAATGTGTTCTAAACAACACGGGTTCAGAAATGTCAACTTGAGCCAAAGTCATCACAGACATTCTGCATCACTGACGCTTTCTGGATGTCAAGTACCGTCCGTGTTGCCCGTACCCAGTGATTCTAGTCCGAGACATGGGTGAAAAGCTCCCAAAATAAATTTCGGCCTGTTTTCTCCATTGGCACGATGACAACGATCGTGGCAACAGTGTTGCTCTCCTGGAACCATCTGTCCTTGTTGCACCCCGGAAATGCGCATCAACGACTACAGATGGTTCGGTGTGTGCTTGAGACATGTGCCAAGTTTTGCCGTGCGTACGTTGCGTCCGTTTACATGTAGAGGCGACGCCGTTTCGGGCAGACCCTACTGACAGAAATCGGAAGGGCAAGAGAGATAAATTTAGCAAGTGCACCTCCATACGTGGAGACCACACAAATGGGTTATGCGTACTAATGCTCAGATAGATAAGATGTTCTTGAGATAGTTTCCCGCCAAGCCTGGGATGGTGTCAGAATCAACATGATTGCCCGGACACTGGTGGACTGTGTGGCGTCTTGAGTGAATAAGTAACCTTGGTACTGGTTTACTCAGAATTTGTATGCTTCTAGAACGATGTGCGCGTTAGGGTATGTGAAGCTGCTATGGCACGATGTTTAATGATACACCAGGCGGCGCCGGGACGCGAAAGTCAATAACTAATCACGTGAGGATGTAATAAAGTCACGTGAGTACCATAGACGCGAATGATGCGTAGTGTTGGACCACATTTTGAATGGGTGTCGCTGGCTTGTGGGAGGTGACGAAAAAAACTTTCGTGACACGCTCACTAACAGACATGGGATTTTCAGGTTCTACGCCCTGCCGGGCAAGTTCGATCGCTCACCGAGCTCGCTGTCGAAGATGGTTTCAACGCCAATCCGTCCCGCCAGCGTGGTTTCCGCATCGGCATTGATGCATCCATCTGGTTCTTCCATGCAGCGTATGGCAAAGACGGCGAGAACCCAGAGCTTCGCACGCTATTCTTTCGTTGCTGTCGACTACTCCAATCGCCGCTGCTCCCACTCTTCGTCTTCGATGGTCCCAACAGACCGGCTGTCAAACGCAGAAAGCGCGTCGGCGGAAACGTACACTGGCTCACACAGGGTATGAAGAACATCATCGACGCGTTTGGTTTCGAATGGCGGATGGCTCCAGGCGAGGCCGAAGCAGAACTCGCTTATCTCAACAGAATCGGCATCATCGATGCAGTCCTCAGCGACGACGTGGACAACTTTCTCTTTGGTGCCACCATGGTCATTCGAAAGTTCGTCTTCTTGCCTCATTTCTCTTCATCGTCTCATCTTCTCACAGCCCGAGTAATACCCTCTCGGGCAACCGCGCCCACCCCGTCAAAAACGCACAGGGAAAGGACGACGGAAACCATGTTGTCACCTACACAGCAGACGCTATCCTCTCCGATCCTTCGGTTGCCCTCTCTCGTTCGGGCACTATCCTGATCGGCCTTCTCTCGGGTGGTGACTACATCCCTGCTGGTCTTCCTGGCTGTGGCCAGAAATTCGCAACCGGGCTCGCCCGTGCTGGTTTTGGTGATTCTCTCGTGAAAGCTGTCAAAGAACTCAAGGGTGCCAGGCTTGATGCCTTCCTTGACCGATGGAGACAGGACATCAGAAACGAACTCAAGACGAACAAAAGCAGCCTTCTACCCTCAAAGAAACCCTCCCTCGCTGCTTCACTTCCAGACGACTTTCCTTCATTACCCGTCCTCGTGTCCTATGCGGACCCCCTCACTTCCGAGAACGTCCCTCAAAAAGGTGACCGTAAGACTCCACCCGGCGTGTGGAGAAGCGACCCAGATCCGATGAGAATTGCTTCCCTATGTGAGCTCTACTTTGAGTGGGGGGTCAAAGATGTCATCGTACAGAGGTTCAGAACTGTGCTCTGGCCCGGAATTGTCTGCAGAGCGGTCCGGAGGGCTGTTATAGATGAAGACACATGCCGACGTCCGTTGCTGTCCCACCATGGCAGCGAGGAGGAGGACGGTGACGCCGCTGGTCCCTCATCACCAACAAAACGGATATCTTTCACCCTCTCCACCCTCGCACTTTCTTCTCCCTCAAAGAAATCCCCGATCGCAGGTGCATCTGCTTCCGATCCATCTGTATCTGAATCTTTCACGCTCTCCACTCTTGCCCCGCTCACCTCCCCCGCACCTCCGAGCGCTGCGACTCCATCCTCACCAACTTCGTGCGCTCCTGACCAGTCTCCGCTCCTCCTAGAGGTCGTCTCACAGCGGACCCACGTCTCTACGGACTCTACGCTCGAGTACCGCGTCCTCGTTGACCCCGCAACGCTAGTCTCGCGCGCCGAAAGTGGCGTGAGAGGCCTTCGGCCTCCCCTTGTCGGTGGGTTGTTCGGTATCGACCCCGAAGACGAAAACGAAGACGGCGGGAACCAAGACGCTGACGAAAGCGGAAGCGACGACAACGTTGGCGGCATTGAGCGCCTAGAAACCGCCGCTGCCGCTGCGTCCAAGTCCGGGAAAAAGAAACGCAAGGCGCATCGAGAGGTTCCGACGACGCTGCTTCGTCTGTGGTTGCCTGCGTGTATGATACGCGCTGCTGCGCCTTCGCTGGTGGAGGCGTATGACAGAAAAACGAGGGCACGCGAGGAGAAGAAGGCGAAACGCGGAACGAAGGCAGGGCAGGGCCGACGTATGGGGACGGGGGCCAAGTCGACATCCGGAAGGGCGCAAGTGAAAGGCAATGCGGATGATGACGGGGACGAGTCTATTCCTAGGCCTTCCACCTCCAAGAAGGTGGCAGGATTGAAGGCAAAAACCAAGGCTACTATCAGGGTTGGCGGCGGCGGCCGGAGGAGGCCGAAGCAGGCATCGGAGGCTCAAGATGATGCGTACGAGTTTATCGACTTGAGCGCTGGTGAGAGTCGGTGTTCGTCTGATGGGGAGCGTGTCAAAGAAAACACCAAAGGCAAGGCAAAGGCAAAGACGGGGCAGACCGACGCAACGGACAGGAAAGCAACTACTACCAGCACGATGAAGGAATTCTTCAATACAGAGAAACCATCCACTACGAGAGCGACTAAGCCAGGATCGTCAACTTCTCGGCATCCTGCGGTCAATGGCATCTGCTGTAGCTTCGAGGCGCGCATACAAAGGGGGAGAGGAGGACTCTATGGACGCCGTTATTCCGCCTCTGTTGCCGAAATCATCCCGCCCACTTGACCTTCTCCGTACTAAACCCAGACCTGGCACCGCCGCTCCCATCCTAAACTCCAAGTCCAAATTGAAATCCACAGCCGTTCCAAGGTACGAAGAGGAAGAATCATCCTCAAGTTCACCACCCACCCGACCGTCTGGATCCAAACCCAGTGCATCGAGCCTACCTTGTCGGCTAGCCCAAATAGCTCCCCAAGCGAGAAAGAAACCTTTGTTCGTCGATGTCTCAGATTCAGATTCAGACATTGAGGTGAGCGACGTTCGACGTCCGTTGCCTAGCACGACAACGACAACGGTTACACACGACGAAGCAGAGGGTGAAGCTGGTGTTGGGGATGGCGATATGGTCAGTCTTGACGCCTTGATCGGAACGAGGTCAGCAGCAAACTGATGATTTGGACACAGAGCGTGAGCGTTGGTGTTGGCAAAATTTTGTTGACATTCACGTCCGAGAGGAATACGGGCAGGGCTGTGGGTGGTGTGATCGACCTCGTGGCGAAAGGAAACGTATCGAGGTCAAAGGGTGCTCCCTCGACGTCGATGCCTACAGCTTCACTTCCTCCCATCTACCCTGCTTCTGCTCCTCTTGGTACAAGCATCGTTGGCCCTACGTCGATTGCTCGATCGCCATCGAAACTGGCTCATATTCTCCTTCCTCGATTAGCTTTAGAGAGCGAAGAAGAGGAGGGAAGCGAGGGAGACGAGCTACCGACGTTTCATCGTGGTTCTATCGGGTCGAGGACGAAGAAGAGAGCCACGATCGTCCGACCCGCGCCCCTGCCGTTTCCAATGCAACTCGTGTCCGAGCCGCCCGTATCTCCACGTGCTTCGAAGCTTAGAGGGAGAGATGGTGCCAGCCGTGACGATGGGGACGTGGTCGAAATCGTAGATGTGTTCATGACCCCGGGTGGGCCATCCCCACCGCGCTCTCCGACTCCAAGCCCTTCGCCTGTCAAATCCTCATCCGTTCATGCCTCACCAGGACCAGCCACATTTGTGGAATTGGGGCGGTCAAGCGGGTTCCCTTCCAGTCCCACCAAGTCCAAACCCCTGATCGACGTTGAGCCAAACAAAAAGACGAAACAACGCCGTCATGTATCGTCGGATTGGGATACACACGTATCTGGGAGCGAGAGGAAGGGCATACCCAAGTCACCACGTAAATCGGAGGCACATTCGTCACCGAGGCACGTTCACCGTGTGCGTGGACGTGCGTCGTCTCCGACACCATTGGCATTGTCTTCTGGTTCTCACACAAATAATGTCGCATTGTGGACAAGTGATGCTGAGGGACGTAATGCGTCAGACGATCGTCGACCGCAGCCAAAAAATTCTGGGTCTACGCAGATGGGTAATGGTGTCGGGCGGAAACCCCGGCAGAGCGACGCTTCTGCGATTTACATCTCGAGCGGGTCCGAGGACGAAGGCAACGCAGGACTCGGAGCCGATAACGGCCAAGGTGATGGAGAGGCGGAAGCGAACGAAGATCAGGATGAGAGTACGGACCGGGACGCGGACGCTTGGGCGGACACGGGTATGATATTGTCTGCGCCGCCCTCTTCCGCTCGCTTCGCCCCTCCTGCAAGTGGTGACCTTGTTCCACCCGCTCCAGCTGTAGAGGTCGTGCTACCTAATCCTGCGCGTGCGTCCAAGTTCAAGCCTGCTCATGCTGCGCCATCGAGCGTGGATGTGTATGCACTGGCATCTGATATAACCACATCTGCGAATCCCAAGGGTACGACGGAGAGTGAAGATATCGTTGTACCCCGCCCAGTGTGCCGCGCTCCTTTGCTAGTTGCACGTGCCAAGCGAAGCAAGGGCAGAGACGACGATGTCATCGACCTCACCTCAGACTAGATCTAATGTTTTTTCGTTGATTTTTCGTTTGATGTTCAAGTTCACGCGGCATGCTGCTTGGTGGATGACCATTTCTTACATCAATACCATCAGATCTACCTAGTGGGCGGGTCGATACTTGTACCTCTATTACTATTGGACTGTATAACGTTACTGTCCTTTTCAGGCAACTTTGTCACGTGGGAAATTTGTACCTAAAAATGCACCCATCTCGGCCCCACTGTATCTCCTGAACCATGAGTCAGAATCGACTGAAAAAAATACTGCCCGACAGCGACTAGCCCCCCGAATCTATTCCGCATTGACTAACTAGAGCGGAAGGATTTTGTGGTGATCTTGATATTTCATGCCCTCAGCATTGAGTTGGGTCGGAATTTTGAAACCTTGTGTCGTCTCAATCAGTCCAGACGGAATAGATTCTATTGGTCTGTCAGTGCTCAGCAATAAGTTTTTTTATCTACTTCCAGTTGGTGGTTGTGGAGAAATAGCAATGCCGAGATGGATGTATTTCGAGTGAATTTTTCTCACGCGGCAAGGTTGCCTGAAAAGGACAGTTACCTACATATGTAAGTACAAACAAATTCAGTCCCTGGCTTGGTATATAAGAAGTTGCAAACGGTCCGATTGCCAGACGCCCGAAAGCTCCTGGCAGGCAGGCCACGCCTACTCTGCTTGCAGTTCATGAGTCCACCCCACCCGAAGATCAACACATACTGAACTAAAGCAATAACTCTTGCTCCTTACTTAAGTCTGTCGTGTTCCGCTCAGTTCGACCGCGTTGTGATCCTGAAACTTGAACGTTAGATAGATGATGATGATTCCATCCACCTCCGAGACGAACACGGTCTGCTCCTAAGCCACGATAATCGGAGCGGCTCGAATGCCAGTCGTATGACAATACCCTGGAAACAGCGCCGCCGGCTTTTTTTGGGGGGGGCGACCCAAAGGACTGGACCTCTCTTGGGGTCCCTCTAGATCAACTGGCAGCAACATGAGTATCCAGTGGATGAGCCACTTTCTGAGTCGTGATGCGATAATACCTACTATCGAAACTGGTATCTTCCCAAGAATTGAACCGTCGTCTGTACTGTCGTCCTTGTCGAGATCGATCTTCTCGTCCGTCATCGTAGCTGTGAGCGGACAAGCTCCAGATCTCCACACTCACAAACCCGATCATCGCCGACTCATGAACAGGATTTCAAGTTGCACGTCTTCTCTTCCTACTTCCCCAGAGGCATCACTCGTCGAGTCACGACCATCGCATCCTCGAAAGTCGCAGGCACGGTATAGGTCGGAAGTTTGTCCCCAAACTCATAGCCCGGTCGTTCCACATCTCCCTACACATAATTGAGTGCGATCGATGTAGTCACAAATCGTCAGTGGGATACGTCACGATTTCCCGGGTCTTGACATCAACGAACTTGATCTTCTGTAGGCCCCGTCTGACACAAGAGGTCGACCATGTAATGTGGTGAGGCTCATCGCAGCGGTGGAGCTAGTCTTTGACCTTGCTGTAATCAACCACCCGTGGTTTCACTGACTTGACGTCCAAAGTAAGAACATCCCAACACATCCACCAGTACCCACCATTACGATCACATCCAGTCATGGACGCTCACAAACATCGGGGTAATCTCTCTCTCTCTCTCTCTCTCCCTTGTAGCCCGATTGTATACGCAGATCGTGTGCAGACCTCACTCTCGTTTCGGAGGTTGAACTTCCTTCCGACCCAATGAGACGCAAATGGCCGCTCTTTCTTTTAATTCGACATACCTTGTGACTCCAGTGCCGATGTACCGTGAACCCGGAGCATCTCGTCATGCACGGCCTTGAAGAAGCGCATCATTTCCCGCACCCTGACCTAGACCATATCCCTGAAAGTATACAGGCAGGGGTTGTCGCAGCACTACATCGCAATTGGTACCCGCGTTCTACTCACTCTGCTCGAGTAGCCCGTCGCAACTCGAGTGAAGGCAACGACAGAGATGAGAATGGTAGAGGGACGAATGAACATTTGGTGGAGGTACGACGCAAGCGTGCTAGTGCCCACAGATGATCGATGATGAAGGAACTGGACCAGGGACGCTCATGCCAGTGAGGCATAGGCTCGGAAGGGCCAACTTCGGCTCGGAAAGGTATTACATAAATCACGACCAATCATTCCGACGGTACATAGGGGCGGGACAGGAACTTCGACCCATGATCGCCACGGGGCAGGAACCACCTTGATTGGGGTCATCAAGTTCAGTTCCTTGTTCTTCCTGGCATAAACTCGCTGAGTGACCATCGAAGTGAGAACTTTCTCATCAGTACCGTTTGTTGCACTGGCAACACTTTTGCGAGTCCATCCCGTTGCTCACCGCGTTCGCTCGCACGCTGTTCGATGCAGAGACTAAAATGCGCATGCAGAACGATGAAATCAACGTCGGCCGCTCTCCCATCAGGCTCAACTTGTGATTTAATTGCAGCGTGCGATTGTAAATGTAATTGTGTATTGGGTCGTGATTTTGTGTTGGCCAAGCTTGGGTATGTGTTTCGAGATTTATGTTGTGGAGAATGTAAACGTGATGTACTAGGTTCTTGAAAAACTGTCGTCGGTCTTGACTCGAATCATGTTAAATTTGCAGGCTCGGGTTGCATGCCTGGAACCGGTCGAAAATTCCTTGTCGGCATGTTGACGAACCGATATGGCCTCGCAGGGGGTCCGCGATCGAGACTTGCTGTACTTGGTGACTGCCAACAAATCAACCCTGTACACACAGTCATGTCATGTTTCGTGTGCCTTTCCAACGCCCCGCGAAATGAGTTAATGGCCGCTCTGTCCGGCGCATCTTTGATCCGACATACCCAGTGTGCCGATGTACTTGAGATTACCCCAGGGCATCTGCATGACGTTAAAAAAGTGCACTGGCCGCGGCGCCCTTCTCCCGCACCTTGACCCAAACTGAATCCAATAAGTAGGGGGCTATGATCCACCGTGTTTATGCATTGTTGTTGCAACTTGGGTCGACAACTTGAACGCAAGGGCCTCAGTAATGTAACCTGCTTACCCCTTTACCATGTTCCGGTCGGCGTAAACCTTGCTGCCAGTGTACATGAGAATAGGCAGAGTTGTGCATTGGTGTCACTGAGATCGTGAATAGGCAGGTGTGATATAGTATGCATGTTGCATAAGGAGTCATCATATAGGAATCCGGTTGGACCGTCCACACGAACGGGACGCAGCCTGCGCAGTGACGACGACATGATGGGCATGGCAGATGAAATTGAGACAAAAGACAACACGTCGTAACCAAATTGGTGGTCCGGAAAATCTCCCGGTCAGTGAAACACTGCAGCGTCGAACTGGAGCCTTGCGGCAATGCGTACTACGTTGGTATCGTGGGGCTGATCAGCCTCCGGGGGCCTGTCCGAACCAGTACTAGTGGCACCCCCGACAGGCCGGCCGGCCCTGCAACTCGGTAATCGGATACGTTTGTCATCAAGGCACACGGATGAAGCTGACATAGTGTCTTCAATCCTCCACCATCCTGAGCCACATAATTCAGTGGGTCGATTCCACTGACCCCATCGTCTTCCAGAGTCATGTCTCGTGCCCACATGTCCCAACGAACTACAAGACGCTGAACTCGACGACTTCGATCAAGATCGTTCCTGCCTCACGACGACCATGTGTTTTCGCCCCTGTACTGTCTTTGTCCGTGGAAGTGAACGATAGGCACAGAGTTGGACGGTCCTTGATGTCTGATGTCGGGTGAAATGCGGTACAACCATCGGCGTCAACTTTTAATGGTTATTGATCGTATGTCTATTTCTCCTACTCACCCCTGATTGCACGCGGGTTGGGCTCACCGCGCTCAGACGAACACGGTTAAATGCGCGATACTCTTGGAATACCTTGACAGCGAGGAATGCAAGGGGCCACGATCAATCATCATCGCACGTTCGATCCTGCTCCTTTCCAGCGGGGAGGTCGGCGCCATCAGGGACACAAGAGGAGGAGCTCGAGGTATAAAAAGTGGGTGTATCCAGAATCGTTGGCCACCAGGAAATCCAATTCTATCGCATCGACACAAACATGTTCATTCGTCTCTGTACCATTCTCTTCTCCGTCGTTGCACTCGTTGGGGTTGCGACTGCTGCCCCAGCCGAGCTTGAAGTTCGTCAGATTAGCCAGTGCAACACGGGTAGCATCTCGTGCTGCGACACCACCTACTCGGTGAGGGTTTTCTCGTCGACGCCAGAGCCCTGAAAATACTGAAGGACCATTTTTCTATCAGTCCTCTTCCACGTTCGTCTACGAGCTCTTTGGGTTGTTGGGACTCCCCCCGCCCTCCAGCAGTGGCGGCAGCCAAGTTGGGGTTTCGTGCTCCCCGACCACCATCGGTGGGACTGGTACTGGCAGCTCCTGCACCCAGCAACCCGTTTGCTGCGCTGGCAACAGTTTCGTAAGTCTGTCCTGCTACTCACGCTCGCTTGCGCGTCTTCTGAAGCAGTCTCTCGAATGCGCGTGCAGAACGGTGTCATCAACGTCGGTTGCTCCCCCATCACCATCAACGGGTGATTTTCGAACTTGATGGAAATGTGCCATTGTAAATGGAAATATTGGGTTGTATGTGTTTCGTTGGTAAAGCTCGGATATGTTTCAAAGTTTCAGTTGTGGAGTATGTAAATGTGAATGTGATCACCGTGACTCGTAAGGTTCGATTGGATGATTATTGCCATTGCGCTGTGGTTGGTATGGACGGAACTTTCGTCGGCGCGCTGGCCGACCGGCGATACGGCAGCTGAGTGATCCATAAAGGGACCGAGTGAGGGCATCTACCCCGCCGGGTCCGCATCATTAATGTACAGCCAGGCCGTTGGATATGCTCCTGCCAACTTGCCGTTGAATCGAACCTGCGGTTCGTTGCGCTGCATATACAGCGATGCTAAGGAGCCTTCTATTGGAAAAGGGGAGATCGAACGCAGTGTCCAACTGCGCCTTCAGTTTTGGCGCAGACCTTGATTTTTTGTGTAGATAGGACACGGTACTCCAAAAGTGCCACGGGCCCTGACACTGGGGTCAAGGCACCGGAGATATTACCAGTGCTTCCAATACAAGGGTGCTGCTACGGTACAGGCAATAGAAACGAACGTATGGCGTCGATCGGAACGCAGGACAAACTCCTGATACAAAGACGTAGTCGGGGTGTGAAGTAGCATGATGGATACAAGATGGAAAGAAATGAATATTTTGCGAATGTGGTTGATATAGCCTGGACCTGATGATGCCAATGCAAGAAAGAAAGAAAGAAAAAACTCCTAATGAATGACGATGAAATGAAATGAAAAGCATAACGTACAAATCTGAGCCCGCTTTTTACCAACCACGGGGACAGGCTAGATCCTGCTCAGTAAACCGTCGTAAAGTTTCTCGACGTTTCCTGCCCGATCACCCCTTCCGGATCCCCTCCTTCTCTGCTTTCGCCTATGCCACTGCCACTTACTGAGGAATCCTCCATGTTCTTCATGAACCTTTTCACCACTTGCAACCTCTGCCTCCAATTGGTGATGACCTCTACTTCCACCTCATCTCGTTCTGTCTTCTCAAACACATTTGCGAACCAGTCGCCCAGTAACGTGAGCTGTCTCACCAGAAGCGGAAGTTTGTCCGCGCTGATGAGCTTGAAACACCCAACTGGGGTAAAGTCTTTCATGCCACTCGCCCGCTGGACCGTCACCTTGAAGTACTCGTTCTCAGCTTCGTGCGGAGGCGTGGTCGTGCTCATACCCCCGCCGGAGGGTGTAAGGGTCGGAGAGTGCAACGGAGAAAGCTTGACATCCACTAGAGGAGCAGCGGCCGTGCTCCTGAAATTTGAAAACGCCGCTATTGCTCCCAACGAGTGGGGTTCGATGACGATGTTCAAAAACTGGAACTGCGTCGCGAGCGTATCGAACTTGTATGGTCTGCCTCCATCATTCCATACTATCCTGACGTAGTCGTTGCCAATATGTCTCTTCTTGTTCACACAGTACTCGTCGTCGGCAGCGTTGGGCATCATTGTCGCGGCATGGAAGAGGACTTGGCCAATGTCGTCCCACCATGCGTAAGCATATTCCCCGTCTTCGTCAGGGTTAAGACCACCAGCGTAGACGTCGACTTGCCCACGGAGATTGATGAGACGACCGATTCCTTCGAGGAAACGGGTATAGGCGGGGGAGCCGTAGGTGTTCCGGAGAATCTCCAGCTCTTCGGTTTGACCAGGGGCGACATACATGATACCGACTTTATGTGTATCAATGACAGGTGTACGGTCAAGGTTTCGGAAGAGGGAAGGAAGAGCAGACTCGTCGATGATTCGACGATGCGCTGTGGCGCTAGGGTAAGGAGAGAGTTGAAGTGGCAAGAACGAGGGGTCAACCATGACCTGTTTCCGGCGCTGCGAGGGTGCCGTCTTACTCCAGACGTAGCCTGTGATGGGGTCGGGAGCGGGGAGGGAAGGAGTATCGTTGGGGGCCGGGACAAAGTCTCGAATTTCCTGCTCGTGAACATATCAGAGCTCGTGACAAAGATTGAAGAGGGTTCCTCACACTGCTACTACGGGCCGCATGTTCTGTCTCCTCCGATGGATCAGGTCGATCTGCTTTGGTCGCCTCTCTCTCCATAAGCAAACCCGCGGGTAAAGATACCATATCGGGGTCAACCTCCCCAGGCCCAACAAGTGGCACATTCTCCAGCTTGCAGATCAGTTTGGTGAACCCGGAAGGGCGTCTCGAGATAACCTCGATCCATCCCAATCTTGCTACCGCACGGATGGTGACGATCGAATTTCCCATCAACCACGATTTTTCGCCGATCGCGGGCTCTGACGGACTGTGGTTCGCGGTGTTAGGGTTCATGACAATCTCGCTGAGCACTGAGTTTGCAGGTCTAGGGTCGACACTGGCATAGGTGTATCGAGCCAACCAGTCAAAGCACACCTCCGTCGGTTCATCAACCTCGGATCTTCCCTCGTTGGCCAATAGCAGTTGCCTTGTGATGTATGGAATGTGCCGCGGCCGATCGGGAAGCCTTACAGCCAAAAACCAAACGTAGACCACATAGAACGAGATCATCCGTACATATTGTGACATCGCCCATGAGATAACGGGCGTTGTCCCGGGACGGTTGTGATGTTGAAGATATTGCAGAGCGACACCGAAAACCATTTTGAAGTCATCTTCGCGCAGGTTTGCATGCAGCTTGGGGATGGACCCGATGATGGAGAGGAAGCTGAGAATGTGAACAGCCATATCAGGATTTGACATGATTTGTGAGAGCTTCTCGAGGAGAGGGAGAAGGCCGCGTTTGACGGAGGGCGTCAGTTCAAAAGCCGAAAGTGTCAGGGCGTGAAGACAACAAATGATGGTCGATGGTTGTCCGTTCAGTCCTTCCCTGAGGACGTCCACGAGGGCATGCCGGAGTGGGAGCTCGAAGCAACGGCGATAGCTTATCAAGACCGATAGAGTATGATACGCAAGGCCATGCGCATCTCGCGCTTTGAGACCCACAGGCCAGCGTTCGATGGAGGACCCTAGATCGCCAACGGTGACGCCAGAGCAAATCACCGTCAGCAGTTTGGCGATAAGCGACCGGCATTTCGGTCCGCAGAAAAGATGCTTGTTGGACAGTTGCACAGGAAGGTGACACAACACGTAGGCGAGGACATCCCAGTTTTTCTCCTTTTCGAGTATCCCCAGGACAGCCAGGAGGTAAGTGTCGATTGGGATAACGCGAGAGGATTCTTGGTCTGGGTCGTAAGACATGATCCCTTCGCTAAGTGTGTCGACATCGACCGCGGTAAACGGAAGTGTTTCTGGGATGGACCAAAGAGTGTCCCTCCATTTCATACCGATCAAAGCAGGCTGAGGAGGTGAAACGGGTAGTGGGGCTCTTGAGCAACTTCTACTCGGCGTTGACTGTGGGGGTATGACGCCTCGTCCGCGTGAAGTTCTCCTACCATCGCGCTCCTGCACACCTCTTGAACGACGAGGAAGGGGATCCTCTTGGAGGGCATCAGTGGATATTCCGCGTTCATCATGATGTGCGGATTCGGGACCACGTCCAATCAGAGAAGCGAGGTTAGCGGTGAGTCCGTCCGAGTCGTGATGAGCTTCGGCGAAATAGATGCGATGATCCCGATCGGCTCGGAGACGCATCAAGAATTGCAAAGCCAAAACACGCGCTCTTGGGCATTTTGCATCGGTTACCATCTGCACGATGATGAGGAAGACTGAAAGGGCAAAGTCGACATTTTCTTGTGTCAATGAATATGGTGTGAAGGTGAGTTGGCTGAATATCGCAACTAACGAGACCACTGCCAGAGATGCACGAGTGAATGGTGGCTCTGGAGATGGCGGGGAAACAAGGGGTGGTGGTGGATTATCGGGCTGGTCTTGTGAATGCTGCGATTGTGAACGTGAGCCCGCAAGTGTCGACAGTAAAGACATGACAGAGGGCAGTCCCGAATCCCGGACTGAGATACTGCGGTACTCCGATTGTCTCCGCGAAAGAATGGGAGATGCAGCGTTTGTGGTGCCCCCAGAGAGAGGTGCAAAAGGGCTTTGGGAAGGTGTTTCTGACGTGTTTATAGAAGCGGCGTCGTCGTCGTCTTCGGTAACACTATCTGAGGCCAGCCTCTTGAGTAGTTCGATTATCTCCCTAGTTGGTGTATACGGAGAGGGATCTTCAGCTGAAAGCGTGCTCCGGTTGACGGTGCGCAACACAACTTCATCAGCGAGAATTCTACCCATAACAACATTGGGGGACGTGTCCATGCTGTCGCTCGCCTCTCTCTGACAAAACTTGAATACGAGCTCTGCCAAATCCATCCTATAGCTGTGCATATCCTTCAAAGAGTCATAGATCGCTCCAAGTGCATTTACGACTTCCAGTCGTGTTAGGGGGTGTGTGGGGCCAAAGATAGTAGCATTCGACAGGATGTTTTCCCAGTTGCGCAACCAGTCCGGCGAGGCTGGAGATAAATCATGTTGTTCAAACATAATTGCAGGGAGTTTAGCGGTGTCCGTATCAGTCAAGTGGTCAGCGATGGACAGAAGAGTGGTAGAGAGTGAAGGATTCATATACGCGGAGTGATCGCGTGCCAAGAGAGACGTCAATGTTCGCAAGAACGGAGTTACGGCGTCGCTAGGCTGTGATAATGGAATGATCATAGGCGTATCATCTGAACCCCTATCAATCCCAGAATCAGTAGCTCGACCATTGCACAGCAAGAGGAACATACTTGAGAGGACGAACGAATGATACTAAATGGCGTAGGGTCTCACCAGCAATGGTGGCCTCCTCTTCGTCCATGTCGACCCCGTCCTCCCTCTCATCAAATTCTTGGAAGATATCCTTCAAAGTACCCGCGGATTCATCCAGTATACGATCCCTGTCGACGCGGATGGCCTCATCAAACCCCACACTAGCCCGCTTTGCCCAAGCTTCGATGGACTTGCACAGCATACGCCCGAGTTTCAACAAGTCCCAACCTGACAAGTCGTCCTTTGACCACGCACGCTCCATCAGGTCCTTTTCGAGGTCCATATGGCTGGGTGCCCCAGATGGTGTATATGTGAGAGTGCTTAATCTCGCGATACACGCCCTCGCCATCTTGCTACAGAGTGCCTGACGGATATCGAGGCGCAGAGTGCGATGGGCTCCAAAGGATATCGAGAAACTGTGAGAGTCCAATGTCTGATCGGTAGGAGACAGATGGCGCTTGAGTATCATCATACATGATGCTCCATAGGGCCCTGAAAAAAGGGAGTGTAACATCTTTTGTATCCGTTCCTCGAGACCCACAGATCCGCGGGGGCGGCCATTCGTCACGGATAAACGAGGCAATGGAGAGGCAAAAAACGCTTGAACTCGGAATAGAAGTGGAAGAATAAGAGTGAGTATCATGGGAGCCAGAGATTTCAGTTGGGAATGCAGATGATCAAGGTAAATAGTGGTCATCAGTTCTGCAGGATGTCGAGAAGGGTGGAGAGCAGAGGGCGGGAGGGAACGGACGGATATTGAGGAAGAGTGCCTCTTGTGTCCGTTGGACGCAGCTCTCGTCTGCTCACTCGACCCGGCTGGAGAAACGAACGGGGTAGTGTCCGAAGTGGAGGTGAATGGAATGTCCAGTGTTTTGGAAACCAAAGAAGCATAAAACTTGAGGACACTAGCAAGGTCACCCTCCGAGATGCGTGCGACGGTCTCTGGATGTTCGAGGATGGAGGACACAAAGGCCGCGAGAAGTTCGACGCTTCGTTCACGGTCAGTACGGTCGGAGGGATCGCAGGAAAGGTATGCGTCACACGCGCCATCTATCCAACTTTTGAGGAGATTAAGCAAAGGTATCTCGATGCCAAAGGCTTCGCTTCCTCCTTTGGTGAGAGCGCGGAGAGCTCGTAGACGGGAGTCGCCGACCTCTGAGGACCACGACGTATGTAAAAGGAGAGAACAGTGTGCCAGCCTGTCTGAAGTAGTGACCCTGCCTTCGTATCTTTCCCAATACGCGGCCATGACCTCATAGCCTGCACATTGTAGCTGTGGGGGTGAATCAATCCCGCAAAGGGATCCCAAGAGAGGGTTCAGGACGCCAGCTTTCGGAAGCGGGGAATGGGTGGTGATGGTGGCCACCAAGGTCCGAGCGTGTGTCAGACTTGGGACGGCAGGTGGAGCTAGGGCTTCCACAAGGGCATCAAAAGTGAATACCTGGGGCTGGGGTTGAGGTGCGGGAATCGACACGGTCTCTATCCTAGGTCTACGCCACCCTGAAGTGAAGGAGGAGAAAGTAGTGGTGTTCGATCTTTGTCTGTACTTTGGGCTGAGATCCGCGTCTGTTTGGGGACGGGCCATGTAACTGGCAGGGTGTGATTCTCCCGCTGAACACCGCCATCAAAGGGCTGAAAGTTGCGTATGACGATGTACTCACCAGGACGTGTGTGGCGTACACGACGTCGCGAATGAAAGAATATGGCTTTTTGGTCGTCAAGGTCGTGTAGTGGATGACTGGTTGCAAGCCTGATTGAACGAGCTGCCCAGGTGTAGGTCGGCTACAAAGTCCGCCTTTACGTTGCTAATTTATGCTCTCCGCAAAGACCCCGCACACCACCTAATCAAGCCTACAATAGAATTTGCTACACTCCGCCTACAGTAGTAATGTGCCCATCCAGTAGCCCTCAATCCTCGAACGACCGGACGACGTCTTCCCTCGATGCAGATCTGCAGACGATCGAGCATGAATACGGAAGTGGACGGCTGCGAAGGCGAGGCGCGCGTAACGTTAGTAACTCCGTTCGGCCGACACCGATCTTGGAGAAGCAACCTACCGAATCACCCCCGGCGTGAATTTGGGCTCAACCTCAATCACCCTCCCTGTCCCATCCTTTCCCTTGTCGATATAAAACGCCGCCAATATACTCACGACCCCCATCCACAGTATAGAATCCGCGACCCACTTGCCTGGGCAGTGTCTCCGTCCGAACCCAAAGGCCACGCGCGACGTGAGGGGGTCACTGTCTATGATGGTCCCATCTTCACTGAGGTACCGCTCTGGGTTAAAGACGTAGGGCTCTGGGTACTCGCTCTCCTCATGATGAATCTCCCTACAGACAAACAACTTTGTCAAAGCCGTCTAAGCGAGTCACGGGCATCACTAACCAAACATTGGGCAAGATCATCGCACCTGCAACGCATCAGAATAAAATATTACCGATCAAGTCATACAACACACCCTTTGGAATGAAGTACCCCTCAAAGACGTCATCACAACAAGTCATGTGAGGCAATGCTACATGGCATACGTGGTCAGCACCCCCAGAAACAGTTTTGTCAACGACGAACCTAATGGTGCAACGCTATGCCACCTCATCGTTTCTCGCAGCACAGCCTCGACATAAGGCAATGACTTTCGATGGCTGAAATCCGGGAAAACATTCTCAGCTAACACAGAATCAATCTCGGCTTGTGCACGACGTTGAGCCTCCGGGTAAAGCATCATCGCCATCAGGAACGCTAACAAGGTCGCCGCACTCTACGACCATACTCCTCAGCTCACATGATAGGAAATCCCTTGCGATGCACGACTCACCGAATCATACCCAGCTGTAATAGACCCTAGATTAGTCGGCAAGGTCTCGAAGACTTGAAAAGACGTACATACCGATATAAACTGTCGCGGCACATTCCTTGATCGCCTTTTCTTGGAATCCACGTTCTTCCATCCCATCCAACTTGTCCAGCAAATCAGAAACCATGGATTTCGCAAATGAACCGGTCGCCTGGGTCAGGGAATCACTCGCGAGTATGAATAGAATGTCATTTTCCGTACCATGCTCTTCCTCACGTATTCGAACGGGTCGTCCAAGGATCTCAGGGATAGCTCCTGCGACCTTAGTGCGACCTTCTTGAACGTGGCCCCAGGAAACCAAGGCGGGATATTTGCCACTGCACGGCATCACGCTTCAGTTTACAACGCGTCCGCCCCTACATACCCCTCATAAGGAAAGGCACGCACGAAATGGAAAAGCTGTGAGCATTGCATTTCGCTCAGGGGGCAACCCATCGTTTAGTATTTTCACGAGCTCTGCAAGCGATTTCACGAGTGGCGCATCCAAAGAATCCGTCTCATATCCATAGGTAAACGCCATAGTGATGGAGATGATGTATCTGGGTTGGGTCAACACAAAGGGCCAGAAAATATATAGATGCCGGTGGAAAGGAACGACAACTTACAATTGAACATGATTCTCGAAATCGTCTGGTGTGTCGAGGAGGCTCTGGATCAGTTTTATTGCCTTGGATCGATAAAGATTCTGGTATAATTCAACGGTTTCCAACTTCATCACTTGGTGGAACATCCTCCGGTGGGTCCGCCATTCCGGACCATAAGGAAGAAATGCGGTGGCAAAGTCGATGCCAAACCTGTTGAGGAGTACCAGTGAGACCCCACGTCAGCTGATTGGCGCGGAACAGTGACACTCTCACTTACAACTTGCTGGTGCACGTAGATGGACGTCCAGAATACATGGATGATCGTTGGTCGAGCAACTGTTTCGCGACTCTACTTGAATTTATGATGACGACGTCCTGGCCAAGTAGTCGGCAATATACAATGGAACCTGTCACAGGTAGGAGCTTGAACCGTTAGCGGGGAGTGATTAGCTCACGCACCATATTTCTTTCGCCACAAACTGTATGTGAGCCATGGTTGTTCTGAATTGATATCGATGATGTTGCCGATAAAGGGGAGGGGCTTTGGACCTGGAGGTAACGGAAGGCCGTGCTTTGGTCGTGAGGCGCGACAGTAACAAATCACGCAGCTGAGGGCAACCATCGGAGTGAGGAGGAAAACATTAAGTGAAGAAAACATCTTTGTTGAACTCACAGCCCTGGACGGCTTCCGTTTTATATGAATAGCAGCGGGGGAAACGGCTATTGTAACAACCCCTATTCTAGTCCAATCCAAAAAAAATTGACCACATTATACCACGCGGAAAAAATTACGTGTTCAGAATCGTCAGAAGTTTGAGACCCACCAGTGATAGCCTTGCAGGCTATGATAATCGCGTCATTAACTTCGCAATACAAAAAGTAAGCAGGCCGGCCGTTCGAAATTCTCTGGAAGACCCTTCGCCGCGGTATCTCTTGCTGAGATCTGAGATTCGGCCCATTTTAGATTGCAAATTGCTCTCCATTCTTCGATTACTTTGATACCTTCCTGGTGACCGCGATCTGAAACAAGCACCGTGGTTCCCATCTCTACGATGCTGTAAAACGAGAATATTGGATTGAACGGGACATTACAACGTCGAGGGAACAGGGAAGGAAGGAGGCGCGCAAGGAATTGGTATCCGTGGTGATCATGATCAAAGTTCATTGCAAGAGGGTATGAAGGATTGGGAGAACTGGAGGAAGGATTCAAAGAACGTAAATTGTCCAAGAAATGAGAAAACTAGGTTCAGACGTAGAAAGAGAACGGGTCAACGAAAAGGGAGCCTTGCTTGCGTGCTTATCGCTCTCTATGACGGCGTTCATCGAGTCACAGCGGCAGATACAGAGTGTCGCTTTGGATTATGGTTTTGTCGTCCCTTCAACAGCGGCGATGGCGATTGGGAGCCGTGTTGCTGTGCAGATCGAATAGGACGGACGCCGCAATCCCGAGGAGCTACTTCTCCACATTTGACGTGTGCTCTGTCGATGGAAGACACAAGAAACGGTGGGTGCACCAACCGCGTTGTCAGGTATGGTCCTTCTGCTTCCGAGGGTATCGAATCCACCCACCGAAGTCCGCAGTCGTCACACTCCAGGACAGGCTTCCACCCAATCCTCTTTACACAAATATCACACTTCTGTACAAGAAGGGCGCTCGAAAAGAACAGCTCGAGGGGATTCCAGCCTCCATCAAGATGTTTGGCAGGAGAAGTTGATCCAGAACGTTTCGCGCCTGGCCGTATTAATGTAAATCTGTGTAACATGACGGACCGAATGGAAGAATGTCCTTTAGTTGCTCTAGTGGTGGACGGGACGGATGATTGGGCGGTGCGGTATGTTTGAACCGAAAGTATAGAATCTGAACTAGTTGGTGTTATGCTGTCATCTGTGGAATATGTCGCCCCCGGAGTGATAGGGTCCGACGCAGCATTCGGATCAGGATAGGGTCGGATCGTGAGAATTGAAGATAGGGATGGTGGAACGGTTTCGGTGGCGTTTCCCGCATGTCCGCGAACAACGGTTATGCTGTAGTCCGAGTACGTGCTCGAGGTGGTGTTGAGAAGGGGAGAAGTGCTGTTCTCGCTATTTCCTGGGAGGGATGCATCAAGGATGCATTCCCAGCACGGGTTGAGTTACCTACCGTTGGTGGCCCCACCATTACTCCAATCGCTGTTGAGGTGCATGCCAATATCAAGGACTTCCACGGCATTCGCAAGCTCCTCATCGCTGTCTTCTTCTCCGCTGGACAGAGCCGCCATAATGTCCTCTGCCACCGTTGGTGTCGATCGTCTGATGTCTTTTCCGATCCCAACGCCAAAACTGGGAATACGAGGCGCTGTAGGCCGCTTCCCGCCTGTCATGAACTTGACGCTACCTAGGTGGAGATCCTCCGTTTCTGGGCGAGCCAGGACCTCTGCTTCGATATCTTGCAAACGCTCAAGAATGTGACGTGTAGTGGGGCGTGTAGCTGGATTCTCGGCTAGGCAGTCCAGGCACAGAGCAAGGAAAGTAGGTGGGCATCCTGTATTTGCTAGTTTATGTACCTCGTCCGCATCGATCCCAAATGTGGGACCGGTGCGTTTGAAATGATGGTCATCAGCGAGTCGTCGAGACGCTATTTCACAGAAAATTATGCCAAGAGAGAAAATATCCGTTGGGAGGTCGAATTCATGACCAAGCAGGATTTCAGGAGACATGTACGAGTCCGTACCGCAGAACGTGAGTCTCTTGCTCTCCTCCTCATTTCGAGCGGCGATACGGGCGAAACCAAAGTCAGTGATCTTGAGACGGCCGTTGGCGGTGACAAGCAAGTTTTCGCCTTTCAAATCGCGGTGTATACATTTACGTGCGTGAAGATATGCCAAGGCGCGGGCGATATCCGTTGCGAATGACATGCGAAGACGCCAGGGAAAGGGCTTATTCTTGTCGAAGATGTATTGCCGAAGATTGCCTGGTTTAGAGGTCAGTATAAAAATTTTAACGGCTAAATACACTTGACCGTTCTCGATATATTCAGAAATAATGAAGATCCGACCATCGGCTGGTGGTGCCCTAGAAAGTCCAAGGTACAAAACAACATTTGGGTGACGGGCTTCCCTAGGGGAGGGGTTAGTAATGGGTAAGGACAGCGAGAGGGGGAGGCTACTTCATGAGCCGCCACTCCCGTTCGAAATATTTGGCAACGTCATAGTTGCTCGAGGGAAGTACCTCCTTGATGGCGACGTTGATCCCCAGGTACAAACCTGTGGTGACTGTGAGTGTTAAAGAGAGGATTTGGGACACAAAATGACCTTTGTAGACGTTCCCAAAGGAACCAGATCCCAGTTTCTTCCAATCCCCCCTGATATCCTGGGGGCGAGGGCATGATGCACACTGGCGGATGGCCCAGCTTGGATGTACATACCTCGAAAGGAATGACATCGAATGCATCGGCCATTTTACCTGTCTATTGAAACAAATGGTATTGTAAACAAGTGGGCGGGCAGGATGCGAGAGACAGCGGGTAGTGTGCCAATCATCTCAAGTTGGTCCGACTCAGGCGAGACAGCACGTGATCAAGTATACCTCTATTAAATCGACGCGGCCCGGGCCGCAGGAGGGTTCAAACGTTCACGTTCAATAACAAGCCGACACATATGGTTCACCCATGGTGACTCGCTTCCATGTCCACCTCCCGCCCCCTCGTTGCGCCCTCTCAGACAAGACAACGCTTGCTGAAAAATGGCCGGAACAACATGGACAGGGACCCTGTTCCTCCTCACCTGAGAACATGGGCGTAGTACTTTTGATTTGGTACTCAGCCTTTTTGCCACCTGCCACCCAGCACTTGGACCTATATGCGCCATCTCCCAACCAGTTATCCATACCCATGACCATGACGACGCCTATTTAAATTACTTATTGACTATCTGATGCCGCTACGATGGGAGCTTGCGGGCTCTGTGCTTGCAGTTGGTCTATCCCGGTGCGCCTTGCTCCATTCGCACTCCGCAGTGCAAGTGTCGAAATCAACTTCAAAGGCGCCAAGCTCTCTCGTGTATTGCTGCCGGATATTGCATCATTTCCGCGGTAATGGTCTTGAACAGGTCTTTGTTTCATTTCTGGTTTAGTTACTTCACCATCTTCAGCCGTATGGTTCGGTATTCACTGGCAGGTATGCTATCCGTTACGTCATACCCTTGCCAGCTGGCCAATCATATATTCTTTACTGTTCAATGTTGTCAACCATCCAATTGTTAGTTGTATAATGGGTCGCAATGCATATATCAAGTAAAATCTCGGATCTCGGACTGTACTTGACCCAAATCATTGTCCAGAACTGGGACCAAGATGATCATGGCCGTACTTATGGCCTTCGATCGTGAAAATGCTGATTCACGTACGATTGCAGAGTCCCATCCTCACAGCTTCCGATATGAGAAGAACAACCGAAACGGCGGCAATTGCAGGAGGGAACTGGAGGGTCAAGAGAAGGTCCCGGACTAAGATTGTCATGGAGATGCGGCAACCTGCGGGGGATCAATACCGGAAACCTTGGAAAGAATGAATCGTAATGGCCTTGGCCGATTCACAGCACTTTGAGCCGCAGTCGGCAGCCCGCGCGAGCGCCTCCGAGTAGTCTGGTGAGTGGTGACCAGACTAGCCTCCTCCGAGTCGAAACTTCAAGTTGGTTAGAAGCTGAAGTTACACTTTCAGGGACCTGCTGGCATAATCCAGGCCACTACAGTCAACTCTCATAACCCACAGGTACCCCTGATCACCTATACTCCTTGATAACCCATAGGTTTTTTTATTTCCCGAGTTGGCATGCAAGCATTTTGCACTGATGCTAGTGACCGTCACCCAAAATAACTTTGTCGCTAGACACTGGCCACTGGCACAGTGCCGCCCAACATTCAACATTAATTGTTACGCAATCGCTTCACATATGGATTCGGTGGCGCCCGTGGGTATGTACGTAGCCGCCATTGAGTGGTTCCGAATTACAACGTGTTCTGTTGAGCGCGTCGAAGCCCCAGTCGCGATGGGTCTGGCTTATTCGCTCCTCCGCGAGGTGTACCCACCTTCACCTCATTTCACAGCAGAGTCTATTCCAGACTTGTCGGGAAAAGTCGCGCTTGTTACTGGAGCGAATGCAGGGATCGGTAAAGAGACTGCGAGGGTCAGTCGCTGCTAGACCGCCCGCCCACACTTGTGTTCATGCTTATTTCACTCCCAGGTCTTGCTCACCAAAAATGCCAAAGTTTGGATTGCATGTCGTAACGTGTTCAAGGGCGAGGCAGCTCTAAGGGAGTTGAAGGAGCTCACTGGGCAAGATGCCCACCTTCTCACACTCGACTTGTCAAACTTGAGATCAATCAAACAATCTGTGGAGGAGTTCTTGCGGTAGAAAATGTACCCTCGATGCTTTGACCAAGGTCACTGATCCTCTCTACAGACAAGAAAGCGACCTTCATATCCTCTTCAATAACGCGTATGTACACTACTTGTTCTCCCCTCCTCCCCTCTTCGATTGGCTCACTGGTGCACAGTGGTGTAATGCAGCCACCCATTGATATGGTTACAGATGATGGATATGACCTGCAATTCGGAACGAATGTTCTCGGCCACTTCTACCTTACGAAGCTACTATTGCCCACTCTCATATCCACCGCTAGATCATCGCCAGAAGGAACCGTCCGCGTCGTGAACACTGCCTCGGCAGGGCACTGGGTTGGCAAGCTACAGTTTGAGACTTTCATGGATGGTCCGAAAAGGAGGGCCGACAACACGTTCAGGTTGTATGCACAGAGCAAGACGGTGGGTTGATGCCTGCACACATATCCGTCCCCTCATCATACATAGGGTAACATCATCTTTTCCGCGGAGTTACACAGAAGGTATCATGATCAAGGGATCGTCTCAACTGCTCTCCATCCGGGTTTGTCTCTCCGTCGTTTCGTCATCCGCTGCACAAGTCTCATAGATACATAGGTGTAATCAGCACTGAGTTGACACGTTATTTCAATAGCTTCTTGCAGCGAATAGCCGTATGCTTTCCTTTCGTTTCAAATGTTGTTTTCCCACATAGTAAAGCTTTGATTCGATTTCCGATTCCAGGCTTGGTTGATATGGGACGTCTCGTACGGTGCCCTCACTCAGCTCTATGCAGGCACCGCTCCGGACGCTGCAAGGCTCGGCGGGCAGGTGAGTCAGGTCTCCCCGTCAATTTTCGCGCCACAAAGTGAATTATCATCGCTGTCTCATAGTATCTCGTTCCATGGGCGCGCATCGGTACACCACGCGCCGAGACACAAGATCCCCAACTTGGCAAGGAGCTCTGGGCGTGGTTGGAGGAACAGGTGACGAAGTTGTAGGTCATGGTCCGGCTTCGAGTCACCTTCACCGAGAGCAAACTTTGTCTCACGTGTGGCAGTCAAAGGGAACGATCGAACAATCGATCGACCAGTTTCAAACTCCATCTTGTAACGTACCTCGTTCTAATGATTAACTATATGTACGACAGCATGCCATGGCCCGAATTCAAAGGGACAAATCTGTCAAGGGTCCATCTTGTTATGACGATTCTGCCCCCCAAATTTCGGGCTCATGATCGATTCAGGCTAGTGTAGTTACCATGACTCGTATTTCTACACGGTTTGTCTATACGCTCACCCGCTACTCTCTGGATTTCAACTGTCTCGGCATCTGGTTGTATGCTCAAGTTAATTCCATCGAGAATTCGAAGACGTCATTTATCGGTCTGAAGACACAACAAAAGAAGGTAGTAGATCTCTCAATTTGAACGGATGATGTCATGGACGAGGACAAAAAATAAACGATCATGTGTTGAAAGTTTCCGCCTCTGAACCGGCTTGCGGGGTTTGCACCCGAGACAAACTCTCGCTTTCAGGACGGCACGAGATAGAAATACATTCCTTTTCGAATTGCTCTGGACATCTCCCTGGGGCCCTCTCAGAGATATTCCAGCCTTGGATATGTTCTATACACATATTTCCTACACCCGTTTGGGATTGACGGGATGTGGCACTGTGATGACAGCCTACACATTCCGGTCAAGGTGACTCAAACCCTGACCTACAACTTCGTCGCCTGTTCCTCCAACCAGGTCCAGAGCTCCTTGCCAAGCTGGGGATCTTGTGTCTCGGCGCGCGGTGTACCGATGCGTGCCCATGGAACGAGATACTATGAGACAGCGATGATATTTCACTTTGTGGCGAAAGGACCGACGGGGGACCTGACTCACCTGTCCGCCGAGCCTTGCAGCGTCCGGAGCGGTGCCGGCATAGAGCTGAGTGAGGGCACCGTACGAGACGTCCCATACTGGGAGAGCATATAAAACGAAAGGAAACCATACGAGGATTCGCTGCAAGAAGCTAGAGCGTTGACGTGCCATCTCAGTAATGATCATCCCTATGTAGTTATGGGACTTATGCGGGGGATGACGAAACAAGGGGGAGACAAACCCGGATGGAGAGCAGTTGAGACGATCCCTTGATCATGATACCTTCTGTGTAACTCCGCGGAAAAGATGATGTTACCCTATGTATGATGAGGGGATGGATATATGTGTGCAGGCATCAACCCACCGTCTTGCTCTGTGCATACAACCTGAACGTGTTGTCGGCCCTCCTTTGCGGGCCATCCATCAAAGTCTCAAACTGTAGCTTGCCAAACCAGTGTCCTGCTGAGGCCGTGTTCACGACGCGGACGTTTCCTTCGGGCGATGATCTGGCGGTGGACACGAGAGTGGGCAATAGCAGCTTCGTAAGGTAGAAGTGGCCGAGAACATTCGTCCCGAATTGCAGGTCATATCCATCATCTGTAACCATATCAATGGGTGGCTGGAGTACACCACTGTGCGCCAGTGAGCCGATCGAAGAGGCGGGAACCGGTCGTGTACATACGCATTATTGAAGAGGATGTGAAGTCGGCCTTCTCGTCTGTAGAGAGAGGATCAGTGTCATTTATCAAATTATTGACTCAGGGCACGTTTGGTACCGCAAGAACTCCTCCACAGCTTGTCTAATCGATCTCAAGTTTGACAAGTCGAGTATGAGAAGGTGAGCATTTTGCCCAGTGAGCTCCTTCAACTCCCTTAGAGCTGCCTCGCCCTTGGACACGTTACGACATGCAATCCACACTTTGGCATTTTTGGTGAGCAAGACCTGGGAGAGAAATAGGCATGAACACAAGCGCGAGGTCTAGCAGCGAGCTACGACTGACCCTCGCAGTCTCTTTACCGATCCCGGAATTCGCTCCAGTGATAAGCGCGACTTTTCCCGACGAGTCTGGAATAGACTCTGCTGTGAAATGAGGTGAAGGTGGGTACACCTCGCGGAGGAGCGAATATGCCAGGCCCATGGCGACTTGGTAGCATCCAAAGGTCGACGCTCAACAGAACCCGTTCACTAATTCGAATTTCGCCCGTCTCATGGGCCATGTGGTGGTTGCTTAGGAAGCCTTGCTTCTCTTTCTCCGGGCCTGTTTCACGACGCATCACTGCGCAAACGTGCCAGTGTTCGCCGACTCGTTGTCCCACGGGCGATTGGTCAGCCTAGTTGCGATGGAGTCACTGGCATGATCATCATGACTGCCATCAATATTTCAATCGTCACTGCATTCATATTTGCCACCATGGTATGGGTATGTCTATACTACACACACCACCCGCGGGATTTCAACTGTCTCAGCATCCGGTTGGACGCTCGTGTTATGTAAGTGCGCCAAGAATTCGAAGAAGAGTTTCCGCGTGTTCGTTTCAAAGTTGTTGGTCCCGACTTGTCACAAGAAACGAAGGTAGTAGATCTCTAACGATGACATCTGGAGCGCTCAGGCCGCGCCCTGTTCCTGTGAGATTGCTATTCCCTCCAAGCATATACGTACGAATGTCTTTCCCCACCTAAGTCAGAATCTAGTGATATCGTCGGAATAAGCACTCTTATCGACATTGCGGTGTGACACACAACCAAATGAAGGTGGGATGGTGAGTACTTGTACTGATCGATCTGCTGTCACGCTGCAAAAACACACCCGAACACATGTCCATGCCAGGCGGGCGAAAGATATTTAGACTACACTCGCTGTCTGCTGGATTGAATAAGAGCATCTCGGTGCCATACCTCGTTTGACACCTAGAGCCCGCTGTGGCCGATGGGGGGAAACACTGAGACGAGCGGTCGAACGAAACTGGAGCACGCTCTTAGAATATGGGCGACTGCAACGTATGGGTACGAGGGGCTTTATTGTCTCTATGGGGTGAGGCAGAGATATACGCATCGTGCACGCGAGCGATGCCAATGGGCTTACACTGGGTAGTGCCTGCAGTAAGAAATAGATTGAACACAAACGAATGAAGTCGAATTAAAATTAGGGTGTGGATGAAGGCCAAGTCAAAAACTCCTGATACGGCTGAGCGTTCTTCGGGATCGCCGTGTGGGGGAATTCACAACTATTCTTGCCTTGAATACAGGCAGCGAGGGCATAGCCTGCGCTCTGTCCCTCCAAGTAGGCCCCTTGTAAGACCCCTGAAGCAAAAGTGCGTCAGCGGACATTCTGGAGCGAATCTGCACGGACGACGAACCAAAGTACTTGACGCTGGTAGCTTCACCAGCGAACCAGAGGTGCTTGTTCAGCGTCGCCTTCAAGTTTTCCGAGTGTGCTGGGACATAAGACGGTCCCCAATTCGAGTATGAGCCACGGTACAGCGGATTTGAATTCCACGCTGGCGGCATGTGAATAGCAATAGGCTCAGGAACAGTGATGTTGGGGTACATCGCCCGGAGAACCCCCATGACATCCGACTGTAGCTGATCAGAAGTGAGCTGCTGGACATAGAAGGCCCAATTTTCCTGAACCAGTGTGAAATTAGCGGTCGTCGCATCTCAGAATTCACTTACAGTAACCGTGACAAAGATTATGCCAGAACCGGGAAAGAATCCGACATGATCCAAACTCTGCCACACGGGATACCTTCCCCTTTGCTTGTCTGCATACAATGCCATCTAGCACGACGTGGATAAAAAGATATCGTTACAGCGCGGTTGGGGCTTACCTGCGTAGGGAACCAGAAAGTCTCGTTGAATTGAAGGAAAATCTTTGAGGAAGTAACCTAGGACACGGTAAGTACTCAGATCAAGATCTAAAGCCCGACTGACCATTTCGATGCTGTTGATGGCCTCGAATTTCCAATCAGGAAAGGGGGGCTGGAAGATAACATCCGTGTTTTGCAGGACGCCAACACTGAACGTGCACAAAACATGATCAGCAGTGATAGTCATCCCACCGTCCGTGTACACCGTGACGCTGTCCTCGCCATATTCAATAAGCTTGACGGTCTGGTTGAGGATCAACTGCTGTGGCTGTAGAAATTCCGCCGCTTCCGCCTGTGCAATGTACACGAATCCTCGCGGGTCGATAGACATCTGGTCGACATCTGAAAACCCTCCAGATCTGGGGACGTATGTGAAATTGTGTTTCTAGAAATGGTGAGGACGGCGACAAAGATGTACCAGCCAAGGGCCTACCCACGCGGAAGCAAACCACGAGGTTTGTGACGGTGACTAAGGACGAATCGAACAGTAATTCAAGGTCTACAACATATAGCGTACCTGTCCATCTAGATCCAACAAGTAATTGAAGACATTAGTAAACGCAAGGGTAGATAGTAAAACATAACTTGCATTCCTGATTCAAGGATTAGCCAAATTCAGTATACAAGGCAGGGGATACTTACAAAGTCGACCTGGTAGTATTCGCTAGCAACTTCTTGTGGTGTTTTGGACTTGATACCCATTAAACCATACGCTGATGCAAGACTCAGGTCAACATCCCCGTTTTGTAATCGCTGACCTAGTTTGTGACGATCAGAGGGCATTCGAGATGAGGAAAGTCTTTCTTTATACCTGCGAAAATGGTGGCCTGCGCAAAGTTATCAACCGCATTATTGAACACATCGGTATAGTTATTGTAACCATTGTAGTCATAGGTAGCTACGAGCCATGAACATCAGGCACAAACACAAATGAAAGGGATCTACATACTAACGCTTTCGTACACGGCATTGTGGACGGTAGTCAAATTGTGTTTGAGTGCCAATTCCCAGATAGGATTTGCAGTGCCATTGCCTTGCTGCGTTCCCTGGATCCAGTGGGGACCTAACTCGATGAGGACTTGTCTGCCCGGCACACCGAACGTCTTGGGCAACAAACGACCACCTAGATCCGTTTTGGCATCGAGGAGGATGAAGTCGTCGATGCCTTGCTCGTGAAGCGTTCGAGCAGCGATGATGCCCGTCATGCCAGCACCAAGGATAAGGACGGTGGTGTTAAGGGAAGGTGGTGGACGGCGTGGTGGCATTCTCGGCGAACACGCCCGAGAGAGGGGACAGCAGCCCAAGTAGAGCAAGACTATGCAAAACTGCTCTGAATAGAACCATGTCAGAAAAAGAAGGGAAGGGAGGTCCTTGAAGGACACAAGCGATAGACAAGCTTTAAAGGTGTGAAGCGAACCAGTATAATTCTACTATAAATTGGGGAATACGTATTCATTTTGAGGTGGCCACCTTAGGCTGATCTGAGAAAACGTGAATTTACGTTGTCTGTTTCAATGCACTCAAGTTGCACAGTTTCTCACCAGCCAAATGACTCTAGGTGATTCCAAAAGGAGTGTATGTACCTGGACTTTCCGAATATCTGCCAGGGTATGGGTTGGGAGGGAGTCGACTGTATTTGAAAGTTATTTGTGTCTCGACCATTGAGCTCGAGGCTACACCCGATCCGAACCGATCCCGCAGAACTGTCACGGTGAAACGCGAGCGTGCCACCGTTTACTTCCGAGGCTGCTAGCCATCGCGTATCGGCTATCGAGATGCAAAACTGAACACCATGAGGGCCGGCCATCTGCAACATCATCCTTGCCAATAGGACATTCACCCAATCCTGGACTTCAACGCTCAACTTGTCAACTTGGATGGTCAGGCCTTCAGGCCGCAGGCTCTAACACGTTCACTTCTAATCGTTATCTCAAACAGTAACCTCCGCCTTGATATAGACCAATATACCCGTATATCGTGCCCTCACTGAACACTGCTCAATCTGAGGACCTCGGTTCGAAACTCACGAGAGCGTACCTGGGCAACGAGGCTCAGCTTGTTTCCGATCATGCGTTGGATCGCGAAAGCAACTTACTTTCCGTTCACCCTCCATTTCTCACCCCTTGCATCCAGTTCATCTGCAGTCTCCTGCGAAATGCCGACGACAACGTCAGCCTTGTTGGTGCGGAGGCTCAGTAAGGGGAAAGAGCCTGCCAGCGGGCCTGTCAATAATCCATTCAGATCATGCATTGCATGTGTGCATCATCAGGCCAGCGCCTACCGAGTGCGGTGGTAAAGGATGTGGAGACGGGCCATTTAACGTCTCCGGTGAGTCTGAAGCGTCCACTGGGATGAGTATTATCCTCGTTACAAGCAAAGCGATTAAACGTACTTGCGGTAGCTTGGAGACAACCAAACATCATCAACCCCACACGAACACGCGATAACCACGACACACGCACTTGAGATCACCCTGGTGGGGGCGTGTGGAGTGAATTACGAGATCTACGAGGTGTCTTTGCACATACCTTGAAAATGACAAGATCACTGTCATGTAGCCAACTCCAGAGCTGGCTCGCTCTTTCCTTCATGTTCCAGTAGGGCCATGGTTCGGTCCAGAACTTGACCATTGCAGGCCCGTCGACTTTCTGTCCATTCACCTCTCTTAGATCTGTGCTCAAAACAAAGATCCCTTGTTCAAGGTACGACTGCCATCGTGTTACCATTTCTTGCAAATGAGTAGTTGTTCTGCTGCCTGAGAATAATGGCTCTGGAAAGAACGTGGTTGAGAGCAGGGAAGTAATGGTGCCTTCAAAGTCCGTAGGGGTAACATCGGAAACAAACCATGGGAAGAGCTTTGGGCTGGACAAACGATCAGTGTTTTCCACAGTACCACAGTTTCTACTTACTGGAAAACGACCTTGGAAAAGTAGGGGGTACAGGTCACCAGAAAGTCCGCAAAGACAAAATCAGTGAACAGCTGTCAGGCATGCTATCGTTGGCCAGTGCTGTAGCTACTAGGAGAGCTGAGATAAATACCTCAAAGCCGGCTGATCGCAGTAAATAATTAGGTGGTCTTCGACTCTAGATTCCACCTACCATTGTCTAGAACAAAGTCACAGCGCCTCCCTGATCCTTCCAATGTCTTGATGTATTCCCAAACAACCTTTTGGTCATCTTTGAGGATGAACTCTTGCCTTTCCAGTTGAGCATCCTTTCCTAGTACTGTCTGCAAATCCTCGATATCCGATGGCGTCAAGTGAGTCAAGAGAGAAAGATCCTGCACCAATCATGAGTGAATCTTCCTCGACAGCCAAAAGGTCCATAGACTCCATACAGTAGCATTTCCCCTGTGGCGGTATACATTTAGGCCGAAACATCAGATGCGTGGGGAAATATATGCTTGCCAAAGACACATTTGAATCATTTCTCGGAAAAGAACCGAAAGTTTATCTGGGCTTGACCTCAATCTTTCTTTCTCGTGAACCAGTTCGTGTACCGAAGTTGCAATCTCTTCCCCCAGAGAGTGAGCACATCGCGCGCCAGGATCCCACGTAATACGACACGCACGATGTATCGCGGTAGCGCTGTTCTTGAACATTTCCTCCTTTTGCACAAAGAAGGGATCAAAGTTGCGCCATTGTCGCGTCTCGTTGAAGTACGACCGAAACAGGCGATATCTATTCCCCCCGTTCGAGCCTGTTAGAAGAGACAAGATCGATCGAGGACGCACAAGTAGCATCTAACAGGAACGGCAAGGCAAGATCAGAAAGGAAGAAGCTCGGAGTCCAAGAGGACGACGCACTCCGCAAAGAGCCAAGGCGCGGTGAACCACGTGTCTTGGTGGGTGGTCGCTAGTATGGCGAGTTCAGCGTTGTATGTGTCGACGTCGACATCACCGTCCTCGCGTATTGATCTGCAGGAGAAAAAGGTTGTGAACGACCCGATGTGAATTCTTTCCCCTTACTCGAGCACTTGATCCCTTGCCATGCGGTACTTTAACCGACTGACTTTCGAGATGATCCCCTTTCCCTCTGTGACCATGTTGTTCAGGATATTTGCGGGCTCGAGCGCGTCGTCCTCGCCGGACTCAATGAGACGCTGGGACTCCATCGTCATGTCATGAATCAAACGATGGACACTGTCGATGATGCCGGTCATGATGATCGGCCAACGTCTGAGTACGGTGTCATAGCTATGGAAAGCTGAGCGTGAGCATTCTCACACCCGAGGGGAAGGGCTCACGAGAAGCTTTGACATTCGAATGATTGAGAGGAATGATCAGCACGGGACCATAAACCATCCGAAACAGAGCGAACCGAGGCTCACCTAGACCTGTCCCGGGGATCGTACGGGGGATATGAAGGCTTGAACATCCCGAACGAACAACCAAATCAAGTGGTAGCCTTGAGACCGGGTCTCCAAGATACGGTGAGAATGGGTGTGATCGTCTTACTCACACCTCGCAGAGATGACCAAAGACAATATTCAACAAAGGAGTCACCGGCACCACCTGGCCTGCAACGATAAGTAAGATCAGTATAGAACCTAGCGAGGATCCGAAGGTTGCAGCGAGATCCTGCGTGATATGGAAGAATGTGTGACAGATGCCGAGATCCGTACATCATGATGCTGGTAGTCTCAGTGCGTGGGAACGACGAAGTGCCCGTGGGAGCAATGAGTTTAGCGGACAACCTCCACAGACGCCAGGACAACCTCAGCCAACGAGAAAAAGAAACAGAAAACGGAAAAGAAAGGTTATGTCTGATCCATCTGAAGACGGCTCTTCCTCCTCGTCCGAGTCAGACGCGTCGACACTGACGATCCCAGTCCGACAACCAAATCATGACGAGTCACAGGACGACCCAGATACAGACGAGGAAGACATAGACAGACCTCCTCTACAGCGTGACTCTCCCTCTCCGCAACCCAGCGTGGATAACCCACCTTTCATCCTCCTAAATGGGCCAGAGGGCGAGCGAGCCCTCAATGAAAAATTTCGCGAGTTCTGGATGGCATCTATCGCGGAGGGCTTCAGGGATGATCTCGAGGAGATACGTAAGGTGTGCCTCCACGAGGGACATTGATAACGTTTCCGCGACTGAGCACATTCGTCGCCGGATAGGAACCGAATCTTGGCCCGTCACGGCTGGCACTCCTCATACAGTCGCTTGCTTCCGGGGCCGACGTGTTCTCTTCGAGCTCTGCTGGTGGTCGTGTGAATGAGGTAGAGGTTGTGTCGGACCAGCTTCCCTAGCGCTCTTCTCAACAGGCTTACAGAGTAGATTTCCTGCAGAAAAAGACAGTCGTCACGGTATGTGTACGGTATTGCAGTGTATCCAGTGGTGAATAACACTACTAATATTAAATTTGTCGATAATCAGCGTCCTGGGAAATGAAGCCAGAAGGATGGCGCGACGAGCGGCGCACGCCAAAACGAGTCGGAACGAGACTGCTGGCTGAGAACACGGAGGGTCAGCATGATATCAATGCGCAATACGCGAGTGCGAATGCACAAGAGTCAATCGTGGCCGACCGGCGTGTTCACTTGGACGGCGCCGATGACCGCAACGCGACCCGCGAATATTCTTACATACTACCGACGCTACCATCTTCGTTGATACGGGTACCATTTACTCATTCGTTTAGATAAGTATTTTCGTTCCTTTTGATTACCATTTACTATAGTAGAGTGTCCAAGATATAGGTATGGGGATGTGGATCCGAGCGATGTTATCCGAGGCATTCTACTGACGGCGAATATTTATTTGTCTTACTCACGCCCCTCAGATATCTTGACTGGATGACCCAAAGACAATGCAAGGGAAAACATACGATGAAGTGGCAAAGACATATCTACCATAATCCTAGAGCATACAATCATACAAATACACGAGCCTTGTGTAATGAGCGGACGAAGACAGACAATAACGGAAATATATGGTAATAAGAAGTTACTCCTCCGTCTCCTGCAACGCAGGGAGACCAAGCCCACGAGAATATGCCTTGGAAGGCGTCCGAGACAGATAAGGGCTGGACATCGTCTGTGACAGGGAGGGCATTGTATGGGCACGTCCCAACGGTGGCAGTTTGCTAGCGTTCGGTCGATCATTCAGCATCGCGAGCGCCTTATCCTTGAGCTTGGTCGACCGTGGGGTCGAGTGAACATCGGCAGTGATGTCGTGCACAGATCTCCTCGGCGTGGCGGGTTTCGAGGCGGTAGGCACGGGTGACGGCGGTGCACTCGTTTGACCTGCGTCGCTCCCAGACACATTCCCAAAGTCGAGGTACTTGGAAAAGTCGAGTGAGTCGATCGCTTTATCGAACGCATTCTCCGCTCGGTGAGAGATGCTGAATACATCAACTATATTAGATTCAAAGGTGAGCAACCCGAAGCGCAGTGGACGATCAGACAGAAAGTACATACACCAGAGCTCAGCATGCGTGACACTGGTCTCGAGAGCACTCTGGCAGAGACAGACGAGGGACGCGGCGGCAAAGTAGTGGGTCGAACGTTGCTCTTCTGTTAACGCAGGATTATTGATCGCGTTCTCGTGCATCGCACACGCAACCTGTAGATGGCATCATCAGACTCAGGCTCTCCACGACATCATGGGCTTACTTGAAGCACTTGCACGACCTGCCGTGCCGTCAGGTGGTGAATGTGACGAGACGTGCGAAACACGTACCAGTTGCTGTTCCGAATACTCCAGGGGGACCTTAAGATCGAGGAACTTTGCGAGATCCTCGCAGGTCTGCATGTATTTATATCCATCCGGTTGAGTACACTGCATTGCAAAGGCAGCGCTGGCGTCCTTCAAAGCGTTTGCGACCTGGTGTCGGAGTGGGAGATACTGCTCCAACTGGTTGAGAATGTATTCGAACTGGCAGTCATCCACCTGGTTTGAGGCTGCGTCGGACATGTTCAAGCTGTGGGTAAAGTGATTTGTGGTGGAGTTGATGTTGGTAAGTATCTCGACCACACGAGCCGAGATTTATATCTCGTCCCCTTGGGTGGAGCGTCATTGTGGAGAGTGGCTTGTCGGAAGAGCAAAAGTGGTGTGGAAGCTAACTATGGACTCGGACGCTTTGACCGCAAAAGTGACATCAAAGCGAGGAAGCGTGGTCGAAAATTAAACTTTTCCCTTTGAAAGTCCATATTGGCATGAATGGGCGGTATGGAGCCTGAATATTGAATGAGTCAACCGGGACCATTTCCTGCCTTGCAGTGGGTCCAGATGTTTCGGATACATGGTTATAGTGGACAGCATTTGATGGATGTAATTGTGATGGGTCATGGCGACAGAACAAAGGGAACACGTTCCGCCGTGACTTGTGACGGGGTCAAAGCAAACCATGGCGCCGAACCTCGACCCCACTCATTTCTCCTTTGCCAAGTGCGCCTCATACTGTTTCGGGGTAAACGTTTTCTTCGAGGACCGTCCATTAGATTCGGAAAAAAAAAGGCTTCCCGTATGTCTCACCTGCGAAAACGCGTGCATTTGAGATATCTGCTCCTTCAATGTGTCGTTGACTACAAGCGGCGGTCAAGGGGATCATTCCGCACTGTGGACGACGTCTACCTACTTAGTCTGTGTTTGGCGAGCGTCGTCTTCCCCTCGAACGCCTGTGGATGAATCCTCACTGGTATGATCGATAAGGATCGAAACGGGTACGCACTTCGCTGACGAGGAGGACAAAGTAGTTCTCGCCACACCCGCTGGACTGGTCCTCGATCTGGAGGTGCGAGACAGGAAACGCATCGCGAATGGCCTGCTCCAACGCTTTAAGTTGTACCGGCATTTCTCTCTTTAAGTTCAAGGTGATCTGATAAGATGCGACTTGCAGCTTTTGGTCATTATTAGTCATTCCCAGTAGCCCCTCTCTCTACATCAATATTGGACTCGGACATGCACTACCCCGAGCTCGCCAACGCCGTCTTTGCTCATCCCGCCATCGACAACCATGCTCACCCTCTCCTGAAAGAAAACGTCCGCAACCTTCTCCCACTGGAAGGCATAATTTCAGAAGCCGGTGGCGACGCTCTCAAGCGGGACAGCCGCTACACCTTGGCTAGCTATCGTGCGACCGTGCAGCTGAGCAAGCTCTTCAAATTGAAGGACGGTGAACCCACCTGGGACGCTCTCAAGATCAAGCGGGCGGATACAGACTATGTCGACCTCTGCAACATGTGTTTCAAGCCCACCGGCATCCAGTGCATCTTGCTCGACGATGGCTTGGATGATGTCGATACTCTCGCCGAGTCGGTCGAGTGGCACGATCAGTTTACGACGAGTCCTTCCAAGAGAATTGTGAGGATCGAGGCCGAAGCAGAGGTAATGTCGTCATCCGTGTCTACACCCCCTATCCTTGATTTCGGCCGAAAGGACATCGTTCGAACTATGCTAGGCAATGACTCCGCCAATCTGTCGACGTCCAGTGTTTCCATCGTCTCTGTTTTAGAAGAATTGACGGAAAGGTTCAAGGCGAGTATCCTCGCCCATGCCCAGGACCAGCATGTCGCTGGTTTCAAGTCCGTGATCTGCTACAGGTATGGCGCTCGTGACGTGATGTTCGCGCGGAAGCATTGGTTGACAATGCATCATAGAACGGGACTCGATATAGCACCGTCATCGACCTACGAGGAAATCCAAGATGCCGTTCTGGATCTGGTTCTGCAGTACAAGGCGACGGAAGGGCTCTGCTTACAGCAAAAGGTATTGAATGATCATCTCGTTCGCCTCGTGCTGCAGATCGCGGGAAAATATAACAAGCCAGGTAGGTTTCACGAACCATTACCTCCATCCCAGTGTCACTGACGGCGGTAAACCAAACCAAAAGTGCAGTTTCATACAGGTGAGACCACACCAGTTTGAGAACAAGGAACTCACCCGTTAGCAGGTCTCGGGGACAACGACATACGATTGGCCAAGTCTTCGCCCGCATATATGCAGCCCATCATCGAAGCTTACCCCAATACACCCATTGTTCTCCTCCACTCGAGCTACCCGTACACCCGCGAGGCTGGATACCTGACATCAGTATATAAGAATGTCTATTTGGACTTTGGAGAAGTATTTCCTCTTCTATCGGGCGATGGTCAGCGCGCAGTCGTACGACAGTTGTTGGAACTCGCACCGACGAACAAGATCTTGTGGTCAAGTACGATAGTGTCGTTGATGTTTTGAGAACAATCGCTCATGCGTGTGGTTCATTGTAGCTGACGGACACCGGTGGCCAGAGTCATACTATCTGGCAAGTATTCAATCGCGCCGGGTGCTTTTCGAGGTCTGTTTCCCTTGCTGTAATCGTGACTATGAGGGCCGCCTCCCAGCTGACTTTTGGCTCGTCACTCAGGTGTTTGCTGATTTTGTACACCGAGAAGAGCTCACAGAACAGCAATCGGTCGAGATCGTTCAGAAAGCTCTCTTTCACAATGCGAACGAGATATACAACCTGGGTCTCGAACCTAACATGAGTCTTTTGTGATCCATACCGCTTACGCGCGGTCCACCCGGTGTAAGAGATTCATACAGGTAACTTTGTTCTTACTGTAATAGTACGCAACACATGGGGCACGTACAGTAGACCGGGGGTTGGTTAGTCATCGAAATGGACTGGAAATATCGCTGTGAATTGCGGTGTGTGACCTTGCTGAATGTTGGTTCTTCACCTGGTTTGTAGGCGATGAGACACACAGTAGACGTTCGGATTTTGCGCGTATAAGTAGCCCGAGTCATTTTGCAGTCGGCGGAGACAACGAGAACGCATGTCTTTCCGACGAACATTCAGTTATCACCGTCGTCATCAAATACAAGATCGATGCCTTGTTTCCTCGCAGTTTCGATCGCCGCCTTTTGTTTCTCATCCAAGAATTCCAAGACAGCCTCTAAAACTTCCCGCTGTCCTAAACACACGCGCGCATGTGGGTAAGACATATCACTGACAAGGAGGATGCCTACCCGCAATATAATGCTCCAGCATGACTCTGACCACCGGTCGAACGTCGTCGCTCCGAGTCTGTCGCACGTCCGCCACGGTCCTCATCCCGTCCAGTTTCGCGCGCACCATGTCTGACAACACCGCTGCGGTTTCGAGATCGTCTTCGAACGCATACTCACTCTCGTTGACGATCATGCTCTGAACGTCGAACCAAAGACCCTCGACGTTGTACGCGTTTCGGCCGACGACCCATTTTTGCGACGTGGGCGACCCACCTATCTGAAGGATTCTAGCCACGCGTCCTGTAAGATTTAAAACGGGCACGTTGGTCGCGATCTCGAATGGCAAAGCTCAAGCCCATGCATGCCTAGCATAAAACCGTTGGTCAGATTCGCTTGCAGGCATTTTCGGCGTACCACGATAGCATGGGATTATCGGGACTTTCGAACCTCGGTGCCAAAATGCCAGATGGATGGAAGCACCCCCTCACGTTGGCAGTGAACTCGTGTCATCGATCAACCATCGATAAACGCCCATCCGGTACTTTGCGCTTTCCCCTTTACATGCCCTCGACACTCTGACACCTCACTCAATGTTATTGTCATGGATACCACAATCGAGGACATTATAAGGGATATTCCACGGTAGGCGATCGGGGTCTACATGTTCTTGAAACTAATATCTCTCGTTCGCGCCCGTAGATTTCGCATATTGTGTGTTGGTCGCGTTAGTCGCTGTACTTCTGCGTTCGTTCGTGATTACTTGCTGATAGTCTTTGCAGGCGGGGGTTGGGAAGTCCTCCTTGGTCAATCGTGTATTTGGAATAACGGAGGCGGTAAGCCGCCGTATTCTTCCATTTCCCCTCGATGTAACACCACCGACCTTGGCTTAGAAAGTGTCCGAGTACAAACCCGGAGAGGCGTCTATCGACCAGGAATTCGTTTCCGATGAAAATAAATACTTTGTTTTGCACGATTCGAAAGGCTTCGAACCTGGAGACAACACCAATTTCGAGGTCGCAGTTCGGTTCCTCCAAGAGAGACATGACAAGAATCTCTTGAAAGACCGACTTCATGCAATATGGTAAGTCACTGTTTCGGACGTTTGATTCTGAATTCACATTTCCAGGCTCTGTACAGAGACACCACGGGCGGGTGGCCGAGTGTTGGAGGAAGGCGACAAGAAATTGATGGCTCTCGCTCACAAACTCTCAAGTTTGTTCTTTCCAGCTCATATCAGGTGGGATATTCGTTGACCCTCTTGTGATCATGTATTAGCTCCGGTGGTTGTTGTTTTCACAAAGTACGATTGGCTAGTGCAGTCGAAATACCTAGAAGAGAAGGAGGAAAAGGAGGAGATGGGGGATGGCATAGACGAAGAGACGCTACGCGAATGGAGCAAGGTAAATGCTAGCAACGCCTTCGCAGACTGTATCCGTTCTCTTGACAAATCAACGGCCGGGCTCAAAATCCCCACACCTCCTTACATGGGCATTTCCGGTACGAGCCCCTGTTTGGGGTATTTTTCACCATTAATGCGGCGCAGTCCGGCAAGGTTATGACGAGACCATTGCAAGCCTAGTCGATATGACTCGTAAGATTGTCCACGAACGGCTCAAGGGTGATGCATGGGTGACGTGGGCAATCGCCCAGCGAGCCAGTCTGCCGGTGAAAATCGAAGCGTGCGTAGAGTGAGTGCCTCCGTTTGGGCCACGCTCCACAACTCATAATCCCTTTTCGATAAACAGCAAAGGGATCAATTGTATGTGCCATGGGCAATTCATGTGCAGGCCTCATTCCTGACATTAACAAGTTTACTATCATGCTCTCGCTGGAAGCATGCTCGGTGCGGGGGACATGTTACTGTGGCATTGCATTGCCCGGGTTCATCAGGATATCATCACATGTTGGAACTTCAAGGACGAAGATAAGGTAATGCAGGCCTTGACGTGTGAGAGAATCGTTGAATAACACTAGTAGATTCTCAGCGGGACAGAGTTCAAACAGCTCATGTTGTATCTTGTTCAAGACCTTCAAATCCAATCCCCTCCCACCGCTCCGTACGTGTTATCACGACCGCAGTATGTTACCCTAACTCTCTTAGTCCACCCCCCCTCGATACCATTGCACAATTTGTGAGCTTGATCAATGCCAGCACGATCCCTATTGCGCCGCCGGTTGCTATCCTTGGATTGGCTTATTTCTTCGTGAAATGGGTTTCGGAAGCCGTCCTGCGAAACGTGTAAGTGCCGGCTCAACATATCCACGATGTGCCCCTCACGAGCTTACTTTAAAAGACCTGAAGTCGAGCGTCTGTTCATGGCATATACCATCGACCTCATTGCAGTACTGAAATCATTGTTCGACTTTACGCTGAAACCCGACTTGATTGGCGCAACCAATTGGGGGGTCCTGAAGGAGGCGTTTGAAGCCTATGAACGTTCACAGAAACGCAAAGAAATCCATGACACTTGTCGATCGTTGTACGAGAGGAACGACCGTGTCCTGAGCCGGGAAATTTTCCGTCAGACGATCAAGGATTTGTTGGATACATCGCTGGGCCTGGAGACTGGGTTCAAGATGAATGTCGACCGAGTTGTGTAGATCTCAGACGGGCACACCTTCCATGTACCATCAGTCACGGTTTCATGTACACAATTAAAGCTGCTCGAGTGACGTGCAGCGTGATCAGATTGACGAATGGCCGGCGTGGGCACGTACAGAGGTTGGTTAGTTATCATCACGGTCATAGACTGGGAATATCGCTGTGAATTACTGTGCGTGAATGTTGGTTCTCCACTTTGCACACAGTAGACGTTCGGTTCTTGTGCGTATCAGTAAAGGGGCCCGAGTCATTTTGCAGTCGGAGACAACGAGAACGCATGTCTTTCCAACGAACACTCAGGTATCATCATCGTCATCAAATACAAGATCGATGCCTTGTTCCCTCGCAGTTTCGATCGCCGCCTTTCGTTTCTCATCCAAGAATTCCAAGACCCCCTCCAAAATTTCCCGCTGTCCTAAACACACGCGCGCATGTGGGTAAGACATATCACTGACAAGGAGGATGCCTACCCGCAATATAATGCTCCAACATGACTCTGACCATCGGTCGAACGTCGTCGCTCCGTCGCACGTCCGCCACGGTCCTCATCCCGTCCAGTTTCGTGCGCACCATGTCTGACAACACCGCTGCGGTTTCGAGATCGTCTTCGAACGCATACTCACTCTCCTCGTCGACGATCATGCTCTGAACGTCGAACCAAAGACCCTCGACAGTTGTACGCGTTTCGGCCGACGACCCATTTTTGCGACGTGAGCTCGGAACCACCGATCTGAAGCGCGATCGTGTCGTCTGGGTTATCTGGGAGTGAGAACCCGTAGCCGAGGATGAACTCGTCGTTGGGTTTGGCTCCATAGTTGTTGAACACTTCGGTCAGTGACGATGCTGCGTCCAGGCGAGTCCGAGTCGGGGTCGGATGTGGGATGTACGACGATCGAGACTGTGTTGGGGCTGGTCGTGTCATGGTCTTGAGCGGTATCCTGACAGGACACGATCCATGAGACGGGCTGTCCACGTTTGTGATTCAACAGATCGACGCCGGGAATGAGGACAGGATAGGTCGAGGGGGTAGAGACGAGCGAGGGGTTAGGGGAGAGAATGGAGGAAGGAAACGCGCGGGACGAGAGGTGGGTCGAGGCGGCGAGGTACATGTCCCTAGCAGTTCGCTACACGTCAAACCGAGGGCTGCTCCCGAAACACGTTGAAACGAACCAGGTGAACGCATCGGCCCATGTGGGGTTGACGCCGTGCACGAGGGACCAACACTGTACCCACTCTGTGCGCAAGTCGCGTTCGCGATCCGAGGTCGCACCGTAGAGATTGGTACCGCGGAGGATCTCGCGCTCGGTCGTCGTGAAATGGAGCGGCGTCAACAGGTTCGCGGCGCGGGGGAGACATTGGATGTACGGAAAATGTCGCAACGCCTCGGAGGAGCTGTCGTGCGATCCGTGAACAAACGTAGGAGAAGGGGAGTGATCACGATCGACCTTTGCTCTGGACACAGGTGGTGGAAACACAGATACGAGCAGATCAGCTGGCGTTCGGACCAGGCGTCGAGCGAGGGGTGCCCGAGAAGGGTCTCGAGTGCTTGCGAAGGCTGCGTGCTTGGTGATGATGAGAGAAAACGGACAGGTGACGATGGTGGTGTCCTCGTCGAGCCTGGGAGCGAGCACGGATATCCCACACGGACCTGCGAAGACGGCAATCAACACGGCGGTGATACGCTCCAGAAAGAAAAACCCGCGCACCGTCCGAGCTGGGCACGGCTAGACGATGGAACGATCCCCCGTGCGCAGCGAACCAGGACCGGAGCCGGTCCATGTCCAAGCTGGCGCGTGTTCCCACACACGACACTGCACTGCGCTCGACAGACCACGTCCACGTCCACGATGGCCACAGAACAATCCTTTCGCAACAACCTCTCCCAATTCCGCTGGGCGCGAGGCGTGACGGACGACTCCCAACAACAACAACAACAACAACAGCCAGCCCAACCGTCCAACCCGTTCTCGCGCTTCTACAACGCCGTCGCGGGCGACTACGTCCCCCTCCGATCCAACGAACGCTCCAACGAAGACGAAGCGTGGTTCGCACTGTCGCGGTGGGAGAGGTACGTCCCCTCCCCCCTTCGCTCGGTCCGACGAACCCCCCCCCCACTGAAACTGTATGACGCAGATTGCTCGGTTTCGGGGCATGCCTCGTCGGTGCCTGCGTATGCTTCTTTTTTGCGTTCCTCGGACTTCCTTGGCTCCCAGTACGCCCCGCCAAGTTTGCACTCGCATTCAGGTTCGTTCCCCCGTCGTCGGCCCCCCTCTTTCTCGATCCCCTCCACACGCTCACCTTCAATTGTATCGCAGCATGGCAAGCCTTCTCGTCATGGTCGGGCAAGTCCCCCCCCCTCGCGCACTGTTCATCCGCGTAACCGGCTGACATGACAATCACCAAAACGCCAGCTTCTCGATACTCATCGGGCCCGTCAACCACATCAAACACCTGGCGTCCAGAGAACGACTGCCGTTTTCGGTCGTCTACTTTTCCAGCTTGGGTCTCACCCTCTACTTTGCCCTCGGGGTGAGCATCCCTGGGACCACCCCTTTCTATGACGCACGTTCCTGACCACCCCCTCTTCGTGACCTGGTAGGCACGTTCGCAGCTTGGATCGTTGTTGGCAGGCATCGTCCAGGTCTGTCCGCGCGCCCGTTCGTCTCCGTCCTTGTCGCTCACCCCCCCTACGCTCAGGTCGTCGCTCTGTTGGCCTACGTACTCGCATACTTTCCGGGGGGTACACAGACGCTCCGTTTCGGAGGGCAAATCGCTCTGCGCGGCGCAGGCGGCCTCCTCCCCTTTTAAACGTTGCCTTTTTTTTTCTTCACGCTACTCACACCTTGCCCTGGGACTCGTATGTTACCGCTTATTATTCGTCTTGCTTTGCAATCTCATCCCGCCCAATCTACGTTGTGCGCAACACTCTTTTGGAACACAAACAAAACGCATCTACTCCAACAAGTCGTGCAACCCGACCGTATCCCTCAACCTCCGGGACATGATCTCAATGTACCCCTGGTATGACTGCCAATCCCGTCCGATCGTCTCAGCGCTCTACGCCATGGGTTCCGTGAGATACCGCACACGACGTCACCACCCCCCCAAAAAACCACTTACGAGATCGAGACTCGATATCCGCGTCAGCGCACCCACGAGCCGCTTGCCCACAGTCGTCCCTAAACGTCGTCGCATCCACCGCAGGCAACAACCGCATCGACGTCCTCAAGTTGGCAGGCGCCTGCACGCGACCCGTCCGTCTCGGCATAACTCGCCAAGTGTCGCCAGAGCAGCAACAACAACATCTCCGTCGTACCGAGCACCGTCTTCACCTCGTCTTGAAACGCTGTCTTGAGTCGTTGGTACGCTTGATGGATCAACGACCGCTTTTGTGCGATGTCGAGGTCTTGTAAGAACGCGGGATCCGAGATGCGGACGACCTAAGTAAGGGCCGAGTGTGAGACACGCGCGCGCGAACGTATACCAGAGATCCACCCACCTCTTGAATGTTGTCCACGCGAATGTGATCGCGCGAGGACAGCTCCGCAGAGAGATCCGCAATTTGCTTCAACGTCCCGGCGAGATCGTCACACAGACCGTTCAGCGCTTCGATCGCGTCCCCGACGGTCGGTATCGTCGCTAGGACAAGAACACACATCTCAACCCACGATCCGTCCGCCAGACCAAACACACACACGCACCAATTATGCGAGACGGCCGCTCGTCCTGTCGCGGAACCGACAACACGGGCGAGAGCACCAACGTCATCTCGGGCTCCGTAAAGTCGCTCGCAGTGCCGAGATACTCGATGACCGCTTTTCGAAGCAAGAGCTCCTGGCGCCGGACTTGGACGTCAAACTTGGTTTCCGACGCGTGTCCGGGCGCAAACACGCTCGCGAGCATAATCTCGCTGTCTGTCTGGGGCCGCACCGACTGACTCCATCGACCATTGCCGAGATACCGCGCGGCGAGTCCTAGAATGGCACCGTGTATGCCACCGAAACCGGTGTTCATCGTCAACTGATCACAGTCAGTCTCATCTGGGAATAAATCGATGCAAAGTGGGGGGGACTTGCCAACTCGGATTTAGGAACGAGAGGGAGGAGGCTGCCGCCGAGCGATACGAGCAGGTGGATCTCTTCCATGTACGATAGCGCCACCTCTTCACTGTCGTTTTTGAGCATAATCACGATCGTGTCTCTGTGACTCGACAAAAACTCGAGGGCCTGGTGTAAAAATGAGATCTACGACCCATCGGGGCAACGAGAAATGCCACATACTTGGTTGTGTGCCGTCGTGTGATTCGCACCCAACGAAGCCAGCATGACTACAACGAGCTGCAACGCTGGCATAAACAGCTGGTGGTACCGCTGGATCGCGCAAGGCAAAAACGAATCTTGGTCTGGCAGCAGCGTCAGCCCAAACGGCGCATCAGGACGGCAACACCGACACATACCCATGAACGACTGGTCCTCTTCGGGCCTCGTATCCAAATACTCGCACTGCGACAAGATGGGGAGAATCTGCGCCTCGAGCAGCCGTTCTGCACCCAGTCTTGTCTGGGCCATCCGCGTGAACAGCGACATCTTGGCTTCATACACGTACAGCGGGTTCAGGTCGTCTAGCAATCCACAATACGACCTCAACAAAAGCAAAAAGCAAAAAAGGCATGACACAAACTCACCCGGATCAGGCTTCAACACATACTGCAAATGCACCTCCGCCTCCTTCAACCCCCTCACAAAGTTGGACAACACGCCGTACCTCACCAGGGATGACAACAACGTGCGGGACTTGTCCGCCCGACAAAGGTGTGCGAGAGAATCGAGGAGCATGAACGCGACCGTTTTCCACACCTCCGTCCCATCGATCGCGTCGCGCGAAATCGTACTGACCAATCGTTCCATCACGTTCTTCATCACAGAAAGCGTACCCGCTTCCAACGCGGACGTATGCTGGCTAGGACGGCCGTCCGGCGTCGGGGTCGATCGAGCAGACCCGCCTTGACTCTCCACAAGGGAAAGATCGTCCCTCGAACTGAGCGCAGACACAGAGAGCGCCATCGACCGTTTCCCAAAGGTGTCCACAACAGCTTCCACGTCGTGAGGTCCGTCGTCGGAAGAGACGAGGTGCAGATAGTTGACCAAGCACGCATACAGGTTCCCGCGAACCAATTCCGAGCGGTTGTTGTCCAAAATACACTCGAGCAAACTCCGGACGAGTGCATAGAGTCGCTCCGTCGGCAACGCGCCCGCCTCGACATCACCCCCAGCGGACTGAAGCATGATCTGATGACGTCTGTCCTCGCGCAGCTTCGTGATGGTAGACAGGATGGCTTCGGAGAGCAAGACCGCCGTCGCTTCTTGAACATCGGAGCGCACGATCCCAGGGAGCACGTGAAGCAGGTCAAAGAGCATATTTTCACGTCGATCGTGTGGGAGCCGATGGAAGCATTTTGTGAGCGTCATGTCGAGCAGTCGACGCCACGCCTGGTAACCAGTGGCGACCGCGTACGAAACTTCCCTTCTGTGGTTCTCGATGGCGCAACTCTCCAAGATGTACGCTGTTTCCGCGTTGAGTTTCTCTGCTTGGGCCGTTGTCGTGATACGGCCTTGGGAATGCAACGTTCGGCAGGCGGTCGTGAGGAGCGACAACAGCGCCGACTTGTCGACCACCTCACATCCCGTCGCGTCCACACGAGCACACGCGTGCAAGTTGAGCGATCCCAGATACTCCAGGTCGACAGCGTTGGTGGTGAGCGAGTCCGACCAGTCGAAACGCAACGACTCGACAAACTCGATGACGCGCAAATGGGACTGACCCATCTCCCTAAACGGCTGCAACTGCATCCCCATCTCGTCCTCCCAGTCAGCTTCTCCCGCATCTTGCATGTTTTCCGTCCCAAAGAGGATCTGCAGGATCTCCAGCACACCCTTGTGGTGTCCCTTGTTCGTCAATACGTGCAGATCCAGCGCTGCGAGGTCCAATATCCGAGAGCGCAAGTCTATAAATGCGTGAAGCGTCGACACGCTCGTCAGCACACGCGATCCGTCGTGATACATGACCTCGATGAACGGCTCCTGGGACACCTCTGGAACTTTTGACGGGATCACCGCGAGATGACGCGCAAAGAAATCTTCCCTCGTGTGCAGATACCGCATTGTCGCATCCGACGTGTGGGGGTGCACGCAGAGCTGGTGAATGATACGATAACACCGCTCGCTCAACGCAGGGAGGACGTTGAAAAGTGGTTCTGCATGCATCGCCGCCCTGCGTTGTCGTTCTCTATCCTTGCCCTTGGTCCTCATCCGCGGCACACCGACATTGACAAGATCGAGGATGACATGTGCACACGTCCGGCGGGCGCCGATCGCGTGCGCGTCTTGGATCTGGTACTCACTCTCTGCACCCCCAAACAAGAGGAAATGACCGATGTTGGGGTACGTCGTTCCACGTTCCGTATTGCGGACAAGGAGGTCGAGGATCGCGATCCTGATGGCTTGATCGAGCTGCTCTTGAGTTTCTCTGTCTGCAGCGCCTGCGCCTGTGACTTGCTCCGCAGTCGTTTCAGCCGCCTCCACGTCATCCAGGGACTCGACGTCCAGGAGCTGCCTAAACCCGCTGAGGATACGCTCGGAATCGGGGCTGCGTTCGATGAGCGTGAGGAGGCTCGTGACGGACGTCAAAGAAGAGAGCTGGGAGACGATCTTGACGGCGAGGAGGACAAGCTCCGGGTATGCTGGATATACGACATACGCCGCGATCGCGGGGACATACTTGGTGCCGTACGTCAACGCTTGGTCGAATCGCGGGTAAAACGACCTCGAATGGACGCTTCCGACGAATGGCGCGCTGTCAAACTCGGAAAGGATGGGAACCAGTACGTCGAGGAAGACGTCCTGAATCTCGAGTACTCGGTGAATGATACGGAGGACGCGGATGATCGTCAGTAAAAAATAGGGCTCTTCAGAGGGGAGGTCGTGCTCGAAACCTTCGATACCGTCGACGATGTAAGAAAGGATGGTGGATTGGAGGGGAGAATTCGTGAGCAGGCGAGTGAGCACTTCGAAACCAGGATGGACGAGCAACGGGACAATGGTCTCTCGTTTGAGTGGCCCATCTTCGCTTCCCCTGACCAGGTTCTCTATCTCCCAACCTGCCAGGGCACGTTCGACGAACCCGAGGCACAAATCATTCATTCGCCATCTCTCCGAGTGTTGTGCGTATTCCCGACGAGGCAACCCCGCGAACACGTTATCCACCACGAAGCTGACGTAGGGGCCGATGCCAGGTAGACGGTAGGGCTGACCGAGGGATTCGGGAATCGTATTTAGCGGCTCCGCATCGGCCAACAGACTTCGCGGGGAAAGCCTCTTTGGCGAATGCAACAACGTAGCCAGCAGGTTCAGGAACGGGATGGTGGCCGGATACAACTTGTATACCGCCTCCACTTCATCCAATTCCACTTCTACCCCTTTTACGGGCGGTAAGACTGCACCTGCGCCAACCGGCCGCCCAGATACGGACGCACGCAGGTTGATCACCTCGACTCTCTCCATCAGCGTCCATACGCTCTTGCAAACGTCCACGCCCGCGACGCCGGCCCCTGGTTCGCAAAACGCAGCGAGAGCGTCAAATATGGCGCCTTTGAGTTCGAGAGGTATACCCAGGGGAACAAGGGATACGAGGGTTGGGATGGCACGAAACTGGGTGTTTGATGAAATGGCGAGACGCACAGCGACGGAACCCGCGGTCACGGTGGAGAGAAGGCGGAGGAAGGATTGCGCGAGCAGTACGTCCTTTGGTCCGATGGGAATATGTTGAGGTTGTTGTTGAGCAGAGGGAGGTTGCGAGGCAACGAGAGAGCCGAATCCGCCCAACGACATGGCGAGGGACTGTTGAGGGGGCTGGTTCGTGCGGGGAGTAGGAGAGGGGGAAGCCCAGGACTCGAGAAGGGCAAAGATGGTGGACCATGATATCGACGGACCCGCGTTGTACGAACCGGTGGAACTCGGTAGACTGCTGCCAGGAATGACTTCCGCACCACCGCGGGCGAGAAAGTTGTATGCGAGCTCGCTACACTGCTGACCCTTTGCAAGACCTGAGAGCATGTCGTACAACGCCATCGTCATATTCACGTCACGGACTTGGGTAGACCACACGGCCCACTGCAAAAAGGAAGGCAGTTTTCCCACAGACATTTCCGTCGTTTCCATGTACGACAGACCGCAGTGGCTCGCCGAGTGGCGTTGCACCCCAGAACTGTAGCGCACGTTCGGGAGGGAGGGACGTGTAGAGGATGCCGATGAGGGAATACAGCATGGCGATAGTCGTTCCGTGGCGCGGGTTGACCATCGTTTTCACCGGCGACGGGTGCAGAAGACCTAAACATCCTCGAACGATCCGTGCGAACGCTTGCGAGGACGTCTTCTTGCCTCTGCTTGATCTTGCGCAGCTCGGAGCTGGCATAGGTGAGGAGAGACCTGATGAGCACGTCGCACGTGTTGAGCACTGGAAGCTTGAATTCGTCGGCAAGGGGCTCCCTTTGTTGTTGCTCCTGTTGGTCAGGGACGAGTTGAACGAACTGCGCAAACGAGCTTATAGGCGAGGTGTGGGTGCGTTTGCGGAACTGGATGAGGGCGGTAGCGAGGAAGGTGAACGCGTCTCCCTGGACGGCATTCCATATCTGGGACTCGAGCTCGTCGGTTTTGAAACCTTGCTGGTTCTCCAAGGTAGGATCGCGATGTCTGGTCTCTGTCATGAAGAGTGTCCACTTGAGGAGGACGGTCGCCTTTAAGCCGGGTTCTTTCCAGGATGCGGAGGGCGCGAGCTGTCGATTCATATAGGCGATGGTGCCCTTGTCGATGGCGAGGTTTTTGCGGACTTTGCCGGCAAAGGCAAGAGGGTCTACTGGGTCGAACGCAGCGAGGGTGGCGGAGAGAATGTAAAAGGTCATGGGGTCGTTTGGATTGGCTGCGAGCCAGTCTATCGACTTTTGCACCTCGCTGGGGGAAAAATAGGCGAGACGGGCGATCTGAAAGTAGACCATGGCGAGGTACCGTCGCTCATACTTGAGTGAATCGTAGCGGGCGTTGAGAATGTCGTAACCGAGGGAGGGTTGCGAGCCTTGACGGCATGAGCCAGAGGGCAAGGACGAAAGAGAGGTGCGTACCTGGACCGGATGGGGCGACGGTGTTGCTCTGCGCGTTTTGCCTGGCCGTCTGGGCCTGTGCGACGGCCGCGCCGAGGGCCTCGATCTCGCTGAAGATGCGAGAGGCAAGGGAAACGTCTGCGCCGGACTTTGCGGGGACAAGCTCCTGCCTGACAAAGGCCTCGAGCCGGAGATGGAGACGCGGCGCGTCTGGGAGATGGGCGAGCTCGGCGGCGTCAAAGAGGTAGCGCAGACAGTCGACGAGATGGCGGCGCCGCTGGTGGAACTCGACGACGGTGGCCTCGATCGAGTTGACGGGGTCCATGTGTGGGTTGTCGGCCATGACGGCATGGAGGATGCTGGCGACGTACTTTTCGGAGCATTTGAGCTGCTGGGCGAGGAATATGGCCTGGTGGGCAAAGTCGGCGTTGACGGCGAGCGACCTGCCGTTGATGGAGATCTTTCCTGGGCGGGGGTGAGCGTGGAGGGCGGTGGAGGGAGAGAACGCACCGGAGTTGAGCTGGCGCTGCTCGGACTGCGAGGGCTGTCCTGCGTGCCAGAGGTCGCGGAGGCGGGCCTTGTGGAGGAGGAGGTCGTCAAAGAGGGCGTGCTCGGTGTGTGCGCGTGCGGCGAGGGTTGTTGCGAGGGAGGACCTGAGGGCGGCGATGGAGTCCATGGTGAACAGGCAAGTCCTAATTTGGACATGGACACGAGCCCGCTGCGGTCACACGACAGGATCAGGATGGACTACCGACAGTACGCGGGCGAGTCGGACCTGCCGCACATCATGGCCCTCGTGCAGACAGAGCTCAGCGAGCCCTACGTCATATACACCTACCGCTACTTTCTACACCAGTGGTGCGTCCCCCGCCCTTGTTCGCCTCCGTGCTCACCCCACACACGCGCAGGCCACAGCTCGCGTTCCTCGTGCGTGCCCCGTCCACCCCCGCGCACCCCGCTCACCCCGATCCCCAGGCCATCCCATCCGGCTCATCCGTCCCCATAGGCGTCATCGTCTGCAAACAGAGCATGCACAAGCACGCCTCCAACAGAGGCTACATCGCCATGCTCAGCGTCAACAAGAACTGGCGCAAACGCGGCGTCGGTGAGCCCCTCTCCCCGATCCCCCTCCCCCGTGCCCACAACCGACACAGCGAGCACGCTCGTCCGCCGCTCGATCGACGTCATGAAACGGAACGGCGTCACAGAGGTACGCTCCTATCGCCCCCCCTCGCACATGCTCACGCCACACCCAGGTCGTCCTCGAAACAGAGTTCGACAACATACCCGCCCTCTCCCTCTACGAGTCCCTCGGCTTCATCCGCGAGAAACGCCTCTATCGGTTCTACCTCAACGGAAAGGACGCTTTCCGTCTCGTCCTCGCCGTCCCTCCCGACCCAGACCAGCCCTCCCCACACGCCAGACATCTCCCCATACGGGGTCCGCTCCCAGCGTACCCAATCGACGATGACGACGACGACGATTAACCCACATCATACCCACTCATCACTCATCGCGCTCTGTATACATTACGCGTCCCCCATGCTTTCTGTAATTCCGCGTATACCTCGCCCGTCCTCTCCGTCTTGCTCTCTTGTGTACGTTACGTGTAGACATCATTCCCGGTGTACCATTCTGTTCAAATTGCAATCGTCTCCACAGCTCATCTCTCATCACTCCCAAGCAAGTGACCAAATTGGCCTGCTCTAATTTAGCGTACCTGATACATTTCAGGGTGATAAGAATTTAATCAACGTCCCCTCACAGCTCATCGTGGTCGTATGGAGGCTCCTCATCATCCCCAAATCCATCGTCCCCAGAGGATGCGTAAAGCTTGCTCGTAATGGGACTGACCACACTCTGGATCTCTGCCAACTTTTCCTCCAGCTCGTCCGTGCTCGCAGACTGTCCATTCTCGTCGATCCACTCTGTCACCTCCTTGATGGCAGACAACAGCGTCTTCTTGTCCTCATCCTCGATCTTGCCGCCAAGTCCAGATTGGTCCGCAAGCTGTGACTTGAGCCCAAACACAAACGACGACAGCGAGTTGAGCGATTCGATACGCTTGCGGTTCGCTTCGTCCTCCGAAGCGAATTCCTCAGCCTCGCGAACCATCCGTTCAATGTCTTCCTTGGAAAGACGTCCCTTTTCGTTCGTGATAGTGATCGACTCGGATTTACCACTGGTCCACAATTCAATCAGCCGATCTGACAGCATGTGAGATCGTACTTACGTTCCCTTGTCGGCAGCCCCAACTTTCATTATACCGTTCGCGTCAATCTCGAAGCTGACCTCAATTTGGGGGACACCACGTGGCGCAGGAGGAATACTAGACAGTTCAAATTTGCCAAGCAGGTTGTTGTCCTTGGTCAACGCCCGCTCACCCTCGTACACCTGAATCAGTACGGTGGGTTGGTTGTCAGCCGCCGTCGAGAAGCTGCATAGCCAATTAGTTCATCAGTCAATCAATGGGAGAAAGCAACATACATCTGAGATTTGCGCGTGGGAATGACGGTGTTGCGAGGGATCAGCTTAGTGAAGACGCCACCAGTGGTCTCAATACCCAGGGTTAGGGGGCAGACATCGACAAGGACCACATCCTCAGTGCCCTGCTCTCCGGAAAGGATACCACCCTGAACAGCAGCACCGTAGGCAACGGCCTCATCGGGGTTGATACCCTTGGAAGGCTCCCTGCCGTTAAAGTACTCCTTCAAGAGCTGCTGAACCTTGGGGATACGGGTGGAACCACCGACGAGAACAACCTATCAACTTCACGTTAGCGCCGCCCAGTCCAAGATACCGACCGGCATACCTCATCGATATCCTCCTTCTTCACATTAGCATCCTTGAGAACCTGCTCGACGGGCTTCATGGTCTTGCGGAAAAGATCCATGTTAAGCTCCTCAAACTTGGCCCTGGTGAGCGTCTCGGAAAAGTCATTGCCATCCTCGAAAGACTCGATTTCGATCCGGGTCGACTGTTGGCTCGACAATGTCCGCTTCGCCTTTTCAACCTCGCGCTTCAACTTGCCCATGGCACGCAAATTACTAGTGACGTCGGTACCCGTCTTCTTCTTGTAAAGCTTGACAAAGTAGTCAATGATTCGGTTATCGAAATCTTCACCTCCAAGGTGTGTGTCACCAGCAGTTGCGAGGACTTCAAAGACACCATCGTCGATGGAAAGGAGGGAGACATCAAAAGTACCACCACCAAGGTCATAGACGATGATCTGAGATTCGCCGTCCTTCTTGTTCAGACCGTAAGCGATGGCAGCGGCGGTAGGCTCATTGATAATACGGAGGACCTGAAGTCCGGCAATAGTACCGGCGTCCTTGGTCGCCTGACGCTGAGCGTCGTTGAAGTCTAACACATTCGTGGGTAATCAAATTTCAAATGTTTCATGTGGCACTCACAGGCAGGGACGGTGACAACGGCATGGGTGACCTTCTCACCGAGGTACGCCTCTGCAGTCTCCTTCATCTTTGTCAAAACCATGGCGCTGATCTCCTCGGGTGTCTGCACAAAAAGCTAAGTTTCGTGACACAACGGGCAGCATGGGTAAACATACGAATTCACGGGTATCGCTCTTGTAGTTGATTTGGATAGCAGGCTTTCCGGCCTTGTCGACGACGTCAAAAGGCCAATGCCTCATATCCCGTTTGAGTTCATTGTCATCCATCTTACGGCCGATGAGACGTTTGGCATCAAAGACAGTATTTTTGGGATTCGTGTGGAAGGCATTCTTGGCAGAGTCTCCGACACTGGAGAGATCGTTAGCAGAGATGGGAAATGGATAAATACGGAAACATACAGTCGCTCATCCTCAGTAAAGCTAACCCATGAAGGCGTTATCCGGTGACCTTGGTCGTTGGCGATGATCTCCACACGGCCACCTCGCTGAACACTATACCAAGAGTGAGCGGGGATGTGCAGCATGATCAAGCAAACCAACTTACCCAACACATGAATAACTGGAGAGGCGAATGACTAGTCAGCAAGCAGAAAGGACCAAGACAACAAACACATACGTAGTTCCCAAATCTACCAACACAGTTTGGTGAGCATGTTCGGAAAAAATTAGGGAGTGGATGTACACACCAATACCGATGACAGTTCCGTACTCGCTCTTCTTCTCGGCGTCTTGCGCAGAGACGGGGCACAGACAAATGAGTGCGAAGAGTGCGAAGAGGACAAGAGAAAGTGAGGACGCCATGCGGCGTGACTTTCCACGCGACGGACGGTGGTGTGGAGTTGTCATCGCTGTGGACGACGAGAGGAGGGGGGAGGTGATGATGTTTGTGGAGAGAGAGAGAGCCGTTCTTATATTACCGGCCAGGCCACGTACAGAAAATGTTGGTGACACGTCAACACTTTCCCTCGTGATTCTACCCACGATCACGGGACCAGTGGCTGCCGTCCTGTCCATATGGTCACACTTACCGAAGCCATCGCCATTGCGAGTGGGTGAGAAGCAGATCTGCAGAGTCTCTACTAGCAGTTGCTGAACTGTTCGTTTGATCGCCCTGCAAAGACTTTTTTTTTCAACCCATTTTTGTCCCTTGTGAGGGTACATGGTTTCCCTATGTAGTAGGATTAAAATTTGGTGGTACTCGTTCCCCAGTCCGCTTCCTCGACCGCGCGAATGGCATCATACAGGCTTGGCTTATGGCCTTCCGCTGATCCCCCCGCGTGCGCTCCCGTGCAAGGAATTCATAGCAAGTAGTGTTCGTATGGCTGCCCGACTCATCCGGCATTCCAAGCCAAATCCGACGACACAGACCAGTCACCGCCTCAGCTGCCATGATGGCAGCTGATCACGCAGTGAGTTGTTGTGCGGGTGCGTGCTATCATGTGTGTCGCGTGAAGTACTGACCCAATATTGAATATAACCCAACGATCTCCTTCAAGTCTAAAAATCCGTCGGGAACGAAGCCCCCCTCCCGTTCGCCGGTTCCCCCGCTGAGGGGATGCCGATGCAAGATACAGCGCCCGACCCTACCATATCACTTCACTGCCAACATTGACCGATGTCGTCGTAAATGAATTACCTCCAGGCTGCGTGACGCGGCAGGTCAGTTTACTTACCTGCGTTATCATCCCAAGTTATGCAATATTTGGAGCATCGGCCGCGATTCTATTTCGGGACCCCGGGAGTAAGTAAAAGCGTTGACTGATAGGACATTGCGCCTCAAGGTCCCTCTTTCAGCCCCCCACACCCTCCATCTACGACCATGACTAGCAAGGGGGAAATCGCAAATGCCGACGAAAAGCTCCTCGCAGAGCTTGGCTATAAACAGGAATTCAAGAGAGCTTTCACTCCGCTGGAGGTGAGTAGCTCTTTCCCTCCTCTGGTCACCGACCGAGTCGCGTCCGCAGGTCTTTGGGATTGCGTTCAGCATAATTGGTTTGCTTCCGTCGATTGCGTGAGTATCGTGTGCGCGCACAGGGCGTTCATTCGCGCGACGTGACTTATCGCCAGCAACGTGCAGCGCTGTCCTTGCTTACTCCCTCCCAAATGGTGGTCCTTCCGCCATGGTATGGGGCGTACGTACCATCCTTTCGTACTTGCCTTGCTAGAGTCCGTCTGATCTATGCCCGATCCCCTTCAGTGGGCAGTCGCAAGCATTTTTATCCTTTGCGTCGGAATGTCAATGGCAGAGCTTGGTTCCGCAGCACCTACATCTGGTGGTGTGAGTCGCACTATGAGACTTCTCCTCCCCAGCAAGATGAACCATTTGTACTATAGCTCTACTTCTGGACACATTCACTGTCGTCTCCTCGCTGCCGAAACCTTCTCTGCTGGATCGTCGGCTGTACGTCCAAACTGTGCACGTCCCTTACAGCCACTTTACCAATCTGTCAGATGCCAACACTATAGGGTCAATCGCATCAGTCGGTGAGTTATCCATCTCGTTCTATGTCGCTTCAACTAATTTCGTGCGTTGTATCTTATGTCCGATGTTTTCAGCCTCTATTGACTGGGGTTGCGCGGTGCAGATTACCGCCGCGATCAACATCGGCGACCAGAACTTTGTTGCCACAGAGGCGCAGACCTTGTACGTCTACATTTCGTGTCCTTCTTGTTTCTCCTCTTCTGTTTCTCGCCTTGCTAACATTTACATATGCAGCGGGATCTATGCAGCAGTAGTCATTTCTCATGGTATCATTTGCTCTCTTGGAACCGACATCCTCGCGAGACTACAGAATTTCTACATCGTCCTCAATTTCTGGTGAGTGTCTCAATTCGAGTATCAAATAGTTACTCGCACCTTACTTCTAATCCCCCCCCCCTGAATTGTGTGGCGACTTCTTTAAAGCTGGAACACTGACTCACATTATCAGCCTCTGCTTTGTGGTCATCATTGGTCTTCCAGCTGCTACCCCAAAGGAATACATGAATACCGCCAGCTTTGCCCTTGGAGACTTCACCAATGGTTCGTCTTACTTGTCAGCTCCCGCCCCCCATCTCATTTCAATGGTTTAGTCTACGGCTGGCCGAACGGTTATGCCTTCATCCTCTCCTTCCTTGCCCCTCTTTGGACGATCGGTATGTTCATCATCTCTATTTCTTCCTTTCCACAGGTAGGGCACGTTAACTATAACAAACGAATCGTTTAGGTTCATTTGACTCGAGTGTGCACATTAGTGAGGAAGCTGGTAATGCAGCGACTGCCGTGCCGTGGGCAATCGTGAGTGCACTATCTGCTTCCCGTAGCTCGAGCTAATTTGTGTAGGTTGGTGCAGTTGGTATCTCTGGCCTACTTGGTTGGGGTGCGCATTTGCATTCGATTGCAACTTGTCGCGTTTTGATGATGGGATTTAGCCATCAACATTTCTCTTGCGTTCTGCATGGGAACCGACCTTACGAGCCTCATAGATAGCCCTCAACCCATGGCACAGATCTTCTTGAATAGCTTTGGACAAACGGGTACCCTCGTTATATGGTCATTCGTTGTCCTCGGCCAGTGAGTCCTCGTTTAACCTAACCATTTCCTCTTTTACTTATCTCATGTTAGATATATGATGGGATCCAGCATGGTAGATCTTTCTTTCCTATTTGCGTATGTATTCTGCGTACTGACACCTTATTTCAGGTCCTTGCTGCCTCGCGCCAATCCTTTGCATTCGCTCGCGATGGTGCCCTTCCATTGTCAAGCATTCTGTACCGCATGAACAGTTTTACCGGCACGCCTGTGAATACCGCCTGGTTTGTCGTCGCAATTTCCATCCTCCTTGGCCTTCTCTCCTTCGCGGGCGCTCAAGCCACCAGTGCCATATTTGCACTGTCTGTGACGGGGCTATACGTTGCATATTCCATCCCGATCGCAGCAAGGTTCATCTTCAAAAACAACTTCAAGCCCGGTCCATTCAATCTCGGAAGATTCGTCAGTCCCTCTCGAGGTGCACAGAGCAAAGAACGAAGCTGATCCCATGCTGTACAGAGTCTCCCCATCGCCATCATATCCGTGTCCTTCATGGCGTTCATGGACATTGTCTTCTTCTTCCCTACGACGCCACAGACGAGCGCATTGGACATGAACTATACCGTCGTTGTTCTGGGCGGTGTCCTTGTGCTCTCGCTCGTCTGGTATTACTTCCCCGTATACGGCGGCGTGCACTGGTTCACCGGGCCTGTGCCGAACGTGGGCAAGGATGACGCTGGAGAAGATGCGCGCGGGGATTCCTCTTCAGAGGATAGAAAAGCAGGGGTGGTCGTGGACGAGAAACGTGTGGAAGCACGGTGACTTCAGGTCTAATGTCGTTGATATGCGATTTCCGTTACTTGCTCTGCCTCGGATTCGGTTTTGCGTCCTTGCGTTTACGTCTTGCGCGCGATGTACACCTGGTGACTTGAGGTGGGCTCGATGAGAATTCCCAATTCGGATTCTGGAGCGGTTTCATTCGTCGCTCTGAAATCTTTCCCCAATGCCATTGGCTCAGGCTAGGGGTTCAAACTTGGGGCTCGGATTATCACAAGAATAGTAGATCGACCGTCGCTCCTACTTATGACATCGAACTCATCTTCCATTATTTCTCTTCACTTGGAAACCACGGTCATTTCGATAGTGCAGCTTGATGATCGTAACGTGAGGACGGTCACAACCTAGGCTATTTTCCCTGGGTGGGTGGCGGAACCGGCATTCTGGCCCTCGGAAGTATGAAGCAAACATGCACCAGTGGATAAGGTGGGGCAGAGCTGCATGAACGACGCATCAAAGCACCCGTGGTTCAACACGTCGGCCCAAGTGCACGAGTTATTGTTGATGAACCTATAGCTCATCAGTAAATTCAAAAGTTGGTAGCAACCAGTATGGTACCAGTTTGAAAGCACTAGCTGTTGGCTACCAATAAGCGACCCTAAATTTCCTTTTTCGCTGACCTCTCCTCCAATCATGTCTCTCGAATGGTGTACGAAAGGCCGTCAAGCGGTAACGTGATTCACCGTCCTCCTGATGCCCCCCTGTCCAGATTGAACAGAATCACGCAGGGCCTGGGAGAGGCAACCTTCCCACGTGGGAAAATTGTACCTTAAAATGTGCCCATCTAATGATTTGCCAGTAGACTGTAGGAAGGCATCCCCGACGGCGACCAAACAGAAAAGGGCTCGAGAACTCAGGCCTCAGGTTCAGCCTGATAGTACTGCGTTGACGAGCCACCGTTGCGCACCCAATCAGATGTATAATATGCGCAAGGTCTTGCCAGCCGAGGAAGAACTGAAATAACGCACATCGCACTGCCCGTACAGCACGCACTTTCTACGCGCGAAGACCACGGTTCTCAGAAACCACTGGCACATCGTCCGAATGGCAGGTAGGCATCACATTGAGCAGACTGGAGTTCCGGGTTTACGGTGCTCTTTTACAGAACAATCGTCGAAGCTTAGCACCCATATCACCTTCCACCGCATTGTATTGCGGTTTGGGCCAAAACGACTCGGTCGACCTGCTCTGATGTCGTACCTCGCAGGCCTTCTTTACATCCGGTTTGAGCAGCAGGGTGCGACATCAGACCTCGACGAAGGCAGCTTTCCTTTCAGCGCAACGCATTGGAACTTGGCCCCTAGGGAAACTCCGATCGAGCCCAAATTTCACAGGGCAACCTCGCAATTTCCCTCCATGCCCGTTTCCTACGGCTCGGAACGCTGTCTGACCTCGACGAGGCAGTTGCCCCCAAACGCAACGTATTGGAACTTTGCCCACGGGAGCACCCCCGTCGAGGCTATTCGCTGAGACAACTGGCGTGTTCCCTCCATTCCCGTTTCGAGTAATTCGGAACACTGTCTGACCTCGACGAGGCAGTTGATCTCAAACGCAACGCACTGGACCTTTTCCCGCAGGGGCATCCTGATCGAGCTTTTTTACTGGGAGACCTCGCGAGTTCCCTCTATTCCCGTTTCCACCAGCTCGGAACGCTGTCTGACCTCGACGAGGCAAACGCAACGCATTGGAACTTCGCCCGCAGGGGCACCCTCATCGGGCCTTTTCACTCGGCCAGCTCGCGGGTTCCCTCCATTCCCGTTTCCAGCGGCTCGGAACGCTACTTGATCTCGATGAGGCAGTTGCCCTCCACCGCAACGCATTGGAACTTTGCCCACACGGGCATGCTGATCGAGCCTCTTTACTCAGCGAACTCGCGTATTCCCTCCATTCCCGTTTCGAGCAGCTCGGAACGCTGTCTGACCTCGACGAGACAGTTTCCCTCCACCGCACTGGGTTGGCACTTCGCCCGCAGGGGCATGCATATCGAGTCTTTTCACTGGGCTACCTCGGGTATTCCCTCCGTTCTCGTTTTGAGCAGCTCGGATTGCTATCTGACCTCGACGAGGCAGTTGCTCTCAAGCGCAACACACTGGAACTTTGCACGCAGGGACACCCTCATCGAGCCTTTTCACTGGGTAACCTCGCGGTTTCCCTCCATTCCCGTTTCCAGCGACTCGGGTCGCTATCTGATCTCGATGAGGCGGTTGCCCTCAAACGCGACGCATTGGAACTTTGCCCGCAGGGACATCCTCATCGAGCCCTTGCATTGGGCAACCTTGCAGGCTCCCTGCATTCCCGTTTTCAGCGGCTCGGATCACTATCTGACCTCGACGAGGCAGTTGCCCTCCAACGCAATGCATTGGAACTTCGCCCGCAGGGCCATCCTCATCGAGTCTTCTTACTCGGCGAACTCGCGTATTCCCTCCATTCCCGTTTTGAGCAGCTCAGATCACTGTCTGACCTCGAAGAGGCAGTTGCCCTCCGACGAAATGCATTGGAAGTTTGCCCACAGGAGCATGCTCATCGAGCTTTTTTACTGGGTCACCTTGCAGGTTCACTCCATTCCCGTTTCGAGCAGCTCGGATCACCATCTGACCTTGACGAGGCAGTTGCCCTCAAACGCAACGCATTGGAACTTTGCGCAGAGGGACATGCTCATCGACCCTTCTTACTGGGCACCCTCGCGAGACTCTCGTTTCCAGCAGCTCGGAACACTGTCTGACCTTGACGAGGCAGTTACCCTCCAACGCAACGCATTGGAACTTTGCGCACAGGGGCATGCTGGTCGACCCTTCTTACTGGGCACCCTGGCGATTTCCCTCCATTCCCGTTTCGAGCAGCTCGGGTCATTGTCTGACCTTGACGAGGCAGTTGCCCTCAATCGCAACTCATCGGAACTTCGCCCGCAGGGGCATCCTCATCGAGTCTTTTCACTGGGCCACCTCGCGGGTTCCCTCCATTCCCGTTTCCTGTATCTCGGAGCACTGTCTGACCTCGACGAGGCAGTTGCCCTCGCACGCAACGCACTGGAACTTTGCCCACAGGAGCATGCTCATCGACCCTTTTTACTCGGCGAACTCGCGTATTTCCTCCATTCCCGTTTCGAGCAACTCGGATCACTGTCTGACCTCGACGAGGCAGTTGCCCTCCATCGCAACGCATTGGAAGTCCTCCCACAGGGGCATGCTCATCGACCTTTTTCACTGAGTTACCTCGCGTATTCCCTCCATTCCCGTTTCAAGCAACTGGGATCACCGTCTGACCTTGACGGAGCAGTTACCCTCCAACGCAACGCATTGGAACTTTGCGCACAGGGACATGCTTATCGACCCTTCTTACTGGGCACCCTCGCGATTTTCCTCCATTCCCGTTTCGAGCAGCTCGGGTCATTGTTTGACCTTGACGAGGCAGTTGCCCTCAAACGCAACGCATTGGAACTTCGCCCGCAGGGGCACCCTCACCGAGCCTTTTCACTGGGCCACCTCGCGGGTTCCCTCCACTCCCGTTTCCAGCGGCTCGGAACGCTACTTTATCTCGATGAGGCAGTTGCCCTCCACCGCAACGCATCGGAACTTTGCTCGCAGGGGCATGCTGATCGAGCCTCCTTACTGGGCAACCTCGCAGGATCCCTCCATTCCCGCTTCCTGCGGCTTGGGTCGCTATCTGACCTCGACGAGGCAGTTTCCCTCGAACGCAACGCATCGGAACTTTCCCCGCAGGGGCATCCTCATCGAGCCTTTTCACTGAGTTACCTCGCGGACTCCCTACGTTCCCGTTTCCAGCGGCTCGGATCGCTGTCTGACCTCGACGAGGCAGTTTCCCTCGAACGCAACACGTTGGAACTTCGCCCGCCGGGGCACCCCCGTCGAGGCTATTCACTGGCCACCGCGCTTTACCTTAATGCTCGATTCAAGCACTCTGATATGCATGCCACCAGTGATCTCCGGGAAACATTCGATTTATATTCCCAACTCTCCGACATTTCTCAGACAGTGTCCTTTAGTGATATCCAGTTTGCCAAACAATGGATCTAGGCAGCCGAAGACTGCGAACATAGTACGACAATTTCGGCTTATCAGATATTTTTCCACTTCATTGTGCAGTATCTCGCTACTCTACCGTCTCTCCCTCAGCATCTTGCACTGCTCAAACAGCTCACAACATCAACAGTAGTCGATGCGTTTTCGGCATGTATCCGTTATGGCAATCCTGCCAACGCAGTTGAGCTTCTCGAACAAGGCCGTGGTATCTTCTGGAGCCAGTTAATCCGCCTTCGCTCTCCCCTCGACGATGTGATAGCATCCGGTGGCACAGGGAAGAAATTGGCAGATAGGTTCACACAGTCAGCCTTCTTGTTTCGCCGTGTGCTGGATGGTCCTACCCACACTGAATCTCAGCATGATCAAGCTTGCCGTCTCAACATTCAATTGCAGGATATCATCGCTAATATTCGCAAGTTACCTGACCTCTCTCGCTTCCTCCAACCTCTACTCTTCTTAGACCTCCAAAATGCAGCTACTGGTGGACCGGTTATCATCGTCAATGCTAGCAAGTACGGTTGCGACGCGTTGATAGTTTTACCTGACCGAGACCCTGCCCATGTCGCTCTCCCCATCACGAAAGCTGGCGTTTCGGAACTTTCCTTGAAACTCCATTTTGTGACGTCGCGCGCCAGGTTCAGGGATGTGACGAAGGAGCTTTTGATGCTTCTGCGGGAACTCTGGGACATGGTCGTTTTCCCAATCGTGGAAGTCCTTCAGGAGTGCCATCCCAATCGATCGCGCATCTGGTGGTGCCCGACCGCCGAGTTCTCCTTTCTTCCATTACATGCTGCCGGATCGTTTAGGAAAGGCCAGCCGATGTTCTCCGATCTCTACATTTCTTCCTATACACCGACCTTGACAGCCCTCATTCGTGCTCGTCAGAAAAGATCAGTGTACCCTTCCACTGAACGGCGTCATGTTTTGGTCGTAGGGCAGGCGCAGGCTCCAGGACAGAGCGAACTTGTTGCCGTGAACGCTGAGCTGTCCAGCATATCACAGCGTATCGGGTCTGTTGCTACGCTTACCTGCGTTCAAGACCAAGACGCAAGCATCACCAAAGTTACTGAGGAATCAGGCACAAACGAATTTGTTTACCTCGCCTGCCACGGGGTCCCGGATCGGAGACGTCCGTTCGAGTCCGGGTTTGCTTTGAGTGACGGACTTTTAACGGTCGAAAAAATCATGCAATACGACTTGCAGAACGCGCAGTTTGCGTATCTATCAGCTTGTCATACGACTGTTGGAGACGAGGAGAGTCCGGACGAGGCCCTTCATCTTGCTGCAGCCATGCAGTTCGCCGGATTCAGTTCCGTGATTGGGACGATGTGGGCTGTGGATGATGAGCATACAAACGAGATCACGCCGAGGTTTCACAACCACATGATGGATGAGTCCGGTCATCTTGATCACACACGAGCAGCACTGGCGTTGCACAAGACAATGAGTAGTCTTCGTTCGAGCAAGATACCCCTCGATCAACGGATCCTGTACATCCATATCGGTGCCTAGTAATTTCTGCTCTCCGGTGAGTGCGTATTTTCTGTGTGTTGACACCACTACGAACTGATTCGATCACCCTCAAACACACAGGCGGTCCCATGCAGAGTGCACGCGTGACGCAGCGAGTCAACATCCACCCCAAACACGAAAACGCGTTTCCTATTGGCTATGCAATGGAGATCATCGTTCAACCGATTTTTTGCCAGTGAGAGCGCCGTCATCGTCACCAAAACGCGAGTAGCACGCACACCAACACTCGATGAACCAACAGCCATTTCGTGCTGGTGAGCAAAATCGTCTACAGGAATCACATCCAACAATGCAAACGATGGATGCATCTTGATATCCAATGTTACATAATTAAAATCAACACTTCCTAGAGACGAAATTTCAAGAAATCAAAAACACGCATAGACAATCGCGAACGGAAAACGAAGAGACGGGGACGGATCGCAAGCCCGCAAAGTGAGACTCATCGCGATAAGAACGGACGGAGACTCTGGCCTGGTGTCACAAGACTATATTAGCTTATATAATGAATTTAAACTTTCTTTCCCCTAAAAGAGCATGCAAACACATGCACATAGCAACGAACACAAATGCAAAGAGGAGAACAACATGACGTAAGGACCCACTGGCAGGAAAATGGAAAACTGGCGGTCTAAACGTTACTGCATCCACACAAAGCTTCTTTGCAATGGGGTGGCTAGTGGTCAGCTGCAGATTATGCAGGTAAGCCAAATCCGTTTCCGATCTGCACTTTGGCAAGGTGGTATAGGACCGCGTGCTGTTCGGACTAACTAAGCCCGGGGCAGTGAAGATAGTTTGCTAATCAGAACCAGATAACCGGGCTTCCAAATTTCAGGTCCTGCTGCGCATCCCAGAACGTTGTAGCGCGTCCAAAATTGGCAGCAACGTCTGGATTTTGGATCACGGACATCATTGGTACACCTTACGAGGTCACGTCCAGCGCAGTGTTGACTCCGCCCCTGTTACGTTAGCTTTTTGATTGGAGACATATTCAAAGTGACAAGCTACACCTGCACGCTCGTCGGTCCATCACCATCACCTTGCTGTGTGGTGCCACGGACTCCATCGTGTGTAGCCTGACTGACCAATTGATAAGTAGCCCACCGGAAGTGATGTCCTTTCTCAACCCCTCGCCGAGGATCTCTCCAAGAGATGGCCAACATGTTATTCCCACCATCATTTTATCTCCTGTAGGCAGCAGTTCAGCGGCGAACACGGATGAAGAAGTTATCGCCGATGCCCTATCCAGGTTACACGTGCCAGTGGACCTTATGACCGATCACCATCCACTGGGCCCATCAGCCATGAGTTCCGGGATAAACTTATTGACCGATAGGATATTGCGCCTCGAACTCCCTCCTCTGGCCCCCACGTCCTCTGTCTACGACCATGACTGACAAAGGGGCGATCGTAAGAACCGACGAACAGCTCCTCGCAGAGCTTGGCTATAAACAAGAATTCAAGAGAGCCTTCACTCCACTTGAGGTGAGTAGTCCATTTCTCCACTGACCACCGACTGAGTCGCATCCATAGCTCTTTGGGATTTCGTTCAGCATAATTGGCTTGCTTCCGTCGATTGCGTGATTATCTTATGCTCACCCAGTGTTCATCCACATGACATGGCTTACCTTGTCTGTAGCGCCGTCCTCGTTTACTCGATTCCAAATGGTGGTCCTGTCGCAATGGTGTGGGGTGTGCGTAATCTTGCCTTGTTGGTTTCCTTTTTTCTCCCACAACCTCGTCTTCGGTGACTTGAAAAGCGCAATTTGTGCTCTTCGTTGCTCTATCTCGCCTTTCCCTGCACGCTAACTCGGTTTGATCATATCCGGTTACCTCCAGTGGACAGTTGCAAGCTTCTTTATCCTTTGTATCGGATTGTCCATGGCAGAGCTTGGTTCCGCAGCACCTACCTCTGGCGGTGTGAGTCACACCACACATTCCCGCCCCGACGGGATGAACATTGCGTGATATAGCTCTACTTCTGGACTCACTCTCTGTCATCTCCCCGCTGCAGAAACCTTCTCTGCTGGATCGTCGGTTGTACGTCCAGTCTACGAACACCCCTTGCAGCTAGTTTACCATCTTACTAGATGCCAATACTATAGGGAACATTGCAGGAGTCGGTGAGTTATCCATCTCATTCTGTGTTACCTCGTGACGTTGTGTTTCATGTCTGGTGCTTTCAGCCTCCATCGACTGGGGTTGCGCGGTGCAGATTACCGCTGCGATCAATATCGGCAACCAGAACTTTGTTGCCACACAGGCGCAGACCTTGTACGTTTACATTTCTATAAACTTCGTATCTCCTTCCTGTTTGTCCCCCTGTTTCTCGCCTTACTCGCTCACATCTATGCAGCGGAATCTATGCAGCAGTGGTTTTTTCTCACGGTATCATTTGCTCTCTTTGGACGGCCGTCCTTGCGAGACTACAAAATCTGTACATCATCCTCAATTTGTGGTGAGTTGTTGTTTCTGTCGAGCATTAGGTGGCGATCTCTCTATACCCTATGCTTCTTTTCATCCTGCTTCATAAGTTCTAATCCAAATGCCCCCGTGGGAGTTATGTTGTGCCAACTTCTTCAAAGCCTGAATACTGATACACGTTATTAGCCTCTGCTTTGTGGTTATCATTGGCCTTCCAGCTGCTACCCCAAAGGAATACATAAATAACGCCAGCTTCGCCTTAGGAAACTTCTCTAATGGTCTATCCTCTTTGTCGATGCTTGCTCTCTATCTAATTTCGGCCACTTAGTTAGTGGCTGGCCGAGCGGTTACGCCTTTTTCCTTTCCTTCCTTGCCCCCCTTTGGACTATCTGTATGTTCTGCATCATCTATCTCTTCCTTTTCACAAGAGGAACGACGTGTTAACTAAATTGTTTAGGTTCGTTTGACTCGGCTGTGCACATTAGCGAGGAAGCCGCGAATGCTGCGACTGCTGTGCCGTGGTCAATCGTGAGTGTACCGCCCGCTTTCTCCGAGTCGCGTTAATCCGTGCAGGTCGGCGCGGTTGGTATTGCGGGTATACTTGGTTGGGGTGCGTATTTGCACCCGATTGCAACTTCTCGCGTTTTGATGGTGGGATTTAGCCATCAACGTTTCTCTTGCGTTCTGCATGGGAACCGACCTTACGAGCCTCATAAATAGCCCCCAACCCATGGCACAGATCTTCTTGAATGGCTTTGGACAAACGGGTACCCTTGTTATATGGTCATTCGTTGTCCTCGGCCAGTGAGTGCTCGTTTAACTAGACCATATCCTCCTTTTTGCTTATCACATGTTAGATATATGATGGGATCCAGTATAGTGAATTTTTCTTTGCTATTTGTGTACCTGTTCTGCGCACTGATGCTTCGTTCAGCTCCTTGCTGCCTCGCGGCAATCCTTTGCATTCGCTCGTGATGGTGCTCTCCCATTCTCTCGCATCCTGTACCACATGAACAGCTTTACTGGCACGCCTGTGAATACCGTCTGGTTCGTCGCCGCGACAGCCATCCTCCTTGGTCTTCTCGCCCTCGCGGGCGCTCAAGCCATTGATGCCATCTTTGCACTATCTGTGGCCGCGCTCTACGTTGCATATTCCATCCCGATCGCAGCAAGGTTCATCTTCAAAAACAACTTCAAACCTGGTCCATTCAATCTCGGAATATTCGTCAGTCCCTCCCCAAATGCCTAGCAGAGAACAAAGCTGATCCCATGCCGTACAGAGTCTCCCCATCGCCATCATTTCCGTGTCCTTCATGGCGTTCATGAGCATTGTCTTCTTTTTCCCTACGACGCCACAGACGAGCACGTCGGACATGAACTATACTGTCGTTGTTCTGGGTGGTGTCCTCATACTCTCGCTCGTCTGGTATTACTTCCCCGTATACGGCGGTGTGCACTGGTTCACTGGACCTGTTCCGAATGTGGGCAAGGATGGCGCTGGAGGATATACGAGCAGGGATTCTTCCTCAGAGGATATGAAGGTAGGGACGGTCGTGGTTGAGAAACGTGTGGAAGTACGGTGACGTCATGTCTAATGTCGTTGACACTGTGCTATCGCTAGGAGCTCTATCTTAGATTTGTCTGCTTTAGACCTCGATGCCTGGATGTGAAGGTGATGTTCTGAGTTGAAGATGTACGCCTGGTGACTCGAGGAGCGTATGAACTTTGTGCAGTCTCCGATCTGGACTCTGGGTTGGAGAATGTATTGCTTGCGTCCTTCATATATTACGTTCACTTTGGAAACCATAATAGTCATGTTCGCGAAACCAAGCTACTCCGCCCAAGTCAAGTACAAGCACGACAATACAAGCGTCATAGTCTGAAGGTGGACGAAATATAACGGAATTGAAATCCAAGACAAGCGTGCGCGATTCAAGGCGAAGTCAAAATGCTCGGATACGGCTGCGCGTTCTTCGAGATCGCAACATAAGGACGCTCACAACTCCCCTTTCCTTGGATGCACGCAGCAATGGCGGCACCGACGTCTTGACCCTCAAAGTAGGAACCTTGTAAGAACCCTGAGTGGGCAATGCATCAGCATACATGGCGGAACAGAGCTGCATGGACCGACGCACCAAAGTACTGCACGCTGGTAGCTTCGCCGGCGAACCAAAGGTGGTTGTTGAGCGTAGCTTTCAAGTTCTCCGAGTGGGTAGGGACATATGATGGTCCCCAATTCGAGTACGAGCCCCGGAATAACTTGTCCGAGGTCCAAGTCGGGAAGTAGATGTCGAGGGGTTGAGGAACAGTGATGTTGGGATACATAGTTTGGAGAACTTGCATGACTTCCAACTGGACTTGGGCGGGAGTGAGCTGCTCGATGAAGAGAGACCAATCTCCCTGAAAGAGTATAAGAGCAGTAGTCGTCACAATTCAGAATTTACTTACAGTGACCGTGACAAAGATTATGCCAGAGCCTGGGAAGAATCCGACGTGATCCAAGTTCTGCCAGATGGGATACCTTCCTCTCTGCTCAGCTGCATATAGTCCCATCTAACACAACACGGATGAAAAGATATTGTTACAACGTGGCAAAAGCTTACCTCTGTCGGAAACCAGAACGTTTCGTTAAATTGAAGGAAAATCTTTGTGTAGGTAGCCTAGGGTATGGTAAGTACCCCGATCCAGATCCAAAGCCCGGACTGACCATTGTAATGCTGTTGATGGCCTCGATTTTCCAATCAGGCAAGGGAGGTTGGAAGACAACATCACTGTTTTGCAAGACGCCGACGCTGAACGTACACAAAACATGATCAGCAGTGATGGTCTGACCACTGGTCGTGTGTACCGTGACGTAATTTCCGCCATACTCGATGAGGTTGACGGTCTCGTTATAGATCACCTGTTGCGGTTGTAGAAATTCCGCTGCTTCCGCCTGTACAATGTACGCAAATCCTCGCTGGTCGATGCAAAACTGGTTGTCATCGGAAAACCCTCCAGATTCTGGGACGTATGTGAAATTGTTGTTCTATCGATAGTGAGGCTGGAACCAAGAATGTGTCAATCCGGGGCTTACCCATGCAGAAGCGAGCCACGAGGTTTGGGAGGGTGACTGAGGATAACTCAAACAGTGGTTCCAGGTTACATCAGACCGCGTACCTGTGCAACTGTATCGAGTGGTAATCAATCGAAGTGATTAGTATTCGTCACGACACAAAATAAGACATGACTTGCATTCCTAAAGAATGGATCAGCCAAATCTAATACGAGGTGGCTTTTACCCACGAAGTCGATCTGGAAGTAGTCGCTGACAACCTCTTGTGGTGTTTTTGGGCTGATGCCCATCAGACTATAGGCCGATCTCAGACTCAGATCAACTTCGCCCTCTTCTAACCGTTGACCTAGTTCGTGGCGATCAGGCGGCGTTCGAGGGGAAAAGAAAGGTTCGATATACCTGCGACAACAGTGGCCCGGTCATAATTATCAATCGCATTGTTCAACACATCAGTGTAGTTATTGTAACCACTGTCGTCGTAGGTAGCTAAGGTCCATTAGCACACTGTACGGCCCCAAGGTAAGATAATGTACATACTAACGCTTCCATACAAGTCATTGTAGGCGGTAGTCAAATTATGTTTGAGTACCAATTCCCAGATGGGGTTCGCGCGACCGTCATCCTGCTGTGTTCCCTGGACCCAGTTTGGACCTGCCTCGACGACGATTTGTCTACCTGTTACACCGAATGTCCTGGTACTCATACGACCACCCAGCTTGGTTTTGGCATCAAGGATAATGAAGTCGTTGATACCTTGCTCGTGAAGTGTTCGAGCAGCAATGGTTCCCGTCATACCGCCTCCGAGGATAAGGACGGTGGTGTGATTTGGCGTAGTAGACGTTGTATTGACATTCTGGGCTGACACACCTGAGAAAGTAGACAACAACCCAAGCAGAGCGAGGCGGGGCAACACTCTGGAGATAAGCATGTCAGAACGGTAGCAAAGGAGGTTCGGAAACAGAAGAAGAAAAGAACGCAGGCAGAGACTTGTAAAATACAAGGAAGCGAGCAGAACTCATCGCCAGCCACGCAACCGAGCCAGGGATGGTGGAAAAAAGTCGCCAAATGCTACTAATCAATAGGATGCCGTTGCGCCGGGACCCGGATGCTGCAGCTAGGGAATTTTTACATGCCGGGAGGACCTCTGAGAACCGGCGGTGATCTGCAAGGCGAGGGAGACGAGACATGCGGTCAGCAGTTTGATGCAAGTTATGGACGTGAGACAGAAGTTCCTGATTAGAAGTTTATTTTATTCAAGAGACGTCAGGAGTGTCATTGCGTATCGTTTGCGTGCGCGGTTCGCTGCACTGGGGGGCACTCGCGGTCGGGGTGCCGCAGTGTGCGCAGCTGGGTGGCAGCTAGGCATAGCATCGGGTGCAAGGTGTGTCGCGCTGATCGGCTCAGCGCTCAGCCTGCAAGAACGTTCTGCCATTACGAACTCAGTTGAACACCCGGGCAGAACTGGGACGGAACTCACGTGTCGGCCTGGCCCAAGTTGACTTAGTAGGCTTGGCTGCACTATACTTGGCTAGTTCTGGTTTCACGGTGCATTGATGTGATGTGCCAACCTCAGTGGCTTCCCTCCGCCGATCCTACCAGAACTTTGATCCGCCGCCATGATCAATATTGAATATTGAACCCTGCCAACCTCAATTTACATGCCGCCCAGTGCCACTGCTACTAGTATTCATGACGCCAGTGCTTGATCCGACATCTCGATCATATACTGCTTAGTAGTACTAGTAGGTTGTGGCCAAACCCTCGACCCATTCTCGGCGTCTTCCACTTTGGCGCTGCCTTTTTCCAGAAAGCGATCGTTAATCGGCTCTACCATGCTGATACCACGAGCCCCGTGAAGACGCAGACTCCGAGCACGTCGGTGAGTTTTGTCAGTCATCATTCTCTGCTTACCCATACTTAGTCTCTATGGCAAATATTGTTGCAAGTACTAGTCCAGAGCTTGCTTAAAGTGGCACATTACTTAGCGCCGACCATATGGAAGCAGTAACTGCTCTGTCGTATTCTGTCTTTTGACTGAATTAACTCTAGTGGCACAGACGCGCAACATCGTGCTGTTCGGTGAATGTGGTGTGGGTAAATCCTCCATCATCAACGCAATCGTCGGACGGCCGGTAGCCAAGACTTCCAACGATGTCTTCGGGTGTACCAATGAGAATGCCCCCTACAGTGTCACCCTGGACACGGGAGTTGGTATCAACCTTTGGGACACTATTGGACTAGACGAAGGCACTGCTGGCAAGGTCCCTACAGACCAGGCTAAACAACGTTTACAGCTATTCTTGCAAAGGATTGAGGCATCAGAAGGTGTCGACCTCCTCCTATATTGTATTCGAGGAGCCAGTGGTACGAAAAACTTGCCAATGAAGCGGGGTCATTGGGAAAAGTATAAATTCGTATTCGAAGACGTATGCAAGAAGAGGGCCCCCATAGCATTAATCGTCACTCACCTAGAGTCTTACAACCCCAGTGGAGACATGGACACGTGGTGGGGATCATAACGAGGGAAAAATATCGGAACTTGGTTTTCAGTTTTGTTCCCATGCATGCATTGGTATCCTGCCACCAGAGCTTTTGGGCACCAATGGTGATTTCAACCGGGTTGAGATCTCTAGGCACAGGCTGCAAGATCTACTCTTGCGCAATTTCCTCGCTGTAAGTGTTACTTTAGACCTTTGGCAAGAATCTGAATCCTCGATTGCACCAGCCCCGAAACGTACTTCTACTTGGAGATCGCGAAGATAGAGACGACTTCATTGACATGACGGTCGCTCCACACAGCAAACAGAACTCTGAAGGCGTTTCAGCACTTGCCTGTATTCCCGTCGTGTTCGATGCGCACACACACGTCAACCTTTGGAACATGACTGGATTCGACGAAACCGATAATGACGCTCTCGTAACGGCGAAAAATCTAAAGCTTCTCGTTCAGGGGATCAAGCGAACAGCGGGCATTGACCTTCTCCTTTTCTGTTTTCGCGCGGGAAGACCTAGGTTGCGTCATGCTCGGAACTATAATCTCTTCCATGCAGCCATCTGTAGGAAGAAAGTACCAGTGGCAATCGCCGTTCTTGGGCCCGAAGAGGAAGCCGATACGTGGTGGCAAAGAAATGAACAGAATCTCAGACAAAAAGGGTTTCGTTTCGACAGGCATGTTTACATCCCTTGCAATCCTTGTCAACTCCCTAGCGATGCCAACTTGGACGACGCGGTCCGCCATCAACTCATCCATCTTATGCAAGAAGAGCACACACTAGGAAGCTGGAAAATTGGCGACAATACGTTCTGGATCACGGTGCCCAATGTGCGTGCAGTGGTCGGGGAACTCGCTTGGCCGACGACCACTGTGGTCGTCTGTGACGCGACAGGGCAAGGCACGTTCGCTGACATTGCACCTGGTGTGCAGTCCTCTCTGCGGCATTCTGCGAGGCCCCAGCGGGAGCATCGATTTCAGCAGGTCGATCCGCAAACCTTCCCGCTGTTCGTGAGCCAATCATCTGGTAACATCCAGCCCCATACTTTGAATCACGGAAACAAGGGTATCAGCCTCATCATGTTTTTCATTCCTGCGCAAGAAACAGACAGCAAAACGTGGAAGACGTTGGAGAGGTTTCATTCCATCTACAAGGGCAGCATCACTCCGTTCATCGTAGTCGTCCACGGGGTTGCCGACGGGAGCCTCGCGGAGGATTTCTGGAGGGCTGCCCCCCGTCATATTAGAAAGCGGATCGGGGCGTACTTGACATATCATCCTGGATCTAATGTTTGCCCTGAGGCTCAGGTTGTCGCGCAAGAAATCATGGTGGACATGATCCAAGATCGGTGCTTGGTGGATTTGGGGGGGAAAGTTGGGATACTGCGGGAAATATTGTCGGTTTGGAGAAAGTATCGTTCCCAACGTAATACGGTGTCAGGCGAGGCGTCTAGGCGCGGTCCGGGGTAACTTAACGCCTTAACTGGCAGACATGAGTAGAGCGAGGAATCAAAGAGCGGGGTCACTCGACCTTTACTAGGGGGCTCGGTATGAATCGTTTCTGCGTATATATATGGAAGTACGAAATATATCAGGGAAAGTCCACGCTACAGTGTATATATCTAGGCTCATTAATGGAGACACTGGAAGAAAACATGTAAGTGGTACAGGCACACGAGTAGAATAATGATATCGAACGAGTCCTCTCAAGATCCATCATTCAGCATCAAAGTAGGAATCATGGGGTGGGGGTATCTCTCAGAGACATGAAGCTTAGCTGCCCGGTTTTCCAAGCAGAGCATATCCGCTTCCTTGTGGGCCATGAAGCTATATAAAGACGTTAAAGGGGAAGCTATGTGCAACGCATGACACACCTTGTTGTAACATCTTCCACAAAGTGGATCTCCATCCTTGTCATTCAACCGCTTAGAGTCTAAGAGAGTGCTGCAAGAGGTGCAACGCAAGCATCCTTTGTGCCACGTCTTTCCAACTGCTTTCATCTATCGACCACATCAGGATGCATCTGGCCCATCAGCGAAATGGTTGCTAACCTGTTCCGCGAAATAGACATTCTTGCCGCATCGTGGACATACAGGCGTCGTACCACCGAGCCCCCATGTTTTTGCAGGGCTAGCTGTGCTGCCGCTGAGCGCAACCCCGTAACGCGTCCCAGTTGCGGTCTGTTTCAAGGAGCTGACCCCCCCACTCGAAACAACCCCAGTCGAGTAGGGCTTGAGTGGCGATACTGGGCGATCAACTAGGTTGGACTCTGCGCGCTCCCTAGCTCTGGGAACGCTTGAGGTAGACTTGGAAGGAGTGAGTGTTACCGTGCGCGGAAGCTGATTTTCACCAACACGTTTGGTGTTGGTAATGTCACCCTCAAAGGACATACGCTCCTCAACAATATCTTGAACTTCATCCTCTTCTGCAGTGTCGTTTCCTTCTGTGCTCTGTATTGTGCTAGGGGTGTTTGAATCACTCGGTGGGTGGGTGGGAGCACGGGTGTACCGTGCGGGAAGGGCCGAATTGGCACGAAGAAGTGGTCCTGTTCCCGCAAACTGGGAACGGACAGGAGAACGAGATCCATCGTTAGCAATAGGACGTGATGTGAGATCCAGTGAACCATCAGCCCGGCCACGAGTGTTCGGTAGAGGAAAAGTAGAGCGAATGGGGGACGTCTGACCAGTGACATTACCCGGTGTTCGGGAAGGAGTACTGGATGACCCAGACAGCGCAGGGAATGGGGAAGGAGAGGAGGGGATTGGAGGAGAAGTAACGTCGTCCCGATCTGGGAGATTGGCCTGCCGAAGGTCCCGGGTTCCGAAGCTGCGTACATGGCAATTTTTGCTTGGGAAGGGGTCAAGACAAGCGGATCAAGGATTGGAGCGGTGCCTACCAATATGGCTAAAACAAGTGAGCATCAAGACGAATGGATTGACCATGATGATGAAGCCGTACCTCTTGGTCGTGCTCTAGCAGGGTAAAGGAGTCCAGGCGTTTGTTGCACGAAGTACACGCAAGACATGGCTGTTAAGGGTACAGTACGGCACCTGGGTGAGCGAACACAGAAGGGTGGCTTAATTACTTGCCTTGTGGTAGAGCTGATATTGACACAGGGTCAACCGAACCGGTGAACACTTGGTGATGCTGCAACGGTAACCGAAATCACTTGCCTTCCGACCCGGCCCCATAACCTAGATCACATGCGCATGAGTGGGGTGGATGATGAGTACGACTAATGCTACATACCTGCTCGGCTGCATACACAGCCTTGCGACACCGAGGACACACTGGTGTGCCTCCGAATGGATGCATATTAAATCAACCTGGCCACCAACCAAGGAGACGATGAATACGTGAGTCTAGAGGACCGCTGTCTTCATGATGCTACTTGCCAGGTGGAAGCGACTTTGCTGTATGAGTTCGTGGTTTCAGCGTAGTGATGGATCGGCAATTCCCGCACCAATAACCATCACCTTGGCAAGTTGGTTGGCACCCAATTTCAACACTTGCCAATTGGGAGCGCCACAGACACAGTGCTTCGAAGCACGATACTTGGTCTATCTGTTGAGTGATCTCGTTGGCGGTCGCTCATGTGGCTAATTCACCGGGGTCCACTGGCAGCATGATGGTGGCGCATAACAAGACAAGAAGTCACTCGCAATGTGAACATACTCGATCTGAGCAATAGCCACCCTCAGCAATGCATGACCGTTGGTAGTGGGACAGTACTTGGCTACTTGCGTTAGTGAACGTTGAACACTATTGACGGCAACTCGGCAAGTTCACACGTGCGGAGCTTGAAATGGAAATCGCGATCGTGTTGGCAGTCCATCTGTTTTTTTCATAATCTCATCCTAACATCCATCCATCTTTTTCTATCTCCCCCACGTAGACTCGTTTAGACCCCTTTCCTCATCACCATCCGCAACGATGTCTGACGATGAGCAGCACAATCAGACCTTCGAGCAGGTCTCTTATCTCTCTTCCCTCATCCTCGTTGTTGATCTCACCCGATGAGTCAAATGTTAGGCTAATGCAGGCGCCTCCCACACCTATCCCGCACAATGCTCTTCTCTTCGCAAAAATGGCCATGTTGTCATCAAAGGCACGTAATCACGTTCTGGGGGGGCCATATCTGTGTCTCATTGCTCTATCACCAGGCCGCCCCTGCAAAATCGTCGAAATGTCGACTTCCAAGACCGGAAAGCATGGGCACGCCAAAGTTCACCTTGTCGCCATTGATGTATGTTTTGGTAGCACCAATCGTTTGATTCTTTCTCTCCCCTGACATCTCTTCGCTTAGATCTTCACCGGCAAAAAATTGGTAGGCATCGATTGATTTGCAGAACGTTGTACGCCATTTCACTATGCATGCCCGAATAGGAAGATATCTCACCCTCTACTCACAATATGGATGTCCCTAATGTAGTACGAACTGAATATGCTCTTGTAAGTGCCTATCTACACTGAATTCGTTTACCAAGTTCTGATCACTCTCCTTAGGTGAACATTGACGAGGGTTTTCTCAACCTCATGACTGCAGACGGGACACCCAAAGACGACGTTAAACTCCCTGAAGGCGATCTTGGGAAGTCCATCGAGGCAGATTTCGAGGGTGGAAAGGACCTTTTGGTCACGGTCATCAATGCTATGGGCGAGGAGCAGGCCATTTCCGTCAAGGAGGCACCCAAGGGTTCTTGAAGGTGTGTTGATGGGCCACCCAAGACCATTTAGCGGCATCTTCTTGACCATTCCATCCAAACGCTGCTGCTACTACGTTGCCTCTTACGTTCCTTCGTTTGCATTTATTTGCGTCCCTCGGCCTCGTTTTCCGTCTCTCACACGTGTTTTCCTGCTTCAAATTCTCCAGTAGCAAAGATTCTGTGCATGTGCATGTACATTTCTATCGTTTGAATGTGTTAGTCACTGTTGTAGTGTAGCCTTAGGGCTGTAGCACGATGCGGGTGTTTTTGAGTCATACTGTACCGTGATGTGGGACAAATAACTGTTATCGCTTCACCGAGCGCCCGATCATTAACATATCCGGTGGCTCAGTACTTTGAACCCAAATCAAACGGTTCCCAACTTAGCCACCGTTGGCAATCGATGAAATTTCGTACAGGTGGGTAATTAAGTTGATCCACGGAATTTTCAATACCTTCAAGGGGTAGGAATGGCAGCCTTTCTCGCCGGGTTGTTGGTTTGTCTTGACCCTACTAGTACCAAACTCCGGAAGCGTGGCGGAGATCTCCTGCGAACGTGAAATGTGTACCAAGGTCTGCCACTACCCCTCTTCACATTGTGACCAGCTGAATGCAGGAACAGTGTTCAGAGGTAACCCCAGAAGTCCAAGAGGCACATTCATGTGGCACCATACTTTGATGTGTGGACCCTCGAGCAAAGTTCTGACCACACTGAGGCGCAGAACATAACATGTCATACATGTGAAGGCGTCGGAGCTAATTGCCATGCCATGCTGTGGAACGTACGCAAGCCCGAGCATTCTAGCCCCATCGTCATCAGCGTGGCCGAAGATTTGGGTTGGGATCCATATAAATGTCAAACAGGTCGTACTGTGCTGCAGAACAGCGGTACGATTCGTGATTCAGATTATTCTCTGCGGCAGCTTGTCCCTCACAATGTCTCGGAACACTACAAACGGCTACACTAGTAACGACGGATTCAACCACAATTTCACAGACGAGGTAAGACGAAAGAAATTTCCTTCAACGTTTCTTACTCTTTTCAGGACGCCCAGAGGTTGGTCTCTATTGCCAGCTCTCCAGAGCTCAGCCCCCACAAATGTCGCTGGGTGGAAGACGGCATGCGGTGTAGTGCTGCTGTCCAGGGAATTTATTTTCCTGTTCACCTGCGGGAGTCTCACGGGATACGTGGTATCGGATATCAGCCGTTCGGCTTCTTGTGCCAGTGGGAGGGCTGCTCGGATACCTCTGCATTTAGTAGGGACGGGTTGACGAGGCATATCCAAGAGAAACATCTCCTCTGGAAGTGGAACTGTCCTAACTGTGGAACAGTGTTCACAAACCAGATCGAGAGGAACGCCCACTATGCACGTTGTGCGGGTGTAATAGGCTAATAGCCAACTAGGTGATCGAAGCCATACGATTCCCCTTTCCCTCGTGCCTCCTTTTCTACCCTCGCCACTGGAATATTGGATCGAATTCTTCATTTCTGTAAGGGACTAATCCTCGTTTCCTTTTCTTTCACGAAGAGGCAGCTGGTCTGCTAGTATTTCTCTATGGTCACATTCCTCCTGTCATCGCTCTATGTTCCTTTTTTCTTTCCCACTTCTTCCATCACATAGCCAACAATGTTTCATTCCGTATGCTTTCCTATTTGATTGATCGGATCTGGCGGTAACGGGAGACGCGCACCCTCAATGTGACGATAAATTATTGTTCTATCAATTGCTTCCGAGTCTGCCAATCCGACATGAGGTGGTTCAAACGCCCATCCATTTCAAGCCTCTGATCGTTATGATCCTCCGATCCAAATCTCCGAACCATATGTACCATGTACCAAGCTGTAGAGTCTCGCTTGTTCCAGATCGGTGACGGTCAATATTGCCCGCAAGCAGCCCCTGAGCGGAAAGCTTGCCATCCTGTACAGGCGTCTATTCTTTTTGTAATTCGGCGAAGCAGAGTCATGCATGCGGTATATATATATAAACCGACGACAATCGATAGTGTTGTCTTCAATAGAATTTAGAGTCTCGTTTCTACCATGTGCAATCCAAGCCTGACCTAAGAGGGTTTTATCCTTGGCACGACTCCGTCCGCACGAGTTGGGGCACGCGAGAGGAGAAACAGCATTCCAAAATGAAAGGCCCGCACTCACATACGTGACCGATGATCGTACCTTGCAAGTCGTCATTCTCAGCAATATATTGTAGGTCCGTTGGCACATCAAGTGGTCTCAGCTGATTGTGGCCACGGGACGAAATTTCGACCATCGGATATGGTGTAACGGCTAACATTGCCGCCTTTCACGCGGCAGCTCGGGGTTCGATTCCCCGTATCCGAGTACTTTTCGACAAGATCAACGGTCCCTATTTTTTCCGGGTCTGATGCATGGATTACGTCAGCGACACAAGAGAATGGGTCCTCGCTGAGGCCACGATCGAGGATGTTCATAGTGCTAATAAAAAAAAGGAAGCTCGCATCGACGCGCCGCGGGCCACAGGCAATCGGACCAGATCGGAATATCCAAAAGGGAACTGTTGAACGCGTTCGCTCGGAGCAATCGAACTCAGATACGGGGAATCGAATCCCCCGGTTCCGCTTGAAAGGCAGCAACGCAAGCTAGCCATATCCGACTGCAAGCTATGCTGTTGATGAGTTAGCCGCTGACGTATCGAGTCGTGTGGGCAATGTCATCGTGTCCGGAGAACCGAACGCCGAGTTGTCGCGTGAGGGGCCGCCACCCGATGTATCTTGTTTGCCTGCTGAACCATCATTAGGAATCGGACATTCAAGATCTATCCAAAGAGAGAGTTCTTAATGTACACACCATCATTGTTTAACAATCGGATATGGTGTAAAGGCTAACATTGCCGCCTCTCACGCGGCAGCTCGGGGTTCGATTCCCCGTATCCGAGTACTTTTTCGCCCACGTTGTGCTGAACGCACCATGATTGCCATGTTATCAGTCCGGTTGCAGAAAGGTCGGAAAGTAACCCACCTTTTTTTCTCTCGTCCTCTTACCGTCCAGATCACTTCCTTTCTTTCAATGGCACACCCAAACTTTGAATGTCATAAGCCGACTGACCATTAAGTATGAGAAATAGGGTAAAATCGCAAATTGGCTTGGGACAAGGGCAAACTCAACGGTACACCAGAGTGAATGGTAAATCCAAGCTTGGGGCTAGATTTGAGCGTCTACTGTGTGCTCTTGAGTTTACCAACATACGTGAGTCTGGGACAAATTCAAGCCCTGCTTGTCGAGTACGCAAATCAGTTTACTTCTCTGCAAAGCGCCGCAAGGCTCGAAGCACGACCTAACGAAGTCAGACATCCATTCGCTGAGGCTGAATGAGTGAACAATGACCACAGTCCGATCCCGCTTGGAAGATAGAACTCTGGGGGAATAAAAGGAAATGCAACACCGATCACGCGAGAAGCCAAAACACTCGGATACGGGGAATCGAACCCCGAGCTGCCGCGTGAGAGGCGGCAATGTTAGCCTTTACACCATATCCGACTGTTGACTTTTTGTATGTTGTAATCATCATGCACAAACATCGGGGTCTCTTCTCGTGACTGAGATTGACCGCGTTCCCTGATTAGCGTTTTCATGGCCTTGGCGACTGCAGCGTCGGTCGTCGAGCAACTCGACAAGTCTCCCGACGTGCTGACATGGCTCAACACCGTCCTCAACGTTCCCGGGGACGCCATGTTCAGTGATCCTCCGCTGGTTGCCCATGCCTCCACCCTGGACGCGCTCCAGACTGCGACATCCATGGCAGCCCAATCGACGTCTGCAACCCTCGAGCACATCATTGACGACATTGCACGCGCTGCACCTCGCCTTGCCTATGACATCCACTTTACTCGGGATGGCGCGCTGGCTCTCCGCAACGTCCTGGCACAGTCCCTTCTGCTTTCGCAGCCTCGCAGCCCAGCTCAGACTACCGCTGGCCCTGCAGAGCCTGACGCGACCTCCAAAGTCCTTGAACGATTACAGCATCTCGACACTCTGAGAGTGCGAATGGAAGCTGCTCGCGATGTCCTCCGCGAGGCAGAGTTGTGGAGTGCTCTCGAGACAGAGGTCACCACTTTACTTGCAGAGAAGGCGTATGCACGTGCCGCCTCCAGGCTATCCGCTTCCGCTCGGCTGGCTCGTGCTGCCACTACCCCCGGGACCTCATCTGGAGGAGTGCACGAACCCCGTCGTGCTTTGCTGACTTCACTCGCGAACCAGCTCGAGGCTGCCCTTTCCCCCGATCTTGTACGTGCTGTGACCGCTTGCGACGTAGAATCGTGCAAGTCGTTCTACGCTATCTTTGTCGACATAGAGCGCGAAGGCGAATTCAGAAACTATTACTATGGTACGCGACGCAGTCCCATAGTGGAGGCTTGGAACAAGGCAGTTATCGAGGACGAACCTGCGTCCAGCGAAGGTGCCAACAAAGAGACTCCGCAATCGCTGAACGAGTTTTACCCCTCCTTCCTGTCCTCCTTTTTGACGGTGCTAAATGGAGAGCGTACCGCACTTCCCAATATCTTTCCAGACCCAGAACGCACGCTCGCCGCTCTCATCTACACCACTCTCAGTGTACTCACACCACCTCCCGCTCAACGTCTTGCTGCTCTCTTCCATAATGGAAATAGCGCGACAGCGTTGAAGGACGTCGTAAAACTCTTTCAAGCTTCCGAAGAATTTGCGCGAGGTGCTGAGAGAATTCTTGAGAAATTGCGTGCATCCGCACCTCCCTTGTTGACTACATCGCCGTCGTCTTCCTCAAGTGATGGAAAATTTTCCAGAAGGCGCTCTGTGCGAATGTCGATGTCTTGGCGGTCCATGGGTAGTACGGGCAGACTTGGAGGGGGAGGCATAGGCAGCACGAGTACCACCGTTGGTGGTGCGGACGAAGGTGCAGAGTGGGATCAATGCCTCTTCCAGCCATTCCTTGAATTCCAGGTCGACTTTGGCACCCTCGAGAGGCGGTTCTTGAATGACGCCTTGGGCTCCCCACTTCCTGGTAACATCAGGGACCTTGATGGAGACCGTGCTGCGCGAGCCATGCGTGAACGTGCAGTGGACGTGTTCAGCGCTGCGGAGGAAAGTATCGAACGTTGTCTAGCGTTCACGCACGGCTATGCCTCTGTCGGCCTCGTGCGCGCCCTGGATGCTTTCGTTTGCACCTTTGTGGAGACTTGGACGAACTCCATTTCAGATCTCGTCGGCACGGATTCACGATCGGTGGTTGGATCTGGCTCAAAGTCAGCTTCAGCGTCTCTGGAGGATGAAGAACTCGCAGATCTAGACTATACATCACAGGATTGGGCGCACATACAGAAAGCACTGCATCTCCTTGCTGCTGGACGGGCAGTGAAAGACCGTCTTGGCATGTTCGAGACCCGCCTGATGACGTCGCTCAGACAGGTATCAACGGCCTTTCGAACGGCATGGGGAAGCGGCGGATCCGGCGTGTACACCCCAGGCGCAACCAAGGGTGAATGTCTCTTGCTCGCCCAATCCTCTCTGAACTCGCTGGAGCTAAGAGAGCTCCTCACGCGCGTCGCACCGTCGACAAAACCCCCACAAAGTCTCCTCCCGAGTGCACACACCGCACTGACAGCGTTCGCCCGGGCCAACCAACGCACGCTACAGCGCGTCCTGCTCTCGCCGCTCTACACTCACCTTGCGACCTACCCCACACTACCCCTGTGGTCCGCTGCGCGCGTCCAGGAAGCGGTGCCCGGCATGGCGGGCGTCGTCGTACCCACGTTCTCACTCAGCCCGAGCGACGTCGCGCACCGCGTCGGTGACGGGCTGTTGAACCTCCCGAGACTATTCGAGGTCTATGCGGAAGACGATGCGCTCGGGTTCGAGCTTGGCGGGCTGGCTGAGATGGACGGTGCGGAGACGGTGTCGAGGGCGGGGGCGGGGGCGGGGACGGGGACGGGGACGAGGGAGGCAGATGAAGGGGCCCAGGCGCGGATGCACTCGCCAGAGGCTGTCACCACTGCGTGGCTCTCGTCGCTCGGCTGCGCGACGGTCGTCCACCTCACGCGGGACGTTCTCCCGCAGATCAAGACGCTGAGCGTGGCAGGAGCCGCGCAGCTCAGCGCGGACCTGGGATACCTCGAGACGATCGTGCGTGCGCTGGGCGGCGTCGACAAGGGAGATCTGGAGCGATGGAAGGCGTATGTCGGGATGACAGACGACGAAGGGAGGGAAATGCTCGCGAGCGAGGACGGGAGCGACAAAATAGGGCAATTGGTCGCAAAAATGAGAAAATGGATTGTCTAGTTTTTCTGGGTTACGTCGCCAAATGACTCCTGGCAGGTTGTACAATAGATGGGCATCAGTAGGATAACGAGTCTGGCTGTCCCGTAAAACAATGCGAAGCGAGCGAGCGGTCAATAAATACCAAGTACCAGAGCAGGACAGCACTACCAAGAACACTAGAAGAGGGATATATGGTACACATAAAACAGACCCTCTATCAGTATCATTCGTATCCAAGCCGCAGGTTCCCCTTGCTAGCGCGCATACGGATGGAAGGCATGTTGTCCGCGCGTCGACATCCGGGAAGGACCCAGTCCAGGGTTCATCGTCATACGCCCAGCGTTTGCACCCATGCCTGGACCGACGCCCATCGCCCCACCACCCATCCCCATCCCCTGCCTCATCCGCATACCCACGTTGCCCATGCCCATCGCCCCAGGCTGCCCCATCATCCCCATCCCCATCGGCCCATTCATCCCCATTCGCATCGCCGCCAACGGGTTTATGCCGCCCACGTGTCCCATCCCTCCCATCATCCCCATACCACCCAGGCCCATACCACCGATACCGTTCATACCGCCCAAGCCACCGCCACTCATATTGTTCATCCCTCCCATGCCGCCCATACCCATCGCCATGCCCATCATCATCGGGTTCATCACATTCATGCCCGGGGCACCGCTCATGGGAGGCATTTGATGCATCATGCGTTGGTAGAGCATGGACGCAGCGGGGTTGCCAGCTTGCTGGGCGTTGAAGGGGACGATCGGCGCGGAAGGCGTCCGGGAGTCTTGATCGTTGAAATACGGCTCACGATTCGCAGCCAGATTCCGTGTTTGTTCGCGTTGGCTGCGGGGCTGGGCAGCCTTGACTTCGATCTACGGTCACCACCACACACAAGTTGGCATGCGTGTACGTCGACGTCCAACGGCAGAAAGCACTTGCCTGTTTGTCATCCAGGACGAGACCCAATTTTCCAACAAACTGATCCGAGTTCGTCGCGTCTTCAAAAGTGATAAATCCAAAGCCTTTGGAGCGGCCAGAATCCCTGTCCACCATGACTGTGGCGTCGACGACTTTACCAAATGTGGAGAAGAACTCCCGCATCGAGTCCGCGGTGGTGGAAGGAGAAAGACCGCCGACGAAATAACGTGTGTTCCTCAAGTGTTCTTCTCTTGGAATGGCACGTTTAGGGTCGATCTGTCGAGGCGCGAGCAACAAAGTCAACATTAAAAGGACGCAAACGAGACGGGCGTCTAACCGATTTGCCATCAAGAATATGATCGCGGGCAAGGACAGCGTTGACGGGCTCTGCGTCCTCAAACGTGAGGAACGCAAAGCCCCTTGACCTCCCATCGGGATCGCGCATGATGGTGCATGCGTCCACCTTTCGAGACGATATCAGTACCTCCGTGTCACGAACATGCCACCCTACACAACGCCAAAAGGATCACCTTGCCAAATTCCGAAAAGTATTTTCTCAGACCGTCTGGTCAGACAAGTAGAAAGCGTCACGAACGTGTCAGTGATAAAAGGATTGGATTCTATGTGCATGGAGCGTTATACCATCTGTAGTGTCCCAGTTAAGGCCTCCAATGAACATTTTGCTATCGGGTTCCGTAGGCAATTGAATATCGAGTTATTTAGGGTAGAGCAGAGTGAGAGAGAAGCAATGTGAGACGAGTCGTCGAGGTCCAGCGGTACGCGGTATCGTGAAATCGACACAAAAGTGATTAGCCAGAGGTAGGGTGAGGTAGCGACCAGAGTAAGCAAGACGGCCAATAACGAACAGATATAGCAAGCGGAGCAGCAGATTAGCATGGCAATTAAAAAGGACGGTGGGTAAAACGGCAGAGCATGAGCATATACAGTGTAAGCAAAGCAAGGCTCCTTCGCAGGTCCAAGACACTATCGCGGGCAATACTTGAAAACGACATGTACGATGCAACAAGGCACGCGGGTGACGTGCGACTGTGAGCATAAACCGACAAGGCCCTTGGGCGCACAGGCACGACGTCGTCGCAAGGAGAAGAACAGCTTACCCTTCGTCTTTCATTTCTGATGGCCGTATCGGCCGACCTTGGGCGTTGCGGTCCGCGGGCCCCTCGTGGGTCGCGATTGCGGATGGACCCGCCTGCGGACTCGTGGAGGAGGCGGTCCGCTGCTGTCGTTCTTGACTAGGCGTCTGCTGGTAAGCAGAGAACTGCTTCGCTACCTGGGCGGAATACGACAACCCCGAGGGGTCTGATGCTGTGGGTTTTGCAGGAAGTGTGCCAGCTCCGGAAGGCTCGGCAGGCTCGGTCTTGACGTTGGACGCTGAGGTGTTCGTCGTTGGTGGTGACTCGGAAGACTCATCAAGTGTCGAGGAGCTCGCTGGCTCAACGGGCGATTGATACTCGTCATCCAGAGGAACGGTGAATTCGTCGTCGTATAAATCTACAGAGAGCATGTCAGCGCATCTCTGACAGGTTGGAGGAGTGCTTGCCTCCGTAGAGGTCAGAATCAGCATTTTCCTTCTTTACGCTCGACATCGTAGCCTTGGGTGCGGGTCCGGGAGGGGGGCGTGAAACCTTTGGCTTGGGGGCTGGTAGTGGATGTGTGAGTTCAAGTCGAGTCCGACTCGAGCTGTTAATGGAACGGCAACACACAGCCAAACAACAGCATGTGGCTCGACGATAAATAAATGGTCCCCGAGAGAGACGAACTACAGAACTAATATACAACATTGTGCATGCATTGTATTCCGAGGGAAGACATCTAACGGCAAGGAGGGTGAGGGCGAATGTCATCCGAATACAGCAATCAATGGACACCGTTGACTAGACCTTCTCGAAGGTGTTGTGCTGTGCGCTCAGCGGCCGCATCATAGACATAGCGGGTAGGCTGACGTTTAGGCAAATATCCAGTGTCGTCTGAATCAGAGTCGACCGCAGGGTCCTTGTACGAGTCATTCTTGCCAAAGAACGCATTGTTCAGCTCGCCGTCTGTCAAGGGAACAAGATATTTGGCATCGGCAACTGGCTGAAAAGTGGGTCACATACCGTCCGGCTCCTCGACGACTCGCCGCTTTCCAAGTGCCTTGGCGCTCGGCTGAATCGGAGTATGAGTGCCATCGTCGCTATTGCCTACATTATCTTGGATGTTCATCCGCTCTATCACATCCGATACGTGCTCTTTGTCGCTCTCCGTTGAACCGTGTCTAGAGAGCCGCCCGAGGGTTCGGTCTGGTGAAGGCGTGCGAGATGTTGTTAGAAATTGCGCCGGAGAACGAGGACCAAGTGGGTGGGGCGGCGCGAGAAGCGTTGGTGTATTGGATTGCGATCCATAGTGAGGGCCGGGAGGTTGGTTCTGTGCTAGTGCACCCGGCACAAGATTGGGTGGAATGCGAGGCAGAGGGTGGTTTGGCGAAGGCACGACAACCGGCAACTCGAAATGTTGGTGGAGTGTTGCAGTCGGTGATGGAAGTGGTGGCGATGGTGCGTCAGAGGGACCTGTGTAAGCACCCGGGGGCTCGACAAGAAAGTCGTCATTTAACTGCTGCGAAAATTTGCCTGAATACTAATGAAGCTCGAGCAAAGGGAAATGCCTACCCGTCTATCCATTTTAACCTCCTTCCTACTCTTCTCCACCGTAGCTCGCTCGGTCGCAACCCTCGCAAGGTCGTCATACATTCGGAGAGCTCCTACAAGAGCCTCATTTGCATCTAGCAGGGCGGCCAGTAACTCTTCTTCAACTGTGAGTTCGTTTGGTGCGTCCTCCATATCTGCAAGTATGAGATCTTGTTGAGACTCATGTGTGACTGAACGTGATCGAGCATGCTGATATGCGTCTTTATCAGCTCGAGAGCGTTCTGCACCCGCGGTCGCCCAAGGTATCTGAGTATAAATTAGCTCCTGGGACGCGCGGCATTTACTAAGGAATTCCTGCGAAATGTATTCGTTAAGAGATCGGACAGGATCAAACGTGAACTCACAGGAATCAGTTCAGCATCGAGAGCATCAGGTTTGGCAAAAGCCAGTGTTTGAGATAGTAGGTCAGCGTTACCGCGAGCAATGTTGCACTCCTGGAACAAACGCCGTATATCCTCCTCGAGTGGGATAACGCGTTGTTGTTGGTAGCGCCGCCCGCTCTGCAGCCGCTGGTTGAATAAAACCCGATGAAAACTGGAACACAGTCGTTACTTACCGGACGACGTTCTAGTGGGGGAGGTGTGGGGGATAGGTCATCCTGGGAAAACGATTGCGCGAAAATGGGAGTTTCGAGAGAGTATTGTGAAAGTGGACGTGGAAGAGAGACCACTGGGGGACTGAACATCGCATCATCTGTGTCAAAGGGAACCCCTGCCTCGGGCTTGTCCGCAGGTTTCAAACGACACCAGAGAGCGCGGAAGCCGTCTTTATCCTTTTCCTTACCCATCGACTGAGATCCTAATTAGAAGGGTGAGTGTCACGACGATGAAGGTTAACGAATGACGTACGAGAGGATGCTATATAGGCGGCAGCAGCAAGCACCTCCATCAGTCGTTCGCGCACAACGGGTGAAGTGCGTGGTGAAGTAAGGACGTCCTCAAGGGCCTCGATGAATTTGCGCTGAGAGATCTGCTGCATGAATACGTCGGAAGCGTTTCGAAGCATGATTGCCCATAACTGTTGGGTAGGAACGAATAAGAGGGAGTGAATGGGGCAAGCCACATGGTACACACCCTTGCAGCGGCTAATTGAGCCTTAGGCTCCGCGTACCTGTTAAATGAAAGCGTCAATGAAAAGCATGATATGGACGTAAGCGGAACTTGCTTGAATTCACGACGGAGAGACCTTGCTGCCTCCTTGGCATTTGCTTCGCTGGTGGATGCTCTTTCGCAGACTTCGAGCACGATCGACCAGTCCTCGGACGCGGTCGCGGTGAGGTACCCTAGTGGAAGGGTGGTCAGTATTGGGGATATTGGATATGGGGGGATTTACCAATCATACGTGTCAGGTCGGCAGTGCTGAGATCGTCGTCACGCCGATCCTTGTCGCGCACGCGCTCGAATCGTTCTCTGTCCCTATCCTTTTCTTTTTCTGCCTTCCACTTTTCCTTCTCCCTGTCTCTCAGCATACCGTCCCAGAACCCCTTTCGAGCCTTTGTGTCTTTATCTATCCGGACGGGGTCGTTGTAGGCGTGATGGTCCTCGGACAGTTCTGGTGTATGCTGTATAGGGGGAAGATCCTGATGGGGATCCAACGCCTTGAGGATTCCCAGGGCTGCGACACCACCTATGGTCGGGGACTTTTTCCTGTAGGCGCGGTCGTCGGGCTTCTGATTCCGGGGGGCGGGCGGGACGGAGATCGTATTTGAGGCAATGCTGAACGGGGAGGGGGAGCGGGGAGAGATGGGGACCGTGGTCGGGATCTGGGGGGAGTTGGCAGGTTGGGGGAGGGAGGCGAGAGAGGAGGAACGAGAGGGGATGACAGGGGCTATGAAGTGCTGCTGGTGCGAGCGGGGACTCGGGACGCGGACGGCGTCTTCGCCGGGATCCCAGTGGTCGTCAGTGGATGGCCTGGTTATGGTCCGGGAGGGGTCGCGGGGGTGGAGGGGGGTGGAGAGGGGCACGGCGGGATGGGCAAAGGAGCCATGGTGTGTGGATATGGCGTCCTGGGACAAGATCAGACGGAGGGGCGGGCGTGGATGGGATAAGCACTCGCCTCGTCAATGATGGGCTGCGTTGCAGCATCCACGTCCCGGCCAAGGGATGTCACCTTTGCAGGCTTTGGCTTGTCACGACCGAAGAACTTTTGGAGCTTCATTCGGGTCGGCGAGAGAACCAGAGTCGGGCCCACAAGCGAGCAGCGACGGGCAAAATACGAAAATTGGGTCGTCTGCAAACCGTCTCTCGACTCGATATCGCACCGAGGCTGTGTCGCACCGCTCACCCCACGTGACTCCTCTTTGCGTCACCGGCACTCGGCCCCGCGCGGACCGCTCCTCCCATGTACTCGAGCTAATACCCACAGCTTGGTGCAGCACAGCGACTACTACGTCATCTTCCGGGCCCGGTAGACGTGGTGCGTTCCCTCCTGACGCATCTGTACGCTTGCTGCAAAGGCAATGTAGTGTGGCCCTGCCGTATTCTTGCAGTAATGACCGAGGAACATCGCCCCAATTCCTCCCAGGTGATCATGCGCCAAACATCCTGTCCAAATTCGTCGGCCTTTACGCACTGGCCTTATCTAAGCGTGGAACGTATTCAAGGCTATCAGATCGTTCAAGTCTACCAAGTGTTTCCCATTACCCTCGACTAGTTTTTTTCGCATGTCTGTTCTGTTGTGCATGGTGTGTCGCACTGCTCATCCCACGTGACTCTTTCTCTCTGTGTCCACTGGCACTCGTCCCCGTGCGGACCGCTCCCCAAGTATCACCCCCACAGCTGCATCCAGTGCCGCAGCCGTGTACTCGAAGCTTCCAACGCACGCGTACCTGACATCCGGCGCACCTGCCAGGTCATACGGACCACAGCTCGCAAGCACCACCACGGTCGTCTTGCCCGCAATATGTCGGCTCAGCTTGCGCAGGTATGCCACCTGCCACCCACCGCGACCCGCGTTCTGCGTCACAAAGATGACCAGCGCTGGGCGTACAGCTTGGTGCAGCACAGCGACTACCTCGTCTGCCACGTCATCTTCTGGGTCTGGTAGTCGGGAATACACCACATGTTGCGTTCCCTCCTGACGCGTCCGCACGCTTGCTGCAAAGGCAATGTAGTGTGGCCCTGCCGTGTCCTTCTCCTTTGCATCGTCCACAGCCCTGTTCACGCTCTCCACCGCTGGCGTCAGCACCAACACCCGCCCTTGCCCCACTTCCGGCAGCGGCCCCTTTATGACTGCGGTAGACGCACTATACGCCCTCTCACTCAGCTTCGCGTTCGCTTCCATAATCCCCGCCAGTCTTTCATCCAACTCTGCCAACACGCTTTCCCACGTGCCCGCAAAACGTGCCTTCAGTTCATCAATCCGGCGCCCGCCCTCCCTCAACGCCGCGAGCGACAACTCCCCCCTTTCGACGGCTTTGTAGGTTTCTTCTATAGCACCTGTCTGCAATCCCATCGTGTGGCAGATCATCGCCACATCCGCACCCGCCTGCAAGCTCAACACCGCCCCCTTCTGCGACGTGTATTTCGCAGCAACCGCATCCATCTCGAGGCAATCCGTCACGATCACTCCCTTGAATCCCAGTTCATGTCGAAGCAACTCCGTCGTCACCGTCCGAGAGCACGAGCACGGCGTCTCCCTGTCATCCTCCTCCACTACCAATGGGAGCGCCATGTGCCCTGTCATAATGGTTGCAATCCCTGCCTCGATCAGCGCACGGAAGGGAACCAGCTCCGTCTCTTGCAGCTCGCGCATGGTTTTCTTGATCACCGGCAGTGCAAGATGGGAATCCACATGCGTATCTCCATGGCCTGGAAAATGCTTTCCAGAAGGCGCAACACCGCCCCTCGTGAGACCGCTGCTCACTTCTATCGCGTACTTTGCAACCTCGTGTGGATCTAAGCGCTCGTATGATAAACCTGAACGGCAACTCGGCGCAGCCTTGCTTACCATCGCCGAACGAACGAACCCCTGCATGTGTCATGGTTGACCGAGAACGACTACGTGAACTGTGCCAGCTTACCGATCACTGGATTGCGATGATCCGAGTTCACGTCCGCAACGGGACTGTACGCCCAGTTGATTCCAGCAAGCTTCATCTCCCTGGCAGTGGCAAACGAACACAAATTTGCAAGCTCCGGGTCCCCAGTGGCGGCAAGTGCCATCGCGCCAGGACTGGTGATTCTCAGTTCAAACGGTGTCGGCTATACGGACCAGAACTCACAATTGGGTCCCGGCAGCATAACGGTGGGTGGAACTGAAGGCAGATACGAGTCCTGAGAGAAAGTGAAGCGTTAGCGGATGCATGGAAGGATGTACTGACCATTCTCTTGATCGATCCCGATCATGAGGGGCCGGGCGTGACCGCACTCCTTGGCGAACTGTTGTAAACTCCTGACAAGTCCATGGACTTGCTTTATACCTGTAAATGTGCATGTATGCTAGGTCAAGCGATTAGCAATGAGGGCAATGAGTGTCACTTTGAACGTTTCTCTTCATGAGGATAATGTTACTATGTCGAGACCCGTTCAGTGGGGAGGCAATCGGTACCTTCTGAGGAGACCTACCCGACATGATAATCGCGAATGAGGGTCATTGCATCCTCGCTGATCTCATGGCCATGAAAGCCAAAGACAAAGTGCTTCCAATGACATGGTCAGCCCGCGTAGTGCTCGATGCGAAACGAAACCATTTACCTGTCCAACTTCGCGCTTATCAGCGTCAGTCAAGGCGACCATGATAGGGAGAAGTGGTTGGGAAGGTCAAAGCTAGGACCTGGGACTATGTGACATCATCCTGTGGCGCGTGGACCTTGAAGGCAGACCGACAGCCGATCTTTAGCCATTCTCTCGTTCTGACATGGATCGTCCTGCTAAGAAACCACGACTACAGGGACCCGACGGCTTCCAAAAGTCCAAGCCAACAACGCGCTACAAACCACCGCAGAGCATCACCCACTTTGTCTCCGCATTCGACAACCCCGTCAAGCCCACTGCGCTGCCCAAAAGCCCACCCAGGAAGAAACCAGGCACGACGACCCATGACCGACCACGGAATCCATTCGTAGACTTTGATGTACCCAGCGAGCCAGTGGCCGGTCCAAGCAAACCGTCAGCGCCCGGGCGGCCGTCGAGGCGGTTGTCGTCTGTGCACCCTCCCCGTGCCGCAAAGGCAGATAGGCCGCTGCCTCCTCTCAAGGTGCTCAAGCCGCCCATGTTTCTCGCTCCTCCTGCAGTACCACAGACAGCCAAAGTCGAGCCGTCAAACAAGCCGGGCGCTATTCTGAGCTCGCTTCAACCGACGCTGAAGCTACCACCCACGTCATCCGAGAAACCCAGATCTATTCTTAAACCTCCCCCGTTGCCCGTCCCGTCCACCAAACCGTCCGTGCCGCTCAAACCCCTCGCACCACCGCCCCTCCCCGAACACCGCCCCACATCGCCAAAGAAACCGATGAAGACGATCCTCACGACGAACGTCGCCCAGGCCACCGACCCGACCAAAGAAGGTACGGGCGCAGAGTTGCTCTCGTTGTTCCTTCAGCAACATGGTCATAATTTCACGTCCTCGACCGATCGCGAGCTCCAACGGGGCGTGATGGTGAGCCCAGACAAGCGTTCACGGGGAAAGGACCCCAAGTTTATTCGGTACGTCGTTCTCGTCGATGCTTCCCGCGTCCTTGGCCGCTCGATCTCATCTATATCGCCGCAGTGGTGGCATGGCGGAACGTTTCCAACATCGCATCTCGTGCACGAAAACGGACTTTGTGTTATGGAGGCGCCAGATGGAACGAAAGATGGAATCTGGGTCCGCGTTTGGGTCAGACATGCAGCTTCGCATGATGCGCATCCTCGACGTGGCCAAAGTGTCTGAACGATCGCGGTTCACGGCCGGTCCCCGTTCGGGACTCGCACTCTGCCGCCTCACACGACGGCATCCGCTGACGACCGGGGATCTGACGCTGGGCACCTATGTCGTACTGTTCAACTTTGGGCCGACGAACGGCGGTAGATCCCCCGTGAGCAGCGCCGATTGCTTCGAGGAGGGGAGTGATGTGATGGTGTGGTTGCCCTGGCAAAAAGTGGAGTTGGTTGGTGCCGAGGGCAATGCTCGGCTCTTGGAGATGTTCAGGGCGCTCGACGCGTTGACGCCCCCGCATAGCTTGCTCGTGGTGTCTAGATTTTGTCTTGTTGCACCGAGGATCGTCAATGCGACCTAGCACGTGATCGTGTTTATGGCCCGACGCGTGGTCGTCTCATCCGCTCTTCCGTTTACTCCTCTGCAGAAAATGCCGCATAAAGCTTCTCGCTCAGTTAACCTCGTGGATGACGACGACGACGCCCTGTCACAATACAGCAAAGCACCAGATAGCGACGATCGGGAGCTAGAGTATGTGCCGCATCCTCGTCACTGCACGCGACCGAGATCCCTCAATCGATTTCCAGGGTGTACGCAAAGGCTGTTGCAGAGTTCAAGGGTGCGTGCGATAGATCCACACCGCCGATTGGCTTCCTGTATGCATACATGCGTACAGTGACATGGCAGAAACAGAAAAGGGACAAGGAGAGAAGGTTTCTGAAAGCGGCACAAGCCGAACTCGACCAACACGTCCGCACACTCGATCCTCGCGTCGTGACGAATTGTTCACTGCATGGTCTTGCACAGGTCAATCGAAAACAACGCGAAGTCCAAGGGATCATGAAGGAAATGTGAGACCGCATATATGCGTCGACGTGCCCGTGACTATTTGTGAGCGTTGACGGTTAGGGAGGAGACGTACCAAGAATTCCTTTTAAACTACGCCGTCATCGAGGACAAGAAGCGGGAGGTCATCCTCAAGATCGCCGAGACGCAGAAGGCGCTCGTGGTCTGTATCTTTTATCGATTCGCAACGCATATAATATAGCTCTTGGTGTTGGTGTTTGTGTTTGTTACTTTCCAGGCATTGTCCGTCAGAAAACACCAGGAGATGGTAGAGCTCGCCTCAGACCTGGAAGAGAGCCAACTCGAAGGTATCAAACAAATCGAGCAAACATGTCATGGTATGCCGCTTTCTTGCAGAAAAGGGAGCGACCCTTGACTGATGTTCTCGGTTCGACGTTGCAGACTTTGCAGGAATGACGGACGCTTTCATGAAGGTCTAACCCTTTGGATCCGACCTGTTCTCCGATGCCGAAGTACCTCCCTTGCGTTGATATCGGACATGCAGTACACCCCACATGCTCGTTTCCGTGTACATCGACCTAATACGTCATGCATCATCCACTGCCTCACTTTTTTTTTTCTCGGGATCATGATTTTCCACATATGGGACGACGACGGCAACACAAGGAGAGCCGGTCGCAGATGCCGCCCAGCCTCGGTGCGCAGAAACAAACATAAAGGGGAACTCTTGGGAACAACCTTTCTTCCTCGCATGGTCGGCCATCGACACGGTAAGCCGATCGAGGGCTTGGAGGATCACCGGATGGTGATCGAAGCCGAGCCGTCAAACGCTGGGTCGCGTCATGCGGGGCAGGGGAAATGATGTTGCACTGCATCAATGGTTGAGCGCTAGCGGTCCGGTGCCGTTTGGGACGGGGGGCTTCGTCGGGGTGGCCACGACATGACGGTCGGTCTGACACGTCGTGAATCGAACCAGGTTGGCCACCCTATACTGCGCTCTTGCGAATACTGTGATAAATAGACCATCACATCACACGATATCACTGCATGGTGGACAGAACCAATGACAAAAGTGGGAGCTGACAAGTTGCCCACGACGACGGGCGTATCGACACCGCGGCATACCGGCCCAGGCAAACAAGGAAACGAACCTGCCCCACAATAGCAGTACCTTGAGGGGAGTGGACACGCCTGGCATGTGTGGTCCTCGACCACATGGGACTCGGCGAGTCCCACGAAGAATTCTATTCCCCACACAGGCACCATCGTTCGCCCGTCGCCTCCTAGGATCAAACGCGAGCAAGGCCGCACCTCCAGGGAAACACGATCAGGCCGGCTTGTACTTCTCATGGTCTTTCTTGGCGGTTCCCCGCCAAGTACTTCTTTTTCGTTCATGAAACATCCTGGTTGGAATGATCAGGAAATCCCAGTAGAGTGGAGTCTCACGCGAACGCAAACGTGCGTCCAACGGTCGAACGTTCCGGGCACCGCTGGAACCAATATTAGTTCGATTTGCTCCCATCTGTGTGTGCGTGTGTCGGTCGAGCACGTTTTCGTCGAGTGTCGTAGACGATTGGTGATGTGGTGTTTGTCATGGAAAGTAATGCGACCTCCTGGAACCGCCGGAACTTGAAGCAACTGTCTTGTCAGACTCGAGGCAACGCACATGATGGCGATTTACCAAATGTACACATGGTTGGCATCGTGGTTGTGAACACGGCTGGAATAAAGCGGCAAAGGAGTTTCGCGAGTGGCTCGGATGAACACAGCCATAGTATATGATATAGTATTGGTAGAGACGAGATTCCATGGGGTCACTAGTCAAAAGAATCATGCGCGACTCAACGCCCGGACCGTCGCCTTTAGGCTTTCGTTCTACGTTTTTCAGATGCGAAAACGGATGCACCTCTCAACCGCCGCATCAGAGAGGCAATGATGGCGGAAACGAAGTCTAAGTGGCTAGTACAGTCTACCGCATGGTGCAAAGACATTTAATCTCGCAGTGCATGCAAATTACGGCATGCCTTGCTATACTTTTGTCGCCATTCGGAAAAGTGGCTCGTCGAAAATCAGCGCCCAACGCCCGAACCACTGCCTTGCAATCCTAGGGGTAGAAAGTTTTCTATTTTTGGATGCTGTGAAGTAACCCACTACTGATCAGGCCAAGAGTACGATCGCTTTATCGGCGACGCTCCACTCGGCCCTGGCATTATCGACGTCGAGGTTGCGCATGCGTTTTAACCTGAGAGCTTCATCAACGGTGCCATTCCCGCCAAAAACGGTCGAGAGCTCAGAGTCGGGGGCGTTGAGGTTCAGGTCAAGGTCGTACATGGCGGGGATGTGTAGGAGGATACGTCTCGGCTCAACGTCGAGCGTGGATTCACGGATGGCTGCGTGTGTCTGTGTTGAAATGTGTTTGTTACTTGGATACTTCTCGCGGGAGGCGGTGATAGTTTGCTTACAACGCCAGGAACGTCGAAGACAATGCGGAGACTCGAGCCCAGTTTGGTCCAGAACCACACGGGAACCCGGGTTTCAGAGGTGTGCATAGCGGACCTCTTGAGTATACCCTTTGGTGGTGCCTTGTCAGGTACGCTAGTTGGGCGGTCGGTGATCTCTTGAACGAGTGTTTGCGGCGCTTGGTGATTCCGGTGACCAGGAGGATAGAGTGCGGCGCTTACGAGTGCCCGACGGGATGGCGGATTGCCTTTGGAGGCTATGTTGGGCGTGCCAATCTGCCGAGAGAGGACCAAGGTTGTCTGCGCCTCAATACGTTGGAAAGCAAGTTCTAGAGTAAGCGGTGAGGTCGGAAATGGGACTCGGATGGGAAGTGAATACCGATGATGAAACTCTTAAAGCCGGGATCTTTGAGAGAGCGAGATTTGATGGACGGGTTAAGCACGCAATCGAAAACGATGGCTAACTGGCCGGCTAATAGAATGAGTTAGCGATGGAGCGGAGGAGTGCTCATCGGAGATAAAGCTGTCACAAAGGACGATGTGCACGGAGTGCAGGTAACACCGACCTTTGTCAGAATCTTGGCGCGCGTCGGATAGGACGATGGGGACGAACCAAGCCTCTGAGTTGGACTGGTCGATATCAAGACCCCGCATTGCGCGATGTATTGCATTGTCGCTTGCAGGCGGCGGGGGTGGCACGCTGGGATCCCATGCGATGTTTACGAAAATCTTTAGACCCTTTTCAACACGGATATCGCGCGGCTGGTCTGAATCCGGAGCTGTTATGCGGACGAGCGAATCGTTGGTGGCCCTTGATTTTACACAGAAACCGGGCACTGGATTGAGCGCAACGGCAACCCTGTCTGGTGTGGCGGTCTCCATCAAATGGCGTGCGAACGCGAACTACCGATCTATACCTGTGGTATTGCCAAAAAAGGAAGGACAGACATGCTTCGGCGCAAACTGACTCGAATCTCGTATAAAAATGGCCAGTCCTTGCTCGGTCCCAACCCAGCATCCCTCCCTCCCACTCCCATCGCCAATCCACCATGGTCCACACCGTCACCCCTTTCCCCGAAGACGACAAGCAGCTCCAGGATTACATGCAAGACAGACGTGTCATTGGTGTATGTCATCACCGTCTTCTCGGTCACCGTCCTCACATATTCTTCATCAGTACGATCCCCTCGTCCAGCCCGCTTTGCTCAGGCATGAGATCACTCCCTCCGAAGCTTCACGACTCACCATCGCTTCCACCCGCTACCACTCCGCCCGCGTCCTTGCTGGTCAGGACGAACGGGTACTCGTCATCGTCGGCCCTTGCTCTATACATTCCCCCGAGCAAGCCGTCGAGTATGCCAAACTCCTCAAAGCCAAAATTCCCACGTGGAGTAACTTGTTGATCGTCATGCGCGCTTACTTGTAAGTCACTTCATTTCATCAATCTGTGCCTGACTCAACGTGGTTCCCGCTTGACAGTGAAGTATGTGACATACTATCCAGACTCTCCTTCAATTGATCCTCTCTGCAGAAACCAAGAACGACTGTCGGCTGGAAAGGCTTGATCAACGACCCAGTATGCCCTTCTGCTTGGCTGCTTAGACGTCTGACTCAACGCATCATATCCTTCCAGGATATCGATGGATCCTTCCAGATCAACAAGGGACTTCGAATCGCGAGACAACTCCTCTGCGACCTGACCGAGCTCGGTGTACCGGTTGGTTCAGAGCTCCTTGATACCATCTCTCCTCAGTATATCGCCGACCGTACGTGGACCTCTGTCTGATCGCCCTTTGGACATCGTCTCATTCCTCCGTTTACAGTTATCTCCTGGGGGGCCATCGGCGCTCGAACAACTGAATCTCAACTTCACCGAGAACTCGCTTCAGGTGTTTCCTTCCCAATCGGCTTCAAAAATGGCACCGATGGAAGGTGAGATTCCCACTGCAAATAATAGCTGAGCTTCCATGTCCTCATCACGTTCCTGGTATCAGCGTCACGGTCGCTATCGATGCCATGCGTTCGTCTTCAAATCCCCATGCGTTCATGGGTGTGACCGAGCACGGTCTTGCTGCCATCGTCAAGACACGGGGGAACCAAGATGTCCATGTCATCCTCCGCGGAGGCACCAAAGGTCCCAACTACGCATCAGAGCATGTTCAGGCGGCCGCCAAAGCCATTGAGAAGGCCCGCCCCAAACACCTCCCGAGCATCATGATCGACTGCAGTCGTATGTCTTTCCCCATTTGTAGTGGTACAAGAGCTCATCATATTGCCAGACGGTAACTCGCAAAAGAACCACAACAACCAGTCGAAGGTCATAGATGACATCTGCTCACAGCTCGTCGCAGGTGACAGGACCATCACTGGTGTAATGATCGAGTCAAATATCAATGCTGGCCGCCAGGACGTACCCGCTGAGGGCCCTAGTTGCCTCAAGCACGGTGTCAGTATCACGGATGCTTGCGTTGACTGGGAGACAACCGTCGGTATGCTCGACAGGCTAAACGAAGCTGTTGGTCAGCGTCGCACCTCCCTCATCGAGCAGGGTTTCCAGAGACCCGCTGGCTTCCAACGCTCTGCCCCACCATCCTGATGACAGCACGCTACCTTTCATGTTGTGTGTTTAGCCATACTTTAACTTAATTTCAAGTTATCTAAACCGGATGGCCTATGATGTATTCAGTGGTTGTTACATAGATTTCATGTCTGTAGCCCTTTTGTCGTTCGAATCATGCATAACTCAACACCATGTTACTAAGGTATACTACCTCCTTCCCGAATTAGCATGTACCAACTTCTTGGCACTCCTAAAGAACAGTTTCGGTGACCATAATTTAGCCATCCTAGTGCTCATATCTATCTATCTCCGCAAATTTGGAATAAATGCAATGGCAGCAAAGAAAAATACCGGAAAAGTCAAGCCAAGCATTCTTTTTGTATTCTTGGGTTGTGAACCCCTGTCCGACCTCTGCCAGGGTCCAGAACAACTACTTATGTCACTATTGAGGCAAGTGACCCAGCCTCAGTGGCGTCTAGGATTTAGACCACCGCGGCCTAGCGAGGTGGTTTGGTTTCGTGGCAAAAAAAGGTATGCCCCCGCGAGGTTTAGATCTCTGATTCTCCCGCTCGTTTTATAATACCCTGTAGACTTTCACCTGTCTCTTTTCGAGGACAGTGTCCGAAATAGCGTTTACAACTCGGATGTTCCTGACAGTGTCTCTTATGAACGTTTACACCGCTCAACTTGAAGTTCGAAACATTTTCTTCATAACGATCGCACACTGAGCCATGGATGCGTGCAGCCTTGAGCGTGTCCCTCAACCCGAGCTCATTTGTACGTACGAAACACAATCCCTCACGAATCCATACTAATCTGTTGGGATGATAATAGACACGGATGGTTCATTCCCCGAACACACGCGAACGAATTCGTCGCTGCTTATGAGACCCCTTGCCACGCTTCAACAATTCGATCCAGCGATGCTCCCGACCAACCCGACCCAAACGCATTGATCATCTTCGTCCCCGTACCTCGCAGCACTTCTTTGATCCCCACGTCGAGCGACTTTATGTCCGCGGTTCCTTCGGGAGGCGGTCGGCGCGTGCTGTGCGTGTGTGCCTCTCGCGCGAGTTGACGCAGTATGACGAGAAGCGAAGCGGATGGGACGCCGTTCCTCATGAGGTACCAGGCGAGCCAGCGGGACACTTGTCCTAGCGTCGAGGGCTCAGAAGTAAACTCGAACCCTGGTTCTGTCACGCCAAAGACAGGTTCGCCACGGGCGTAGTGGCTGAGGGCCTTGACGAACTTGGGGTGATTTTGCACTTTCCCAAGGTGTTCATCGAGGACCTGAAGGGCACCCGATACAGTATTCTCCCGAATGAGAGGCGGTCGGGGATTGTTTTCTGCTCGACCACTGAACCGACGGTCAAAGACTTTGCTATAAAAGTCGACCGCGAATCGGAGGTCTTGCAGGCGAAGGTGGAAATGGGACGTGGACTGTGGTTGCGTGCGATATTGATACAATGTAAGATGCGACTGGAGCGTTTCCATCTTGTCTTGCAGAATGCTGTCTAGTAGTGCCGCATGACAATATGCGTGGAATGTTCTCTCCTCGGGTGTCTCACCATCGTCTCTGGAGAAATAGTCTGCAAATGCGAGGAAGAGTGTGTCGTTCGAAAATGAAGAGATGAAATGGGTGAGGTCACTAGCGGGGTGGGCTTTCGCGTCCGTCAACTGCGGGAAATCGAGAGTAGCGGCATCACCAGCAGAAGAACCGGAGCGAACGAATAAACTCCTACTCCCTCTGGGGTCCTCGGTGTAACTGAGGAACGCAGTTCGTCGTTTGACGTATAGGGTTTGGTTCCTCAAAAAACTTATTTTGTGTTCGGGAACGTTCTCAAAGTCCACAAAGAAAGGCCAGTAGCGAGGTGTGTCAATCCTGATGGAAACGAGCTTCCCAAAGTCTGGTATAAGAGTGGGAGAGATGAGCTGCGTGACGCCCTTCTCGCCTCCTTCTTTTGTTGTGATCTTCACAGGGAGATAAACTGCTTCACGCGTCGTGACGTCTCGTGCGATGAGGCAGCGGGGCTCTACTGCAAGGACCCACAGGTGTCGCAATGCCTGAAGGTAACTCTTGTTATCCGATGAGACATGGTGGAAGCGGGGGAAGAAAGCGGCGACCATGCATGCAATAGCCGCGTTAGAGGTGCCAAGAGTGAAACGACCGGCGCCGAGGAACAGTAAACCGAGCGATATATGTGTCGCCATATGTACACCATATTTGAAAGCTTGGTGATACATCCCAAACGCATACCTGAGTCGCCTTAAGCATGAGATCTCCCCAGTGCCTGCCATGACCATGCACAGAGCAATCGAAATGAGGTTGAGACCCTCTCGCACAGCCGAACGCTTGATTTTATGATCAAAGGCAGGACCTAGAAAGCCATCACACGTTGCTGTAATGCTTTAAATCGAGAGACTCACTGCTCGTCGCAACAAATCGACTGAACGTGTCAAAATAGCTCGACAACATGATATACGCTTCGTGGCGGGCAGTACCGGCGTATTTCAATCCAACGGCAAAACAGTAGCCGGCGATAATGTTGAAGTAAGCCAACTCGATGGCATCGTCAGCTCGCTGCTTGTTTGCAATGTGATCCTGCATGGCCGTCATGATGGGCTCGGGAATTTGGGACATCAACCAGTCCGCGGTTGATCCGATCGAGTTCCACAAAATGAGTGACCTCGCAATCGTGCGCATGACCAAGAAACTCGGTTGAATGTGATTCAGTTCAATGACCGTACTCGGAAGCTCAAGAATATCCGCGACGTCCTTTTGCTCTGTCTTCAAGTACATCAGGCCCAATGCGATGGTCGCAGCTGGGGACGTGATGTTGACGTCGAATGTGGGACGGCTTCGCCCTCCAATGGTGCCTTTTGCTTCGCCGTGAATAAGCACGCGCAGCCGATGGAGACAAGCAACGTCGGCCGGGATAGGTGAACCTCTTCCAAGCATGATCATCCCAAAGGCAAGAGAAGCAGAGTAAGTGTACGCTTCTCTGTGCTCATTGCTGAGATCAGGCTGCACTAGGTCCTTGCGACTGATTTGGTTGAGACAAACTTCGGCCATGCGGCGATCCTTCGTGCCCAAGTAGAGAAGTCCGACCCCGGCGAGTCCAGCAGCTTGAGTCATGAGGGAGACATTGAGGTCTACTGTCGGTGTCGGGAGTAGTGCTGGTGTATGAACGGCTAGTAATTTTGTAACGTGCATGTTTCCTGACCCGACGTTCGCCGCAGACAGACCGAGGAGGACGCCGATGGATGTTAGATCGTGTTTCGGTGTGAGATACCCGAAAGTATGCCAAGTCAGCATTTCCTTGAGGTGGCCTGTCAACCCGAGCCCATACAAGAACCCAGCGTGCTCTGGAGTCAATTCTGAAGGTTTGTTGAAAGCGATCCAGGAACTCTCCACGCCTCGCGCCCAGGGGGCAACCCGCAATCCCGCAGCGACGCCGTTGTGGAATTCTCCCCAGTTCGTGCATTCGGGGGGTATCTTACCAGGTTCAGGTCCAGTTATGACATTGGAAGGCTGAATCCTGATCCGATATTCTAGTTTTGGAATGACATATGCTTCGCGAGTGACCGTCAATACTGAGCCAAAGGTGAACATTGCTCTGCCGTAAGGCAAGGCCAATGTTCTTTCTGCGATCCGCACAACTTGTTGCTGCTGCTCTTTCCCTTGGTCGTGTTCGCTGCAAAGATGATTGATCAATCTGTTTGGTAGAGAGATGCGATCACTCACTTCAAGTCTGGTCGCTCGATGAGCCGGACGGATGGAATCGTCGACGAGCATAGCATACGTGCCACTTCTTCTAATCGACGATCCTGGCCGAATCGTATATTCGAAAAAGATTTCGGTCCCAATTCCACTCCAGAGAGTGCATCGACCTCGCCGGCGCTTGCACTTTTCGCTTGTTCGACCAACATACTCATGGTGGTCCGATGATGAGACGTCTGAAAGTGAATTAGTCCATGACAGCGATAGCGACCACATATTCAAACCGTACTATGTATGTCTCAGCGGACTGGTAAATCCCCGGTTGCGAGATGACCGGTTGAACCATTGCGACGCTAAAAGCTAGGTCGCGTCGACCAATTAGCTCGTAATGCTCCGGCTGCCAGTGGGGAGGAGGCGAAAGTTGGCAGGTTCGGATGGCTTCACGCAGAGGTGCAGTAATGCCCAGAGGCAAGCTGTCCAAGAATAAATGTCCCTTCTTTGCTGTACCCCACATGCGCACAAGAGTCTCGACTGTCATCTCAGCTCGTTTCTGCGCAGATGTGATTGAGCCATCAGAAAGACAGAGGTATGCGGTGGTGAGCCGTTGTAGCGAACTTAATGGCTCGACTTTGCCAAAAGCGTACGAAGGTTGAATATCGAACATTGCGGCTAGACGTGAGGTCTCGTATGCCGGAAATTTCCAATCAGGGTTGCTAATTCTGCCATACAGTATCGCGGCCATATCCGGTGGCCAAACGGGTATTCGATCATCGAGCATCTCAACTCCTGAGAGAAGGTCAGCCTTGTCTGACTACTGATAGACACAGTACGTACGCGTGGTGGAGGGTGAAGGCCAAGTAGGCATAATGTTGGGACAAAGTCGCTTCCAGTAATCTGCCCACTCTGGCCTTATTATGTGGGCAATTTGGCAAACCAAGGGTGCAAGCAATACAAGGGAATCATGTCGATGAACTACAAGTCGAAGATCTTCGGCAAGCATATGCAGCGTGTATAGTACGGGTGCCAGTAAGGGGTTGGGTTTTAACGCTACCAGAGTGAATTGCCGACTTTTCAGATGAGCTGGAAGAGAGAGGTGCTGTAACGCGGGGTCATCCTGGAAATTTCGAACGTTGACATTCAGAGAAAAGAACTGCTCCCAATCTGTTGAATGCGACGCGTGACGGTTGGCTGGATGAGAAAAACCAAGATCCAAAATTTTGGTCAGCCCATAAGTCAATGCGTGGAATTCCAGATTCGAGGAGGTGCAAAAATTTCGGAGAGACCATGTCCGGAGAAACTCCCGGTGCATAGTAAAGATTTCTTTCGTGGGGACGACAAGGGACAGAGCTTGCAGCGCTTGGTTGACAAGACGATCGCGAGGGAGCATATCGAATTTACCGTGATACGCTTGGCCTCCAGCACAGAGCAACGTGATCGATGATACACATGCCGACTTTATTGATGTTATACCAGTTACCGGAACGAGTGCGTTCTTCACTGCACCACCTGTATCCCCGGCCTGGGCGATCCCCAGCACGATAGGTAGTTCTTGCAGACCGTGAGTGAAAATGGTCACCGACCCATCTGATTTGACGGCCAATAAGTCCCATATCTCTTTGCGAGTAGCACCAACGGGGGCCACGGATACGGCGTCGATGGTTGCCAAGTAGTCGCACGCCACCGTCTTGTTTACCTCTTGTACAGTGAGAAGGAAAACCGCAGTCGGAACCCCGGGCATGCAGATCGCCAACAGCGTGTGATCACGAACTCCATCAAAGCGTTGATCAAAGAGAGCCGCGGAAACTTGAGATGACGATCCCTGTCTAATATATGATATGATGTTCTGAGTAAATCATTCGAGCATACAGGAAACTTACAACACGCCGCTATACGGGTGAGTTATCAATCTCTGCGCCCAAAAAGAGGTCTTCATCCTGCCATGTTCCATGGCGATAGTGAGTGCCTCTGCCTCTCCGTCACTTCCGAGAGCCATACGGTCGAGATTGAAACTCAGGTCAAAGCGAGAGAGAGAGGTGCGGCGACAAGGTTGATAGACGTAACGCCAAATGGATAACTCTTGTTGTTCAGAATTGAACGTTATGAGAATGTCATCGATAGCAAATGGTTTCCGAGACACCCAGATGACCTCCTCCACAGCAGGAATAACAACGAGCGGTCGAGAGTTATTATCTTCTTCGTCGGAAAGGCAAGCAGGACGACCAGGAAAGCCACCCACTATACCGGCAGTTATGCCGACAGCAGCAGGTTCTGAAAAAGGATTTGTGATGGTGAACGTGGTGGGAAGTGGGGCGTCACCAGTGGCATGAGAATCGTCAATCTCCAAAGGATCGAGGAGACGTTGTATCATGACACCGTGGGGATGGAGGGGCCAAGCTTTGCGAACGAGGAAGGGTAGGGAAAACGTATAGTTGGATCCATTGATCAGGTAAACCTTGCCTATGCTGCGTAGGAATACGAACACCGCTGCAACTTCCTCCTGGGCGTGTTTGTTCTTCCGCCGCTCCTCTTGGACGGTTTTGAAAGGACCAAAGACGGATTCATTCGACGGGTCTGCTTGCTGCTCGCCCGCTTTGGAGGTGTAATGCGCACTGCTGTGCACGGGACCTGTAGTGTTAGTGCTATAGGCGAACCTCCCTATGCACGCGCATTGTATAGTCTGATCTTCATCGGAAAAATCCCATTTCCTCTGGATTACACCCCCATGACTGAGAACCACGCAGCGATCATTCCATGCCAGCTCTTGCTCCGCCCATGAGTCGCATCCGTCGTCGTATAGTGGTGCATAGACAGCATCCACTGAATTGGATGTAGAACCCCTCAGAGCACTCCTGATGGAACGAAGTAGCGCGGACTCCGCGAGCTGAGGTTCCGGGGCGCGTGACGTGTGGTGGGATAGCAATTTGACGGCGGCAGATGGTGTATCGGGATGGACTCGAACGACGATCTCGGAATGCATGATAGAGGCTTTGAAGGTAACCGTACACCGGCCTAACCGTCACCGTAATGCCTGCCGTCGATGTGGTGCACCTCAGGGCGAGTGCGACCGCGTACACACACGGAGTACTGAGTGCAAGTTACTAGTCTACTTATAGGCAGTGGTTTACTATATATTGTCCACAAGTGTTGCAACAATCCTATATAACAATACCTAGACATCGACTCGATTTTACGAAGTACTACGAGCGGTACACTACTATATATGTTCCAAAATAATATAAATGAACAAGATAAACATGCTGTGAAGATGCAGTATACCCCAGAGATCCTATACTTGACAGAGAGGAACGACATTGAGATCCCCGATAACTATAACTCCAAACAGTCCATGAGTGAGTAAACACGGTGAATAGCGATAAATAATCTAAATTTCCGCAAAGTCGAACAAGTCCTGCTACGGAGAGAAAGACCGTGAAGCCTGACCCTACATCACTGCGAGGACAAATTAATGCTATTCCAATCATGAACCAACCCTTCAGTGCAATGAATGCTTTGCTTACATTAAGGAGATTGGCGACGTAAAATTTCTTGACTGCTTTTCCTGCTCCCAACAAGGTCCTCATGATGGGGCAAAGCAATGCCAGCAATATTTGTCGACTCTTCATCGTTGAGCCTCCAGATATTTCCAAAAGGGAAGTTGGAAGCAGACTCGTCGCGAGCCACCACTTGGTCACGACCAGGACGAGGAGAGGGATCCTCATATTCCTCGATGGATAAGTCTGCAGAAGATGTCGAGGCGGGAGATAAAGTGGGTGAGTGGACGATATCTTGCAAGAAAGAAGGCAGGTGTGGAACCGGAGCATTGACAGGGAGTGCGCCTTCCATCTCCCGCATGCTGGGGAACAAGGGCGACGCATATCGATGAGGCCCCGAGGTCTCGTATATGAACTGGGGATCAGGATACTGCGTGACGGTACGAAGGGCACTCTGTGAAGGGCTGGGGCGTGACGAGGGTGTGACGGCCTCCGACGGTCGCTGGTGCTGCACCTGCGTCATTGTGTTTCTGCAGGGAACATCGATAGAGGAAGGAGTAGTTCTCAGTGGCAACTGATTTTGAGCAAGAAGGGATGTCAATAGGTTAATCCGCTCGGACTGCACAGCAGCCGATATAGAGTCACCATTGCCCTCGGCGTCTGAGAAAACCATCGTTGAGAACAGCGACGAGATAGGACAAGAAAAGAAGCTCACATGGGTAGCAAGTCTGGCAAACTTTACGCCGTCTCCAGTTGAGATAGTTACATTTCTGGCAGATCCAATCGCCGGGCTGATGTTCAATCGGTCCGCGGTTTCCTGTATTCAGGATGGGGGGCTGCTGCGATGTAAATCAGTTGATGACCAATCTAAAAGGGTCCCAAATTCGCTTACAGGAACTCCAGCGAGGTTGCTAGGGCGGATCTGACCCTGCTCGGGAAACGGCTCATTATCGGGCCAGTACATGATGCATGGCGCGGACGGGTCGCTGGATATGTTTTGTACCTTGCCTCCCACCGAGAAGGAACGCCCAGAAGGAGTCAGGAGGGGATGGGATGGTGATGGAGGCTTCGGACTCGCAACAGGCTGAGCTGCTGGCTGAGCTGCCTGGAAGGTACCGCGCACCATGCTGAACGGTAGGATAATGGGAGGAATTTGGTATCGAAGGGCATGTATAGAACGAAGTAGTGCCCGAGGTGCTAGCAAAACGTGGCGAAGTGGAAAGACGGGTAGACGGCATGCCCAGAGCTTGACGGTTCATCGAAGGAACTTGACTTTCTGAACGCGGACAACCACAACCTCTGCAAGCCAGGTTGCGCCTGTGTAAAATCATGCAAGGGAACGAATCAGTCAGGACCATGACTTTTATGCAAGCGAGGAAGCGGATAAAGGCGCTCGAAAGGAAGCAAAAGGATTAGAAACCCATCCGTGAAAATAGGAGAGTGGAGCAATTTGTAAATCGGGATAAAATGTGACCGGTACGAAACAGGGCTGGCCCGACTCATGATTCATGCGACCAATCCGACTGCCAGTCCGATCGCTACCGCGGAAAAACGATTGATACTCATGAACAAGCACTCACCCAAAGTTGTGAGCGGCGCAGGTGACAGAACTGCATCTAACAAAAACATGGTCAGCAACACGTCGTTACAGATTTGGCAGGGTCGATCGGAACCCCTATGACACAGTGATAAAATCAAATTGCACTAACATCCAGTCACCGACTCTAAAGGTTGTTCTCGGATTTGGGGGATTGCTCGAAATTACAAACTTATCGGTTTGATTCACAGGTGAAAGCTGAGTCCCAATACCGAGATGTCCAACGTGAATGCGGTTGTGAAAATCTGGCGTAGATATCGACATGCGAAGCCGATGGGACTTTCTCTCGGGTTGGATCACAGGGAGAGAGGAGAACTATAAATCAATGTAACGGCTCAGTTATCCTGGGCGGTGCACGGTGTCGGGATAAGCCTACCCTGGACGAAACGTCAACACGTCGGAGTTTCTCAAAGGGTTCCAGGTCGGCCTCGAGAGCAGGAAATACGGTGAAGGATGGAAGGGAAAGCGAAAGAAATATATAAGCCTGTCAGTGGCACATATGGACCATGGTCAGCACAACAAATTACGATTGTAAGAGGATGTGAAGAGCGATCGCCGAGGAGAAACAGCCGGGTGGCCGGACACCGAGTCTCGGTTCCCGTTGGCGATAGAACGGTGCCTGATTTTGAAATCTGACTCATCTCTTTACCCCTTTTGTCGCAAATGCTCGCGAGAGAAACATTTGCTACACGTGCCAAATTATTACGCCGTCGGCGATCACCGCGGCACGTGGCTGGAACCGAGAAAATGGCCAAGACACTGAAGCACACTTACATCATGGTGGGACTTGAATACCACCCAAACTTCATCGGGGGCAGATAGGTCCTTCAATGTCCACACGGACAATGAGGACCCCGCGCTCGGATGGTCATCCTGATTCTTGGAGTCCATCAGCCTACGGGGTCTAGTGGAGAAAATGCGACGCACGGTTTCATCAAGAAATTCGAAAATTGAGCCAAGGGACAGGAAGGTTGCGCTGGAGTGCTTGCATACCTTGACATCTCACAATTAGCATGCGTGGCCTAGAACGTCTCGTACAAGAAAATTTACTTTGACGACGCGCGAGCGGGTCAAAAGGAAAGCGGTGTACGCGGATGGACAGCCATCCAGGTTGCCGAGACCACTTTGACTATTGCTGTGGGTCGAAAGGGACGGTGACAAATCGAGGGGTGATTCGACATAGTCATATGCTGGCATAGGAACAGCAAGGTTGCTGGAAAACGAACTGATGCCTGCTGCGGAATTCAGCGTTGTGCGCTCGGCCAGGCTCGCGGCCAGACCACGCGGATGCTCAGATGATACAGATCGAGCTCTTGGCGCAGCGAACTTGGACCAACGTGCCGGATACTGGGGAATTGCGGACATCGACGGTTCGTGGTACGGAGGCGACAATACGTCCTGACCGCTGGCGGCGACGGCAGACTCAAAGTGTGAAGCGGTGATCATCGGGAGAGCGTCGCAAGTATGGTGGGGTCGTTGAGCGTCCAACGCAGAGGAGGTATTTGAGCGTCCTCCGTGGCTATCCGACGAGGCTAAGGAAGGAGACATTTGTTGGTTGTCAAGCAATAGAGTTGCAGAAGGGCGAGCTCGGACGTGGAGATTTGCAGTCCAATGATAGAACGAAGGCTGATTCTTCAGCGGACGAAGAACACCAACTATCCGCAACTGGGAATGCCGGTTTCTGGTTAATTAAGACGAAGGAGAAACCTAGACAGAGAGTGTTGGATGAGAGAAGGTGGTGGATGGGGATCTCGTTCCTGGCAGCGAATACTGTAACTGTGGGGAGGGGACCGAGGATCGCATGGCTGAGTGCTTTTGAGGGCTGGAGGAGCGGAAGCATGACGGTAATTCATCTCGTCACTTCACACAGGAAAATACAAGGCAAGTGTCAAACAATCATGTCGGCAGGCAAGACCCCCAGGGATGGTAAGTACTCGCCACGTGTGTCCCCACCGATGAGTCCGTACGTAAAACGTCCGTAGGTACCAAGCCTGACCTTCCCGAGTGTGCACTGCGAGTCACTCTCGAGCCCCACACGGTCAGTGCCCGAAACAGACAAACCTGCCAGCGAAGTGTACCATAGCGCGCGCCCCGTTCCTGCTTTCCCAAGAGGTGTATTCTGCTTGCGCGGGAAGATGTCCGAACATCCAGAAAAGAAGTATGTTTCATAAAAGACAGCATAGAAGACCTCCGTCTGATAAATACGCGATAGATATTTCGAGCGTCCATCGAAGACCGACCTAGGAGGATCTTCTCCACTAGCCGGCAACGATTCCCGAGGACACCGGAAGCTGCATAATAATTGGCAACGTCCCGTTTCGATTCAGCAGAATGGGTACAGCCTTTGAATGTAAGCATAACTGGATCCGCCAACACACTTTCAGGGCTGTCTCTGACACCCGGATCATGATGGTCCAGACAGAAACGACGTGTGCAAATCGGAGGCATATGGGGAAACCAAGTCCGAAATCTTTGATGTTGTTTGTTGTCACCCTCCCGACCCGATCGTCCTTGGGCTCAAGGACGAGTTTACAGTATCTCCCGGGTGGGCCCGCTCAATCCTTCTCATATGACGTTTATTAGACATGGGCCGGTTTTTTTTGTTACTGGCAGCTGTGCGTCCTTGCCGATGCCTTTGTGCATAGCCCCGACACATCCGCCGACACCCGAACAAAAATCATATCTTCCGAGATGAAGCCTTTGAAACGGTGACATGCTTCTTGTGGCCCGGCGTCAATGAAGCGCAGCACCAGTGCCGACTACTTGGAGTGCGGCTGTTAAACATGCCCGCAGACCCAGTCAGATGGTGCGGGAACAAGGTGAGAATGTGACTTGGTAACAATGTTGGCACGTATGCTTGGATTGTTGATTGAGTTAATGATGCCAAGCTGCAACTTGTTGGCAGATTAGTACGGGAGTGTGGCATCGTAAAGGGGAATCAATGATCGTTTACGCACATTTCTGACCATTCCACGAGCAGGCACGCGGAGCCTGAGCGCTGAAAGGTGGCTCTCGTGAGTGGCAGTATTTGTGTAATTGCCATTACGCCTGGGCGCTGCGGGCACGGCCAGGAACGGCACCGAGTCGTGTACAAAAAGTGTAATAGGTCCATCACACAACAGACTCATGAATGTAAGGGGTGTGGTATACCCCCATACGGAAACCTGATGCGCGCAATAGCGCAGGCATGTTTCCGTACAGAGCTTTATGCAGTCGGTCCCCAGTGAGTTGAAGGACCATCTGCTGCTCTACCAGATACTCTGTATATCTCCTCCAGACTTCAGTTCCCTTTCCCACTTGGGTGGTAGGCACGTATCTAGCATTGTCTGCCCGACCTTTCGCCACCTTACTCTCCCTCAGTGTCCTGATGCTCCCAATAATGAAAAGTCCCCGTTTGGCACGTGTGAGCCCAACGTTGAGTCTCCGCCTGTCCGCAAGAAACCCAATCTGTCCCGACGGATTGTTGCGCACAGTGGAGAAGATGATCACTTCCTTTTCCCGACCCTCAAACCCATCAACAGTCTTGATATCGATGTTGTGGAGTTGTAGTCTCCGATGGTCACCAAGAGTGGCAGAAAAGCGCTTGCGGTACTTCTCATCGGAGTTAAGGAGGCGCGTCAGCAACGAAACTTGAGCGACGTAAGGGGCAATGATGCCAACGTCTTCTCCACGAAGATACTTCACAAACACCGATCAGCACGCTCCATTCGGGGTTAGTTGCAGGGAAACGAACTTCGTTTTTCACCAGGAGGTCCTCAACGATACTGCAGACGATATGCGCTTCGTTCCAGTTGACCCTACTGCGATCTTTGGCAGTCTCGGATCCCCCATGATCCAGGAAGACAACAGACCCCCGATGGCCGGTCAACGCGTCCACCTGCAAATGGCTCGAAAGTGGGGGGAGGAGATTCGGGGATATGTTTCCGAGGGTGTCGACGGTCCCATCTCGTAGGGAAAGGTTGTAAAACTCAAGCGACGGGAACTGCGATATGGTCGGATGCATCCGGTATTGGACATCCAGCATAATTGACGGCACCACTGAGCCACAAATACTAACGTAAGTGAAGCATCAAGTGGAAGAAACAGTAAGCCCACCCCCTTCTTCGGTCAACCTCTCAAAAAGACTGGTTCCAAGGCCCTTCAGTTGCGCTTCGCGGCTTGCGATGACAGGCGGAAGTTGCTTGTGATCTCCGATGAGGGCAACATGTTGCGCCTACAACGCTCAGACATCGGAAATCGGCGAAGAGATCCAAAGTGAAACACGTACCCCTTTCATTAAGGGTATGAGAGATGCTGGCTCCGTTGACATGGACGCTTCGTCCTGGAAAACCACAGGAAAGTCAAGTACGTTAAGTGCAACGCTGGCCGAGGTGATGCAAGTAGTGCAGATCTTACACGATGTCAGCGGAAAAAAATGGAATTTGGAAATAAACACGTACTATATCAGCATCAGCGGTGATTTCACGTAGCATTTCCTGATGGATAGCGTACAACTTCGCGGCTATTGCCATCGACTGGCGCTCTTGCGCGAGCAAGGCTGACCGCATTTGATCGAGACGCCCAGCAGCGCGAGTTATCGGGGCTCTCTGCGCAGCTTCGATTCTCTTGGTCAAGCCCGATCGCCTTTTCTCTGTGGCGTTCTTCTCTTCGAGCAACCTATCTACCTTCGACTTGAGTGGATGCTGATCGAGCTTGTGGTCGAGAGTGTGCTCGGTGAGGCTGTCTTTTATCTTACCTCGGAAGCCGATGCGTAGGGGCTTCAAGCGAGCACCTGCAAAACCTTCCACAAGGTTATCGACCGCCGTGTTGGTGTATGCACACACAAGGATCGGGTGATGCACCTCAAAATGAGCCTAAAGTATTTTTGAGATTGACCTACATGTTAAAACCGTCAGCAGAAGCCGCCTACCTTGAGTACTTTCACAGCCTCGACGATAGTCTTCGTTTTTCCAGTCCCAGGAGGCTACGGGCAGTAAATCAAACCGCATCGAATATTTTGGAATGACGGACTTACACCTTGAACGAGGGAAATACGCTCCCCAATCATCATCGCTACGGCGCGAATCTGAGTCGGATTCAAGCTATCCAATACGGGGTCACCGTCCATTTCGATCGGGTTTGGTAGTGCATATCGCCGTGCCCAGCTCTGGATCCTCATATCATCCTTGAATGCACCGCCGTGTTCATGCTCGTCTCGACTTTGGTGTTCCAATGTTCCATGGGAGACATATTCAACTTCGTCCGGAGCTTGCAAGGGTTGATGCAGAGAGGTGGACGCCGGAGAAAACGAACGAAGAAGTATATCACGGAGATGGGTACCTTGCATGACGAACTGCCTGTCACGTGTCTGACTGGTCTCCAATACTGCAGGATCGTGGTTGAAGTGTAAAATCGCAGCACGCATCCGCTCAAAAATGATGTTGGATCGCCCGACATCAAGGCGCCACGGACCATCGTCAATATCAAACTTTTGGTCGAATACGATGCGAAGTTGGGTAGCATTGCTCGCCATCACAGTACCACGTAAAGGCACCTCTTGTAGGGGGTCAAGGCGTGACAGCAGGACCTGTGTCCCATTTCTAGTGCAGAGAAAAAATCAGCACGGCTCATGGATTGTCTGAGACAGCTATTTACTCGAATCTGTGCCCAGGTAGAATGATTCCCGGACCTAAAGAAAAACATGCGATGGGGTTCCGAAACTGTGGGGCCTCTATCCAAAACGCATAGACATCCATGATGGTGTACCCCTCCTCGCGTAAGCGAGACAGCGACCAACTTGACAGACGCTCACGAAGGACCGATTCGTCCTCCGCCTGTTCAGCGTTCAACAAGGGTAAAAAACTGTGATAGATCAGTGGCACCAAACGGCGGTTATCAATAGAGAAACGAACTCACCGGTCGCGATAAGCCTGTATCTCCTCGTATAGCGGCTCCCCTGGCTGGACTTCGGTACATGAAGGAACGACGCGTTTCATGTATACTCGAGCGCCATCTCGCTTCCCTAAAAAATCGTGCCCACGGTGATAGCGCGACGTAGCTCGCAGTCGCCAGTCAAAGCGAGTCGAGGGGGCGAGAGGTGAGTTTTCAGAGAAGTAAACGTCCGTCGGGAGTTCGTATTGGGATACTTTGCGGCGTGCAGCAGCAGCAGCATGGCCGGCGGCCGATGAAGAAAAACTCCGAGCACGACGTAGGTGAGAGCGCGAGTCATATTGTCTGGATAGGTTCCTGAAGTAGTTTCGAATGCCGATGAAGGTCGAATTCAGTTGAAAAGCATTCGTCAGGGGACGTGCTCCGCGCGAGGTGACCGGAAAAGAACAAGCATTATGCATGGAAATGTAGGATTATGGTGAGATATAGACTAGGCTGGTCGAGACAGCCGTCAACGGGGTTATACTTCGGGTAATGGTAGAAGTGAGGAAGATCCTGCTCAAGCAATATCAGAAACACAGCCACATTTTACAACCCCCTACTATAGCCCAGATCGCGTTTGGCAAGTACATATCTTGCATGCGTGGGTTGGTCTGGCGATTTCTGACACGCACAATGTCTTTAGGAGACAAAAACTAGTATCCCAAGAGTAACAAAAATGCTCCCGAGTGCCTACAATCTAAAACACGACCTAACTTTACCGACTTTCGAGAGCTCTAATTGGAGGAGAAAGTACCAAGCGGTAACGTCATAGAGTGCTTCTCCAGATGGTCTAGACGTTCGACAGAAGCAGGAGTGCACCCCCACCTAGAAAAATGGCAACGGCTACGGTCAACACTGCTTCCCCAGTGCTGAGCTCAACTTCAAAGGGACCATCCCAGACCGGCGGGGTTGTTAAGGTGACAAGGGATGTCGGGACGTCGGCATCGACGCCAAAACATGCCATTGCGTAGGCTTCCGTGGTGCATGAACACGGATAAAGGGAGGAATACCCACAATTGCGAACTTACCTGCGAGTGCGGCAGCAGAACCTGCCCGGGGATCTGCGCTTGTGGTGAACTTGGCGACGAGATCGTTGAACATACACTGTTGGCAACTAGTGATTGCAGTGACGGTATTTGTATTGCAAAGACACTGGTCGTTTGTGCCGCAGTCCTGAGAATAGATATATGTCATTACCGTATGGACCTGCTGGCGGGGGGGGATACTTGCGTTCATCACGGAGGTCGCCTTGTCGCACTGGGCCCGGCACTAAGTTGGGCGATTCAATGGCCTGACAAGTTACCACTGATACCCGGCACCCACGTCGGTCAGAAGATATGTATCAGCAACATTGAGGAAGTCGCTAGCAGACACGTTGCCAAGGGTGCCACCAACATCAATAGTCAACGCAAGCGCTGGAAGATAAATCAGCGCCGGGCCAGGGTCAGGGGTGAGAAATTCACCTTGACCACCAAGCAAAAAGGAGAGAAGGTAGACGACCGAGCGCATGCTAGGTGGCCGTGGGTATCACAAAGGATAAGGAAGAAAAGACCGTGGGGGGTAAGTAGGGAAAGAAGAAATCGGGTTCCCATCGTCGTCCCCATCGTATATCCCCGCGTCGCTGGGATGGCGATCATTACAAAGGGACCCCAGCAGCGAGTACTTGAGTGCACGGGGGCGTGCCGGGGAACGTGTCACGTGTTACGTGTCTACGCGATTTGTTGATGTTGATTGGCATATTGACCCTCACCGTGACCACCACTATCCCAGTTATCATCATTGGCCACAGCACGATGACCACAGCTACGTACTCTGGCGCACTCCATCCTAAGAAGAAAGGAGAACTCAAGGAGATAGCCTTGGCTCTCCGCATCAGGGATGCCGGAACGAGAGAGGAACTCCAACAGCGAATCCGAAAACATCTTGATGAAAATCAGGCCTCGCTCGAGGATAATCCTGCCTTCGTGGGTCTCTTTAGACGAAAGAAGGCCACATTACAACCCACCCTACGGGTGCGTCTCCCCTAGCGTTCGCTCCCTTCGTTGAATTCATTCCCCAACAGAAATGCAATTGCATCCCCCGGACTTGCTTCGGAATCGTCAGAGGAGATATCGGAAATAAAGTTTACTAGTCCACCTTCCACTCGCGCTACACGTCGAAACCCTGCCCCCGTGGCTACCCCTCTGCCAGACGTTCGGGAGGTGTCGATGATGCTCAAGAACGCTCCTATCTCACCATCCGAGGAAGAGACCCCCAGTGCACCTCCCGTACCCACCCCGCTGAAAGAGCGCAGCGTTCTGTTCACATCTACCCCACGCAGTATTTTGCGAAACATCCCGAAACCGTCCCTTGAGCTTGCTGACACCACATTCAAGACGTTGCAGACAGGTGCAAAACAGCATGCTCGCGTGTATTTGCTGGCTTCCAGATCTGTATGTCAATCGTTTTAATCACATTTTGGCATCCCTGAGCCTTGTCCATGCTAGACATTATCCAATTCCCTTCACATCTCGCTCATTACCGCTTTGTTCGAGCTCCTTTACGTTTTGTATCAAGTCATTCCGTGGAACTTTCTGCAGGTATGAACCTTGCCTTGTGCCTCCGTTTCGGTGATTGATTTCATGTCAGATCGATGTTCCGCTAGTTGCCGAGTCTGGCGATTGGCAGCTCGTCATTCCTTATCCTCCCCTTGCAACCTTCCAGTCTTCCGTGTTTTGGAGTGTTCTTCTCCACTGGTCAATACCTACTCTGATTATCCCTGCCCTCTTCAGTTCTGTCATTTCATTCCATCCCGCAAACGCCACTTCTGGACGCGCTCCCCGCGTGCTTCCTCTCGACCCTCTCACGGCATCCATCTCACGTTTGGCTGCTCAGTACGGGTACCCGTATAAAGCTCTCAATGCCGCAATCGAAGGTATAGATGTTGTTGGACCTCAATGGCGGATCCTCAACGCCGCCGTTGGCGTTGCCTTTGCCTTTGCGGAAGCCATCTTTGTCGCACCGAGTGCGTTTGCAGAGTCTCGTGCACGTCAGAGGGGAGGTACACCCCGACGAACTGTGGTACTCGAAGAGTGACTTGCCGGTTGACATCCCCCCCCCCCCCCCACAGCCTATGAGTGTTCCGTGTATGTCAAACGCTATGAGAAGATCTAAGCCAGCCTTGGTTCTGTTTATGTTTTCCTACATGCTACTCGTTTGTTTTCCGTCTGGATATTTAAGATTGGTTGTGCATGTATTACCGTACGAGCTAATTACGTCGTACGTTGATGTGTTATTCTTTATCCCATTATTTCTCTACTATTCAGGTAAATATACATACCCGTTGTCCACCAGCACTTCCAGCGTTGATAACTTGGAAACGATTGGCAGTTGGTCGGATTTGGCCGGCGGGGTTTTGTCCCGATTTTAAACCTTAATCTTGTTTTACGAGGTCATCCATCTACACAAACCGCTTGTGCGTTCACATCTGACCCCTGCTCATCAAAATGGTACGTCCTCGTTTCCGCCCGCAACGACGACAACTGACACGCTCCTCAGGACTCATCAAAAGCACCCGTCAAGCTCGCCAAAGTGATCAAGGTCTTGTTTCCGATCCCAACTCCCTTGTGTACGGATCGACCCCGTGTCCCGCTGACGCTTTTCCCTTGTCGTAGGTCCTCGGACGCACCGGGTCCCGAGGCGGTGTCACCCAAGTCCGCGTCGAGTTCATGGACGACACGACGCGCACGATCATCCGGAACGTGAAAGGCCCCGTGAGGGAAGAGGATATTTTGGCCTTGTTGGAGAGCGAGCGTGAGGCTCGGTATGTGCTTTTTTTTTTTTGGCTCATCTTTGGGTTTACTCAATTTGGGACGTGGACAGGCGTTTGCGGTAAAAATATGAGGGTGCGGCGGTCGATCGAGGCGCCTGTGTGGCCTGGCACGTCGGTACGAGGTTCAAAGCGTGTCGTGTTTGCTAGCATCGTTTCTATACATCTCTCTTTATACTACACCAGCTTTTGGACCAAACCTCTCCAGGAGAATCGGCCTGTTGCTTCGCAGTCGGCGATGGTGAAACAACACAGCTGCACTACTGATCGTAACAGGTTCGCGGCTTTCGAGGCATTAGGGAGAGCTGCTTGTTAAGACATGTCGCTAAGAATTACATTGCGATGCATACTGCTTCAGGAACTGTGACAATTATGATATCAAACAGCTGAAGCAAGAGACAGGGACAGGTAATGGACAAGATATGGATGGGAAGGGAGAAGGGAGTGGGCGCAATGAAAAACAAAGCTGAGCGCTTAAAAACAATCAGAAACACTAAAGACAGTCCAAACACGACTTAAATTACTACCAGTAGCCCTGTTGTTGCCGTGGCTGATACTGGTAAAAGCTGGCATCCGAGTTGCCCTGTGGATACCCCACATGACCTTGTGGGCCTTGCGTGGCTTGTTGTCCCTGTTGCGCCTGAGGTCCGCCAGAGCCAGCGCTCGAGCCAAAGCGGTTACCCCCGTAGAAACCACCTTGGGTGTGGGCTTGCTGGACACCGCGCCCCGACTGGGGTTGGCCAACACCTTGGCCAACACCAACGCCTGTAGAGCTATCTTTCACGCCGACGTTTTGAGAGTAGGGTTTGTATGGCGTCTCAGGAGATGTACCACCCCCACGTTGGGCGAGCGGAGGGCCCGACGCGGCCGCGTTACCTTGACCAAGACCCATGAAACTTTGGATAGCTTGTCCACCGTACAGCTGCGGGTGCTTGCTGTACTCGCTCGAAGTGAGGTTGTTCACTGCTGGTGCGTGATTATGTTGTGGTGCGTGGTGCTGATATCCGAGATCATCGTAGGCCGAGGCCGGGAGCTGGTGTTGCTGACCGTAAAGCCCGCGACCATAGTGGTCTGACTGGGACTGCACCGAGCCGGGACCTTGCTTGGCTCCTGGAGAGGGTGCAGCGCCTTGGGCAGGGGGACCGGGTTGGAACATAGTGGGGTATTTGACGAACTGCTGAGGAACACCGTAGCCTGAATTGTACGGGGTACCGTAGTACTGATTTTGCGGGTAAGGGTAGTAGTAGGGGACGGGAGGAGGGTAGCTTTGCTGGGGGCCCTGGCCACCGGATGGTTGCGGCTGCGCACCACCCTGGGGAGTCAGTTGCGAAGATTGGGCGCTCGAAGGGGCGAGGACCGCGTTTCCGGGGTGTTGCTGGGAGGCAGAAAGACCTTTGACATCATCATGGCCAAGGACAGTGCGGCTTCCTCCAAAGGCGGATGATTGAGCATACGAGTCGTAGAAGCCCTGGATAACCTCAGTCATGTATTATATAAAGTATGAGAGCACATACCCTCTGATTATCGCCATACCCATAGTCGTTGTTGGCAAAGGCTCCCAGGTGCGATGCTTGAGACGGGTGTTGTTGGCCGATTTGACCAAAAATGTTGTAATCCTGGCCCTGTCCAGCGGGTGGGGTGGGAGTATGGAAGTAAGGTGCTTCCGCTTGCCGGAAGTATGCCGAGTGAGCGGCAGAGGCTTGGGGCTGCGAAGGCTGGGGTGCGTGTTGAGATTGCTGGACGGGGTTCTGAGTATCGAGATGAGCGGGAAGACTATGGTGGGTAAATTGGTGGGTCGGTACTGGGTGCTGGGTCAGGGGTGCTTGCTGCTGGTGTTGGGAGAGAGACGAGTGGATGGAAGCCTGCGGCTGATGAGAGAAGGCAGGAGAGCTCGAAATTATCGGCTGGCTGACAGAGGTTGAAATTGAGGTGTGCGAGACGGACGCGAGCGAGGCTTGGGATTGGGGGATGGGAGCGGATACAGGAGCAGAAGTCGGAGCTGGTGCAGGTGCAGGGGGCGCGGCCTGTTGTTGGGGAGCGATTTGAGACGGCGCTGTGGTGGATTGGACTGGAGAGGTGGCCGCGGGCGACTCTTGGGCGGGCGCCTGTACCTGAGGCAATGGTTGAATAGGTTGCTGAGGCGACTGCTTTGCCTTGACTAAAGCCGGTTCTGAAGCTGGCGCAGGTTCGGTCCTGCCAATATTAATCAGCCAAAACACCAACCAAGGTCAACGATGATTTACGGGGATGGCTCAATCACGTCACCACCGAGGCTCAAACTGCCGAATTGCATGCCAACTTTCTCGAGTCCTGGGTTGAAACTCGAGGTGGGCATGACGACAGCCTGGTCGGTTGCCTTGTACTTGTTCACACTACGGTGTGAAGCAGCAGACGACCGTGGAGGGACAGACACTGGGGACTTTGATGGTGTTGGGGCGGGGATCGGATCCTCTGCCGGTTGTTGAGGAGCTGGGACTGGTTCGGAATGTACGTGTGAAGGAATCTCGGGTACAGGTTCTTCTTGAGGCAGAGGGGCAGAAGTTTCATCCTGTATATCTGCTTGAACCTGCGCCGGGGAAGACCAAGCATCTTCTGGAGGAGGTTTGACCTGTGGCTCGTCATCCCAAGTAGGAGGTTGTACTGTTATTGGATCCTCCCAACCGTCACCTGTTAGGTCCGAATCATCGTTGGCGAGCAGTGCCGGGGCGGGTTCAGCCAGTTCAGATACCGGAGGAGGGGCGGGTGGAGCTACTGGAGGGGGTGCAACGGCAGGTTTTTCCTGCGGCCTGTTGAAGATGTATAAGGAGGGGAATGGGGTAGAGAGGAAAACAAATTCCAGACCGTGCAACCTGAGCCCAAGAACGTTTCGGGGTTGCTGGCAGCTTCGTGGGTCTTGGGGCAGCCGATATTGGCTGGGGTGCGGGCGTGGAGTAGTCTTGTGCAGCCCAAGGGCTTGCACCCCAAGAGGGGGGCGTGGACGAAGGCTGCAGAGAGAGGGAGGGATCTGCCGCAGGAGGCTCCGGGGTGTGGATTGGATCGGAGGGGGAGTCACGTTGTGCTGAGATGCCATTTGACCAGTCAGACTTGTCGGGTTGGAAAGGGTCGGAAAAGTCCTCGACAGGTTGCTTGTCTGCGAAATCCGGGGCCGGCGAGGAGGTTTTTCCGGGATGTGGAGCGCGAGAGGCATGTCCATTGACCCCGGACACACTGCGTGCTGAGCCGCGACCGCGGGGACCTCTTGCTGGACCGCCGCGATGACCACGCCCACCGCGACCGCCACGGGAGTCTGTGCGATCGCGCGAGGGGGGGCGGTCCTTTGGGCCTTGGAGGGAGGTGACGGGAAGTTTTTTCTCTTTTTTGGTTTTCACGGAGCCCCACTGCTCTGCATGACCTGTGATAGTGGGCGATTGAGAGGGTGGAGAAAAAGGAGGGGAAAGAGAGACCTTCGCTGATTCTCTGCGCTGCGTGCTGGACGTCGCCACCGACCTCGAGGAGGAGGGAGCAGAGGTCTGGGAACAAGGGTGAGTGTGGGCAGGCGCAGACAGGACGAGACGTGCCTTCGACGGAGAAGTCGGGAAAGAACTCCCGGAGTTGTTGTGCTTGGGGGCGGTACTTGAGCTCGCCGGGTGCCTGGTCTGGCTGCTGCTGGAATCGAAAGGCTGCGGACTTGTAGGAGGACATGGTCGATGGCTCTGGCTGGGACGGGTGTGCTCTCAACGGGTGGAGTTTCAATTCTTGGCACGACCCCCCCTGCACGTCAAGTGACCCCCCCAAGCACCATGCACCCGGACGACGACGACGACGACGTCGCCGCGCTCTCGCCCACCACCGACTTCACCGTCGCCGACGGCACCGAGCCCGACGATCTCGCACGTGCACTCGCAGACCTCGCACAGCTCCGCGCCAGTGTCCAGAACAACCTCCGTCTCCGCCCCATACGCTCCTTCTCCGCACTCCCAAAGCTCTCGTCCCCCGCACGCTCCCCCACCGCACCCATCGGACGCGCTGCCCCCGCCCCCGCCCTCGCCTGGCCCCCCGCCGTCCTCGCCGACCGTCTCGTCGCGCCAAAACACCCCGTCATCCTCGACACGCGACCCCTCGCCGCCTACAACGCCGCCCACTTCGCCGACAGCGTCAACATCGCCATCCCCTCCCTCATCCTCAAGCGATGCCGCAAACCAGGCAGCGGCTTCCAGTCTCTCGCCGCTCTCCGCCAGTTCATCACCTCGGACCACCACAAGCATCGCTGGGACACCCTTCCATCCTCCCCCTCCTGGGACGGCGACGTCGTCGTCGTGCACGGCGAGGAAACGGACGACTCCGAGATCGACAACCTCCAGGTCACCGCGTGGGCTCTTCTCCCTGTCATATCCGCTCTCCTTGGTCAGGGTCGCGTGCATTACCTGCGAGGCGGCATAGCAGCGGCACACTCCCATCCGGGTCTTCAAAAGTACATCATCACACAAACAATCCATCCCCCAGATCCAGACGACTCAAACCCGCCATTGAAGAGTGCAACAAACAGCGGCCTCTTCCTCCTTAACACCTCTGCCCCAACCCAAACACATTTCGAAATCGATCAGCCCATGCCGTCACCGTTGCCGATCACGCCCGGTCCCACAGCTTCAGATCACCTCAACGGCGCTAACGGTTCCTCTCCACCATCACAGCTCTCTTTCCGTCGGCCCACAAACCCACGACGTCCAAGCATGCCAAACCTCACGCGCATAGTCACAAACGGAGGCGGTGAACAACAGCTTTCTCTTCCCCGTCTTCACATCCGCACTTCCCCCACTCGTTCGGCGACCCTCCCCGTCTCTCCCTGCCAATTCTCAGGGTGCCCCAACGGTAACACGCTCTATCTTCCTCCACAGTCTCCTTCCCACCTTAATCTCCTGCACTCAAATCACACGCCCCCCGCACCCTCGCCGCGCTGGACGAACAGCCCCGCCGAGTTCCTCCCACCCCCACCCCCATCTCCTAGATTCAGCCGCCCAACACCACCACGCACTCCCGACACACCACTTTTTATACCTCGTCCTACGCCATCTCCAAGCACAGCACGGCCAGATGACCTCCAGACTGCCTCGACAGAGGATGAGCTCCCCATTTTCACCGTGTCCATGATCCTCCCAAATTTCTTGTATCTTGGCCCGGAGCTAACCCTACCAGAGCACGTGCAGGAACTCCAGTCGCTGGGGATCAAGAGGATACTGAATATTGCAGCCGAGTGTAATGACGATCATGGGCTCAACCTAAGAGAGAATTTCGAGCGGTATGTGAAGATCCCAATGAGGGATACGGTCGAAGAGGACCAAATTACCAGGGGGCTGAAGGAGGCTTGTGAGATACTAGGTAGGACGTCCTTCTCTACGCCTTTTCCCTATCGAAATCGGAATCGTGCATTTAATCGTCCCGTTTCTCCCATCCGTATTTTGACTCGTTTCTTTTTGCAAAGATGAGGCAAGTCTGTTCGGAGCGAGCACCTACGTACATTGCAAAGCGGGCAAGTCGCGCTCTGTGACCGCCGTGATGGCCTACCTCATTCATGCGAACCACTGGACGCTCTCGCGTGCCTATGCCTATGTCCTCGAGCGACGCAAGGGCATCTCGCCCAACATCGGGTTCGTCTCGGAACTAATGACCTTTGAGGAACAAGAACTCGGTGGAAAATCGGTCGGCGTGGTGCCTGTCACCCCAGGGCAGGGAGACGGCGGAGGAGATCCACCCACCAACTACGCGTATGCTGCGCAGAGTCGGAGACCGGGTCACGTGCGCGAGAGTTTACCTCCCTTGGTGACAGTGCAGGACTCGGAGGATGCGGGTGAGGTCGCCATGGGTCAGGATATGGAGATCAAGGATAAAGAGGGACGGTATCGACACATGCGCAGGGCGCCGGTCAATGAAAGTACGCTTCAACCGATGCGGAGGGTGAGCAAGGCCGGACTCGAGAGCGGGAGCGGGTTTTAGCTCGAGTATGGTGTGACTGCGCCCATTTGCATATCATAGTTTTTTTTTAGCTACTGACAGAGCAAACACACAAAGATGTCATAAGGAAAAAGTTGGCACCTCATCTCATTCAGACACGATAAGCACTAGGTATGTGACAATTGGGGGAATAGACATGGGGAATCACTTGGTAGGCAAGTATGCTGCCAGCATGGATACTCTTCACAGGTTGCCATAAACCACCTCGCCATCTATGACTGTCGCCTTTACTTTTGTCGCCAGGATTTCTGATACTGGGACGGTCATAATATCACGATCCAGAACCACAAAGTCGGCCTTTTTGCCTATCGAGAGCGAACCTACTTTGTCCTCCGCAAATGCCGCGAAGGCAGCATCCAGGGTCATTCCTTTCAGCGCTTGTGTCCGTGTTAGACGTTCCGACGGGTACCTGGAACGAATCGCGAATTAATGAGCCGGTTGCCACTAGTACACGAGACGGGTCGCACCATCCCTGTGATCCATGAGGCGAGTCTCCGGAAGGGGAGAGGCGTGATACTGCGGCGTAGAACCCTAGCAAGGGGTTGATGCCTTCAACGGGAAAGTCGGAACCAAGAGGTAGGACCCCCGTGCTGGATGTTCTGTGGCAGATGATAAACATCAAGAGTAAGATGAGCCGTAAGAAAAGAAACACACTGGATCATCGTTTGATATGCGTACGCTCCTCTGATTCTAGCTGGGCCCTGGAGCGTTCGTAAGAGAAGGTGTAATGGAGCGGGATGGTACCGTTACCAGACGTCGTTCTGCATACCACATATCGCTCGTCCTGTCATCTTATTGTATCAAGCTATAAAAGATGGACCATATGTCGTACTCACGCATGCGTGGGTTGGACACTGGGTATCACTGCTTGTACTTCAGTTTCACAGTTACCAGTAAGAAAAGCCAAGACACGCCTTGAAGCCGTCCAGTTCGCTCTAGGTCGTCAAGGGTCATAATTTGCGCATGTTCGATGCGTGGCCGCCGTTCAGCTGCACTTCCAAATTCCAAATTTGCCAGGATATCTTCAAAGATGTCGAGTACGATGTGATTGGCACGGTCACCAATACAATGGATATTCTATGCAAGCCATTTGGCCATCAGGAATACGGGGAGCACGAGATGTATCGAGTGCATACCACTTGCCAACCGTCTTGCCAGAACTGGTTCACAAAGGCTGATAATGTTTGGACTTGTATGAGCATGAGTCCGTTACTCGATGGGTTGTCCGAGTACTGTTCTAAATCAAAAAGCAGTTCCACGACCAAGAACAATACGAACTGGTTCTAATAGAGCTGCTCCAAAGGAGCCGAGTGCACCTTCGGTGGTATTAGTTGCAACTCTGTAACATATACAGGCAAACGAACCATCCGTGAATAGCTTGACGCTGCGAAGATTGAGACGCTGTGCGATGCCATAGTCAATGAGCCGAGTCAAGTTATTACCCCAATATTCATCAGATTCGATGTGGCCCATGAGGTAGAGCCGGAGCTACCGAAATTCTAGTATACACGAACACAGGCGAACAAGACACGCACAGGAAGCTTCCGAGTCGAGGAGTACCTTGACAGAAATCAGTCAATGTTTGAGTAAAAAGTCCAGGAACATACTCTTTATAAAATTCGATCGCGTGGGGTTCTGTTGCAGCATCATGGATAGAAGTCAAGCCCACGGCGTGCGCATCCCTCACTGTTCTTTCAAAGTGGTCTAGCAACTGGGCTTTCGTTGGGGCTGGAACTGGCACAATGGCCATCGCGTTGTCCACAAAAATTCCTGGATTCCATGAGTTGCTTGAATTCACGGACGTGCGGGGTTTTACCTGTAGGCTTGCCAAACGAGTCGCGGATGATCAAACCACCGTCTACCTCCCGAGGTAGCTCACCCATCAACTGTAACACACGGTTGGAAACCCATGCCGCATGCACATCAACACGGTCTAGGTAGATTCGACGACCCCTAAGCAGAGATTCCGAGTCAAAATCGTCCTGTAGTCGTTCAATGAGGTCAAGTCCAACAAAGATGAAAAGCACAGACAGCGGTGGGATACTGGGGGACTTGCCACAGGTTTTGGTCCCAACCCATACCTACGACCCAGCGGGATGGATCAGCTAGAATGTCGGGGTGTGACTTGACATGGTGAACGACACGCTGCAATACCTCTGCCCAGTCAGCATGGGTTACGGAGTGCCAAAAGCTCGAAAAAAATACCTTGTTTTGACTTGCAGCCGGCAAGGTCCAGGTTCATCGCAGCGCCATATTGCAACACGTGCGCATGCGCGTCTGCCAAGCGTCGACGTCACACTTGGACCGGTGTACATCAAAGAGGTCTACCTGTGAGGCCCGGAACGACGATGCTGTTGGGTTCTACAAACGAAACGGGCAGTGAGCGCCGCCAAAAGTCGAGCGGCGATGGTATCTGAAAGTTGGCGAAATTCCAGGTATGGTGCCTGCGCCAGCGGGCCTTGACGTCCACTGTGCCATGACGTCCAGTCAGAAGGCAGAGAAACGGAAACGACGGGGACCCACCGAGGTTGCCGACGTCTGCAATGGTAGTGTTGCTGACGACGATGCACTCGACATTGGGATGGACGATGTCAACGGTGTATATTTTGCCGCCGAGGGAGCAGAGGGCATAGTCTTGTGATGGAGGAGCACGGACCACCGTCAGCACGGCAGCAATTGCGAGCAGGCCGGCGACAAGAGGTCTCAGACGGGAGCGGTGCGAGCTCGATGGCTCTGTTGGCTGTTTCGAGTCGGCCATTCAAGTAGTGGAGCAAGCACGTGCGTCGCGGTTGCCTCCAATCGTCGTGCATCATGGAATCCCCAACGGAATTGCTTCACCACCACAAGAAGACGCTGCACTCGAAGCGGTCGTTTGGAAAGTATCCGCATCCGATCGACTCGCCCACCTACGACGCGCACGTCGCCTTTCTTCTCTCCAGCGCCACGCTGACTCTTCTTTAGCTCGGAGGAGGACAACGACCCTCTGACCGACGACGGCGGTTCAGCCCTCGCTCTCCCCGTCTCCCTCCGCGCAAACCGTGCACCGAACGCCCCACACACCTCCAAACTCTCTTCCCGCGCCAGGCATCAGCTCGCATCGAGCATGCTCTCTGACGACGGCACAGATTCTCAGACCTATGACGGCGACGTCGAATCCAGCATCACCGTAGGCGCCGGTCAGCATCAGCCATCCAAAGGGTTCCTCTACCCCAACTTGAATCATGCCTCCTCGAATTCAACCCTGACATCGCAGATCGAAGATCACATTCCTTCCCCCTCTCCCTCCACCTCCCAGCACCCGACCCCGCCACCGACTGCGCAGCAGGCTTTGGTCCCGGGGCCACGCAAGTTCCAACCCGTTCCTGCCTGCAATTTCGCTGCGTTCCCCCCCGAAGAAATACAAGCTTTCATCCAGAAAGGGATCGACGGATCCGAGCCTGGTCGGTCGTACCGCATCAACCCACCCCCCACTGACAGACCAGTGCGCATCTACGCAGACGGTGAGATAGCTCGCGATCTTTCTCTCATCGAGTGCTGAGATATGTGTCAGGGGTATACGATCTCTTCCATTTTGGGTGCGAAATCCATCCGACTTGGCCCCGCGTTTGTGCCTGACTTGCAATACACCTAGCCATGCTTTGCACCTTCGACAAGCAAAGCTTTCTTTCCCACAAGTGTATCTCATCGTTGGCGTGAGTCCTGATGAAGACGTCGCCGCTTACAAGGCTCGTTGTGTCTTGACTCACACCGAACGGTTGGTTATTCTCGAAATTGGTCTCTTGTATTGCTGATGTCGTTCAGGTGTGAAGGCGTCCGGCATTGTCGCTGGGTAGACGAGGTCATTCCAGACGCCCCCTGGATCCTGGATGCTGCGTTTCTTGACAAATGGAAGATCGATTACGTTGCACATGACGAGGATCCGTATGTCGCCGAGGGTCACGAAGATATCTATACATTCGTCAAGAAGAGGGGTGAGACATTCTTTCCGGGGTGCTGGCGACAATCGAGCTGATAGACGTATCCAGGCCAGTTCATCCCGACCCGTCGTACACCTGGCGTCTCTACCTCTGATTTGTTGGGGCGCATCATTTCCAATTATCGCGAACGGAACTTTGATAAGAAGCTAGAAAAGATGGGTCATGCAGACCTCAGGGCCCAGGGTTCAGATTTCGAGGGTAAAAGCAACACAAGTTGAAGTTTGAACCTCCACGGCACGGTGGTGCTGATTTTTGACGAGTAAAGCAGTGAAGAACCTTTGAAAATAGATGCTATTGCAGATATGTGTGCGAGCAGAGCCTGAGGATAGTTTACTATATTACAAGAACGCGAACTGTTGGATCCATCCGAGCAGGGAAATGAACTCATTCGACATGCCAGAAGCGTCACTCCAATTTCACTTTTTTTTCTTCGTGCTCCTCTGTCTTGGTTGATGTCTCGGAGGTAGATGGCAAGGGAGATGGTGTGGAACCACGTTTGCGTTTCGCCGAAGACTCGACCTGTTTCGACCTTTGCTTAGCAAACATGGCCATGATGCCATCTTTGCGGTCGGCGACGGGCTCAATAAATTTGGGAGACTCCGTGCCGACTTTTCCAATCTCCTTTGGAACTTGATAACTGAAGTGCAATGGGTGCACAATAGTCACTACTTGAAGGACGGTGCACGTACCACTGGAGCGGTGCCGTGGTGTCCTCCCAAGGGTGAAGCAAACGAGCGAGATCAGAAGACCATGTCTGAGAGGTGTCTAGCCATCGGTCAATCTCTTCCGCGGAGGAGAGGATGACTGGTTGTCGGTCATGTAACCAACTCAGCGCTTTGCTTGCGTCGGTCGTGACAATTGCGAACGTATACGTTGGCTTGGACTGACCTAGGACGGATGTAACGTTTCCAAAGCAAAGCTAAAGCGGAGGAAAAAAGTAATACTTTTATCAACGGTTTCTTCGTACAGACCGGCCAAGAGCATCACTTTGCCGTCGGGGTGTTTGGTGAAGTGCGGTAGTTTGTCCTTGCCCTTGGTTTGCCATTCGTAGTACCTGAGGCCCGGCATCCGTCATAACGCCTGGTGATCAAAAGACAACGCCATACCCTTGGCAGACAACGATGCAACGGTTCTTTCCTCGGAATTTATTCCACATACCGGCCCCTTCGATAATATTTTCGGAGCGAGCGTTGATCGCCTGAGAACCCTTGGAGGTTTGTTTGCCATAGTGAATCCCCCAACGCATGGTTTGCATGACAATAGAAGAAGAGGCGGAATCCTTGGAGTCTGACTCGAGGCGCGTCGTCGCGGGACCTGCATTGGCGCATCGTCTGATGACCGGAGCATTGGTGTTTGGGGCGATGTTATAACGAGGCTATTGCATCGAGCGTGAAGTGGTGGAAAGTCATTCACAAGAGGGATAACGAAACGAACCACAAAATCGTTCTCGTCGATCCACTCACCTATTGCGAGGTGAGGGTAGCCGGGCAGCCCACGGATCTGGGCATGCTGCAAATCATTATCAGTATGAAAAGCAGTTCAGGGGTAGCCTGACTCACCCGAAGGCCCAGTGCATATCTTCCACACATGTTGTGAGCAACTTGGAGCTAGTTACTTAGAGCTAGTTCGGTATCCTCAGAGTGTTGTTAGCCGGTACGCTAGAAAGCTAGCCGGGTTAACAGCACAGCCGCTATATCGGCTAGAGCGAGCTCGACGCACGCCTCGGAACAATCCCCGCCAGACTGGGTCTGAAATTCACCATTGAGTCAGTTCGGAATCTCAATGTTGCCTATGTAATACTAGTTGTTTACCCGTTGTGCCTTTGGCACAGGCTGCAGGTAATGGGGGTCATGGAAAAAAAAAGAACATCATTTATTCAGAGTGTAATAAAAGTATGTATAGTATATTCAATATATTCCTAATACTATACCAGTGCAATTGATTTGACAGCCCCTGTGATGTGTGACACAGCCAACTGAACTTTTGATTTGATGTCAGCAGCTGTGATGTGTGACAATGGGAGGATTTCATCCCTTTGTGACATGTGACAGATGCACTCAGAAAACCTATTTGACATCAGGCCCTGTAATGTGTGACCAGGTGCAAATTTTGTCTCATCAACCCACCATGTGATGTGTGACAGATGAATCAATTGAAATGGTACAGTATTCCTAAGGGGGCAAGTGGAGGGGCCCATCTGAGGGGCTAGTGGGTATCATGCCTATTTGATGATCTTCTTATATACTAAGGAGCCACAACTAAAGGTTAGGAAGTGTAGATTTAGGCTAATCCCTTAGGGTAGTAAGTCTAGGTAAGGTGTAGTAGGAGTCCTATAGGTAGGACATTCTAATGGGCCCTAGCAAGGGTTTGCTTAGGGATGCTAATTAGAAGAGTAATAGATTGCCCTAGGAATGTGACATCTAGATGGCAAGATAATGAGATGACAAGATGTTAAGATGGTGGGATAATCTAGCAATATGCTGAGATGTTGAGATGTTGAGATGCTCAATTACTGCTTGGTAGTTAACTTGGTGGTACACTTAGTAGACTCAGAAGGGTTATTATAACTCAATTTTATTGTCTTAGCTAAGGAGTTGGCAAGTTTGACTCAGAAAGGTGAAGTGTAGCCTTTATTTGATACTACAGGATGCTTAGGTTGCTTACTAATAGGGACCAGATTCCTTTTGTTGCCCAAAAAGGTATTTCTTTCAAAAGAATAGTTTTAGATACTTGTTCTTTATTTAGGTACAAGTCCTAATAGCCTAGTAATAGTAAAATAGAAGATGAGATTTCTCTTGCAGGCCAAAATACTTCCCTTTATATATATAAATACAAGAGGCTATGTCAGCCAATCAGAGGACTGGTGGCTTATAAATTAAGGCACAAGCTGACAAACCCAGGCACATTATGGGGAAGCACTTTGAGCAAAGAATTTCAAATTTGAGTTGCTCTGTCAAAGAGGCTGGGTATGCTGTGCAGGGCTATATAGACCAATGGGGACAAGGTCATATGGTAGCTAGGGGTCACATGATCACTTTGTCTCACTGGCACTTAGCTAGGTAATCAGATAAATAAAGAGAAATGAAAAGAATAGTGAGCTATGTACAAATATATAAGTATAAGGGTATGACTAGAGAGATTAATGAATATCTCAATAACCAGTGGGTGGAAAAATCTGGAAAAATAGGAGTATGTAGGTCATGATAGGGGCTATCCTTCCCTATGGTGTCAAGAGGTATGGCCCATATGGAGCTGTGGAAACTCCACTTCTTGGGTAACTGATTTGCTATGTGCATGGATGAAACAGATTTCATGCAGGTCACTGTGCTTGTATGATACTTCGCACCCCAATACAAGCCAACCCCACTCTATTACTTATACCTGTTCAAGATCCTACTGCCATTTTTATTTATTAGTTTTACACTTACTTCATTCTTTTTATCTTTCATACAAAATACCTACTGCACTGTCTAGTACACCTATACCAATACCTGCATACATGTATAAGTACTTCCCAATGAATGTAGTACCAGTTATTTCTCTTTCCTAAGCTTGAAATTAAGTACTTTAGGGGAAAAATCACAGCAAGCTAGAGAATACTACCTCCTATGGCCTACTAAATATAACCCTGGTGTTTCAACTAGCACTTCATCACTCCCAGAGGACTAGCAAGTGTCCTAGAGCATGCCTACCTGTCAGATCTATTCCAATCTCAATAACATATAATTATTTTATCTCTTGGATATCAAATATGATTATGAGAAGATCCCATATTCAAATCCAGCAATGAGTTTCAAATCAGAAAAAGCTCATCAATATCATGGGTGGGGTGGGATGGACATTGCACCCATTGGGAAGGAGGGGATGTGAGTCTCCAATGGATAAGTGTGTGTGGCAGGTGAGGCAGGCCACAGTGCCAGACAGCTAAAAACAGAAGTGGCTGTAGTGCTGGAGCTGACTAAATGAACAGATGGCGGGTGAGGTGGCCATTGGGGCAGGCTGTGGTGCAAGATGGCCGAAAATGGAAGTGGCTGTAGTGCTAGGAGACTAAACAAACAGATGATAGATAAGTGCTAAGCGGACCACATGGTTTGTACATCTAAATATGATAATTTTCACTTGGCTAGAGATCTAACCGTGCTTATGTGATGGGTAGGTCATGTTTTTTTTTTGATGCCCATTAGTTACATAGTTGATGGCTGCACCCATGTCCCTTATGCCCAGGCTTCCGACCTACCACGCTCACTGTGCCATCATTGGCATCAACACATTCATTCTACTCTGTGGTATCAAGGCATTCTAGCTTTTGAATATGCAGCCTGAGCCTGAAGCCCTGAAGAAGTCCTGCACTCACTGGTCAGTTGAGGAGACACACTTGATGCTTGATCTATTGATTGCACAGAGTTCAAAGATGAGACAGTTGGCCTCATTTTCTCAGCTTGTATATGCTGAAGTTGCGAGGTCTCTGCCAAGTGCCAATAAAACTGGTGCTATAGTATCTTCCAAATTTCAGATGATATAGTTCTTTTCTTTTCTTTGGTTTATACTGCTTACAAATGATATTGACAGCTCAAATGAATCTTCAAAGTGATAGACACATACCATCATAGCTCTGGTACCAACACCTTCAATTAGGAACTTGGAGCAAATATTACCACCCCCACTGAGATTAAGTCCTGGAACTCATACATGATAAGAAACAATGTAAGTAGTACAGTATTTTTTGATGTGGTATTAATAATGCCATCTGGCAGGCCAAAGAGCTCATGAAGTTTCACAACAAAGGAAGGCCATTCCTTAAGAAAATGGAACAGATTTGTCCCAGTGGTTCCATTGCTACTGGCATCTTTTCTGTTGCACCAATGGAAGTCATATCGGTCGACGACTCAGCCTCTGACAACTTGGATGATGGTGTGCTGGAATTTGAGCCTCCTGGAATGCTGATGAATGACTTTGAGTTTTCACCCAATATTAGCATGGAGTCTTTGCTATAGCTTGGACATAACCTTGGTTCATCTGATCCCTCAATTCAATTCTCTGTACTTGACAGCACAATCTCAATGTACAGTCAGGTCTCTCCTGCTGCTTTCAATGACATGAGGTCACTGTATGATCATGGTGTCTCTCCCTCTCCTGCCCTTTATTTGTTCTTGCCTAGTTTTCCTCAGGCACCCCCAAGTTTCTCTTCAGACCTGAGCCAGAGTTACATATAGCTTGATGGATGGTACTAGTAACCAGACTCCATCTGACCTGCTTGGTTCTTCCCATGTCCTTTCCTGTATTCACACCTCATCTAGCAGCAGTCTTGTTGTGTCTTCTGAGATCAAGAAGGCAAAATCGAGGATGTGAACTCCTGCAATCTCCACCAGGTTGTCCTTCCTATCCTCAAAGGCTACCAGCAGGTGGTCAGCAAAGGCTGCACAAGGTGGATCTGGTCTGTTGACTTCACTTGCCATTCACAGCATGGCAGGCACTATTCTACATGTCAGTGACAACTTTAATTGTGGCCTCAAGTGCATAGTCCCATCCACTACCATATCTCCTCAGGCTGAATAGTGCATATCCTCCAGGCTTCAGGCTTCCAACACACAGGAGATTAGACGTCTTGCAATATTGATAGTCAAAACTGACAACCGTCTTATTGTTGCGATTCATGGAAAACTCATATCTGCATTTCTTTCCAATATATCCCTTGTCCTGTTATACATCGAGCTTGCTGATGCTCCTGATATCTAAAAAACATTCATTGTAGAATAGAGTACAAAAATGTGTGACGATTTGGTTGTTGTTGTGCAACCAGCTGGTGAATCGTCTGCCATGGTGCAGTCCACTCCTATCATGTCACCACCTGCCTTGTTTTCTGACCAATCTGCCATGTCATCATCCACAGGCTCATTGTTTCCTGACCAACTCACTATGACATCATCTGCTATCTTCCTTCTAGATAAGACGACGAAGAACCAACCAAAATTCAGTGGTTTCCAGACAATGTGTCTTGTCTCCACAGGCTAGAACACTTTGCTCAAGGGAAGTATGAAAGATCTACCCTTGGCGGAGCTAATGGTAGTATGTTTAGTTCCAAGTAAAAAGGGGAATTAAGTGTACCAGGAGCCGTGGTTTGTTTGCCAATTCTCCACGTAAGTTTACAGATTGGTTGTTCAAGATAGTTTCAGCCTAAAGTCTGGTTAGTAAGGGTGATCCTAGGTGAAATACACACCTAATGGGGTCAAGAGAATGGTAATAGGTTGCCTATTGACTGTGGAAACTTGTACTTGGGTAGTACAAAAGGTGGGCGATTTAGGAACTTGGCCTAGATTTTGCCTAATGCTGATGGTATATGAGTAAAAGACTTCCTAGTCCCTTAGGATGGTAAGTCCAGGAAAGGTATAGTAGGAGTCCTATAAGTAGGTTGTCCTAATGAGCCCTAGCAATGGTTTGCTTAGGAGATACTAAACAAAAGAGTATAGGTTTGCCCTAGAAATGTAACGTCTAGATGGCAAGATGTGGGGATGTTAAGATGTCAAGATGGTGGAGTAATCCAGCAATATGCTGAGATGTCAAGATGTTGAGATGCTCAGTTCCTGGTTGGTAGTTAACTTGATGGTACACTTAGTAGACTCAGAAAAGTTATTATAACTCAATCTTATTGTCTTAACTAAAGAGTAGGCAAGTTTGGCTTAGAGAGGCGAAGTGTAGCCTTTATTTGGTACTACAGGATGCTTAGGTTGCTTACTAATAGGGACCAGATGTCTTTTATTGCCCAAAAAAAAGAAATTTCTCCCAAAAGGATAGACTTTACATTAAGGGGAAGCACTTTGAGTAAAGGAGTTCAAATCTGGGATGCTCTGCCAAAGAGGCTGGCTATGCTGTGCAGGGCTGTACAGATTAATGGGGACAAGGTCACATGGTAGCTAGGGGTCACATGATCACTTTGTCTCACTGGTACTCAGCTAAGTAATCAGATAAATAAAGAGAAATGAACAGAATAGTGAGCTATGTACAAATGTGTGAGTATAAGGATATGACTAGAGAGATTAATGAATATCTCAATAACCAGTAGGTGGAAAAATCTGGAAAAATAGAGGTTTGTAGGTCATGATAGGGGCTATCTTTCTCTATGGTATCAAAGGATATGGTCTATAGGGAGCTATGGAAATTCCACTTCTCGGGTGATTGATTTGCTATGTGCATGTATGAAGCTAGTTTTGTGTAGGTCATCATCAGCCCACCTGCCATGTATCAATTTTATTGGGCTACTTACCAGTGTCCAAATTGGGGTGGTTCGAGGACAGCTCTATTGCAAGATATCGTCTATTCCACTATTGTATAAAAAGGATTGTGGAGCCTCTTGTGGCTGCTGGTCAAGACAGGGTGGAGATGGTGTGTGCAGATGGACAAATTCAGCAAGTCTTCCCTATCCTTGTGGCCTTCATTGGTGATCATCCAGAGCAGTGCCTGGTGATATGCTGTGCTAAGAACTGCTGTCCAAAGTGTCAAGTTCCAGCTGACAAATGAGGTGCAAATGTCCAATTTCTGCTCTGCAATCAAGAACAAATAGTATGCACTCTTCACGCACAGGCTATTGGTCAATACTCCCCAAAGTTCATTGCTGATGGTCTCCATCTAGTTTTCTCACCCTTCTGGACTGATCTCCTGCACACTGACATTTTTTCGTACATTACTTTAGATATTCTACACCAGCTCCATCAAGGTATATTCAAGGATCACCTTAAAAAATGGTGTGCAACTATTGCAGGCAAGAGAAACTTCAATGCTCGTTTTCATACAATGCTCTTCTATCCCAGATTGTGCCATTTTAAGGAGGGAATTTCCCCTGTCAAGCAATGAACTGGTGCTGATCATAAACAACTCCAGTGCATGTTTGTGAGTGCCCTCGTCAGTACAATGCCACATTGCAGGATTGTTGATGCTGGATGTGCATTACTCGACTTTGTCTACCTTGTGCAATACCAGTCTCACATGGACAAAACACTCCTTGCTCTATAGCATGTCCTGGATGATTTTCACAATCTCAAGGAAGTCTTCATCGAGCTAGAATTCTACGAACACTTTAATATTCCAAAACTTCACTTGCTGATCCATTGTGTTGACACAATCAAGCTGTATGATAGTCTCAATGGCCACAACACTGAGAACTCTGAGTGTCTACATATCGACTATGTGAAGAAAGCTTATGCCACAAGCAACCAGAAGAACTACTGTACACTATTCAGATGGCCAAATGGCTCCAGTACTAGGAAGCCATTATTTGGTTCCAGAGTTTTCTTGTTTGGCACCACAGTACTGGGATATTAATACTGCTTCTAATGTACTTCCCAGTGATGTACAATATTGTATCACTTGCCAGCCTCATTTTATTAAAAAGACAGTCCAATATTTAGCTCAACACCATGGTGCTGTCAAGTTCATTGAAGCACTGCAAAGTTTCCTTGACACCTTACCCTATAGTCATCAATATTTTTGGCCAAACATCAACGATTGATTTGATGGTTTTAGTAATATTGTCATTGCATTAGTACCTGTTGAACACATGGCCAACATCAACACTACAAGAGTTTGCTTTTGTCCACCATGCTCATGTGGGTCCCACAAGCCCCCTACCCCAGCATGGTTTAATACTGTATTGGTTCAAGTCAATGAAGAAGCACAATGACACAATGGCTTTCATGGTATGTATCTCACTCTGGGGTATCAGATGTAATACATTATCAGTCTTTCAGGTCTTTGTGTGGCCGAGGTCCATGTCATCTTCAACCTCCCACCTCATTTTGGGAATTATCCAGAACCTCTCACCTATATCCATTGATTCAAGCCACTGAACCATTTGGATGACAATGTTAGGATGTTCCGCATCTGTCACTCGACTCGGAACCATCAATCAAATGCAGCAGTTGTCCCACTAACTCAGCTTATTCAGCCATGCCACCTAGTTTCCAGATTCCCAAGTGAGGCTATTAATCCCCTTTGAAATCACAGCAACACAATTGCCTTAGCTGATACATTTTACTTGAATAGGTATATCAATCAATGTACTTTTGAACAGTACAGGGTACACCAGTGAAGTGATGGGATCCATGGAGTGGGTGGATAGGTGGGACGTAAGTAAATGTTGATATCATTTATCATGTAGTGCTGACTTTGATCGATCAGTAGCATTATCATCACAGGACTAATGAATCCCTTGTGGATCTACTTGATGCTGGAGGGACTGTAATCTATCCATATCATACTTGTTCTCACAGATAAAGATGCAAGAGAGGTCCAACAGCCAAGAGTGCTGGAATTATAGTATATTTTTGGAGGAACTGTGCTTGGCCAATGTAAAGTTGTACCCAGTACTCATGCATAATGTACTCATTCTCGCAAATAAAGATGCAAAAAAGGTCCCACAGCTTAGTGACAGGATTTGTAGTATGCTTGGCTGCATTGGAGGAACTGTGCTCAGTCAAAACCAATTGTACTATGGTAACCTACATTGTCAACTGTAGTAACACAGATGGTTTTATTACTACTTGTAGACTATGTAGTTAATGATAGAAATGCTGCTGGTATGGTGACAACATAGCCTAAATTGGGAATAAGATTATGTCATGTGGTGACATTATGCAACAGCCACTTACTTTTTTTGCAGATGTGCTGATGATGATTTTGGATGTGAAGGTGGTAATGGATTGCATGATAAGATTACAACTAATATGTGGGCAAACTACCTTACTCTCAGACACACTTGTGATATGATGGACATAGACAATAACTTGGGCAATGATCACATGTACATGATAACTACAAAAATAGCATATATACTACATGATGAAAAGATACAGCATAGGGGAAGAGAAAATGAACACTACAACAAATGAATACTACAATGGCCACATCAAAAAGAAAAATCATCCTCAACAACAGCAGAGGAATACCTGTCAAAGAGTGAGGTGGTGACTTGCATGAAACTAGTTTCATGCATGCATATAGCAAATCAGTCACCCGAGAAGTGAAATTTCCATAACTCCTTGTGGACCATACCCTTTGATACCATAAGGAAATAGCCCCTATCATGACCTACATACCCCTATTTTTCCAGATTTTTCCACCTACTGGTTATTGAGATATTCATTAATCTCTCTAGTCATATCCTTATACTCATACATTTGTACATAGCTCACTATTCTGTTCATTTCTCTTTATTTATCTGATTACTTAGCTGAGTGCCAGTGAGACAAAGTGATCATGTGACCCCTAGCTACCATGTGACCTTGTCCCCATTAATCTGTACAGCCCTGCACAGCATAGCCAGCCTCTTTGGCAGAGTATCCCAGATTTGAACTCCTCTGCTCAAAGTGCTTCCCCTTAATGTGCCTGGGTTTGTCAGCTTGTGCCTGGTATTAGTAAGCGATTGTGCCTTAATTTATAAGCCACCAGTCCTCTGATTGGCTGGCATAGCCTCCTTGTATTTATGTATATAAAAGAGAGCACTTTGGCTTGCAGAGGGCATCTTATTTTCTACCTTAGATAATCTCATCTGATAAGAGATCCTCTGGGAAACCTCATAAGACCTAATAAGGCAGGGTACCCCAGAGTGAAGTAAATAGGACTTTAGAACTACTTTCAGGCTATTAGGACTTGTACCTAAATAAAGGACAAGTACCTAAGACTATCCTTTTGGAAGAAATCTCTTTTTTTTGGGCAATAAAAGGCATCTGGTCCCTATTAGTAAGCAACCTAAGCATCCTGTAGTACCAAATAAGGGCTACACTTCGCCTCTCTAAGCCAAACTTGCCTACTCTTTAGTTAAGACAATAAGATTGAGTTATAATAACTTTTCTGAGTCTACTAAGTGTATCATCAAGTTAACTACCAACCAGGAACTGAGCATCTTGACATCTCGATATCTCAGCATATTGTGATTACTCCACCATCTTGACATCTTAACATCCCCACATCTTGCCATCTAGATGTTACATTTCTGGGGCAAACCTATACTCTTTTGTTTAGTATCTCCTAAGCAAACCATTGCTAGGGCTCATTAGGACAACATACTTATAGGACTCCTACTACACCTTTCCTGGACTTACCATTCTAATGGACTAGGAAGTCTCTTACTCATATACCATCAGCATTAGGCAAAATCTAGGCCAAGTTCCTAAATCACCCACCTTTTGTACTACCCAAGAACAAGCTTCCATAGTCAATAGGTAACCTATTGCCATTCTCTTGACCCTATTAGGCTGAAAACTATCTTGAACAACCAATTTGTAAACTTACATAGAGGATTGGTGGACAAACCACAGCTTCTGGTATACTTAATTCCCCTTTTTACTTGGAACTAAACATACTACCATTAGCTTTGCCAAGGATAGACCTTTCATACTTCCCTTGAGCAAAGTGTTCTAGCCCATGGAGACAAGACACATTGTCTGGAAACCACTAAATTTTGGTTGATTCTTCATCATCTTGTCTAGAAGGAAGACAACAATGGACATGCTTAGAGATATTTCTGATACTGAGATAGACTGGCCACGCATTCTTATCACCTTTGAACCTTGACAACTCAGTCTTGTCAGAAGCCAGGATTACAAGCAATATTGTGGCTCCTTGAGGTAAACAGCGCTACAGTATTTGTAAGGTACATTACAATAGCTCATTCACTGTATGCTCACCTGAGTTTCCTACCATCAATCACCTGTCCACATTTTATCGTACCATTGAGTTCTCCCATGATGATCTACATATACTTTCTCTGGTGCATATGCCAATTCAGTCTGAAAAGTTGTGTTACTGATCAACTCATGCATGCAGGCCACAGGATCATGCTGCCAAAGTTTCAGCTGTTCGACATACTCACCACCCTCAATATCAGCATCGTTATTGGCAGCCATGTCCCCATGGGCTTGTACAAGCTCACACAACCATTCAGATCCTGTTGGAAGCTGATCAATCACTTTCAGAAATGTATGTTTACTTCAGTAACTCAGCCAAGTCCAAGTCCATGTCTTTGTTTAACAAAAGTAAGTACCAGTTGTATCACTACAAAAAATATGACTCACAATAGATAACTTCAAGAAATCCTTAGTAGCCCATTGGTTTATATTTTCAATGATCCATTTGGCTAATTCTCATTCCTCGCAGTCCACAAAAGGAGCATATGGGCCTTGTCCCTGAAGCATCTTGAATGTCCTTCAGAGTCTCAAATGCCATTTGTGCAGATCCAAGCACTTCTACTATCAGGTTCTTTGTCGAATACCAGTGCATATCTGTCTGCATTCCTCTTTTCTTCATTCTGCTCATCACTCACTTACCATCCTCCACTCCTTGCCCATGATTCTCAAGTTCAGCTCCTTTATCTGCCGTAGCTCCCACAGGCTCTGGATCAGGAATCCACATCATGTTTATATTCTGGTAGGTCATCTGGTTCAGCAAACTCCTGCTGATTTCCACTTGCAGGCAGGGCTCTTGCTATACTGCAGAGCACGGCTGCATGGCATTGTGGTGAGTATGCAATATGATGGTGCACTCCTTCTGACATAGAAAAGCCTTGGCCACAATGATCACATACATGACCAAAGGCATGGGTGCGTCCAAGCTGTGGCATGCAGATCAATGTTAGAGGATGTTGAAGAATTAGGAATCTGTGACCTCTGTGACCTCTAGTGACCTTTGTGTTTATGAACTAGTGGTGCAACCCTAGATGAGGGTCCAAACATTGTTTTCACCTTAGTGGATCGTACGATCTGGCTAAAATTCATGGTAACCTATTTATTTGAGGTGCTGACCAACTCTAACTGACTCTGAACAATTCCCTCATTTCTAGAACTGCACTGCTTGCACCCTACTGACCTACACCCCTACTACTATGTATATCTCAGATTGAAATGACATTATGTGGTTGTTTGCATCATCCTAGCAAGAAGATACAAGATATGATGGGTAAAATTTAGATTAGCTACACACTTGCCATTCCACTCACATATCTCTTAGAAGATAAACAATAGGAGAAGAGAGCCTCAGAACAATGAGTGCATGACAAGGCCAAGCATCAGGAGATATTGATACACAAGCATGAGCAAGCTACCAAGGCAGCTGAACATGTCTTGATGCCAACAACAGGTGCACAGGCATGAGTCTGAGTCAGTACTATAAATGTTATGACCGCTGGTATTTGCCCCTATTTATCCTATATTTATCCTTATTTATCCGGGCTTTCTACAAAGCATTTCGCTAAATAGCCCCTATCACACTTGAACTCTTTACCACTCGTTCAACCATGAACACGTGACTATTTGGTCACCTGACATCACATGACATCATGTGCCCATGCTCACGTCACTTCTTGCCTGGCCTATGCACAGCCATACACAGCCACACCTCATGACACGCCTCATGTCTCTTATCTCTTATCGCTTATCTATGAGTCACTTCCTTATCTCTTATCTATGACTCATGCCGACTCATGCACACAGCCCTATGCCTCATGCCCTATGGCTATGCTTATCTCTGACTCACCACGATTCCTTATGACTCATGTACATAGCCACGCACTGCCTTATGACTCGTCATGACTCCACTATGACTCGTATACACTGCTATCTACCTTATATAGATACTGTATAGTACCAAACATGTACAAACCCTAGATAGTATATAAACCCCCAAAAGACTGCAACTGGTTTTCCCCCAGTCTTGTCCTCTTGGAGTTCTCCCATCGACCCATCTGCGCCTGACCACTAGGTTTACTAGTTAAACACCCATCTCAGCCTCAGGTAGGCCTTGGTGTTTCATTAGGACAAGACTACTAATGACCCGCAGTCTAGCTAGCCACTCGTCTGTGTAGCCAACGGTAGACAAGTGTAGGAGTAGGCCCTTGCACATATTGCACTGGTCAGGTCCTTCGCCATTGACTTGGGTACAGTCTAATACCCCATCATAGGTTAATGGAGGCAGCACCCTTCGGATAACAAGGAGTAGGTGGATGAGGCAGTGGCCTTAAAACGATACTGATCAGGCGGGTACCACAGTGTCTATCATTGTAAAGAACGAAGAAGATCTATCAGTGGTCAGGCTTCCCTCTCCAGCCCCAGCTCTACAGTTAGAGAACCAGGAGGCGAAGTTCAAGGAGTCTTCCTTGGGAGGTGTCGAACAAAGTATCAAAGAGGCAAGAGACGCCCGCCCTCATAGTCAGGGTAGAGTAGCTAACGGACAAGTAACGTCCACCTTCTCCGTCTTGCAGGAGCAGGTAGAGTACCACCCCATAAAGGAAGGTTCAGTCGACCCAAACAACTACGTCCCCTCGCTGGTCGAGGATTCCATTCAGTACCACGTGGATGAAGTGCAGTTCCACGCCATCGCAGAAGCCATCAGAGGAGTTTTGGTAGAAGACCGGAATGCTTCCCTTTCCTCCTACATGACTCGGTCACCGCCCAGAGGGGCATTCACTTCTTTAATCAGTAGTTGGGCTTCATTGGCTCGTTACTCCCCTTACCCCAGCTCTCGCTGAGAAGGTTCGGCATACATACCCGCGACACCGGTTCGCTCGCCAACTCCGCTCCCCATTCCAGTAGATTGGAACCACATCCTCCTTGCGGACCCCCAGATTCACCCGGTTACCAAAACTGGCAACTCAGAGGATACCCTTATTCCTGAGATTGGTGCAGTTCTTGGTGAGGTTGACCTACACTCAGAGGTCGATGCAATACTCGACACTGCAGTTGAACTGGCTCATAACCAGGCTGCCGCTCAACTTCGAGCAGATCAGAATTGGGCCCACATAGTTAGAGCGCGAGACAGAGTCAAGGACAGGCTACGAGGTTATTGCTCTTCCTCCTCACGCTAATCACGTGCCTCATAGGTGGTATAGAGGTCACACTCCTATTCCAGGGATACGTGTTAGGATCAGAACTCTTCGCCCCCGCAGATCGCTTAGAGTACCTGCGCATTATCGTCAGGATTAGAGGAGTTAATAGAAGTTTGAGGTTCTTTGTGGTATCACAACCATTAGTCCCATTCGGACAGCAAGCAGGTATCTTCAAAATAAGAGAAGGATTTGATCACCCCCTTCAGGTAGTTCCAAACCCTCCAGAAGAAGAAGAACTGGCACTGTTACCACACCCTCTATGAAGAGGAACTGCCTTCAGAGTTCCTGTAGTAAGAAAGCCAATTAGAAGGCAAGGAGCTTTTATCCTTCGCCCAACAAATCTGTCACCACAAACAGATTCTTCCTCTTCCTTGTTCGGAAGTATTCCCGAATGCTTCACTTCACCTTTGCACTGGTTGCACCCCCAAGCTCAACCAGCTACCCCAGAAGCAGTCACGGCTCCAAACTCATTTGTCAAGTCTCCAGAAGAGACTGAAATACCGGAGCAAAGGATCGAAATTCACGGTCCAGAGATAACGCAAGACTCCGCCCCTCCTTACGACAGGGCCCATCTTCCTGGTTATCAAACGCTTCCACCAACGCCAGCTAACACACCAGCTGACCCTTTGGTTAGCGGCTCATTTGAATCAGAGGAACGACTATCGTTGCCATCCTCTCTAGCAAGGACAAATACACTCCTTAACTCTCCAGGAGGTACTCTCGAACGAAGACAAGGACAAGGTCCTCAAATGGAGTTCACACCATTTCAGAACCAAGTCATCTCACTAGTTGAAGCACGCTACAGAGACGAGCTCTACCGTCTCCAAGCGTTAGACGATGTAATCCCTGTAGATCGCACACAACAATCCTGTCCATCTACCAAGAATTTCTTGAGACAGTAATAGGACGTCTCGAGCAAGAACAAGAACAAAGGTTAGAAGTTCCAATAGAATGACCACTCGACGCCATTTGTGGTATCCTTGTTCTATCAGAACACAACCTTCAGGTTCAAAACAACTACTTGAACAGGTTAGACGAACTAGGATCTTCAGAAGGATCTTACTTCGAAGCACCACGAGAAGTCATCTCTCGTTGTGAAAGAATCAGACGATTTAGGCAAAGAACCGCCTTTATCATTCGCAGACTTTTCCGTTTGAATCCCGAAAACGAAAGAGATTAGAAAACCCAAAAACAGATGTGGATTTTCACCGTTATCATTTTATTTTTCACCTACATCTTAACACTTATTCTCGCGTTCATTCTCTTTCTCATTTCTCGACAAGTTCCGAACAAGGCACCGGTTGCCATAGAAATCAGAAAAGAAGTTGTTGCTCAGTTAACCTGTTGGTCTTTTATCATCTGCAATGCTCTAGAGTTAAACAGGCTTGTTGGTCCAAACCCAGACCCGGACGCACCACAAGTAGTTCGTGATTGGGACAACGTCACTGATTGGGACGCAGAAGAAGATTGGGAACCAAACCCAAATTGGGACACAGGTCCTGGAAACGGACAAAATTACGTAGACGATCCTTGGGATCCTATCCCGACAAACTTCGATTCTTTAGACTGGGTTGAGTGGTTATTTTGTAACCTATCTGTGGCATGACTCGCCGACGTGGCAGGTCACTACTTTTCTCAACACTTTCAGAATCAGTTTCTGCAAACCAACGGATACGCATACAATGCACCAGTGGAGACAGTTCCCTCCACTCCAACCAAAGACCCACCAGGTCTTATTACTCCTCCTAATGAACAGGAAAACGGAGTAGTAATTTGGGAAGTTGGATCGGATGATGAATTCCCTCAATAAGAAGTTCGATCTAGTCCAACGCCACAAGAAGTTGTCAGAAGCACAGAAGAAGCGCTTCCAACAACACGTTATGACATCAAACAAATGGAAGACAGGCTTCCTTCCTCCCATATATGCTTCTATCAGAAAACAGGCAAGACGCCTTAGAAAACAAAAGAAATAGGCATCATGGCCTTCAATCCAGTTCATTTCAACTCCACGCAGTTCCTTGCAGATCTGTACGCTATACATGGAGAAGACGAACGCTTTGCATTCATAGCTTCGCAGCTTGGCTTAATGACAGGTCATTCTGCTGGGTTACAACAAACAGCCACAGCATTACAGGCTGAATTGGATCAAACAAATGCTCAGATAGCAGCTCTGCCAGCACCAGGTGTGCCTAGACCTTCGAAAAAGGTTGAGGTATTCGCCGATTCCGGTGAATTTAAAGGCGAACTCGGAAAGTTTGAAGACTGGTGGCTAAAAATAAAGACATGGCTTACTCTGAACGCTGATGCTATTCGCCCCCAATCATATGAGGCTGTTGTTGCTGTTCTCTCTCGTATGACAGGACCCTGAGCACTCATATTCGCTCACCCACATCTCGAAAAGGGAACTCTGTACACATGGACAGAGTTAGAAGCAGAAATCCAAATTCAATTCCATCCGACTGCAAAACCAGACTGGGCATTGGAAAAACTTTGGAATCTGAAACAAACTGAAAAGATGAGAGCTTGTGATTTCGTAGATCTGTTCCGCAGATACTACCAGGAATCAAAGATCGGTGTTACACATGCGATCAACATTCTAGAACAAAACATGCTTCCATCTATTCGTGAAGAAATCATTCATAATAATGAGCGCGGTGATAATATCAAGGATTATCTTAACTCGGTTGCTGCAGTAGAACAACGGACAGAGTTGATTGGCTTCCTTTGACGAAGAAAGTCCGGACACGCGTCCTCATCCAACTGGTCCAACCTACCTCGCAAATCATCATATCAAGATCCAATGGCAATGGATATCGACGCTCTCCAATATGGATCGAACTCAGAGAATGAATATTCTGACGATGAATCCATCGCCACCACCTCTTCAAAGAAAGTCAGAAAGTTTAAAAACACGAAGTCCAGAGGGACTCAAGGATGTTTTAACTGTGGAGGTCTAGATCACCGGATCAAAGACTGCCAAAAGGCTTCAACCAAATGTGATCGGTGTAAGTGGCATCAAGGAAAGCATCACAAGGATTGTTCTCGCACACGACGCCTACGGGCTCTTCTCGAAGAAGAAGAAGAAGAGTTCCCAGATTATGTACCATCCGAAGATGAATCGGATGACGAGGGAAAAGAAAACTTGGAGTGAATGATCTGGGTGTTCATTCTGATAAAGCATCTCTTGTTACTGACCCTTACCTTACTCCTTTGCGAAGTAATAATACAGACTTGACTCATAGCCAAGTGGGGTCTCTAGCAGGACTAGAGCTTGGTCGGGGCTCTAAACCGATGCTTAATTCCACTTTGCAAACCCCAGAATCGTCCGAAGAACGTCGGGTACGTTCTCTTAACCCTAGAGAAATTAACTTAGACATCGCTATTGCTCCCGCAAAATGAAAAGAAGCTGTTAAACTGGCTATAGCACTCTTAGACTCTGGAGCTAATACTATTTATATAGACACCAAGTTCACACGAGAATTATGTCTTCCATTGACAAAATTGGAAAATCCAATTCCAGTTTACAATGTTGACAGTACACGGAACTCTGCAGGTTCCATTACTCATAGCGCGAACATAATCATTACCTATCAGGGTCATGCAGAACAACTCAAAGCTGAAGTCATGGATCTCGGAAGGAATCAAATGATCCTTGGATATACGTGGTTAAAGCAGCACAACCCTGATATAGATTGGACAACAGGAAAAGTTCGTATGACACATTGTTTGGAGCAATGCGCCTCTCTCTGTCTAACACCATGGATGAAATATATTGACAACGACGAACGAGAAGCTCTTCATTGTATCCATGCCATAAAAATAGATGAGGAAGCAAATGAACAACCAAAGAAAGATTCAGGAAGACTTAGTACCAAAAGTCTACCACGCTTTCTTAAAAACATTCACGAAGATGGATTCAGAACGAATGCCATTAAGAAAACCTTGGGACCACGCTATTGACCTAAAAGAGTCATTTGTGGCTAAGAAAGGACATATCATACCCCTTTCCATCACAGAACAACAAGAAGTTACAGACTTTGTGGAAGATCAATTAAAGAAAGGATATATCCGTCCCTTCAAGTTCCCACAAATGTCTCCTGTATTCTTTGTTCCAAAGAAAGATGGTCGCAAGTGCATGGTACAAGATTACCGTTATCTCAACGAGCATACCATAAAGAACAACTATCCACTTCCACTCATCTCCCAGCTTGTTGACAAGCTACAAGGATCTAAATGGTTTACCAAAATAGACTTACGTTGGGGATACAACAATGTACAGATGAAGGAAGGAGATGAATGGAAAGCAGCATTCATCTGCCACCGCGGAAGTTACGAACCCCTCGTCATGTACTTCAGGCTTTGCAACTCTCCCACTACCTTCCAAACCATGATGAGTGAAATCTTTGCTGATATGCCAGAAATAGAAGTCTACATTGACGATATCATGATATTCACGAAATCCCTTGATGTCAAAATTCATGAACGACTCGTACTAAAAGTATTACAACGCTTAGAGGACAATGACCTTTTTGCCAAACCAGAAAAATGCACCTTCAGTGTCCAGGAAGTAGAATTCCGTGGCATGTACGTTTCTCGTGATGGTATCAAAATGGATAACTTGAAAGTCCAAGCCATTCAGGAATGGCCAGTACCCACAAACGTAAAAGGAGTTAGAAGCTTTTTAGGTTTAGTAAACTTTTACCGCAGATTCATCAAAGACTACATGCAGGTCGCTAGATCTTTAACAGATCTGACAAAGAAAGACGAACCCTTCGTCTGGAATGAAACTCATCAGAAGGCATTTGATAATCTAAAACAAGCGTTCACCACTGCCCCTATCTTAGCATACACAGATAATGATGCACACTTCTGTCTGGAAATGGATGCATCTGACTATGCCACCGGAGCAGTGCTCTCCATAGAAAAAGATGGCAAATGGTATCCCATTGCATTCTCATCACATTGCATTCTCATCACATTCCATGTCTAAAGAAGAACAGAATTACCCAGTAGCAGATAAAGAAATGCTCTCCGTAATTCGCAGTCTAGAACAATGGTGTCACTACCTTGAAGGAGCTTGTCATCAGTTTGAAATTTGGAATGATCATGCCAACCTACAATGGTTTATGAAACGACAAGATCTCAATCGTCGACAAGCTCGCTGGGCTCTCTATCTGAGTAGATTTGACCACCTATGGGTCCACAAACCAGGAGCAACAATGGGAAAGGCTGATGCCTTATCTCGATGAGAAGATCATGCTATCGGTATCAATGATGATAACAGGGGTGTAATCATAATTCCATCTGAGAGTATCATCTTGACGATTGTCACTGTGACTACCAATTCAGAAGCATTACTTGATCGTATCAAACAAGCCACTCATCTACTTAAAGAGTCGGAGATAGTGAAGCTACAAAAGGCAAATCACATCACTCTTGAAGCTGATGAAGGCACATTGTGGAAAGATTCCCACGGATGTATTTATGTTCCCGAAGATCAGGATCTTTGTATGGACATTCTTAGACTTCATCACAACACACCGGTTGCTGGACATCCTGGTATAGACAAGACACTAGAACTTATTCAATGAAGCTACACTTGGCCTGGATTGCCAACACTAGTCAAAGACTATGTATCTCGCTGTGCGAGATGTGCATGCTTCAAAGGATCTAATATTGCCCCGGCAGGCAAACTAATTCCATTAGACATTCCTAATATGCCTTGGATAGACATCACCACAGACTTTACCATGGATCTTCCCTTATCCAACGGCTTCGATTCTATTCTCGTAATCGTTGATTGATTTTCTAAAGAAGTTGAATTCATTCCGTGCAACAAAATGGTCATGGCTATGGATATAGCTCGTTTATATTTGCATAATGTATGGAAAAACCACGGTATTCCACAATCCATTGTTTCGGATCGCAGACCACAATTCGCCTCACAGGTCATGAAGGATCTATGCAAACGACTCGGTATCCAGCCAAAGATGTCCACTGCATTCCATCCACAGACCGACGGACAAATAGAATGAATGAATCGTGATCTACAACAATACCTACGGCTCTTCACTGCCAAGAAACAGGATTCATGGGCTGACTGGCTCCCCATGGCGCAATTCTCATATAACTCAAAGAAGCAAACTTCCACGAAGAAGTCCCCCTTTGAGATTACCAGGTCCTACGTTTCTAAAATGGGTTTTGAACAGCGTGAAGTGAAAGCACCGGTTGCTGACACCTTCGCATCTGAAATGCAAAACATGCTTACCCAAACCAAAGAAAACCTTGCCAAAGCGCAAGCTCATATGAAAGATCAGGCAGATCGTCACCGGTCTGACGCCCCTGAATACGCCATTGGAAATGACGTCTGACTTTCAACCACTAATCTTAAATTAACTCGTGCTTCTAGAAAACTAACGGAATGCTGGATTGGACCTTATACCATCATTAACTTGATCGGTAGTAATGCGGTTAAGCTGCGCTTACCGAAGACCATGAGAATTCACCCTGTTGTTAACGTCTCTCGTATCCGTCCTTATAAGGAGCACCTTGATGGTCAACCCTCCTTTAAACCTGGACCTGTGCTGGTCACAGAAGAACGAGACGAAGAATATGAAGTAGATCACATCGTTGATTCACGTTTTAAGGGTAAATGCCTTGAATACCTCGTCCATTGGAAAGGATATACAGAGGAAGATCGTACTTGGGAACCATTGGGTCACTTAACCAAAGCGCAGGCCACTATCACACTCTTTCATCGTACTCACCCCAGTGCCCCTCGTCACATTTGCTTAGCCCAGGCTAAGTTCCTCGCGTCCTTCACTAACTTTGGTCCTCCGTCCCTTGAGACCTCCCTGGATCACCTCCCCTTTAGTCACCTGGAAGTTGACTTATAGGAGGGGGGTAGTGTTATGACCGCTGGTATTTGCCCCTATTTATCCTATATTTATCCTTATTTATCCGGGCTTTCTACAAAGCATTTCGCTAAATAGCTCCTATCACACTTGAACTCTTTACCACTCATTTAACCATGAACATGTGACTATTTGATCACCTGACATCACATGACATCATGTGCCCATGCTCACGTCACTTCTTGCCTGGCCTATGCACAGCCATACACAGCCACACCTCATGACACGCCTCATGTCTCTTATCTCTTATCGCTTATCTATGAGTCACTTCCTTATCTCTTATCTATGACTCATGCCGACTCATGCGCACAGCCCTATGCCTCATGCCCTATGGCTATGCTTATCTCTGACTCACCACGATTCCTTATGACTCATGTACATAGCCACGCACTGCCTTATGACTCGTCATGACTCCGCTATGACTCGTATACACTGCTATCTACCTTATATAGATACTGTATAGTATCAAACATGTACAAACCCTAGATAGTATATAAACCCCCAAGAGACTGCGACTGGTTTCCCCCCAGTCTTGTCCTCTTGGAGTTCTCCCATCGACCCATCTGTGCCTGACCACTAGGTTTACTAGTTAAACACCCATCTCAGCCTCAGGTAGGCCTTGGTGTTTCAATAAATGCCATTCAGCAGCTCCTTCCTCCAGACAATGCAGTATTTTCTTTTGTTGATGTCTAATATTCAATTCCTCATGACTACATAGTTCACCTCAAGGCTGATGAGTGGTGTTGGTACTGCCAGTGCTGGTAATAGTGCTTATGCTACTCTCACCTTGCCACTCAAGTTGATTCCCCACCGAGGGAAGGTCCCATCCACTCTTGCTGTAGACAAGGTGAAGGTATGCATATTCTCTTGCTATGACAACCCCATTAGTACTAACTTCATTTATAGGCTTTCCTTGCCCCATGTATGTGTGTCCTCATACCAACCCAATCCACCAAGTTAGATACCCTCAAGAGAAAGGCAGCGCACAACAATGATCGAAATATGTCTGCAACCAGGGCTCCCATCTCTAAGAATCATGCTAACAACCAGAAAAGGAAGCACAATTCATCCTCCAAGTCACCATGTCCTCAGTAAGTAGATATCAACATCTACGTATACACTAACTAATGTGTTTGAACCATTCAAAGGAATGTGGATAGTGACACTGCTACTGATGTGAGCAGTGGTGAGGATTCTCCACTTGTATATCTGACATCAAGAAAGTGGTTACAATGATAGGACACATGAGGGCATGTCCAATGCACAGTCCACAGACTTGCAAACTGACTCCTCCTCTCTGAGTCTGAAAACCCTTACCCTCTCAACAGGAAGACAACCCAGGGCAGCAGACTATGATTCAAGCACACATGGAATTCTCCAAACAGCTATCGAAATTTATTATACACTTTTACTAGGCAACAATCCATTTCCACCTATGGTCAAGGAGTTTGAATGGGCGAAGAGCACATGGGAGTTTACATGCAAATACCACAAAGCGACTGTCACTCATGACACTAGCCTACTCAAACTGGTAATATCTATTTCATTTGATTGGGTGATGTTGAATTCCACTTGAGATTATGACTCATACTTCACACATATGGGAACAATTCAAGACAAAGGCATGACCTATTGTGGCAATCCTTTTTGGCTTTGAGACTAGTATTGACAAGGCAGTGCAAGAGAAGAACCACAAACTTGTAATGAAGTTGAAAAAGGACTCTGCTTTTCTATTCTATGTACATTCTAAGCTTAATGCTTTCATGTATGCTGACATATTTACACAGAACTGCAGGGCAACTTTGGGTGAACATACTGGACTGTATATCCACCCTTCCATCCAATGACTCATCAATAAAGTTCTATTCAAGCGCAAAGGCGATGATGGAATCTATTGGACAAAATATTATGATTCATTTCCAACTGCTGGGTTCACACTTGCACTCACAGTGGTAAGTACAAATTTACTTGACTGTAGCTGACTAACAAAGCACTCAGATCAAGTGTGCAATTGATGAGTGGGCTTCAGGCTACCACGAAATAGTTACACTCAAGGAAAACAAGTACTCCAGAGTTTTTAGGAGTCACCTCACATCCCTTGAAGAGTTCAAGAAAATGATGTCCAAGTTGGGCTTACTGACAAAATTACTACAGAATATCTACAAGAACAGGTGTGTGCATGCTGGGGTTGCAGTCACATTGACACCTGGCACAAAAAAATGTACAATTCCCAATTGTGCGTTCCTGAATGTGATGCAGGAATATCAGGATATTAAAGATACTACTGACCATGATGAAGACATGGGCAATGAGGAAACAGAGGATCAGTATGACAATCTTGAAGAGTCAGTACATTAGCATGATGAACCTGAGCTTGAGGAGTCAGAGGTGGACTATGAGATGAAGCAATATGTTGGATATGAGGATGAGGGACCCAGCAATGACTGAATTGATATGGATGTGTAGATTCTTGTTTTCATGATAGTAACATCTCAACTATGTTATCTTGAGCTTTTGTAGCAGAAGTATCTTGCTATGTGTACTACATGAACTACAGTAGCCAACAGTTGTTAGGGCTACCAGTGCTACTATTGCATAATGTTATATAACCTTCATGTGACTATTACTACATCATATCAAGTAGAAGTGGAATGGCAACAGTTGCTACCAGTGCAATATAGACTACATAGTACAATGTAGACTTCTTCATTTTTGCTGATGCATCTGAATCATCTTCAACACCATCTTCAGTGTCATCTTCACTATCTGAACCATCTTCACTAACACCATCAGATTTGCAAAGGTGAATAAAGTTGTAGAGGGCAGCCAAGGCAAGCAAAATTCACACTTGAATGTCGATGGAGTATTTGGGTCCAAGAAGAAGGATTTGAAAGTGCTTCTTCAAGATGTCAAAAATGCATTCAATAGTGTTCCAGAGTAAAGCATGACAGAGGTTGAAGAGTTCTTCCTTGTTTTCTGGACTGAACTGTTACAACTGCTGGTATTTGCCCCTATTTTTCCCTTATTTATCTCTATTTTTCCAGGCTTTCTACAAAGCATCTCGCTAAATAGCCCCTATCATTCATTGACCTCACCACACTCACTCAATAATGACCATGTGACTATTTGGTCACATGACATTATGCTCCCATGCTCTTCACATGACACATCGGCTTGCCTTGCATGTACAGCCACATTACAGCCTTCGCCTCATGTCATACCATGTGGATATGTATAGCATCATGGCTATGCTCTCTATCATTGTGACTCACTTTGACTCATCATGATTCCCATGACTCACCATGACTCATCACAACATAGCCATGCACTGCCATGCCATAGTATTACATTGCCACAAGGCTATACTATGACTTGTCCTGGCTCATCACTATAGCCTCATCACTGCCTTACATTGCCTCGCATTGCCTTGCACTGCTCTGCACTGCCACACAATTATCCTTGGCCTCATATCATGCCTCATGTTCTTATCATTATTCATGACTCATGACATGCACTGCCTTACATTGCCTCATAGCTATGCTTGGCTATGCTTATGACTTATCTCTTATTTCTTATCATATCTCCTTATCTATGAGTCATTCCCTTATCATGCCTCATGTTTCCCACATATGCACTGCCATGCATTGCCTCCATGCCTTGTTCCCCTTGGCACCCTTGGCTATGCTCTATCGTAGCCTCATGCACATATGGCTATGCTTATCTCTACCTCATGTATGCAACATGCACACAGCCTCGCATTGCCTCATGGCTATGCTTGGTTCTGCCTTGACTCAGTATGACTCCATTTGACTCATATTGACTCACAGGGCTGTGCCTGGACTCTCTATGCATAGCTTATTACCATAGATAGATACTGTATAGTATCAAATATGTACAAATCCTAGATAGTATATAAACCCCCAGGTAGACTGCAACTGGTCCTCCAGTCTTGTCCTCCTGAAGTTCTCCCAAAACCCATCTGCACTTGACCAACAGGTTTACTAGTATGGCTACCAACTAGCTCTAGTCAAGTACACCACTGGACAGCCTTGCTAGGATACAGCAAGCCCCTGGTGGGCATTGGTGTTTCATGAACAGTATTAGTAGTCAAAGAAAAAAGTAAAATAATGCATACCACACATTTGCCCAGCCCCATTCAGCCAAATGGTACTATATACCACAATATGAAACAAGTAATGTTGGCCTGGAAGGATAGCCAAGATTGGCCAGCAGGTATTTGCCCTCTGGGATGTTGAGATCATGTGAAAGTGTGTTGTCATACACCCTAGAGTCTGAAGCTGATCTTTCCCACCTTGTGAGTGCATAATTGAAGAAAAGATCAAAATTACAGATGAAAAGACAGTTTTGTGATAGGAACCCCTTGCGGTTTTGAAAGGCAGCAGCCATATGACCAGAAAGGACCACTAGGATGTGAGTACCAACAATAGCACCTATGGCATCCTTGAAATATGGCCAAAACTTTGTGTTGGACTGTATCTTTTGTAAGCTTGTATTGGGATCATCAAGAGGAGTCAAATATGTTGCATAAAATGGTGCTGAGGAGAATACAGCAACCATTTTTTGGAAGTATCTGTGAAAAACATTAGTTGAGCACAACCATTATGTGTTGTACAATCTACCATGATATCATATCATTCGATCACTAGAATTGCTCCCCAATGTGCCTCACAGGAAGATCTGTGACACATGTGTAGAGGAAGATAGCAAGCTTTTCTTCTAATGAAATGGACCTCGAGTTGCTGTGGCCATAGCTTCTCAGAGTTGATATGAGGTGGTCAAAAACATCTACATGCATTCCAAGCTTGTTGTGGATGTACTCTGGGTGGCCTGTGAGCAATTCCAGGATCCATCCTTTATCAGAAAGAATGGAAGTGTGGTATGCTTCTGATTTTTTGTGAGTAGGGAGGGACATAGCTTCTGTTGCACTGCTCACAGTGCAAAGGATGATGTTGAGGAGCAGCACCATATACTGGACAATGCACTGTCACTGCTCAGGTTGAAGGGTAATCATAACAGCTGTGACTCATGCAGGCTTCTGAACTGATTTGATAATCAGATGATTACAAGTTTCAGATCCAGTCTGGCAGAGATTGTTTTAAAGTGTGCATTGAGCTCACTCTAGCTGATATAGCAGCCATGGTGTTAACCTGGCTAGCTTTCTAGCAATACTAGGCTAACAACACTCTGAGGATATTAAACTAGCTCTTAGTCTCGAAATCTGATGTTTCATTTTAGGAAGCACAAGGGCTATGTCTGAAGGAGATGCTTCCAGGTAGACTCATGACCAATCTATCTATGAGTAATCAGACAAGCCATCAATAGACAGACTGGTAAATTTCATTGGGGCTTTGGGGGGGTGAGTGGATCTACCAGATAATGTGACCTGTATCCAATAAGATAATTCATATTTTCCCAATGAAAACTATTCTGATTCCATTTTGCAATTCATCATCAACATTAATTAAGAAACCAGTGTGCCTAGCAATGTCAGGCATGACATGAATTGATATCCAACTTGAAGCAGCATGGACCACAAGGTCATCACGACATTCATTGAAGCACTTTATTGGGCTTTATTTGTCAGAAGCATGCAGTATACAGTTACTTGGCTTACCTGCTGTAGATGATAACTCAGAGATGATAGTGATAGCTGATCAAGAGTGAATTGGAACTCAGATGCTTGAATTTGAAAGCTATATACACTACATGAAGTAAGTGTGAACTAACTACTATAAATGAACTACTATCATATAATATGAGTTTGTTTAACACTCCCCCTTGCTGTTACAGTTGGTTTGGGTAGAGCCAATTGTAGCCTCAGTCGTTCAAAGGTTCAAGGGTTCAGTCCTTCATTAAGGAACTGATAGTTCAAGGGTTCAGAGGTTCAGTCCTTCATTAAGGAACTGATAGTTTAAGGGTTTGGAGGTTCAGTCCTTTATTAAGGAACTAATGGTTCAAAGGTTCAAAGGAAAGTGTCCACTCAAAAGTAGGACAAGGACTTATCGAGAGGTTCAAGGAAGTGAAGATAGATGTATTCCTGAGGAGATCTAACTTAGAGATACATCGTGGAGATGTCGGATTTATATACAGCAAGGAAACCAAGATGACAAAGTGAAAGAGAAACTCATAGAAGGTTTCAGAATGTCAGAGAAGCGTAAGCATGAGACAGAGATAAGAAGAAGCAGACAACGAGGCAAGAGAAGCGAGATAAGCATGAAACATGGAAGAACATGAGAGAACATGATGGAACATTTGTGAAATGTGAGAGAATATTCGAGATGAAAAGGGGTTTGGATAAAGGAAAAGAAAAGAATCGTAACATTACCCCCATACTAGAATCAAGTCCACAATGAAGATAACTTCAAAGATCAATGTATCCACCACCAGGGGAGCCAGTCATGTTGGCTACTACCCCATCAGAGTAGTCATCGTAGTTATCATAGTCAGGAGAGGGAGAATGACGACAATGAGGAGGGGGAACAGGGAGAATGCAGCGAGATCTACAGGAAGAGGTTGAGGAGTGGGATCCTCTGGAGAAAGGACGAGAGGATCTGCGGAAAAGGGAGAGGAGATGTGACGGAGAGGACAGTCACAAGGGAGGTGACTGGGGTGCCAGCGAAGGCAGGAGGAGCATTGAAAGACAGGGCAGTTAGAACGAATATGCCCTAGTCGGCGGCAAGAGAAACAGGCTTCATTGTATTGGGAGTGAGTAGAAGGAAGGGGGGAAGAGCCATCTCCTCCGGTCCAATAGGCATAGAATCAGATGCGAGCATCAGATGGTGAAAAGCTTCAGTTACCTCCACTAGTCCAGGCATATTCGATGGCTTGGAGAGTTTCTTCTTCAATTGGAGAAAGGGGAGAGGACGAAGCAGAGTCTGGGTTTCTGGCCAAAGCTGAATGAAAGGAGGTGGGAGAGGAGGTGGTGGAGGTGAGTTCTCAGAGGTAGCGATCTAAATCTTCAAGGAATTCCAACATGCCAAGTTGGTAGAGGGTGATGAGGAGATACCTTTTGATGTCACGATGAATTTGGCAAATTCGCCTGATATATGAGGTAAGGAAAGTGTTATGGAGGAAAGCATGGTAGAAGGCATAGAGGGGGGAGCCCATGTCAAGGAAGGAATCAATGGCAGTGGAGAGATGGGGGTCATGGAGGCCATTGATGAGTCTAGTGAGATTGTTGGCATTAGGGGAGGTCATCTCTGATATGGTGGGCGAAGGTGGATATATCAATGGAGATAATTCCATGATGGAGAGAAGTGGTGGTGATGGCGGGAGACAGGGTGGAGAAGACTTCAGGAGTATCAAGGGAAAGGTTGTTGAAAGACATGGTGAGGAAAAGCGAAGATAACTGCGAGTGTAGAAGAGGAGAGCACGTAGGTAGAAAGTTAAAGGGAGAAAATGGAAGGATGAAGTTTTTTATAGCTAGTGAGAGTGGACTTGGCATTGTTTAAATTCTGCTCAGGGATTCCAGGAGTCTTCTTCGGCTGAATATCCTTTCCATCAGATCAGAAAGAAGCGTGTTGCGAGGTCTGCGGTGGTGTAGGATCTTTTCAATTTTGTATTCTTCTTCGCCAGAGATGAGGTCAGGTGGAGGTGCGGGGAAGTTCTTTCCATGGACGGAGTTCTCCTTGTACAGAGATAGAAGAGAAGCATGGAATGTGTTGTGGGTACACCACGTTTTAGGGAGTTGGAGTTGGTAGATGATGGGGGAAAGAACTTTTGTGATGGTGAATGGGCCTTCATATTTTGGGGCAAATTTTGGGTTAGAGATAGAGCGTTTGAGATTTCTGGCCTCAAGTCAGACTTTGTCTCCTTTGGAGAAGGGAGTGAAGTTTCGACGGGTGCAGGAGGCCATGACTTGGCAAGTGAGTTCATGGGCAGCAAGGCCTTCGTCTCATACGGTGGAAAGGGATTTTAGGCAGGATTCTATTGCTGGAATAGGGGAGTCAGAGATCAAGGAAGGGAGGGCACTGGGGTTCATATCCCATCACAAGATAGAAGGGTGATTTGTTGATGATAGAGTGAGGGTGGTGATTGTGAGCGAATTCAGCATGAGGGATCTTTTCGGACCAAAAGGAGGGGTTTGCACCACAGAAGATGCATAGGTCTCAACTTCTTGGTTTACCCGTTTGGTTTCTCCGTCAGTCTGAGAGTGGTAAGTGGTGGAGAGGGAGAGATCATAGTTTAGAAGTTTGCCAAGTTCTCTAGCAAATGCAGAGGCGAATTGGGGACCACGATCGGAGATAATTTTGTCATAGAGTCCAAAGTGGAGGAAGACTTTGAGGAAAAAGAGGGAGGCGATTCCCTCAGCTGTGACGATTTTCTTAGTGGGACAGAGAATTATCCCCTTAGTAAGCCCATGGTCGACCACGACCAAAAGGGAATCAAAGCCAGTGGATGAAGGTAGGTCAGTGATTAGATCGCAGGAGATCTGTTGGAAGGGGCAAGATGCCAAGTATTTAATCGGGATGAGAGGGGGGATGGTGGGGTGCATGTTGGATTTGTTCTGCTGGCAAATAGCACATCCTTCAACATATTTGTGGACATAGGAGGCAAGACCGGGCCACCAGAATTCCACGGCGACTAACTGTCGGATTTTGAGATACCCAGAATGACTGGCAGTTTCATGATCGTGGCAATGTTCCAGGATAGCATGGCAGAGGGAGTCATCATTGGGGACATAAATGCGTCCTTTGTAGGTGAGGATACCAGCTTTGTGTTGCCAATCAGAAAAACGAGAGCGGAAAGCTGGGGGAATGGATCCATTCATAGATTGGAGGGCTTGGAGGACAAGATGGTCATCTGCTGAGGCAGATTGTACTCAATCAGAGAGGGAGGTGTCGATGATGCGAACGAAGAGAGAGGGAGGAAGTAAAGTGACTCCTTCATTGTCCAGATCAGAGGGTGAAAGAAGGTCAGGGCGGCAAGAGAGGGCATCAGGTCCTGCCAGGAGTTTTCCTGGGATGTGAATCATTTTTAAGTCAAAATTGGAGAGGTCGAGGAGTCAATGAGCTTGTCATCGGTTGAGGGCTTGTGGTTGTCGGAAGTAGGTGAGGTTCTTATGGTCAGTAAAGACCTGGACTGGAAAAGGGGAACTGTGGAGATAATGTCTCCAGGATTTCAGGGTGCGGATGACAGCTAGGAGTTCGCGGTCATAGATGTCATAGTTTCTTTCTACCTGGGAGAAAGATTGGAAAAGGTAGAAGCAGGAGTGCCAGTCCCCGTTCGAATCAGTTTGAAGTAAGATAGCACTGGATGCATATTTTGAGGTGTTGGTGGCGATGGCAAAGGGGGCGGAGGGGTTGGGGAGATGAAGGACCAGTTTCAATAAAAAGAGGGTTTTCAAGGAGTTGAACAATTTTTGACAGGCGGGGGTCCAGTTTCATTGGAGGTTTTTCTTGGTGAGGTTAATGAGGGGGTGGGTGATGTTTGAGTAGTCTGGAATGAAGCAATGGTAGAAGTTGGCAAAACCAAGAAAGGAGCATACATCCTTAACCTTTGTAAGGGTTGGCCATTTGGTGATTCCGTCGAGCTTGATGGGGTCCATTGCGAGTTGTCCTGGTTTGATGATCATTCCGAGATATTCTACTTCTTCAGAGGTGAACTTGCATTTTTCTAGCTTTAGATGCAAGTCGAATTCGGTCATTTATTGGAGGACACATTTGGTTTGTTCCTCATGGGTGGCAGCATTGGGGGAGAATATAAGGAGGTCGTCCATATAGACAACAAGCCATCCTTCTGCAATCATATCACAGAAAGAGTCATTCATATAGACAACAAGCCATCCTTCTGCAATCATATCGCAGAAGGAGTCATTTATAAATCGTTGAAAGGTGGCAGGGAAGTTGGTAAGACCAAAGAACATGATTGTGGGTTCAAAGAGGCCTTTGTAGGTAATAAAGGGCAGCTTTTCATTGATGGCCGTCTTTGATTTGAATGTTGTTGTATCCCCATCATACATCGAATTTGGTGAAGACCTTGGCATCTTTTAGTTTGTCAATGAGGTCAGAGATGAGAGGGAGAGGGTAGGCGTCGCGAACAGTATGTTTGTTTAAGTATTGGTAGTCTTGGCAGGGGCGGAGTCCTATATCTTTCTTTTTCACAAAAAAGAAAAGGGCAGCTTGGGGGGAATTCGAGGGGTGAATCTTTCCAGTATGGAGATTTTCATCAAGGAAATCTTCAGTGGTTCTTCGTTCTTCAGGGGAGAGGGGGTAGAGTTTTCTGACTTTGGGAGAGAAAGACTTAGTGAGATTGATCTCGTGGTCGTAAGGTCTTGAGGAAGGGATATGATCCATAGCTTCTTTAGAGAAGATGGAGGAGAACTGGGAGTACTCAGGGGGAAGAGTAACTTTAGACTTGGCAGCTTTGGCAGCTAGCGCGAGTTCAGTGGTGGTGGTGAGGTGGGCAACCATTGGAGATCCTAGGGGAGCGAAGTGGGATCTGTAGTGAACTATTCATTGGATGGCTTGGTGTTCACGGGCACGGTTGATGAAAGCAGATTCTTCCTCCCATTGGTTGTACTCATAGAGATGGGAGTCAGTGATTGTATCAACATTGATGTGGCGAGGGGGTCGGGTGGGGGGTCGATAGGTAGAGTTGTGTCATTTTACATCAACTTCATGGGAGGCGAAAAGGAATTTTGATTCATCTATGGATTTGTTGATAGAGAGGGTTCTGCAGGTCCAGTTGATGATGGGGTTGGTGGCACGTAACCAAGAGAGTCCAAGAATGATGTTATCTTTAAGGGACATGATGTGAAAGTCGATTTTCTGGGCGATCCCTTCAATAGAGGAGTAGAGGGTGCAGATGTGTCGGATGTCTTCTTGTTGAAAGATCCATCAGTGTTACAGGAGCGGATGGGGACTTTTAATTTGATTATGGGGAGTTGGTGTCATTTGACAAAGTCATAATCGATGCAGGAGAGGTCTACTCTGCTATCGATCAGGGCATAGGAGTTGATGATTTTCAAGGTGTGCGAGGGAATGATTAATTGCAAAGGAATTCGCATAGATTTGCTCGTTACTGGTATAGATATAGATGTACAGGTGAATTCTGGGGAGTCTCACTGACCTGCATGAAACTTGTTTCATGCATGTACATAGCAAAGCAGTCAGCCTGAGAAGTGGAATTTCCACAGCCCCCTGTGGACCACACCCTTTGATACCATAGGGAAGGATAGCCCCTATCATGAGCTACATACCCCTATTTTCCCAGATTTTTCCACCTACTGGTTATTGAGATATTGATTAATCTCTCTAGTCAAACCCTTATACTTGCACATTTGTACATAGCAAACTATTTCTTTGATTTCTCTTTATTTATCTGATTACTTAGCTAAGTGCCAGTGAGACGAAGTGATCATGTGACCCTTAGCTACCATGTGACCTTGTCCCCATTAGTCTGTACAGCCCTGCACAGCATAGCCAGCCTCTTTGGTAGAGCATTCCAGATTTGGACTCCTTTGCTCAAAGTGCTTTCCCTTAGTATGCTTGGGTTTGACAGCTTGTGCCTGGCATTAGTAAGCGATTGTGCCTTAATTTATAAGCCACCAAGCCCTCTGATTGGCTAGCACAGCCTCTTGTATTTATATATATAAAGAGGAGCATTTTGGCCTGCAGAGGGAATCTCATCTGATAAGAGATCCCCTGGGAAACCTAATAAGACCTAATAAGGCAGGGTACCCCAGAGCGAAGTAAATAGGACTTTAGAACTACTACTAGGCTATTAGGACTTGTACCTAAATAAAGGACAAGTACCTAAGACTATCCTTTTGGAAGAAACCCCCTTTTGGGCAACAAAAGGCATCTGGTCCCTATTAGTAAGCAACCTAAGCATCCTGTAGTACCAAATAAGAGCTACACTTCGCCTTTCTAAGCCAAACTTGCCTGCTCCTTAGATAAAACAATAAGATTGAGTTACATAACCTTTCTGAGTCTACTAAGTGTACCATCAAGTTAACTACCAACCAAGAACTAAGCATCTTGACATCTCGACATCCCAGCTTATTGCCAGATTACTCCACCATCTTGACATCTAAACTTCTTGCCATCTAGACATCATATTCCTAGGGCAAGCTGTTATCCGTTTGATTAGCATCTCTAAGCAAACCCTTACTAGGGCATGTTAGGACTACCTCCCTATAGGCATCCTACTACACATTTGTTACAGTTACTACCCTAAGGGGTTTTACGAGTTTCCTATACACAAATCATTAGCGTTAGGCAAGACATAGGCCAAGTTCCTAAATTGCCCACCTCTCATACTATCCAAGTACAAGCTTTCACGGTTGCTAGCCAACCTATTGTCATTAACTTGACCCCATTAGGTATGTGATTCACCTAGGATCACCTTTACTAACCAGACTTTAGGCTGAAACCATCTTTAACAATCAATCTGTAAACTTACATGGAGGATTGGTGAACAAACCACGGCTCCTGGTACACTATATCTCCCCTTTTACCTGGAACTATTTCCATTACCTCTAACTCCGCCAAGGGTAGACTTCTTGTACTTTCCTTGAGCAAAGTGTTCTAGCCCGTGGAGACAAGACACGTTGTCTGGGGACCACCAATTTTTTTTGGTTGGTTCTTCATTGTCTTGTCTAGAAGGAAGACATTGTGTTGATCAAGGTTCCCCATCTAAAAATCCCAGGAGAAGTTTACCCTGGCAACTGTGACTTCATCATCGTCTTCTAGTTCTATGAGTGCAGGGACTTCTTCCTTGGCCACTCGTTGTACACATTTGATGGCAGGTTTCTTTGGTTCTGAGGGGAAGGTGGGGCAGGCCAAACTGAGGTGTCTTGGTTTTCGGCAGCAGAAGCAGAGCCCTTTCTCTTGGCAATGGCAATGTTCTTCTGCAGAGAGTTTGGATATTTTTATGGCATCGATGTCCATAGCATCGGAGTCACGAGTGGTTTTGGAGGAGGTCGTGTAGGGTTGTATATGGAAGAAGGGTTTTGAGTGACAATGGGTGATTTCTTCAGCACGTTCCCATTGGATTTGGAAACGAACTGCCTTCTTGTACCATTCGTCAATGGTGTCAGGGGGGGTTTCCATCTGATAGATTCGTCACATAAGAGGTGGTGGAATGGCGACTGAGTAGTAGCTGATAAGGACAGCGTGATCAGTGATTCCAGAGAGGGCAACGTTGTTCTGAAAGTTTGAATTGAACTTGGTGAGGGAGGGGGAGTAGAAGATGCGTCCGTTCTTCTTCTGGGTGGTCATTATTTGGTGGATAACCAAGCAATAGCATTGTTTTTCTGGTCATGGTGTTCAAAGGAGTTTCTAAAGGCAGTGCAGAAAGCGGCCCAGGTACTGAAGTTGATTACTGTGCCAGCAATGGCTTGTTGTCTAAACGTAGAAGCTTAGGTGAGGGCTGATCCCTTCATCATGTAGGAGAGGGCGAAGGTGATGTATTTCAAGTTGGAGTCATAGATGGCTTCATTGGTGTGAAGGTAAAACTGGACCAAGTAGAGCCATTGGATGGCCATGTTGTAGGATCCATCAAAATGTTCGGGGGTACTGATTCGGAGTTTAGTGGATTGGGCTGCCATAGCTGGGAGGGGTGGTCCGGGAGGTGGGGAAGGGTTTGGTGGGGGTCATGGGAAGACAGGTTGTCTAGGGTTGGTGGGAGGTGAAGGAGGGGTAGGAGGACAAGGTAAGACTAGGGTGGCAGAGGTTTGGTGGGCGAGGTCAAGGTCTTCTCATTCTTTTTCTAAAGAAAAGAAAGAAAGGTTAGCAGTGTCAGGATTCACAGTGGGGGTTCTCTCCTCAGGGGTAGAGTTGTCAGGTTTCTTCTTGGTTGGATTGATATCCAAACCAAGTGGGGGTCGAGGGGGTTCATTGGGAAATGGTGGTGAGCTACAGCGATGGTAGTTGCAAGATTGAAGTTAGACCTTTTGTTACAGTTGGTTTGGGTAGAGCCAATCATAGCCTCAGTCGTTCAAAGGTTCAAGAGTTCAGTCCTTCGTTAAGGAACTGATAGTTCAAGGGTTCGGAGGTTCAGTCCTTCATTAAGGAACTGATAGTTCAAAGGTTCAAAGGGAAGTGTCCACTCAAAAGTAGGATGAGGACTTATTGAGAGGTTCAAGGAAGTAAAGATAGATGTATTCCTAAGGAGGTCTAACTTAGGGATACATTGTGGAGATGTCGGGTTTATATATGGCAAGGAAACCAAAATGACAAAGCGAAAGAGAAACTCATAGAAGGTTTCAGAATGTCAGAGAAGCGTAAGTGTGAGACAAAGATAAGAAGAAGCAGACAATGAGGCAAGAGAAGCGAGATAAGCATGGAATGTGGAAGAACATGAGAGAACATGATGGAATGTTTGTGAAACATGAGAGAATGTTCGAGATGAAAAGGGGTTTGGGTAAAGGAAAAGAAAAGAATCATAACACTTGCTAAGCACATGGTAATCACATAAGCATTCGGTGGTAGTAATATGTATCACTAGTTAGTCCTGCTAACTGCAGTTCTAATGTCTAAACCGATTTGAGATCAACACTGCTCGAATTTGACATATCCGAGGTTCTTGGTGAACATATTGGTAGGATTGTCAGTTCCTTCAATATAGAAAATCTCTACATATATATGTGCTGATTGGTTACAGCATTGCATACAAAATGGTAGTGTATGAGTATGTGTTTTGTGTGATGTTCGGTAACAGGATTGTTAGCTATAAAAATACAATCCTGGTTGTCATCACAAATGGGAATGGATTTAAGGTGAAACCCTAATTCCTCAAATATTTGTTTAACCCATAAGACCTGGCAAGAACAATCACTCAAGGCCATGTATTCGGCCTCTGTAGAAGAGAGGGCCATGATCTTTTGTAAGTGTGAATTCCATAGGAAAACACTATTCATTAATTTTAAGTAAAATTCCATTTGGAAGTGGCTAGTATCTGGATCCACTCTCCAATTGGAGTCAGTGCAAGCAGTGATATCACATCTGGAAGTATCATCATATACAAGCAAATAATCATGAGTGCTGATCAAGTATGGGCAAATGTAGAGAGTCTTATCTAAGTGCTCTTGTGATGAATTGGCAGACTATCGCACCATTTGTGTGACTGCATAAGCAATGTCTGGGCAAGTACCAAGCATAAGGTATAATAATAAGCTGATGACTGTCTGGAATCACATCTGAAGTTCCATGTTGACAGGGGCTGTATTCTTCTCAGGTTGGTAACCCTGAGGTAAAGGTGTATGGGCAGGTCTTGTGTTAATCATTCCATATTACTCTAGTACTTTCTTGAGATATTCACACTGGCTCAATATGTAACCGGCAATCTGATTAACAAATATTTATTCGGAGAAATTCGCATGCATCCCTAAGATCACAGCATTCCACCTTTTTATAAAGGTAGCCTTGACTCTTTTGACAAGGGCTTTTGAGGGGCCACAAAAGAGAGCATTGTCTACATAGATTATAGCTATGACAATTTGATCTGCTTCTCTGTATATAAAGAGGCTGGCATCTATCTTCAGTCACTCAAAGTCCAGTTCTCTCATGGATTGGTTGAGCTCATTCCACCAAGCTAATCCTACTTGTTTAAGCCCATATAAGGGGCAGAATAATCTGAGAACTTTATTTTTAAGATGAGGAGGCATAAAGCCTTCTGGAAATTCCATATAGATTTCCTCATCTAATTTGCCATATAAATAGGCAGACCGCATGTTGAGACCAGACAGATGCCAGTTCTCTAAGGTGACTAGGGTGAGCATGCATCACACTGTTTCTGTTACAACCACTGGTATTTGCTCCTATTTTTTCCTTATTTATCTCTATTTTTCTGGGCTTTCTACAAAGCATTTTGCTAAATAGCCCCTATCATTTATTGACCTCATCACATCTGCTCAATAATGACCACATGACTATCTGGTTACATGACATCACATGACATCATGCTCCCATGCTCTTTACATGACACATCGGCTTGCCTTGCATGTATAGCCATGCACAGCCTTCGCCTCATGTCATACCATATGGACACACACAGCACCATGGCTATGCTCTCTATCATTGTGACTCACTTTGACTCATTGTGATTCCCATGACTCACCATGACTCATCACAACACAGCCATGCACTGCCATACTAAAGCATTGCATTGCCTCAAGGCTATACTGTAACTCGTCCTGGCTCATCAACTACAGCCTCATCACTGCCTTACATTGCTTTGCATTGCATTGCACTGCTCTGCACTGCCATATAGTCATCCTCAGCCTCATGTCATGCCTCATGTCCTTATCATCATTCATGACTCATGACATGCACTACCTCACACTGCCTCACAGCTATGCTTGGCTATGCTTACAGTATGACTTGTCACAACTACTCATGACTCATGATTTATCTCTTATCTCTTATCATATCTCCTTATCTATGAGTCATTCCCTTATCATGCCTCATGTCTTCCACATGTGCACTGCCATGCATTGCTCCCCTTGGCATCCTCGGCTATGTCTTATCGCAGCCTTATACACATATGGCTATGTAGATACCTATGCCTATTGCCATTTCTATCACACCTCATGCTTATGGCTATATATATGGCTATGCTTATCTCTACCTCATGTATGCAACATGTACACAGCCTTACATTGCCTCATGGCTATGTTTGGTTCTGCCTTGACTTAGTATGACTCCATCTGACTCACATTGACTTACAGAGCTGTGCCTGGACTCTCTATGCATAGCTTATTACCATAGATAGATACTGTATAGTATCAAACATGTATAAATCCTAGATAGTATATAAACCCCCAGGTAGACTGCAACTGGCCCCCTAGTCCTGTCCTCCTGGAGTTCTCCCAAAATCCATCTGCACTTGACCAACAGGTTTACTCGTGTGGTTACCAACTAGTTCTAGTCAAGCATGCCTCTGAAAGGCCTTGCTAGGATAGCAAGCCCCTAGGTGGGCATTGGTATTTTATTAGGACAAGACTATTAATTGATTCCTAGGTTAGCCACTCACCGATCATTGGTAGCAAACAGTGCAAAAGTGTAGGAGTAGATCAAAGCTGGGGCTATGGTGCAGCAAGTTGGGAACAAGTTGTGCTTGATCCCTTTAGATCAGGTCCTTCGCTGTTGAATTTAACAACAGTTCATAATTGCCCTCATGTAGTTATATGGACAGAAACATTCATGGCAACCAAGAAAGGTTGGCAACAGTGTAGTAAGCATTGGAAGCAGGATACAGTTCCTCTTGTTGTAAAATCAAAGAGAAAACATTCACTAGTCGGTCTCCCCTTCCAGCCCTGGCACTACAGATAGTGAACCAGGAGATGAAGTTCTTGGACTGATCACCTGGGAGCAAAAGTCTAAACCAGACAAGAAGATGTCCCTACCTAGACAGGACTAGGTAAGGTAGCAAAGATATTAAAAATATTGTGCAAGGTTTAAACCACCTGTACCCTTGGAGTATGAAGAACAAACAAGCGAAGTTCACCTTGCCATACAGGGTATAGTATCGAGGAGCTTACCATCCTACGTGACAAACAGTTAGGATTCAGAACCACCCAGGTGCAGGTCACTAAAGGTTAAGGTGCACTACTAGCATGTTTTGATCTGGTATTAAGAGAAAGTCTAAAGCCATAAGGAGAATGAATTGGATGCATAAGTGCAAAGTAGGCCAGTGCCAAGACAATTATCTTTGTGATAGGACAAGTCACTCATTTAAATCGGACATTTACCATTATGGACATTCATTCGGGTATATCTGGCATATCCCTACTCACACCTTATGACACCTCATGACAAACCATTTCAGTTTATACCCCACTTATTTCCTTGTTCCAATTGGAGGACAAGCTTCATCGCTTTGCTGACAGTCTGACACTGTTCCACTCCATACCCCATGGACACATACCTCACACTACATTTTCATTAGGACTACATCTCTTTCATTGAGACAGCTATTCTACAAAAATCCACTCTCATTTTGAAGACTTCTCATCTTCACTCTCACTATTCATTAGAACTCTATCACAAAAGAAGATTGACATTTTTCCTACATTACATTTGTTGTATATGAGTCATAAAAAGCCAAAACAGAATCAATCTGGTTCTTGCTTGTGGATTGTTACTTGCTATATATATCTTGTTCATTTAAGACTTGAACTTGATAGAAGGATTGAAATAGTTAGGTTTCATTATGATAACCTTATTCTTGTCTGGGTCACTCTTCATGATTACTAATTCATTTAGACCCATGACATCATTGTTCTAGACTGGTGATGTCATCCTTATCTTTTATCTTTATGATGATGTCATATTATATCATTATGGTGAAACATCACACCATTCTCTTGGCATATTGCATCATACCATGCACACCTTCTGCCATTGGCTGCCTACTGCTGTGCATTACACAGCCCTTCATCCTTTTAGAATATTTTCAAAATACATACAAACATTGCTATACTATATATAAACCTCAGCTCATGCAGAGCTCAAATCTAAGTTCTTTACTTTGTATTACATGGTGAATAACTTCTAGCAACTAGCTTGCAAGTACACTCTACAGCAAGTGAGTACTCTCCCTTACTGGGTTTATCCCTTCTGCTGTTGCCTCTGCACCAAAAGAGACCTAGCAATCTCTTTAAGAAGAACATATGACAAAGAGGCATTCAATTGTCAACTATCATATAAAAAAGCAAAACCAAACATGTAGGCTTATGCAACAGGCATTTGCTGAAGGATACTGAGTTTGGTTATGCATCAGGATTAGCATTTAGTCAAGACCTCTACAGTTCCTTGAATCAGTCAGAGCAGAGACATGCTCTTCCTTGGACAGATTGAAGAAGATCCAACTGAGAGATCAAATATCTCGGTGCTTCATCATCAGTCCTTGCCTTCAGACTATTCATTAAGCATACAAGTTATCTGCTTGGCATCCCTATCCACCCTCACATTGGAGATTCCTCATAGAAAATCCAGCTACCCCTCTAGCAACATATGTATTATATCTTTCTTAGTACTGAAAGAATACTCACCATTGAACATTGAAGATTTAACTATTAATATTTCTATGTCCTCACTTGATGAAGAACATTTCACAAGAGATTTAACCATCTCACCATCTCCATTAGATTTGTTGCACAATTAAGACATGTACATATTTTGAACAATCATCTGTACCGCTGTCATTACAGTTGCTCTCATCACTCAGCACTATTGACGACATCCTCTTTGAGTTTGAAGAAAACTTTGAATGCAAAATTCTTCACCCACACTCATTGAAGATTGAAGACTCTTCTGTACAAAAAAATCTTCATCCTGCAGTCCACACTGCTTATCCCCTTTGACTCAAGATAGATAAAATTCTTCATCATTAGAAGATTTAGAGTCCATTCTTTCATCAACATCCTTAGGAAGGAATAACCATCTCTCACCTTCCCTAAATCCAACACTTGGTGTAGTTCATCCAGACATTGAACTTATGTATATCCCAAGTCATCACCTCTTCAGTAGCAGAGGCATACCAAATCAGAATCACTAGTGATCAGAACCAGCAGATTCCTAGACCCCTGGATTTCAGCAGTCACACCCTTTGGATATAAGAAACTCTTTGAATACACGAAACCAGTTGACCATCTCAACGGACTATGATCCTGGTTACCTCATTGACAAAAATCACCATGAGTAATTTCATCAGACGTAGCTCAGTCAGCTTGAAATTGACAGACATTTAAGATTCAGTTGAATCATTGCTGAAGAATGAAATAGAAGAAGAAAGCAAAAAGTCCTACAATTCTTTAGAACACTCTTCTGCCTTCAATAATCATTAGGACAGATATTGAAGTTTACTTCAATGCTTTGGTTCATGAAACACTCGTCTGGTTAGGTTAAACAGAGTTATAAACTCTCTACCATATTCCTTATAAAATGACACTCATTTTTACAGACATTCATTAGGATCTTATCTCTTGAAAAGAGATACCCATACTCCTTTAATTTGTTAGGATCAGAAACAATCAGTGTTTCTTTTCCTCAAATAAAGAATAGGCTTGACCATGATCATGGTAATTAATCCATTCAACTCTACACAGTTCCTCATGGATCTGTACAAGTATAAAACAGAAGATGAATGTCTAGAATTCATTGACTCACAGTATGAGTTCATGCTACAGCTCTATGCTTAGAATCCACTTACCTCAAGTTTGAACTGGAAAAAGCTCAAGAACAATTGAGTAAAGCTCATGCATAGATTGCAACCCTCACTTCATCAAGAACGTCAATTGACATATTTGCTGACCCCAGTAGATTTGACGAACAATATGAAACCTTTGAAGCTTGGTGGACAATGATGCAAGCCTGGCTTGTACTGCATTCTGATAGCATTTGCACAGGATCATATGACACAGTAGTTGCAGTCTTATCAAGATTGACTGGACCTCGTGCAGTTATATTTGAACATTCTCACACTGAGCAAGGAATGCTCTATACTTGGAATGACCTCTTAAGTGAGATTTCATCCACAAGAGCTACAAACTTTCAGAATTTGTTTGGATCTCTCACAAACAAAATATCCTCACCTATTCATGAAGATAGTATCCTTCAAGATCAAATGAATACCTGTCTAGAACAAGGTGCAGAACTTGAAGAATAGTTTGAGTTCCTTGGAATCCTTCAATCCAAAAGATTCATTAGAAATCACTCTAACTATTCTCAAGATGAGATCGTTCAGAAACCACAAGTCTCTTCCTCCTCAAACATGAGACATGTAGATACTTTCATAACAAAGCCTCACATACATCATCTAAAACAACAGAAACAGAGTAGTTTCCATGATGATATGTTGCTCAGTATCAAAAAACATTCGGTTCACATGATGAACCTTATGATCTGAACATGTCAAGAACATATGATTCATATGATGAATCATTGCTTGAAGCTTCCTCTTCCACCACCACATCCAAGATGGTCAGAAAATCCAAAAACAATGTTTGTTTTAATTGCGGTGAAGTTGGTCATATTTTCTAAAACTGTAGAAAACCAAAGATCAAATCTCCCTGTTGTGGTTACCATTGAGGAACGCATCATACCAAATGTTCAAGATGTGTCAATACACAAAGTCATATCCCCTATGACTTAGAACACAGACCTGTACGATATTCAAAGAAAAGAAATATTCAAAGATCAAAGAATCAGTTCTCCTGAAAAGGAATTCAATTTTATGATCTCAAGGCTTGAACATTAGAAGAAAAGAAAACAGAAGTATTCTGAAGAATTGTCCTATCCTCTTCTCTCGCTTTTTATTTTATTTTTATTTTTATTTTATTTTCTCGCTTTTGACTCATATGTTACTACTGACTGTAATTTTAATCACATCTACAGCAAAGTGGAGTCTTTAGCATAACTGGAGCTCAGTTGAGGCTATATCAACACTTCATTCCACTTCCCCTTTTCTTTTCCTTCTTACACCTTTCTTCAATAATCATTATGAAAGTGCTATGCACTTCACCCCAAGAAAAGTCTTATCTCTCATGTTGTCTCTTTGAATAGCAATGAAACACATAATAGAACAGACACCAAACCATCACAGTTCTGCTGATCTGAACTTGCAATGCTTCTGACTAAAATTCAGTCTTGCACTTACAATGCAAATCATCAAAGATAATAACAAGAAGCTTCCTGGAGCATCTCATTTCATCTTGGTTGATTTTTATTACTGCTCAACTCACAGTCATTGTGAATGATCAGGTATCACCACATTGATTATGAACTTCAAATGAAGTACAAAATCCAAAAGCAAACCTTTGATAGGATCTTGCCAAAGACTTATATCTTGTCTCATGACAGACTTGTTTACACGACAAGTCGCCATTCAGTTCATTTGTTCTTTGAAGATAGAACTTTGAACAAGTCTTGCTGAGAAAATCTCAAGTATACTTTCACATTCAAAACATAACTTGTTAGGGAATGAAGTATTCCCCTCTCAAGTCATGACAACAGAACATTAAGAACCTTGTGGTTATTAAGTTCAGAGGAACACATTATCAGTATCGATGATAGTAACAGGATTGTGATCATAATCACAGTTAAGAGTATTATCTCGACGATTGTTGCTATGACTACCAAAAATCTCCTCTCACAGAATTCTCTGACATTCTCTATTGCACTATGATCATCTCATCATCACAAGTTCTCAGAACAAAAAGTCTTACAACTTACATAACAAGTTGTTAGCATCACTCTTGATTTATGAAGAAAGGATTTATAGTTGATGAACATATCAGCATTCTGTTAGTCTCATCTTTTCCACTCCCTTCACCCTTCCTTTACAACCATGAAAAATACACCTCTTCATTGACATTTGTATTGTCATTTCTACATGACTCCTTGTCACTCCTTCATGACATGTCATCCCCTCAAGAGAAACTACAAGGACATATTCAGTCTTGTCTTTTGTATGGTTAAGAATGAATTTGATTCATCACCATCAGGTTGGTTATGATACCCATACACAAGATGAACTGGTGTTCTCCTTCAGGATTGACATGTTTCCCTTCATCAACTGGTTTGAAGAAGACAAGTCCTTTATCTCACAGCAAAGCTCGACAGGACATGGAACATTTTTATGAAACTTTTAGAGGATTAAGAAGGTTTTCTAGTATTCTGGCTAACGACTAGATCAACTGCCTTTCAATCCAATATTTCATGTAAACATTACTCATTATAATTCTTTATATTTATAATCTAAAAAAATCAAAAAGCTTTTCTGATATACTAATAATACTCAGATCAAGTGACTCTCAGTTTTATATGTCATGCACATATTCCCTTAGATATTCCTTAGACATAACATGGACACTCTCCCTTAAGTATTTTGGAAATACTTGAATTACCAGCATATTGATGGCACTATGTTACCCATAGATATTAGATGAGATCTCTTATCTCATTCCTCTTGTTATCTCTCATCTCTCCCCTCTTCCATCCCTCGACTACGAAGAACGGATTTGGATAGGCAAACAAAGTAATGCTTTTCATTCTTCTTGTCACTAGAACAAATGGTGCTACACCTTGATAGTGCTCACTTTATGTTACTGTTCAGGATAAACACACAGAAGAACATTTATCTGTGACGGTTGATCCATTACACATACAAAAGTACTCTTCACAACATATTTGGTTGCTAGTCACCTGAACATGTTGCTATACTACATCCATAACAGATCTTGTCCCACAAGAACTGTCGGCTACATGGATTAATTTCTCTATCACTAGAAGGATTCCCCCTTGAGTTGATATTCAGACTTCATCATTGGCTCATCCTTCTATTGCTTTGTTCTATCATCCTTAATCAATTCAATAATCCTGAACATTGAGTTGATATCATGCTTATTCCACACACTATACTCCTTACTTGATTTCACTCTTATTCATTTTCTATTGCAATACCGCAAATTGGCATCACTACCTTTACATTCAGGATATTGCTTGAGATACTCATCGTCTCTCATGTTGCTTACACAAAGTATAAAGTATAGCAGCCTATGCTGCACTATCATATGGAAGATACTCACTACACATTGAACCTTCCATTCTACTAGGACAAACAAACATACCTTGGCTTCTGTCATAATAATTGCTGTTGTCCAACAATGATGGACCAATCCAATTGGTCTCTCCCTTGTGTCTCTGCCTTGGTTAATAATGGTCTTATGGTCCTTATCCTAAAAAGTCTGGATTGACTCCTGACTATATATATTCGTTTATCTCTCTCTGGACCATTCCACCTCGATGAAGAAAGCTCTTTATTGATCTTTCATCCTGGTATTAAAATATTGACTCTGTCACTTCATTACATTCTTGGATGCTCCCTTACTCTTTATTCCTTGGGATCTGGACACATTGGATCAATGTTGCTCTTCCTATGTTGCTCCCCCTCCATTGTTATTATTGTCTTTTGTCGCCCTTGATGCCTCCTATGGATAGATTCCCTTGAAAAAACAAATACTTCCTCTATTGATTATCTGCTCCTCTGGCTGGCTCTGCCTGTGGTTGCCTGGAAGTCAACCTTTAAATGGGGGGTAGTGTTACAACCGCTGGTATTTGCTCCTATTTTTTCCTTATTTATCTCTATTTTTCTGGGCTTTTTACAAAGTATTTTGCTAAATAGCTCCTATCATTCATTGACCTCATCACATCTGCTCAATAATGACCACATGACTATTTGGTCACATGACATCACATGACATCATGCTCCCACACTCTTCACATGACACATCGGCTTGCCTTGCATGTACAGCCATGCACAGCCTTCACTTCATGTCATACCATGTGGACATACACAGCACCATGGCTATGCTTTCTATCATTGTGACTCACTTTGACTCATCATGATTTCCATGACTCACCATGACTCATCACAACACAGCCATGCACTGCCATGCCACAGCATTACATTGCCTCAAGGCTATACTATAACTTGTCCTGACTTATCAACTATAGTCTCGTCACTGCCTTACATTGCTTCACATTGTCTTGCACTGCTCTGCACTGCCACATAGTCATCCTCAGCCCCATGTCATGTCTCATGTCCTTATCGTCATTTATGACTCATGACATGCACTGCCTCACACTACCTCACAGCTATGCTTGGCTATGCTTATGACTTGTCACAACTACTCATGACTCATGCTTTATCTCTTATCTTTTATCATACATATCTCCTTATCTATGAGTCATTCCCTTATCATGCCTCATATCTCCCATATGTACACTACCATACATTGCCTCCATGCCTCACTCCCCTCAGCATCCTTGGCTATGTCTTATCGCAGCCTCATGCACATATGGCTATGCAGATATCTATGTCTATTGTCATTCCTATCACACCTCATGCTTATGGCTATATATATGGCTATGCTTATCTCTACCTCATGTATGCAATGTGCACACAGCCTCACATTGCCTCATAGCTATGCTTGGTTCTACCTTGACTCAGTATGACTCCATCTGACTCATACTGACTCACAGGGCTGTGCCTGGACTCTCTATGCATAGCTTATTACCATAGATAGATACTGTATAGTATCAAACATGTACAAATCCTAGATAGTATATAAACCCCCAACTGGCCCTCCAGTCTTGTCCTCCTGGAGTTCTCCCAAAATCCATCTGTGCTTGACCAACAGGTTTACTAGTGTGGCTATCAACTAGCTCTAGTCAAGCATGCCTCTGAAAGGCCTTGCTAGGATAGCAAGCCCCTGGTGGGCATTGGTGTTTCAGTTTTAAATCTAATGATTGAGCTAAAGATCTGATTGAAATCAAGACCTTCAACTTGTGAGAATCCTTTTGCTACTAGTTGGGCACGTTTATGGTCATTTAATTTTTCATCAAATATCCATTGATTCTTAATAACCTTTTGGCCAGTGGGTCAGTTAGAGACCTCAAAGACTTTGTATTGTTTCAACATGTCTAATTCTATCTCGCATGCTTTGAACTATTGCTTGTGCTCTGATTCAGGTAGGCAGATAAGATCCTTATGGGATCATTCATGATAATTGGTCTTATTGGGCCTTTTGCCAAGAGATACTATCTTTACATATAGGTATAAAACCATAGCATCTCCTCCTTCCTGGACTATGTATTCAATGACTGTCCTCTGAAGGAGTAGGAGATGAGGAATGGTGCACCAGGAACATTGGGTGTTTCTGGTGCAGAAGGGATGAATTGACTGATAAGGTCTTTCCAATGTGCAATCACACTCAATTTCCTTAATTTGTTACACTGGGTTATGGCACTCTCCATAGATGTTACCAGGCTAGTGAGGCGGTTGCCTAATATGCTTTGAGCATCACAGCAAGGCAGGAGGGGTGTCCAAAGGAGGAAGTCTCCTAGGAGGGGTACAAGGAGGGGACAGAGTCTGTTCTCAGGCAACTGGTTCAAGTAAGGGATACTCACACAGAAGGTAGCAGATTTGAGTTTGGTGAGATCCAGTGAGGTCACTTCAAAGGGTCCTGATAAGTCATCATCATCACTTTCCCCTTTAAAAGGTGGATGTGAGGAGGGTTTGGGTAGTCTGTGGGGTTGCAGAGCTGCACTTACAGGCTTATGAGGCTGAGCCCCTGGATATTAAGGGAATAGATTCTCATCAAATATTGCAGTGCACATACATATGTAGCATGTTGTTGGGATACATGAATAGATAGTTGTACTCATTACCTGGTGCTATGTCCTAGGTAAATCATTAGCTTGCGATTTAAGCTACAGCTTGCCTCCATGAGTGTCCACTAGAAGGTGAACTTATGTGGCACATCCAAAGATGCATAGATGAGAGACTATAGGAGGAACTTTGTTCAAAAGTTCATGAGGCATTCTCCAGTTGAGACCTCATTTGGGAGTGCAATTGTACACATGTACTGTATGCTGGATAGCAAACTCCCAGTAGGATTCAGGTAAACAAGCATGAAGATGCATTGCCTGGACTTTGTCCATTAAAGTGTGAATAAATCGCTCAGCATGTCCATTCTACTATGGGGTATGGAATACAGATTCATAGACATGAATGCTATTGTCACATATCAATTGCCTGAAGGCTTTTGATTTGTACTCTCCCCCTGCATCGGATATTCAGCCTTTTATGAAGTAGAGTACTAATTTTGGACGTACTTTATGAACTCTTTTGTGGCACCAAGTGCCTGGTCCTTAGTCCAGAGGGGTTTAATCCATCCTTGGGACATTCAATCATTATAAAAGATGATAATGTACCTTGATCTGTGATAAGATTCAGTCTTGAAAGACTTCAGATCCAAGTATACAAGTTCAAATGGTTTCTTTGCATGAACATCATTTGTGGAAAAGGGGCGATTAGACTGTTTGCCTAGTTGACAGCCAGGGCAAACTGGTTCCACAGGTGGAATAGACATGCTTGGGAAGTCCTTAATGTGTTTTTGTTCAGGCAGCAATAGAGCAACTCATAATCCACAGCCATCATATCAATATTTGCTCTAGTGTGATTATGAATAATAGAGGCTCTCACCCAGTATATAGTATTGCTTTCATGGGAATGGAAGTTAATCAGGTCGCACTTGGTGCAATTATTTATGATGTGCATAAAGTCTTCAGCACTCTGTGTGAATAGGCAATTGTTCTTAAGGAGTATGCCAAGAGAGATAAGATTGATGGTACAATTTGGCATGTACATAGATAGTTAGTGATAATTGCACAACATTCTCCTTGTAGTGAATAAGGATGCTGTCTTCACCTAAGACTGGTGCTTTGCCATTTGCAGTTTGTGTGTAATGTAGTATAGTATATGCCTGATACTCGATGAATATGTCGAAGTTATTGGTGAAATGAGCCAAAGCTCTAGAGTTGAGGAGTCATATTTCTGCATCCTCTTCCTATTCTCATGTTTTGCCTTTGCCTTTGGTGCTGTGGTTCTCACAACCATCACACAGGGTATAAGGGAGCATAGATAATATGTCCATTGCATCACTATTTACTACAGATGATAAAATATAGTCTACATACTGTGGTGAATAAGAAAAATGCACATCAGTGTCTGATGGATGTGAGAGGGACAAGGAAAGAACATATGTTTCATCCCCATAACCACTGCCCAGGTTGAAGTAGGCCTCATAAGCTATCTCCACTTCTTCCTCTTCTTGGGCGTAGAAGTCCTCTTGGTTGGTGTTATGGTTTTCTTACTTGTTAATCACATCTATCTTTTTTGCTTTCCTAAGTGCATTCATGTCTTTTTAGGCATGCACTGGACTATATGAGTTTTTAGCTTATTTCTTGTTAGTCCAATAAATCCTACGTTTGTTATCCTTTAATTTGTTCTTTGGTTTTCTTTTCACTTCTTCAGACAGCTAACTCCTCGGCTGATTCTCTCGTATCTGCCTCGTAGTCTCTATCCTCATTTAGTAGTAGATGATGCATCCTTCTTACCTAAGTGTTCTTTGACCTTCTATCTCATTCTATGATAATGCATCATATAGTATTTAAACCCTCGCTGCCTGTACTATAATCCTTACACTCATTCTGTACAATCTAGCATATTCTTGTGTCCTTAGTCTAATTGACTTTGACCTTTGTTCTCATCCCTTGTCACCATCAAACCCTTGGAAGTCCAATTGACTTCAATCTTAACCTTCATCTCTTGTAATCATCGAACCTCTGTTCTAAATATCTTCTCAGACAAAGTGTCTCTTTGTGAGTACCTCCTGAGAAGTATTCCATCCTTCAAGTTTCCTCTTGTGTACACTACATATAACAAAAGAACAAGTGTTTCCTTTCGTCCCTCCTACTTAGGAGCAGAACACCCTCTCCATCAGTAAAATTTCCAATCATGCCCTTCAATGAGCCTATGGGCTTCTATCTGAGTCTCACTCTGACATCAAAATCAACATCAATGATCCAGAAACCACTGAACCCCCTTACACCACTGCCAACCCATATCAGACTGCTACTACAGGACACCCTTACACCCCAGGAACCCCAAGATACCCTTGAACCCCAGTTAATCCATCAACCTCTGTACCCCCTCACATCCTTGTTAACCCACCCATTGAATCCCAAGTAACTCCCATGTCTCGACCCACAGAATTGAAAGCCATCCTTCCAGCTGACTTCTCTAATGAACCTCCCGATTCCATTTGATGGATCAAGGCCATGTGTGCCTATTTTTCCATTAACCCCATCTTGTACACCACCAACACTGAACAAATTATGACTACACTAAACAAGATGAGCCACGGATGTGGCATTTCATTCTCCAAAATGTGGTATAATCAGATGGCCAACATTCATATCCCTGCCAGCAATAAAACTTTCATCAAGTTTACTGAGAACTTTGAATCCACCTTCTACCCCTTTGATACCAAAGCAACCACCTGTCACAAACTCTCCAAGTTGATTCAGAAATCTTTCCAACATCCCAACAGAGTCACTGAGGATGGTTTCCAGAAATATATCACTGATTTCCTAAACCTCTCCACTTGTGCTGGAATCACCAATGACGTCACCTTTATCAACCAGTTCACTCTCAGACTCAACCAACAACTCGCTACCATGATTCTCTCCATGGTGGTCATCCCCAACACTCTCAACGGTTGGATTGATCAGGCAAAAATCTTTCATGCACAAAAAATGCAAATTCTAGCCTTGAAAGAAGGAAGATTGTACTCCTCTCCCTGATCCTCTTCCTGAGATCCCAATGCCATGAATATTGATGCCATCACAATTTCAAAGCTAACTCCCCAGGAATGTGCTAAATGCATCCGAGAAGAGTAATCTTTTGTTGTCAAAATGTTGGACACAATGCCACACAGTGTACCAAGTCCAGAAACACCACCACTTGCCCTCCTCCTTGCCCTCTGACCATCTGTTTCATGGAGACTATACCTCCCCACACTCCTGCAACTGCAACGCCCTCTGCTCTCGCCACTTTGGTCAATTCCCTCAAGATGCAGGGAAAAGACAAAACTGAGATTTTACAAGTACTACAAATGTGCTACGAAGAACTGAAGACAGAGGAAGTTTTCATACTTCATATTAAATAGGATTTTTAAACTGGAAAGTTGTCTTGACATCTTCTTCCCACAAAATACACCATATACTTGTAGCTCCTTGAATGAACATACTGTATCCTTCACTTTCCTGTGAAACTACAAGTTGGAAACAAAATCGTTGTCACCTCTGCTCTCATTGATTCTGGCACTACTGGAAATTTCATCGACCTAGGAGTCCTTACCTATGCAAATTTTCCCACAAAATGTCTACCAGAACCCATTACTATCTATAATGTCAATGGTACCACCAATAAGAAAGGACACTATCCTGTGGAAAGCCAAACCACTTGTCCATATCACTGGTCAACCAGAGGAAATTGAATTAATGGTCATATTCCTTGGAAGAAAACAAAACATCCTCGGTATGTCATGGCTAAAATTCCAAAACCCTCAAATCAATTGGAGATCCCATACCCTGTCCTTTCTTAAATCTCCCTCATCTATGAAAGAAATCTCTCCACCTCATCTTCTCCAATGACTTGATCTCGATATAGACCAAGAAATATCTTCCTTTTTCTTGGAATGATATCCCAATAAGGTTGATGTATCTCTTAGTGAGCACCTCCTCCACTCAGAACCCACTAGTGAAACCATCAATAAGATCACCTTATTCATGCAACTCACCCAGGAAAATAAATCAGTCAATATATCACTTCCTAACTGGTGCATGGATTTCACCAATGTATTTTCAGAAAAAACATATGAGTAATTACCTCCTTACTGTCTCTTTGATCATACAATTGATCTGAAACCATCTTTCATCCCCAAGATCACCAAAATTTACCCACTTAATTCTAGAGAGCAAGATGTTTGTCAAACTTTCATTGATGAACACCTGAAGACCGGCCATATTCTTCCTTTGAAATCTCCACAAGTTACACCTTTCTTCTTTGTCCCTAAAAATGATGGCTCTTTTTGTCCATGTCAAGACTATCAGTGCTTAAACTCCCATATCATCTGCAATGCATATCTCCTCCCTTTGATCCCCGAACTCATCGATAATATGAAAGACTCCACCTGGTTGACCACGTTCAACATCCGTTGGGGATATAATAATATTTACATCAGAGAAATTGACCAATGGAAGGCCGCCTTCATTACTTCATTTGGCCTCTTCAAACCCACTGTTATGTTTTTTGAATTTTGCAACACCTCTCCCACTTTCCAAGCGTTTATGAACTACATCTTCACCGATATGATCACCAAATGTTGGCTCAAAATCTATATGGATGACCTTGGCATTCATACTAATGGGAATCTCACACTGCACCATGAATGAACCCATCGAGTTCTCCTTTGCCTTGGTGAACATGGACTTTCACTCAAATTGGCCAAGTGTATCTTTGACACCCCCCAAATGGAATTCCTTGGTATGATCATTGGCCAGGGACAAGTTGCTATGGACCCAGTCAAGACCATAGCTATTTGTGACTGGAAACCCCCCACCTCTGTCAAGGGTATCCGGTCTTTCCTTGGTTTTGCCAACTTCTATCAAAAGTTTATTCCCAATTTCTCCCACACCATCACCCTTTTGACACTCCTTACATGAAAGGACTACCCCTCGGCTTGGACACCTCTTCAACAAAAGGGATTTGATTTTCTGAAAGCCGCTTTCTCAACTGGTCCCATTTTTACCATTCCTAATGTCTCCTGACCCTTCTCCATCATGACTGACACTTCCCTCCTTGCTGCTGGTGCTGTTCTCCTTCAGACTGATACCAATGGAGATCTCCACCCTACTGCTTACTTCTCTTGCACATTCCCCCTTGCAGAACAAAACTATGATATCTATGATCAAGAACTTCTTGCTGTTATCCTTGCCCTCACTGAATGGTGGCAATACGTTCAAGGCACTCCCTACCCTGTTACCATCATCACTGATCACAAGAATCTTTCTTATCTCAAGGATCCTTGCAAACTCTCTTGTTGACAAGCTTATTGGTCACTCTTCCTTCAAGACTTTGATATCGTCTGGAAACTAATTCCTGGTACTCAGATGGCCCCTACTGATGCACTTTCACATCATGATCGCCTCGACACCACTCTTGATAATTTTGACACCCCCATTCTGTCCAACCCTGCTATTATCAATGCTTTGGATGTTTTCCTTTGCTACTCATATTCAAAATTCTTCTATTTCTGATCCACTAGTTCTTCACGCTCTTGCCAACCTTGCCAATGGTGATCCTTTGTTTCCTCATTCTTCCCTTAATGATTGGATCTTTGACAATGGTCATCTTTATTTCAAAGGTTGTATGTATGTTCCTCCTTCCTCTCCTTCCTCTTTACTCCACTCTGTTTATTCTTCACCCCTCACTGGTCATTTGGATCGCTTTCATACTAAAGCCATCCTCGAGCATGACTTTTGGTGGCCCTAGTCTTGCTTCCTTCATTTTCCATTTTGTTTCTAGCTGCTCCCTTTGTCAACAGAACAAAGTCCTCACTCATCCCACCATACCTCCTCTTCTCTCCATTTCTTCTTTGTCCTCCCTCCCATTCCACCAACTCTCCATCGACCTTGTCATTGATCTTCCACTTTCCCATGGGTATGATTTCTTGATGGTTGTGGTCGACCACAGCCTTACAAAGGGGATAATCCTAGCACCTTGTTCCAAAACAATTGATGTCAAAGGAGTTGCCCAACTCTTTTTTGATTTTGTATTTGAATGTTTCGACCTCCATGACTCTATTATCTCTGATCACAGACTCCAATTCACCTCCACCTTCACCAGAGAACTTGCTCGACTCCTGAAATATAATGTTTGCCTCTCTACTGCATATCATCCCCAGACTGATAGTCAAATTGAATAGACCAATCAAGAAATCGAAACCTATCTTCATATCTTTTGCTCCAACAATCCACATGAATGGTCTACCTTCCTCACCTCCGCCAAATTTGTTCACAATTCTGTTCCACATAGCTCCACCAAAACCTTCCCTTTCTTCCTCCTCTATGGCTTTGAACCTCATACGTACCCTCCTTTAGGCAAGACCTTTCTCCCCACTTTAGAAAATTGCTTGTCCCTTCTGGATAAAGCAAGGAAAGAAGCCTCTTGCTGCACATGAATCTACCTGACAGGATCATGATTCTGCGATCATCTAAGAAGTTTTCCCCATGGAAAGTCAGTGATAAGATATGGCTAGAAGCTACCAACCTCCATCTCAGATATCCTTCCTGCAAACTTGCCCCAAAATGCCATGAACCATTCGAAATTTCTCAGGTCCTATCCCCACTCATATACTGACTCCAACTCCCTCCCACATGGAAAATCCATGACATATTTCATGCCTTCCTCTTATCTTCTTATCGCCAAACTGAAGCACATGGCCTCTCTTTTTCCTAACCTTCACCTGACCTTATTAATTCCAAAGAAGAATATAAGTTAGTCATATTGTATCTCACAAAGGAATACAAGGTTGTTACCAGTACCTAACTGCATGGAAGGGATACTCTTTGGCCAAAAATATGTGGGAATCTGAAAATAATCTCTGTCATGCCCCTGAGATTCTCTTGTCTTATAAACGGACTCATCTCCTCTCCTGATTCCTTACCTCTTGTTTTATTTGGGAAGTGGTGTCTCTTCATGAAGTCCCTCCCAATATATGCTTTACTTTGATTTTATCTTTCTTAACAATCAATATGTCATTTCTGTCATCCTCTGTTGCTTCCTCTATATTACCTTCTTCTTCCTTATATACTTCCCTATTGCGTTCCAGGCTAGTCTTTCCTACCTTGCTACCCATCTCCACTGTCCATTTGCTCTACACTGCCATTCTTGCAAATTCCACTCTCCTCCATGCTGTTGAGGCCCTCCCTTTATATAAAGAGGATACAATTACTCAGGAATTGGTTCATCTCTTTCATGAGATCTCCATGACCCAACATTACCATTTCCAATCAGCTCCAAGTGATCTCCCTCCTGAATTTGACTTACCACTATGACTTCACCTGAACACTCTTCCTTGATGCATTTTATCTATCTTACATTTACACGGTTTTCATTCTTTTATTGAATGTCTTCCACCTGCCATTATTTACCCCATCCTTCCATCATATCTACTTCTCCCTATCCATGCAGGACTGTGACCTACTACTTTGAACATGCTCAATTACCCACAGTCTCTGACTCTCCTCCCCCCCTTTCAGTACCTACCTTAGCTGATCATCTATCTTCTTCTCCCCCATCTTCCTCTCACTCATCCCCTACTACTGTGAATATTGAAGACATCATCGAAAATGAGAAAGATCATCATCATGTTGAAACAAAAGCTTTTCATAGATATCTATCTGATGGAAGTTGCATCCTTCTCTGCCCCTTTTCATGCCAATCCCCCTCCTTGACGACCTGCCTCTTCCCTCACTGAGTGCTTTTGGTATCATCATCTGGGTCATTATAGAAAAGACTGTCCCGACTACACCTGTCCCTCTTGCCTTCAATCTGCTCCGGGTCATCCTCAGACTGCTTGCCTTCATACCCAATGTGACTTTTGTCATCGCTGGGAACATGATCGCTGTTTCTGCCCTGAGCACATCTGTGGACATTGTAATCAACACAGACATATTGCGGATGACTGTCCATTTCAGATGCTTTCTCCTAACCAGGCCTGCATTTATCTTTGGCTTCACTAACTGTTCCTCCTGCTGACTCTTCCTAGGGGAATCTTAATCAAACCAGGAGTTCAATTGTACGACGGAGGATAATGTTATGGTTTTCTTACTTGTTAATCATGTCTATCTTTTCTTGCTTTCCTAAGTGCGTTCATGTCTTCTTAGATATGCACCAGACTATATGGGTTTTCAGCTTATTTCTTATTAGTCCAATAAATCCTACATTTGTTATCCTGTAATTTGTTCTTTGGTTTTCTTTTCACTTCTTTGGACAGCTAACTTCCTTGGCCGATTCTCTCATATCTGCCTTGTAGTCCCTATCCTCATTTAGTAGTAGATGATGCGTCCTTCTTACCTAAGTGTTCTTTGACCTTCTATCTCATTCTATGATGACACATCATGTAGTACTTAAACTCTCACTGCCTATACTATAATCCTTACACTCATTCTGTGCAATCTAGCATATTCTTGTGTCCTTAGTCTAATTGACTTTGACCTTTGTTCTCATCCCTTGTTACCATCAAACCCTTGGAAGTCCAATTGACTTCAATCTTAACCTTTGTCTCTTGTAATCATCAAACCTCTGTCCTGAATATCTTTTTAGACAAAGTATTTTTTCATAAATACCTCCTGAGAAGTATTCCATCCTTCAAGTTTCCTCTTGTGTATGCTATACATAACAGTTGGTATAAAATTCACCAGCCTCTGCCTGGCCAGAGTGAATGAAGACAGCATCTTCATCATCTATTTGAATGAGGGTGGCAGGCTTGATGAATTGGTAGAGGTGGTTGAGGAGCGAAGACGAGTCATCTTTCATCGCGTCCTCATAAGAGGGTACATTAAGGCCAAAAGTGGCCAAGAAGGACGGTGAGAGCTAATGGACCAGAGAATTGCACTTGTGTTTCTTATAGTCAGGAAGGCAAGAGGGTCTGGAAGCACTAAAGTCATAGTCTCTAGCATTGATGATGGGGATGTGAGTGAGTTTATGGTTTGTGACCTTATCAAGATGTCTTACAGTCTTGATTGTAGGGGTGATTTCCAGATGATGAGTAAAGGATATCACATTCTTCATCTGGGGAGAGGCAGGTGGGTCATAGTGGGCCTTACCAGTGGTGTGAGCAAGTCAGTGGGGGTTGACAATGGAGGGGCCAGCTTCCACGATGGCAGGATTGATAATGGTGGTGTTGGAGAAGGTGAAGGAGGTGGTGGCCTTGCTAGCATGCATGTTTTTGTGGCATTGGACATGAGTGTCTTGCTTCACTTGCCCTTGTGCAGAGTGCTGACCTCTAGTGGTCTTCTTTTTCTTGTGCTGGGGATCTCCCTGCTGCTGGAATTGGGGGTCTGCAGGCTTACACTTGATAGCAGAGATCTTCCACATGTGGTCATTGTGCTTGGGCTTATGCTTTGAGACACATTGCTGTCAAGTGATGAGCATTGTCTTCTTTCTAGACAAGATAATGAAGAACCAACCAAAATTCAGTGGTTCCCAGACAACATGTCTTGTCTCCATGGACTAGAACACTTTGCTCAAGGGAAGTACAAAAGGTCTACCCTAGATCCCTGCCAATGCTGATGGTATATGAGTAAGAGACTTCCTAGTCCCTTAGGATAATAAGTCTAGGAAATGTGTGGTAGGAGTTAGAAGAGTATAGGTTTGCCCTAGGAATGTAATGTCTAGATGGCAAGATGGTGGAGTAATCTGGCAATATGCTGAGATGTCGAGATGTCGAGATGCTCAGTTCCTAGTTGATAGTTAACTTGACGGTACACTTAGTAGACTCAGAAGGGTTATTATAACTCAATCTTATTGTCTCAACCAAAGAGTAGGCAAGTTTGGCTTAGAGAGGTGAAGTGTAGCCCTTATTTGGTACTATAGGATGCTTAAGTTGCTTACTAATAGAGACCAGATGCCTTTTGTTGCCCAAAAAGGGGTTTCTCCCAAAAGGATAATCTTAGGTACTTGTCCTTTACTTAGGTACTTGTCCTAATAGCCTAAAAGTAGTTCTAAAGTCCTATTTACTTTGCTCTGGGGTACCCTGCCTTATTAGGTCTTATGAGGTTTCCCAGGGGATCTCTTATCAGATGAGATTATCTAAGGTAGAAGATGAGATTTTTCTGCAGGCCAAAATGCTCTTCTTTATATATATAAATACAGGAGGCTATGTCAGCCAATCAGAGGACTGGTGGCTTATAAATTAAGGCACAATAGCTTACTAATACCAGGCACAAGCTGTCAAACCCAGGCACATTAAGGGAAAGCACTTTGAGCAGAGAAGTCCAAATCTGGGATGCTCTGCCAAAGAGGCTGGCTATGCTGTGCAGGGCTGTTCAGATTAATGGGGACAAGGTCACATGGTAGCTAGGGGTCACATGATCACTTTGTCTCACTGGCACTTAGCTAAGTAATCAGATAAATAAAGGGAAATGAAAAAAATAGTAAGCTATGTACAAATATGTGAGTATAAGGATATGACTAGAGAGATTAATGAATATCTCAATAACCAGTAGGTGGAAAAATCTGGAAAAATAGGGGTTTGTAGGTCGTGATAGGGGCTATATTTATTTATGGTATCAAAGGGTATGGTCTACAGGAAGCTATGAAAATTCCACTTCTTGGGTGACTAATTTGCTATGTGCATGCATGAAACTAGTTTTGTGCAGGTCAGCATTATCTGCTCGATCTCATCCAGGGTGTGAAGTGCAGTCGCTTCGCTAATCTTTTCCTTCCCTTTTACCAAAGAAGTGGTGGGGGCGCCAGGCACACCAGAGGTTGACATGTTCAGCAATAGTGTAAACATGTCCATGTACCATGGTAACTTCGCTAGTATAATGAGCAACTGTAAAGTTGCAGGGATCTCATTGAAATAGGTGTGCAGCAAGTCGAAGTGCTGGCACAGCTTGGAGAATGCAGCTTGGGGGTGCTGGTCCTCAGCTATAATGGTATCCATTATCACTTTAAACTCCAAGTATTTGGAGGCAGTGGACAGGACGAAGAATTTGACCTCAAGAGCCTGCCAAATGTCCTTGGTGGAGTCAGAGTTGTAGAAGGGGTGAGCTTGGGCCAGAATCATCTTGAGAATCATGGTGCCAAGCACCTTCTTGTTGGTGGTGTATCAGTCATTGATATGAGACTGGTTCAGGACCCTATCAAAGTCCCCTTTGGTAAGCTCATTGGGGCAGTTGGTGGTAATAGGCCACCATGTGCTGAGCATGCACAGGTAGGCCTACATGACCTGCCTCTATTTGAAGTAGTTGGGGCCAGTCAAGTCAAGGACCTTGTTGGCATTGAAGTTGTCAGTCTTGGAGGACATAATGAGAATGAGGTAGGTCTAGAACAAAGAGAAGGTATGTAGGTATGTACATTACAATGCTCTCAGAGCCTTGGACCAGTAAGACATAGTCTTCCCCTATGTCCAGGACCTGGTCACATGTGGCCAAGCATAAAGACACATAGGACACTGTAAAACACTAGTCCTGTCTGTACTACAATAGCAAGAGGAATATTAGAAAATAAGAAAGAAGGATATGAATAGGTTCATCCCAGGGACCCTAAAGAAGTTGGTGGGGGTGAAGGACCTAACTACACAATCCGGAAAGGAATCTGGAAAGATAGGGGTAAACCCGGATGAATCTGATCTGGAAAAACAATGCAAAAATGATCTGGAAAGTAAAGTAGAGATAAAAGAAAGTAGGAATATATGTTTGATGATGGAATTCAAAAATCTAGAGCAGACTTGATGAGATGGTGATGAGATGAGAGAGAACTGGCCAAGAATGAGGGCTGAGTATGAGCAGGAAAGTGATGAGGTTTGCAAAGACACAGCTTCACAGCAAGGAAATGAGTGATCAGTGCACACAGGCAAAAGATATATTATCTATTGAAATAGTTAGATTTCATTATGATAACCTTATCCTTGTCTGGGTCACTCTTCATGATTACTAATTCATCTAGACCCATGACATCATCCTTATCTCTTATCTTTATGATGACATCATATTATATCATTATAGTGAAACATCATACCATTCACTTGACATATTGTGCCATATCATGCGCACCTTCTGCCATTGGCTGCCTATTGCTGCACACTGCTGTGCATTACACAGCCTTTATCCTTTTAGGATATATTCATAATAGGTACACACAATCGCTGTACATTATATAAACCTGGCTCCTTCAGAGCCCAAATCCAAGTTCTTTACTTTGTATCACATTGTGAATAACTTCTAGCAACTAGCTTGCAAGTATGCTCTACAGCAAGTGAGTACTCTCCCTCACTGGGTTTACCCTTCCACTGTTGCCTCTGCACCAAGAGAGACCTAGCAATCTCTTTAAGTTATGAACCCCACTTAGGTTCAACAGTCATCATACCGATGTCATTACCTCACCTCGTGATATACAATGTACTTGCTCTTAGTCTGTTCTATATTATTCTTACGATGATCAGCATGATGTTTGGGTTTATGGGTCAGGTCCAATGGATCTGGGGCAACCCTGGCCTACTACTATTAGCAGAGCTATATCTTATCTTTTCCCATGTCATGCTTACACAGATGAACGCTAACCTAACAATAAGTAGAAACTCCTTTGTTCCTACTCAGGTTAGTCAGTCCCAGCATCCTACTCCTACCCACCACTGTACTATGGAAGTGTCACTCTGACTTTGATAAGAACACCTTGTCCTATCTTGTGTGGAGATTGTTGTATTCATTTGAATTGCATGAATCGTCGTCATCCAGCCGAGTTTCCTATTCCTGCCTGGACTCATCTATCATCCATCTTGTCCTTCTCCTTTTTGTGCTGCTCCTTCTCTGACTTCTCTCCCTTATATCGATTTCCCTGGCTTCTTCCACTCATCCACAATTTTTGCATTCTCCGTGGACATCAGCCATCCTGAATACCTCCTCCATTCAATCCTATTCGAGTACTCCTTCAACATACTCAAGCCTACCATGATCTCTCCATCTTCTTCCATCCACCAATGCCTACTCCAACCTCTCCCAATATACCCAGTCCAGTTCTCTTTAAGGAACGCATCCTTCCCTTCAACCTCACCTGGAATTAACCTATCTGCCAACACTGAACCATGGTTTGACCGGAGCACCCCTTATGGTCAACCATGGTCCTACTTCGACTTCACCCCTCATTGAATCTCCCTTAACCAACATCAGTGATGGATTCTTGATCCTCTTTCTTTCGCTTGAGAAAGATACTGTCGTCTCATCCAATAATATCACCATCGACGAGAACAGTCGATCCAAACTGACATGGTCTTTGTCATCGATGAGATCATGGAACCTGGCGAGATAGTAGATCTTGATCAAGTGATGAATCCTCTTCAGATCGATCCGACTCTGAACAATTAGGCTAGTGATGTTTCCCAAAGATATTCATCCACCAACAAGGATCCAGAGACACCAGACTGTCTCTTATAGGAACAATCTAATGCATCAACTGATTACATATCAGAACATTCCCGATCTGTTGATCAGACTGGAAGTACCCCTTGTTTGGGTAGATGCTTCCAATCCCTTAAATGTCTCATCTCGTCTTGCTTAGATTGTTCAGATTTCCCACTCTCTATTGTGGTGATCTTCTACCTCAGGTCATTGTTGAAGAAGGCCCTGTCCAGTATATCTCAGAACAGGATGTAATTTTTAAAAAAGAACTTATGTATTGGAATGAGCCCATCTGCATCCTTCTATGAAGGACTTGGATATGCATTTCCCATAGAGAAGTACCACTCTACTCCTGCTCACTCCATCCACAATCAAGGCTTCGAGATTGTGCAATATAATCATCACACATTCAGCAAATACTTTATAGAGTTCTATGAATCTTTAAAGCCGAATGAAATCTTGGACTGAAACAGTTCAATAGGAGCTCTATGAGCATCCTGAATAATTTATCAACTCAGAAGGAGATGTTATCTGAAAGAATGGTCAGCACCAGTATGTGCATCACAAATTCAACTGCCTCCACTCCTTTGTCAGACATCCTTACAATTTCAACATTCCCATGCAACACATCTGGAATGAGTTGATGGATGCTAGGTGGCAACAGGTATGGAAGAGGAAGAATCCCTGGTATAACACCATGATTAAACTGGAAACTAACTTTATGTGCCTTCATGTAGAACTCAATCGAGATGTCCCTGATCCTTACTGCCATAGACATTACATCTCTCGACGAGGCTATCATGAAGAAGAACAATGACAGGCTCCAAGAGTACTGCCTATCTCAGGTGCTGAGCCTGCTTCTGTTCCCCATTAATGTTTGGCCATTGCTGGCCCAGTTAGGAGGTCATTACAGCGAATTACGCAAAGCCTGGATTCATTTCGGAGTACCCCCATTGACCTGCACCAAAATGTTTGGATGCGGATACATAGTTATTGTATATGTGATGCTAGACTATTTGATCCGAGATTTGAGTTTTTACTATATTCCCACGGTCCAAATGCTTAGCTAATTGAGGGACATATAGACCATAGTGTCTAGAATATACCTCTATTTTTCCTTATTTGTTCGTTCACAGGTTGTGGAGAAACAAAATGATTTCTCCCAACATACTTGTATTACTACCTACAAGTACATAGCAAACCATTTTCTTAATATCTCTTTTACCCTTAAGTACTAGCCAAGTGTCAGAGAAGCAATTGGAGCATGTAACCTTGTACAGCATGAGTCATAATGAGTTATAGTGAGTCAAATGAGGACTAATCAAAGCACTGCCCCTAGACTAGCAAAATGATCATGTGACCTGCACAGCATGAGTCATAATGAGTCATAATGAGTTGGTATGAGTCATGATAAGTCATTGCCAAGCCAAAGGCTATTTTTAGCTCATTGCAAGTCATTTTCTGACAGAGTAAGTCAAAGTGAGTCAGTATGAATCAGTATGAGTCAGTATGAATCAGTATGAGTCATATTTTGGCACAGCCACCTCGGAACCGAAGGTAGCACAGCCACATGTAAATTACTATATAAGTAGCGCGATTCAGCCCCATTTGGACAGTTCTCTCTTTTAAGAAAAAGGTTTCTACTTGAATTGAACTCAATCAACAAGTATTCACAAGTGCACCCCTCTACAAACAGACAGTGAGGCTGTGTAGAGAAGTTCCCACGCTATAAATAGAACTACTTAGACCCATAGTTAGGAGTATACTAAATTCCTTAGAATAGGGTCAGTTAGGACACCTTTAGGAAGAAAACCCCAAAGCTGGCAACTAAAGGGAATAGATCCCCAGCTAGTAGGGAGACCTAATAGTTCATTAGTACCTTGGGAAAGGGTCGAGTTGAGCATTTAAGCTGATTGCCAACTCCTTAGTGCATAATGGAATCAGTTTAGGAAAGACTATTCTATGTGTCTAAGTGACGTGTGAGAATCAATAGCAAGAGTAAAGCGTATTAACACTACCTACCCAATTGAGCATTCCTAATCGACTGGAGCTAATTGGAAGTCATTGAGAGCACATCTTAGGGGAGTAACCCTAGTTGCTACAAAGTATCCTTCTAGCAACCCGAGAATTGTCTAGACCATTCCCCAACTAACTATAGTACATTTTGTATACCATTCCAATAGAAAATCAGACCCTCAATGTGTTGCTGAATCCCAATCCCCTCAACCTCATTGAAGATTGACGAACAAACCATGTGCCTAATAGTCAACTCCTTTCTATGAGATTGATACTTATTTCTAATACCAACTTGACCAGGGAAGAGTACTCTCTTCACCTCGCTTCAGGTTTACTATCTGTGGAGATAAGATTGGTTGTCTGGTAAGCATTTCTTAGCATTTCTACTGACCTTATCTAGAAAGAAGACATCACATATCTTAAATATTGGACTGGTTCTCATCTTCATCTTGCTGCAAATGGTATAAAAAATTGTATTCCTCCATACATTTCTTACAATTGTCTTTGAGTTGGTTTTAGGGCTAGAAATGGACAATTTTCTTCTATTTCAAACCCACTTTTTTTTCCCTCATACCGACTTTGAATTGTTTAAGAAACTTGTACATTCTGATGATAATATTCTGGAACAAATACAAGTTCAGAGAGAGCAAATTCCTTTGATGCAACGTCTTGCTCAACACTTGGGTATCATACCAGCTAATGATGGAGATGAAGGAACTGAGGATGATGATGATGATAACGATGATGATGATAACACTTAAGAAGATGTCAACCTTGTCACAGACCTTCTTATTTCACCTGCTCTGGTTTCTATTCCTAACTTTCCTGTCACACATGTTAATCAGAATTTCTTGCAGACTTTCGTCGCTAATATTTTTATCTTTTAAAGCAGATACATCATGTCTTTCTCTATCAACTCTGCTAATTAGGCCCCCACTACAGTCCTTGCAGGTACCTCTAACTATTTCATCTGGTCTTGCCAAGTCTACAATCTTTTCACCATGGCAACATGGTGAAATGTTGTTGACGGAACTTATACCTTCACTCAGCAACCTCCTGCTGATGCTGATGCTCAAGCAGCTTGGATTTCTTCAGATCATCAAGCTCAAGCATTAATCAGCGTCTTTATTCATGCAGATATGTAACATCTCATGAAGGAGACTTATGTGGCCATTGGGAACGTTGCTCGTCCTTCTCTAGCTAAGGACCTATGGGATGCACTCACAACCCTCTATTCTCCCACTGGCATCACAGGCCAATATGAAGCTTTTGTAAAAGCGCTTAACATATGCATTGTAGACTCTTTGGAACATCACCATCAGGATGGTGATGACATTCCAACTCAAATAAATAAATTAATGCACATTTTCTATGAAATGTCCATGTCTAAACTACAGCTTCCTGGCAATCTCCATGCCATGATTATGCTGAACTCACTTCCTCATTCATACCAACCTTTGATATCCACCATCGTGCAGACTGTCAGCTGCAAACTTCACCACCAACACAATTATTCCGAAGATACTTCAGGAATCACAACTTCACTCTACTGCTTGTCCACAACAGAGATGCTTGGCTCACCACCTTGAAGCCGCTCCTAGTAATATAAATTGTACGAATACAATTCAACATGCTCCCTCTCATCCTGTTTGTGACCATTGCGGGAAACTCCACCTTGACAACAAACTGTTGGAAATTATATGGTTGTTCTGAACAGGGATCTAGTTGTCCCTGTCAGACTCAACAAAGTCAACAAATAAGCCGTCTGCAAGGACTCCTGCTCCACAGAATGTCAATGCTTCTTCCTTGAACAAGCAGATGAACTGAAAAGGAAAAGGGAAAGCATGAGCACATGAAGTTGATAGCTTCGCCAATGTTGTAGATGATGATATGACAGGTATGATGATGGATATTGACAAGTTTCAACAGGAAGTTACCAATGACCAATGGATGCCGAGTCTTTTACTGCTAACATGGGAGACTTCAAAGAACCTATGGGACCTGTTGATACTGGTCCTATTGGACCTTCCTCCTCATCCTTTTGATCTGGCTCCTCTTCCCCAGCACTTTAAGAGAGGAGCATAATCCAAGAAGCTGAAGAAGAAACAAGCACATGTTGTTGCTAATTTCCATGGAGATTTCTGGCATAATGCCGATGGTACTTGAAAAGGCAGCATAGATTGTTCTGTCTTACTCCATGAAGAGCATAACTATGATGCTGGATCAGATGATGAGTATGACAATGTACCTGATGGCGAATACTACTATGATTCTGCTTATTCATGGGCATTTGCTCTAGGCACGAAAGATCGCACTTCCAAGAATTGTTGGCTAGTTGATTCGGGATGTTCCGATCACATAACACCTTATCTCAATGATTTCTCTGATTTGCAGAATGGGACATGTCTTGCTGAAACTGCTAATGATGGTATTATGCAAATGTATGGTCCTGGTACTGTGATATTTAAACAGGAAAAGACAGGGGCCATTCCTGTCCTTCTTTGCAACATCTGGCATATGTATCTCTGATGCTCGTAATTGACTTCTGTCGATTAATACTCTCACTGATGCTGGCTATTCATGTGAGATCATGGATTAGACTAAGATCTGGAACAATCAAGGAAGGGTGGTAATACAGGTGTCTGCTTTATTCCCACCTTCTCTGCTCCACTGGTTTCGGTCCTCTCTGATCACTCCTATTGGATCGGTTAACTCCTTGCAGGATCTCAAGTCTTTTGACTTGTGGCATTACTGTCTTGGACACCCTTTTAAGAATGCTCTCCATCATGCTCATTAGCATCTGATGGGTGTTCCTATTATACAGCCACCCACTACTACGCCTACTTGCAAAGGCTGTGTGCTTGGCAAGATATATCAGCAGGTTTTTCCTGCTTCGTTTTCACACTCATCTCATGTGCTTGACTTAATCCATACTGATTTGTGCGAAATGCTAACCTTGTCGTGTTCTCGTAACAAGTGGATCATCACTTTTCTTGATGATACTTCTGGTTTTGGTAGCTTTCATTTTTTGTGCTCCAAGTCTGATGCTATACAGGCACTTTAGGATCTGATTGCTTGAATGGAGAACCAAACTGGTTTCTATCTCCACTCTGTACATTCGAACTGTGGGGGGGAATACATTAATCATTCTCTTTGGACATTCCTTTCATCCAAGGGTATAGAGCATCAAACCTCTGTACCTCGTACCCCTCAACAAAATGGTCATGCTAAACATTTTAATCACACTATCCTTGAAAAGTCTGAGGTGATACACTGACTATGCCTGTTTGTCATCATCTTTCTGGCAAGATACTGTTAAGACTGCTCTCCATATCTATAACAGACAGCCTATGCATTGTCTTGATTGGGCTACTCCCATATCCAAGTGGAATGGCAGTAAACCTGATGCTTCCTATTTTAAGGTATTTGAATATTGTGCCTATGTATGTCTTCATTCCAAAGGAAGATTGAGCTAATAAGCTAGCTGTGAAAGCAGAGGAAGCAATCTTCATTGGATATGAAAAAGGAACAAAGGAATACTGTTTCTGGTCTCTCAGAAGAACAACGATTGTTTCTTCTACTGCCACATTTGATGAGCTTGTGTTCCCCTATTGTTCTGGAAAGTCAAAAGACAAACCTGCCAAAATTTCTATTCCTGACAACTATTCAGACCAGAATCAAGACGAGAATAAAAATCCAGACTCAAATGATTATATTCCTATAACTTGTCACTATCTATTTCCACCTATGGATGGTCATGATCCCAATCAACAGTTCCCTCCATGAGGAAACCAACAACATCCTCCTACTCTTTCTCCTACTCCTCCTGAACCACCACACAAAAACGAACCTTGTTGCAGTACTCATATCTGCTATCCACACATTCTTCCTGATAATACATATGGAGCTAGACCTCCTGTGGATATTGAATGAGATGTTCAATCATCTATTCCCACGAATGAAACAGATGATCTTGGATCCTCATACAGTGCATGTTTCTTTGGCTTCTCGTTAGCCTCTACAGTATCCATGGCTGCCATTCCAACATACTATAAGGATGTTCTGAAACTTCTGCAAGGAGATCAGAGCAAATGGAGAAATGCTATGGAAGAAGAAATTAAGTCACTTGAAAAGTGCAAAGTATGGAAATTGATTGACCTTCCACCTGGACGAAAACCTGTCAAAGGGAGATGGGTATATGTTATCAAAAGCAATGGCTGCACTAAAGCTTGCTTTGTAGCAAAAGGCTGTACACAAGTCTATGGAATAGATTTCGAAGAAACCTTTTCACCAGTTGCAAGATTTGAGACTGTTCGACTTCTTCTATCAATTGCAGTGCTTGAAGATTAGGAAATTGAAGTGCTAGATATCAAGACTGCCTTCTTATTTGGAGAACTTGATGAAGAAATTTACATGGAACAGCTCAAAGGTTTCATTCAACCCAGCATGGAGAAGAAAGTTTGTCACTTGCTAAGGGCAATCTATGATTTAAAACAAACCGCCCTACAATGGAACAAGGTGCTTCACAAGTCTCTTTTAGCTATGGGATTTGTTAGGATACATGGAGATCCTAGGTGTCTATGTTCATTTCAACAATCAGGAACATTATCATTTTAGTCATTTACGTTGACAATGCTTTATTTCTTGGCTCCAACCTACTCCTATCTCTTGAGGAAGAAGAAAGAATTTATAAGCAAATGGGAAAGCTGTGATCTTGAAGCTGCTACAGAATATCTTGGCATACGTATAACTTGCAACCATTCCAAATGAACATTGAAGCTAGACCAAGTTACTTATGCTGAAAAGATCATTGGTCACTTCAAACTCAACAATGTCAAAGTAGCTTGTACCCTTCTTCCTTCCAGGTACAACCTGCTCTCTTTACCATGGAAACCTCCTCTCAACTCCGTAGTCAATATCAGTTGGTAATTGGATCACTACTGTATATTATGCTGGGAACTTGCCCAGATATTGCCTTTGCTGTAATCAAGATGTCACAGTTCTTCCACCAATCCATCAGATGAACATCTGCAGAAAGCACTCTATATAGTGCGGTATCTTATTGGTACCAAGAGTCTCTGCATCACCTATGATGGATCTTCTAGATCCAGAATCATGACATATTCTGATACAGATTGGGCTGGAGATTGCGAAACTTGTTGATTTACCTCTGGTTATGCAATGTTTATTGGCAATGGAATAGTCTCTTGGCTTTCCAGACAACAATGGAAGATAACCTTGTCTTCAACAGAAGCAGAATATGTAGGAATGACAGAAGCTGCAAAACAGCTTTCATGAATTTGGATACTTCTTTCTGAACTGAGGTTTAACCTCAAAACCATTCCCCTACTCTGTGACAATCAAGGTGCCATGTTCCTTGCTGCTAATCCAGCGCAAGAAGGTTGTTCAAAACACATAGAAATTCTGGAACACTATATCTGAGAATGTGTTACAGATGGGAAGATCAAACTTTTCTACATTCCCACTGATGAACAGGTTGCAGATATCTTCACAAAGAATCTGACATGGCAACATTTTGAGGAGAATTGCAAGAAACTTTCCCTTATGTCTTATTCATCTCTTTCATCATGAATAGCGAGGTGGAGTATTGAAATAGTTAGGTTTCATTATGATAACCTTATCCTTGTCTGGGTTGCTACTTCATGAGTACTAATTCATCTAGACCCATGACATCATTCTTATCTCTTATCTTTATGATGACATCATATTATATCATTATGGTGAAATATCACACCATTCTCTTGGCATATTGCACCATATCATGTGCACCTTCTGCCATTGGCTGCCTATTGCTGCACACTACTGTACATTACACAGCCTTGATCCTTTTAGGATATATTCATAATAGGTACATACAATCACTATACACTATATAAATCCGGCTCCTTCAGAGCCCAAATTTAAGTTCTTTACTTTATATCACATTGTGAATAACTTCTAGCAACTAGCTTGCAAGTACGCTCTACAACAAGTGAGTACTCTCCCTTACTGGGTTTACCCTTCTGCTGTTGCCTCTGCACTGAGAGAGACCTAGCAATCTCTTTATTATCCATCATACTACAGGGGTTTTTATAGTCAAGGGAACACCCAAGACTCTTTCTAATAAGAGAAATATCAATCGGTAACCAAGTATGACAAAGCAAAAGAAAAAAAGAACATCATCCCTTCATAGGTAAACAGAAACCATGCAGAATACTATGAAATGGTCTAGACCTATGTCAAAGTGATACGAAAGCTTAATAAAATCAAAAGAAATCAACCTGAATGAAAATCAAAGATCTGGATAGGTCTTGCATGTGCAGAGATCTGAAAACAGACAAATAATGTTGAGTTGCATCAGATTGGATCGATTGGACTAGGATTGGATCAGGTTGGAATGGGATTCATTGGAATATAGTTAGGAATGATGTAGAAGTCGGTGGAATGATGAGATATGACCACAAGGGACTTCAGTTCCTTACAACATGTGACATGTCATATGTGTTCAAACATAAAAATGCATAAAATACAACTTACCACACTGAAGAGCATGAAATGCATCTAAGGGTGGGAGTAGGGTAAACCAAGTGATGGCAGCGAAGCTAGTTACACAACACTGATCACCAGGGCTTATAACCTATCAGAAGCATGCAGTATGTAGTTACTTGGCTTACCTGCTATGGGTAATAACTCAGAGATGATAGTGGTAGCTGATCAAGAGTGAATTGGAACTCAGATAACTGAGTCTGAAAGCTATATACACTACATGAAGTGCATGTGAACTAACTACTATAAATGAACTACTATTGTATAATACAAGTTCATTCAATACCATTGAGTGTACTAAACTAGCTGACTTCAACATTGATTGCTGATCGACTATCCTATGAATACATTACAACTCTGAATAATGAAGCTTGAAGATAAAGTTGATACACTTCAAGCATATCTGATCGTGTCAATCCTCACAAAAGGTTGTGTCATTCAATGTGATTTATCCAAAGGAACAACGTGAATGGCATAGAAAAAAAAAGACTTCACTGCAACTGTTCTTTGGCTAGCTGCATCACAATCACATTACATGCCTTCGAAAGATCAATCTATTGTATATATATGTAGAATAGACATGCATACTGTAGTACATGACTTGATTTTATTCTCCTTTGTACTATCTTGTTTGTGCAGCGACCTGGAGCAAGTGACCAAGGATTGGGGTCACTCTTCTTGACAAGTGGACCAATAAACAAGTTGATGTTCCATGTCAGGAGGCTCTCTGGAGTAATGATGTTGATTTTCCACTTGAGCACAACCTTAATCTCATCCATCTCCTTTATAATCTTGTTCGAAACAAGATCAATCAGCATGTGATTCCTATCCAAGAGAGTAGGACAGCACAGCCTCCTTTGTCTTTGAGCATGTGATCCAACAGTTTGGCCAACTTTCCTGATTGAATGGCAAAGAAGTAGTCCTGATAAGTTGAGAATTCAACCTTCCATGTATCCAGGATATTGAAAACAAAGTTGAGCAACAATATGTGACCATCCCATAGAGTCTTCAATACCTTTTGAAGTTGGCCCTCATGAGTGTATCATGTATCCATTGTTTCAGCATCATCGGAGTCCATGGTTATGGGATCATACTAGTGCTGAGTACTGGCAGCAGGCAACTTGGGCTTAGGGCTTATGTAACATGATAACTAGCTATCCAACAGCTAGATATAGGCCAGGTTATCTTACTAAGACAAAAGGTCCAAAAAGGAACATGGCAGTCACGTTATCTGGCAGATCCGCTCACCTCCCCAAAGCCCAAATGAAATTTACCAGTCCATCTATTGACAGCTTGTCAATTACTCATAAATGGATTGGTCATGAGTGTAGCTTCCAGGAATGTCTGGAGACTTTGGTATGATGACAAATGCATTGTGTCATAGCTTGATTACAACCATTAATAATTAGGTCATACTAAGTCCATATTTGTAAATACAAAAATCATAATTAAATAATAAATCTAATCAATTCCTAGTAATCAGACCGCAGTGCGGCAATTGATGTGACTACATCATGCTTTCATATACTACAATTCAGATGACAATGATGATCTATATGACCTGTTCTCAAGCCATGATATCCCTGCTGGTCTCATGCACAACATTGACACAGCCACTGACTTTGACAGGCTCAATTTTCAAGGTGATTGTTAAAAAGTCATATGTTAGGAATGCGACTTGCTGGTAAGGCATGATGAATGATGGCAAATATTATTCATGATAGTGGATGAAGAAAGAGATACAGGCAATGTGACTACATTAAGTACATATTAGGTAAGCAGTCATAGCGAATGATTTACTCCAACACACCCTCTGAATCATGAGTGACTTGAGTGAACAAATAAAAGAAATAATAATAATAATACATGCATCCACTGAAAGTCTGAAAATTACCATGCAGCATCAGATGCTTATTGACAAGATTATATGTACTCCTTCTCCTCCAGACAGTCCTTGGCATAATGACCCTTTTTCCTACTATTTGAAGCACATGATATTAGCTCTAGAATAAGCACTGAAAAGTGGTGTCAGAATTGTTAGATTTCACTCTTGATAAGTGACTAGTGTTTCACCCATTATGCCTTTGACATAGGAGGATGCTAATTCAATTTTTGTACAAAAATAAACATTTTAATTGTAATTAGTTGTGTGTTAATCATATTTTAAAAAAATCTATATATCAAATGTTTAAATTTCTAAATACTTTAGTTCAAATAATATTTGTAGCTTTAGTATTTTCTTGACCATGAGGGAAAAGGATTTTGATGTTTCTGAGATGAGTACAATGTGATAAAGCCACATAAAGTTGTCCACAAGAAAAAAAAAAGAGTTCAAATTTAATCCAACATGCTTGACTATCTGACCCTGTGATTTGTTGATTGTCATGGCATAGGCTAGATGGATAGGAAATTATAGGCAACAAAAAGAAATAGGAGAATCTTGAAAACCAGAGTCAAGAGCCATGTGAGGAATAAAGATCACATTATTGACATTATCTCCACCCAACACCCTACACTTCAGAATGTGGCAAGTAGACCTAAGGAGCCTTAGCTGTATGCCATTGCAAAGACCATTCATGGGATTCAGATTGTATAGAAGCATGAGTGGTGCACCAACTTTAAGTCCAAGCTTGTGCAGGGGAAATTCAGAGGGATTGAAAGTATTGAGGATTTCTGGTTGGATATATTTGTACTCTTGCTCTATCACAGAGTCTGCACTAAGATATGTGATCTTTTCCTGGAGTGCAACAGAATCTAAAATGGTGGCATTTATTTCATGAACTTGCTCATTCCTGGGACTAAGAATGGTATGGTCCAGAAAGTGTTGATCAGGAAGGTGCTAATTTTGGGCAAGAAGCTGAGAGTATAGTGAATTTATGAGGGATGCCATTGTGTCACCATAACACATATGTTCAGGAAAAATCACATCTCCATCTGTTATACCTAATTGCAGGAGTTACTGTGTCCATTCATCAGATTCTGGATCTTAATCCAACTGCATATTCTGATGAAGATAGGTGAATATTCATTCTTGGCCAAAGATTGAAGTGGATGAGAGTTGCTGGAATGATTTGTTCTCTTAAGCCATATAGGATCACAGGAAGAGTTTGCCTGAAGTCACCACCAAATAGAATGGCAATTCCTTCAAATGTGTGGTTGAGCTGATCCAACAAGTCCTGAAGAGTGTGATCTACAGCTTCTATAATGAAATGATGCTGAGAGGCTGCCTCATCCCAAATGATGAGAGAGATCTCTTTGAGAAGTTCATGAATGGCATCATTCTTTTTTATGCCACATGTACTTTGTTTATGGCAGGGAATAGGAATCTTGAAGTGTGAATGGGCAGTGTGACCACCAGGAAGAAGAAGAGCTACAAGACCAGTAGAGGCCATACAAAGGATAATCTTGTCTCTTGCATGAACACCAGCAGCAATGAGTTTGGCCAGATAGGTCTTTTCACATCCACCACCACTATGAAGAATAAATGAAGATCTTTGGAAGTTAAGGACACTATCCATGACAGCATTATAAAGAGCAATCTGTTAAGGATTGAGAGTGGGAAATCCTTTGTCAATATATTTTTGCTGCTCCTCTTTATTGTAGTTCCTTTGCTCAAAGATGAGCTGGTTTCCTCTATGATGGCTCCAGTTATTCTGTAATCTAGGCATGAAAGGAAAGTCCTGCAAGCTTTTACCATGTCTCTTGAGTTCTTGGTCTATAAGATGCAATCCATAGTTGTAAATTTGTTCTTGATTGAGCTTGATGAAATGAAAGGTGTGAATGAATTGATGTGTAAGAGTATCATATAAATGATACTTGGAGACATCCCACAATTGATGAGGATCCACAGGAGTGCAATGCAACAAAATGACAATGAATAAATGGCACAACTGACAGCCTGTCTTGAAATGAGCAGCTTCCTCTAAACACAAAAGCCATTGTTTATTATTCTGTAAAAGATCACATGCACAACAGGCCTCTTTAAAGTCTTCATACAGATGACCCTCAATAGTGTGAAGATCTTATAGGATGTAGCACCTATCGATGAAAAGATAGATGAATTTTGTATCACAAACACATGATAATTGATCTTACCTTTGATCACAATATGCAGAAGGCACAAGTAAAATGCTTTACCAGCAGAGGGGGAGATGGAGTACATGCATCCAATGGCTTTGTATCATTGACAAATTGTTTAAATAGCTTGACTCTTGTTCCAAACAAAATTCTTGAAAAATCTTGATAAAGATAATCATAAGCTCCAGCTACAATGAGGTCAGGATTTTGATTGGCTTTAAATCATCCAAGCAACTGAGTGTCCTTGACATTGTTGATCACATTCTCAATCTCAGCTTCAGCTCGAAAAACAACAGATTAATGACCAGGAAGATAAATAGGTAAATAGTAGACAGCTGACCATTCCATATGCATGGGAAATTCAAAGATGTTATGGCAGGCTTGGGTAGATGAGATATATCTGGCATCAAGATAGGAATGAATTTCATTCTCCCCTTCAGTTAGGACAGTGACACAATCTGGACCCTTGTATATGTACTTGTAAATGTACTTGATAGCTTTAATATGTAGATCCACAGACTTCCAAGTTAATGTGACAGTCAAACTGCACCAACAGTTCCCTTGGATGAGAAACCACTACTCTATTGTCAAAGACATCTTAATGCTTTTGAATGGTCCTATCATTGTCAGGTGAGCATAATCAGGATATCCATCCTTTTTGATGAGAGTCTGATTGGTAAAAGCCTTGGAAAAGCACTTCTTGCAAATACCATTTTCCAAACACTTCTGAGGAGAGCAGAGTCCATGAAGCATGCATTTGAAAACAGTGAAGTGAAGTTGGGGATGAATTTGTAGGTCAGGAATTTGTATAGAGATAATGGCATTAATTTGCTCAACAGTGGTAATCTTGTCTTGTGGCTCCAAGAAGATCAAAAGAAGTATATGAGGAAGTCCATGCTTTTGATATTTGATGGTGTAAACAAATCCAGCCACCTGTCCAAAGTATCCATCATGAATCTTTTTCAGCAATGCCTGTTGCTTGGCATGAAAGACACATGCAACCAAGTCAGGCCTGTCCATAGTCATTTGACCTAGATGACAATGAGTGGTCAGCTTTGTCAATAACATCCAGGTTGAAATATGTATACATACCAGCAAGCAGATTTTGAGATATTTCTGGCCAGCTTCAATTAGCAGTCATAGTAAGAAATAAGTCGGGTTTTCTAAATTCCTAACAAATGGCCAGAGAGTCTTGAAGAAGCTGCTACATGTGGCAAGGCCCACCCTTGTGAGTGAAAGGAAAGATGACACAACCAACTTGATCCAAGTTTTGACATTTACCACCATCTTGACTGCATTCAATCTTGTAATCCTTAATATAGATCAGCTCTAAGTTTCATCTGATTGTTGGCCACCCATATAAGATTGCACTGCTCAATGGATGCCCATCCATCACAGGTGAATTGATGAAAGAGTCTTCCTTCTTTGAAAAGATTTTGTAGTTCTATCTCAGATGGCTGTATGTGAAGTCTGTAAGCATACTAGAGAAGCTGTGTGACCTTTTTGGAGCAGTATGCATTTCCATTATGCTGTTGCAAGAGTATGTCCAGATGCCAACCCTCCTCTTCATATGGAAAAAAGAGCACATAATATAGTGGGAGATAGGATGAATGGAGATTGCTGATATGATGTAGACCATCACTTTGCAGACATATGATAATGTCATGATCCATCCTCACATTCTCTGAACCATCTCCTGATACAATTGTAGTTATTTCCTCCACAGTAGGTAGATTATATCTTCTAGCATCAGCTGCCTATTGTAGATGGAGATGCATGTGAACATCAGTATGTTTCTCAGGTGGTTTAGCCTATAAAATGTTGTGAATAATTCTGTCTTGCATGAAATTGTTACTACTCACCCTCATGATTTCATCGGCCTGCTAATAGAGTGGTGTGTAAGGATGGATTTTTATGAGAGTGGTGTGGAGATCCAGCGAAATAGTGCCATCAAGCTGAGGATTATGTTGAACATGCCTGTTAGTTGCTTCCTCTGGATCATATATATAGAGCTGAGCAAATGGTGGTTGTAATCCATCAGGTGATATAAGGACTGCCATGAGGTGGTGAAGTAGTACCATGAATGTGAAAAGATGCTGGTCCAGAGCCTTGAATGGTAGCATTCTTTATATTGGTACCAATGAAAGTAAATATCAGAGCATTGTTGTATTGTCGAGTTTTCTTTTTAAACTCTTTGGCATTTCAAGGATTATTGAACAACTCCTGCAGAACACTGTGGCCATTATAGTATGTGAGATAAATTGACTTGACCCTCAAGGCAATACATTCCAAAGCGAGGAATTACGAACAGTTGAGTTGCTGAGCTTCTCTGAAATGAAATGCAAAGCATAGCAATTGGAACAGCAAATATTCATGAGTCCAAGAGAGTGCAGTTCAACTGGCTCAATATATATTCTACTAGCAGGTGGGATGCAATGTGGAGGTTGTGGAACATCATTGTTATTTTTAGAGTCACTGGAACTGGAATTGGATGGATTAGGATCAGGAAAATGATGCAGGTAATACAGGTAATGGGACTTGGAAGACTTTGGAGCAGGTCCAGGTGAATGGCCTCCTAGATATGAATGGTCTAAAAGATGAAGGAGGAGAAGGAGATCTAGCATCAGATTGTTGTTGTTGTCTCTGTCAATCTTGTTCGTACTGTTCTCCTGAGGGTTGACTGTATTCTCGAAGAGTATTCTCAGTCAATGCTTGTGAGAGTTGTTGCATCAGACTTACTCTATTCTCCTCCTGAGACTGATGGATTTCCTTCTGTTTGTATATTGCCTCCTATTGTTGCTGTTCAAATAGTCCATGCTCCACCAACTCTTGCTGAATGTTAAGCTAGAAGTATAGCTCCAACTGTCTCTGATGCTCTATTTGCTGACATAGTATCTAGTTCTTGTAATTCCAACTGTTTTCCTATGCTCTATGTCCTGCTCCTATTGAAAGTTGAGAGGATTTGAAGGTCCTGCTTGAGCATTGATAGACTGAGCAGCAGAAGTATGATGATTGGACCTTCTATTATGCTGATTTTCATGGGTAGCATTGAAGTTTTCCATCAATCTAGCATTGTAATCCACTCTTGGAGCAAATGTCTGATGTTGATTCAGAATGTGAGGTGGCCATATTGAAGGTGGGTTCAGATAAGGTAATAGTTCAGCAGGGGGTAGTAATAAAGGTGAGAATAACCAACACATCCTCTTGAACATGATGGTGTTCAATCAGATGACATGGTATGCCTGGATATTCATTTATTGGTACTGGAAGATGATTGTTGAATTTTGATCAATATATTATATACATAGCAGATGTGTGATGATAACACACCATCAAAGCATTAAGAATAGGTGCCAAGGACATTGATTATTGTTATGGCTGGCTGCATCCAGGTGATGAACTCATCTGATGTTGCTTTTGCTCAGCTTGGTGAAGTAAATTGTTGTGCTCATTATGGTGATGTAGGAGGTATAGCCCTGAATAATGATCTAATTAGACTCTTGTCATGATATCCGAATACACCATTGCATACATTGTTTTGTGAATTTGAAGCAATATCAGGTATGAATATTTTTGTAGCAAGCTGTCTGTTCAGCTGAACTGTTAAATCCTTCAGCAAATGGCAGATTTTCTTATTATTTCTTGTACTCACAGTTGCTCAACACAGGGCTGCAGGAAAAGGGTTTAATTGCAATCACTCAAGTATACTTCAAATTAATCGAAGTAGCAGCCCTATCAAGCTTAATGACTTGTTATTGTTATGTTACTTGAGTGTACCCACTTTCCCCCATGTAGGGCGCTGACCTGCATCAAAATGTTTGGATGTGGAATCATAGATATTATATATGTAATACTAGGCATTTGATCCAAAATTTGAGTTTTCACTATATTTCCAATCCAAATGCTTAGCTAATTAAGGGACATATAGATCATAGTGTCTAGTATTTACCTCTATTTTTCCTTATTTGTTCATTCACAGGTTGTGGAGAAACAAACTGATTTCTCCCAACATACTTTTATTACTACCTACAAGTATATAGCAAACCATTTTCTCAATATCTCTTTTACCCTTAAGTACTTAGCCAAGTGTCAGAGAAGCAAATGGAGCATGTGACCTCAGTTGCGAATCACCTGACTCAGATCATGTGACCTTGCACAGCATGAGTCATAATGAGTCAAAGTGAGTCAAATGAGGACTAACCAAAGCATTGCCCCTAGACTAGCAAATGATCATGTGATCTTGCACAGCATGAGTCATGATGAGTCAACATGAGTCATTGCCAAGCCAAAGGCTATTTTTAGCTCATTGCAAGTCATTTTCTGATAGAGTGAGTCAGTATAAGTCAATATAAGTCATATCTTGGCACAGCCATCTCAGAACCAAAGGTAGTATAGACACATGTAAATTACTACATAAGGAGCGCATTTCAGCCCCATTTAAAAAAGTTTCCTTTTTTAGGAAAAAAATTCCTACTTGAGTGAGCCCAATCAATGAGTGCTCACAAGTGCACCACTCTACAAACAGACAGTGAGGCTGTGTAGAGAAGTTCCCACGCTATAAATAGAGCTACTTAGATCATAGTTAGGAGTATACTGAATTCCTTAAGATAGGGAACAGTTAGGACACCTTTAGAAAGAAAACTCCAGAGCAGGCAACTAAAGGGAATAGATCCACAGCTAGTAGGGAGACCTAATAGTCTATTAGTACCTTGGGAAAGGGTTTTAGTCAAGCATTTAAGCTGATTTCCAACTCCTTAATGCATAATAGAATCAATTTTAGAATAAGCTATTCTATGTGTCTAAGTGATACAATGTGTGAATCACTAGCAAGAGATTGAGTACATCAAGAGTCTATCTGCCCAATTGAGTCTACCTAACTGATTAGGAGCCAATTGGAAGTCATTGAGAGTGCATCTTAGGAAATTAACCCTAGTTGTAACAAACTACCCTTCTAGCAACCTGAGAGTTGTCTAGACCATTTTCCAACAATCTACAGTACATTCAGTACACCACCACTATTAAAAGCCAGATCCTTATTAGTATTACTGGAAGCAATCCCCCTCAACTTCATTGAAGATTGATGAACAAATCACATGCCTGATAGTCAACCCCTTTCTATGAGTTGATACTTGTTTTTAGTAGCAATTTGATCAGGAAAAGTACTCTCTTCACCTCACTTCAGGTTTACTATCCATGGAGATAAGATTGTTTGTCTGATGAGCATTTTTTAATGTTTCTACTAATCTTATCTAGAAAGAAGACAGCACAGCCATTTGTTTGGTAGCATTTGCTGTGGTGCACTATGAAGCATAGTTTTGATATTCACTAAATTGCATTCGTGACTTGAGTGGCTGTGCAATCACAGTTGAGCTTGAAATTATGCTTGTGGATGAGTGAACTATGGCTGTGCTTTATTCCTGCTACTGAATGAATGATGGCTGAGCTTGAAATGTAGATAGGACCATATGGTTTTTTCAGCCCCAAAAGGAAGGAAATTAGAGTTGACAATGGCTATTTATATAGGTAAAATAAGTACTGCCAAAGGTTTATCAGTTTTAGTTTCCCACACGTTCTTCCTTAATTTTTTAGATGCTTTATATTCATTCGAGCTGTTTGCAACTGAGGTGATGCTCTTCCTCATTGAGTAGGCGAGAAATAGCAAGGTCGAGAGTAAGCTCATTGAGTTTGATAGCATTGAAAGCAATAATAATGGAGTCATATTTGGAAGGAAGACTGAAAGTGAGTATGACAATAGTGAGAAGATCTGGAAGCTTGATCCTGATGTCCTGCATGAGGTGTGCTTGAGCCTTAACATCGCTGACCCACAATATGATTGACTGCTTGGGATTGTGTAATAACATTTGCATAGCTGCAAGCTAAGTAGAGAGGCCACAGGTGTGATGGATGCTAGTGAGAGTATCTCAGATGACTTTGGGATCGACACCCTGGATGTGGATGATCTGACTGTCATCAACATACAGCATGATCTTGACCACAGGCTTTGAGTTGACATAGAGTATATGCTTCAACCTCCATGCTAGCGACTGTTTTCAGGATCAGGCACAGCCTCTTTTCCTGACATAATGCTCCAGAGATCACTGCAAATGAGCAACATGCACATATGGACATTCCAGGTGAGGTAGTTGATCTCATTGAGATGTATCATCACAGTGGTGTTGGGAATCAATGAAGATATGACAAGCAAAAAAGGTGAATGTATGCAGTATGGAGAGAATGAATATGGATGTATGTGAGTTGAAGCACCTACTCCAAGTCCAGAAAATGATATGTGACACCTTCAATATGGTCCGTCAGTCAAGATAAGATACAGCACCTGTGATGTGGCCTGTTGGTCAACAGCATACTCATACAGCCTGTTGTGTGGTTATCAAATTGATATATCCTGGTAACATGAGGGTAGGTCTGCTATGTTGAAAAGTCATATGCTGGAAATGTGACTTGCTGGTGAGGCATGATAAATGACAGCAGATGTTATTTGTGCAATAGTGAACGAAGAAAGAGATACAGGCAATGTGACTACAATAAGTATGTATTAGGTAAGTGATTATAGTGAATGATTTACTCCAATAGCAATGGCAATGACTTAGGCTCCCACTCCAAGCCAGTGTCAGAGCTGATTATCCAAAGGTCACTCAAAATGAAATGATTACTCTGTGGATTACAAACTATACTAAAAATGGGGAATACATGATGAACTACTACCTACTTATATACTACAGGAGTGAGGCTGTACAACATTACTAGAATGTCATGGAATGTGATAGAACAATAGAAGGGTGATATGTGAAATTGGTAAAGGAGAGAGAGAAAAGAGTTATAACATTACTCCTCTTCTAAGGAGTGACATTCATGGTACTAGAGAACCTTGGATTGACATATCGTTTACAAAAGGCAAGGAAATCAGGAGAGGGAAAGAGAGGGAAAGAAACAGGAAGAGGAAATTGTTGACAGATGGGATAGAAACAAGGAGAATCAAGAAAATCAGCAAAATACCAGAGATTCATTTTTGTCTGGGAACATGGAGCAGTTAGATGAGAGTGATGGAAAGCTTTGATGACATTAGGGGCATTAGTGAGTTTATCACCAGCGATCTATTCATTCTCTTTATTGAAGAATCCTTTTCAGGAAATAAAGTACTCGATCCTTCCATGACATTTGCGAAAAGTGAGGATCTCATGAATCTCTTGTTCTTCTGTACCATTGATGATATCAGGAGGTGGAGGAGGTAGAACTTTTGTGATGGGAAGTGAGCAGAGTAGTAGGGATATAGGAGATATTTGTGAAAGATGGGATGGATGTTGTGCCATTTGGAATTCAATTTAAGATGATAGGCAGAAGAGCCAACCTTTTTGATGATTTCAAATAGTCTGTAACATTTGTTACTAAGTTTCTTCAAGGGACAATCTAATTATATATTGGTTCCCTCAAAAAGTACAAGATTTTCTTTCTTATATTCTATGGCAGAATGGACTTTTCTATTGTAGAATCTTTTTATATCCTTTGCAGCGTGCTCCAGGGACTCCTTGGCTAACTTGATGATTCCTTGCATCATCTCAATGAATTCCTTTACTGACTCATTTCAGACTTGTTTCTTTCATTCTCCTTGAATGTTTGGTTATTGTCCAAAGTTGAGTATGAATGAGGAGAATCCACTTGTAGAGGTAGGCTTTTAATTGTAAGCAAACTTTGCTAGTGCAAGCCATTCGACCCAGTGATTCTGTGGATGATTGGTATAAAGATGGAGATACTATTCAATAGTGGTATTATATCATTTGGTTTGTCCATCTGTTTGAGGATGGTATGCAGTCAAAGGGTTGCCTTCAATCTTCAGGAGAGTGTAGAGTGCTTCCATAAAGGAAAACACAAATTAGGAACCTCAATTGGAAATTACTTTTAATGGTGTGTCATGAAGCTTGAATATATGGTCTCTAAATATTATAGCTACTCCTTTTGCAGTGATGTCTGTATAAATAGAGAAGAGATAGATCATCTTGGAAAATCTTTCTACTACAGTAAGGATGCCATTCTTTCCTTGTGACTTGGGAAGTGGTCCAATGATGTCTATAGAAATGATCTTCCAAGGGATTTGGGGAATCTCATTTGGTTGGAGGGGAGTTCTGCTTGCTTGGGAGCTTGACTTGACCTTCTGACACTTGTCACATCCATTAACATAGTTGGTAATGTCCTTATGAATGGTTGACCAGTAGTACTTGACGAGAATGAAGTCTTGTATGCAATGAACTCTAGGATGACCAGCAAGAGGATGATCTTGATGTTGTTGTATAATGTACTCTTGAAGCTTGTCATCTTTTGAAATATAAAGGAGATCTTTGTAGTAGAGTTCACCTTGATCTTCCTTCCAATGAGAGTCCTCTTTGGTCAAGCCTTTGAGGGTGTATTTTTCCCTTTTGTGTTGGAGTTTAGTCACCAGTGACTCAACTGACTTAGGGTCACTTGTGCACTCAGCAGCCTCAGTGTGGTCCTTTGTCAATTGTTTTTGCATCTGAAGCAAGCGCACAGCAGCATCAGGTTTGGTGGACAAGTTTGGTGATCAAAAAAAGTGGTTGGGAAGAAGAACATGGTTAGCATTCTTGAATTCCACCCCCTCTTCATAGTCTGGCCTTCAGGACAGAGGATTGGCAGGGTTGATTTTATCAGAACAGTGAACAAAGGTAAAGTGGTACTCTTGGATTTTGAATTCCCAATGAGCTTGGTGACAAGAGAGTTTTTGGAGTTTGTGGAAGTATGTGAGGTTCTGATGATCAGTAAGGATTTTGAATGGGTGTGTGATACCAAGGAGATAGTGTTGCCATTCCATAAGAGCAAACATAACCATGGCCATTTCAAAATTGGCAGCATGGTAGTTTCATTCTGTATTAGAAAGCAACTTGGAGATGTAGGTAATCGGGTACCAGCGATCATCCTGTTTTTGGGAGAGGACAGCATCCAAATCAATATCAGACCCATCAGTTTCAACACAAAAAGAATCGCCCATGGTCGGCATGGATAGAGTGGAAGTGGTCATGATAGCAGTTTTGAGGAGGTTAAAAGCTGTTCAGCAATTATCATCCCATTTGAGTCCATTTTTGTCAGAGGTAAGAGCACAGAGAGATTGTACTATTTTGAAGAAATCCTTAACAAATCTCTGATAGAAGTTGAGAAATCTGAGGAATCCTCTGAGTTCCTTATGAGTAGTCAGAACAGACCACTTGGTGACACCTTTAACTTTGGCAGAGTCCATTTTGACTGTTTGATAACTGACAATCAATCTGAGATATTCTGTTTTGGACTGTTCAAATTCACACTTGATATGCTTAAGATATAGTTTATTGGTATGTAAGATCTCAAGCACTTTGAGTATGATGTGTCAGTGTTCTTCTAGGGTCGCTGTGTAAATTATGATGTTATCCATATAAACGACAACCTTTCCTTGATTGATTAGATCTTGAAACAGGTGGTTCATCATGGTTTGGAATATAGCAAGGGAGTTCATAAGTCCAAAGAATATAATGAGTAGTTCGAATAATCCTCTATTGGTACAGCACATCACTTTCCATTCATTATCCTTTTTCATCTGAATATTATTGTATCCCCATTGGATGTCAAGTTTGGTGAAGTACTTGGTGTTTTGAGTTTGTTGATCAGCTCAGAGATTAATTGAAGTGGATATCGATTTTTTACTGTAATAGCATTTAACTTTCAGTAGTTCTGAACTGGGCAGAGCTTGCCATCTTTCTTTTTAATAAAGAAAGACACAAAAGTGAACAGTGATTTCAATAGGTGGATCTGGCCAGATTTAAAGTTTTCCTCTAGGAACAATTCTAACTCCTTTTGTTCATTGTTCATGAGGTTGTGCATTTTGCAGTTGATCATGTGGTCTTCGGATAATAGTTCAATGGTGTGGTCCCACAATTGATGTGGCAGCAACTCATTGAAGTTTTCTTTATCAAACACATCCTTGTAACTATGGTAGGCTTCTGTGATGACTTCTTTGAAGGTGCATGTCTGTTTTGATTTGTTCACTTCAATTGCTAATTCAGTTGGTGTATTGACATGGATGTAGGATTCCATGTCTATTTGGAAGAGGTGTTCTTCTTCTTTTTTGTAGCCTTTATACTTCTCTTTATCTTCTATTGGGAGGAGGGTGGGAATGTACTTGTCAATGCAGGTGAGTTTTATTGATTCTTCTTTCCAATTAATGGCTGGATTATGTATTTTTAGCCAATCATGGCCTAGAAAGAGTGTGTGCATGGAGAGACGAGTTATGACTAATACTAGACTTTCTGAGTGATCACCTATATGCAATTCAATCATAGTGAATTTGGTAATTACTCCATTCACATTTTTAGTACTGTCTGTGTTATATATAGGAATAGGAATAGGGAGGTTAAATGTAGGAATATTTTTTTCCTGTACAAATGTTTCATTGATAGCTGAAGCACTACATTTTGAATCAAGAAGTGCAAGAACAGAGACTTTGAATGCATCTCCGAGGTGGATTTCAGCTTTGACTTCAAGTGAGTTTGGAGATCATTTCCTTGTTATAAATCTTGGTTTCTTTTGTGAGATAGGTACACTTCTCCAGGAGAAACTTGTTGGATGAGTTGAATCAATTTGAGAGTCATCTTGTCAATTCGGGTTTTATGGACAAAGGATTGGAGATATTTAAGAGTTTATGGGTTATCTCCTTTGTTGGTGACTAGCTTGATCTATTCAATGGACCATGGATTGCACTGCAGATTTGACATTTTTCTTAGAGACTTCTAGTACTATGGATTGTTTTGCAGATCTGACTTCCCTTTTCTTTTGATCCTTAAGTTGATCAGACTGTTCAGATCATTGGAGTATCTGAATAGGATACACTGCAGTCTTATTTTCAGATTTTATAGAGGTTTTACCCCCTTCTTAGCAATGACATCCATATTGAGTGGTGGTTCAGTCATTTCAATGTTCAAACATGCATATTTATTAAATGAGGTAATAGGATGAGTAGATGACTGTTGTACTACTGTTTGACAACAAAACCCTTTTTGCTTTTGACTTTTGTAATAGACATGGCCAAGCTATCAGCACTGGTGTACTTGATGGTCACTCCTCTGAATACCATGATATATGCTTGGTGTTGGTGAGGTTTGAAATATTCCTTGCATGGTCAAGATTGACCACACTTGAAATACTTTCCTTCAGCATGAGCCTTACTGATGTCCATGGGAATGCCTTAACCACTAAAGGTGCCAGGCTGATTCAGGTGGACTTTCTTTGGAGTGGATGAAGATGAAGTGGAAGAAAAAGTGATGAAAGATTGCTGAAAGGTGGAGGTGGAGGATGAAGTACCTCATTTGCGGTCAGCAATGTCAGTGAGGATGGATGCTGCTGTGATGAGAGCATCTTTCCAGTTCAGAAAGGACTCACTTTTGAAAAGGTACTATTGGGAGTATTCCACGAGCTCAACTATATTGTCATGGAGATTGGTGCACATAATGTTGATCAGGAGACAGGGATGAGTGTGAACATCATACTTCACCTTTAAGATTAGTTGGCACAATTGGGTGAGGAAATCCTCAACTGTGCTTTTGTCTTACTTAAGGACAAGGAGCTTTTTCTCTGCTGCTTTTTTGGAATCAGCAGGCTGGAATGTTCTTTTGAGCTAGGCAGTAAACTTGTCCAAGGTGTTCACTGTTCTGAGGCTCTGAGTTTTGTATAGATCAGTCCATTGACCAGCAGCATTTTGTTCTGTCATATATATAGGACAATATGATGAGAAGCTTTTGATGGTCAGAGGGTTCATTTTTATATTCTTACAAGTATTGCTTGAGAGTATGCCACCAGTGAGGATAGATGGTCTTGTCACCATTGAAAGGTTATGGCTTAGCAGTAATGGACTTTCCAATCCGTATATCAGGATGGTGTTGGACTTGGGAAGTAGGACTGAAGAGGCCAATGCTTGGTGATTGGAGTTGTGATGGGAGATTGACTTGGGGAGAGGAGTGGGGCATAGTGCCAGCTTGAGGAATAGGAGAGTGCATATGCAAATCTTTATAGTTTTATGCAGTGGCAGGAGTATGAATCTGGATAGAAGATTGGAGATGTCCAATGAATGGTTGTGGTGGACATCCAGTGGTTGCAAGGTCAATGAGATAGCAGAGGTATTGAAACAACCTAAAGCTTTTGCTAAGGCTGATTGCTTTTGAGTACACTTGGTAGCTAATTTCTTAGTAGCATACATAGTTTAGGGGAATTAACCCACATAAGGATAGGAAAAGGGGAGTGAGTCAGCTAGAGGGGCAGAAAATAAAACTTCAAGGAGGGCAAGACTGGGGAGCCTTGGCCACTGCTTGGGGGGCTTTATATATTACATAAAGTATGTATACATATGTTGTGCATAAATCTATAGATAAAATGAGTCACTGAACATGCGTGCAATACATGCATCAGCACAGTCATGGAATAGAAGCATAATATGAGGGGAAAGCATGGGAAGAAGCAGGAACATGAGGAGGAGGGATGTAAATAATGAAATGGAAGCATAACCCTTACCATGAGGGTATGGCAGAAATTATAAATTAATGAGAGATTATAAAGGAAGAAGCATGATGTGGCAGCAGATGAAAGGCATGATGAGGAGGCATGGATCAGGAATAGAAGAGTCATAAGTGATCAGAAGGTTTATAAATGATCAGAAGAGAAAGCATAGTCATACCACAAGGTGAAGAGATGAGGAGGTGAAGAGATAAAAAGGTGAAGGAGTAAAGATATGAAGGGTTAGAGGGATATCCTGTGATATTGTAAAGGTGTGAAAAGGTGACATAGCAACATGGTGAAGAGGTAAAACATAGCAGGGTGGTCCAGACCATCCTAGAGATTAGATAGAGATTGCCAACAATCAAGAGATAAGAGTTATCACATATCTAATGTGAGTTGATTGCACTTCTAGTGCATGGATAACTTGATTGTGCATGCCCAGTGCAGTTGATAAGGAGATTGCACCTGTTCAAGGTATCTGATAAAGGATAGCACCTATCTTATGTGCTTGATGAAGGAATGGCACATATCCAAAGTGCCTGATAAGGGAATCTATCCTTGAGGAAGTGAAGAAAATAAAAGGAATGAATGCATCAAGCATAGTTGCAAGTTGGCAGCTGTTACAGATACCATAGGTTATAGGCTTCTTGGAAGTCCTAAGGGGAACTCATGATGTGGTATTTGACAATGGGAGACACATATTGAGTGGGAGTATATTGGAAGGCACTGACACCTTCCCATTGGTTGTAATCAGACTCAAACATAGTGGATGGAGACACATTGAATAGGGGAACAAATATATCAACATCTGCTCTGAATGCAGGAATAGGATGAGTACAATGTCACAAGCAATGTAAAATACGAGCTGTGAAAGTGTTGAACAGCAAAGGCAATAAATGGGGAAAGCAGAGGATTATCTGTCATTACTCCTTGATAGCAATACCAGATAACAGTGGTATACCAACATGACAATACCAGTAATCATGCAAACAGTGAATATTATCAATTTGTTCTGTGTAGCAGCCTCTAGTACTCTGCTAATATACCCCTTGTACACTATGGGAAAGCAACTTTATCCTTATTTATAATACTGAATGAGCATACATATATCAACAGTGGACCGAGTTGTTGTCTCATCTCAGTTTATGTATGAAAACACAGCTTTTCCTTAACCCTAGAATCCAGATATGAAGTGAGATAGAAGCAGTGAGAAGCGAAGGGCTTAACTCAAAAGCAAGTTTATGTGAGGTAGAGGTGAGGAAGCGACATCAGGGAGCAAAGTGCTTAGTGACAGAGAATATTCTTAGTATAATATCAGGGCTGATCATGCAAAAGTCACTTAAAATGAATGATTACTCTGTGAATTATAGATTATTTTAAGAATGGGAAATACATAATGAACTACTACCTACTTATATACTACAGGAGTGAGGCTGTATGACCTTACTAGACTATCATGGAATGTGATAGAATGATAGAAGAGTAATATGTGAAATTGGTGAAGGAGAGAGAGAAAAGAGTCATGACAATCAATCACCCATCCAGCATGCACACAGCATCAGCAAATCTTCACATTACTTACAGTGAGGTGCAAAACTGTTGCAATGCCTAACCCCAAACTGGGGTGTGAAGCGCCCCGCAATCACTTGTGGGAATTTCACTTTGCGTTGGTGGGAACAAATAAAGTACAAACCATTAGCTACAACTTTGTCCCCAGGGTCATGTGATTTCGCTTACATACTGCAAAGATACATTCATTTCAAAACACCAATACCATTGCAACAGTTTTGCACCTTTTGCTTTCCAGGGTATATTAGTACTTGGTATAGCCTCCCTTTGCCTTAATAACTGCTTCAATCCTTCTAGGCATGCTCTCTATCAACTTCTGACACTCTTCAACTGCTATCCCCTTCCAATCAACCTGAACTTTCTTCCACAATTCATGAATCCCTTTAGGAGAGGAATCATGATCTGCTAGTTTTCTTTTGAGATAACTCCAGAGGTGCTCAATGGGATTGAGGTCAGGAGACTATGCAGGCCATACCATAATATGAAAATCCTGCTCCTGAAGCCAATCCTTCACCTTCTTGCAAGTATGTTTGAAGTCATTGTCCTGCTGAAAGATGATGTCAGGAGGATCAAGACCATAAAACTGCAAAGAATTGCAGTTCATCCTTCAAAATCTGAAGGTAAAGATCCCCATCCATCCTACCATCAATCTTGGTAGCATAGCCAACTCCCTGCCAAGTCATACAGCCCCACATCATCAAAGAACCTCCTCCAAACTTTACTATACCTTCCACCAGCCTATTACTTAGCCCTTCCCCTGCCTTTTTCCACACCCACTTGCATCCATCTGACCCTAGGTGATTGATTTTGGTCTCATCAGACCATATTACCTTCTTCCAGTCCTCCAGAGTCCAATCTTTATGAGCATAAGCAAAATCTCGACAAGCCTTACGATGCTTGGCTAAAAGAAGAGGCTGTTTGGATTTGACCACAGCTTTCATACCTGTCTTCCTCAACTGTCTGCACACTGTGGAGGTAGAGAGAGGCTGGTTGACTATATTGGTGAGTGCCTTTGTCACCTGAACAGCATTCTCTGCCTTTTCAAAGGAGATGAGATAAATGGCATGCCAGATATTGGCAGAGGAAAGCTTGGATGGATGACCTCCAGTAGCTTTTTGGAGCTCAGAATGCTCTTTGGAGTGTAATCTGGATATGGTAGACATATTAAGACCAGTAGTGAATGCAATAGAGTGAGCAGATTGGCCAGCATCAAGCATAGAGAGGATGGTTTGTTTTTGAGTAGGAGTGATAGTTCTCATGATGGTTGTGGTTGGAAACAAAGATGTGTGTGAACTATTTTAAACTCAGACATGGTTCTAATATGTGTATGTTTGTTTGTATGACCAAACATAACCAAATAACACTTGATTTCAATGTAATGAGCAAAGGGTGCAAAACTGTTGCAATGGTATTGATGTTTTGAAATGGATGTATCTTTGCAGTATGTAAGCGAAATCACATGACCCTGGGGACAAAGGTGTAGCTAAGGGTTTGTACTTTATTTGTTCCCACCAAAGCAAAGTGAAATTCCCACAAGTGATTGCAGGGCACTTCGCACCCCGGTTTGGGGTTAGGCATTGCAATGGTTTTGCACCTCATTGTATGAACACTTAAATGCACTTATTCACTTTATTCAAGTATATACATATACAGTATAAGTATTGCTCAAGTAGCCATTAAGTGTACTAAGTGTCCAAGTGGAACATCCAGTCACAATGAAGAATTATGTCAACACAAGGGAGTTGAACTTGTGACCACCTGTGGTTACCAATAATGGTAACACCAGCAAACTAACCATTAAACTGTTAAACCTCAACAAACTATTAACAGGCCAGGTATATGACTATATACTAGATTGGTAGGTTGAAAAATTTGCACAAGTCCACATTTGTATTTGATATGCTATTCAATTTCATACCACTGGTACACCACCCACCAACCTTGTCACCCATACACCCCCACACTACCACCTATGTTATGGTCCAATACATACACTCACACAGCCATGTCCTGCTCACTTACTGCATTCAATCAATGTCCAACCATTTTGCATGTGAGGTAGATCTCACTCAACAAAAAAAGATTTACAAAAAGATAAGTACCACCTCATTCAACCTGTTTACCACACCCACCACCCTCCTAGCCTGTTTGTACCTGAGTGACCTGGTCGTCCACCTCACCTAGGGCCTACCATGCCCATCCATGCACCTCCATTCATATGCAAGCCAGTGTCCACTCAACAAAAGAAAAAAAAAAAAAAAAAAAGTGTCATCCTGTTCAACCTGGAACTTCACCATATCCACTGCCCCTCAGCCTTCTTCCTCTCCCTTTTGACAACAATGATGACGTGATGTGATGCATGCAGTAACAATGATAACAATGGTGTAGTGATTGCACCAGCCCATGCCACCAGATGCAACAATGACACCACACAGCACATGCAATAATGATGATGTGATACACCAGCACTCAATCAACAAAAGAAAAAAGAAAAAAGAAAAAAAGATAAATACTACCATCCTGTTCAACCTGTTCACTATACCCACTGCCCCTCAGCCCTCTCCCTCTCCCTCTTCACAGCAATGATGATGCAATGTGATACATGTAGCAACAATGATGACAGCAGCATGTTGATCACACCAGTCCATGCCACCAGTCATGACAACAATGTCACATGGCACACACAATGACAACAATGCGATGCACCAGCACTCACTCAACAAAAGAAAAAAGAAAAAAAGATAAGTACTACTATCCCGTTCATCCCATTCACTGTACCCACCACCCCTCAGCCCTCTCCCTCTCCCTCTTCACAATAACAATGGCAGCATGTCAATCACACTAGCCAGTGCCACCAGATACAATGACAATGCCACATGGCACATGCAATGGTGACAGTGCGATGCAATATGCACAGCAACAACAATGACACAACCCATGCACATACCACCAGAGGTGACAATGGCAATGTGACATGATGTCCACCGCAATGATGATGATGACGATGGCAACAACAACACCACTGTGTCACCAGATGTGACAATGCATGCAAGTGATGTAACAATGGTGATGGTGAGGACAGTGCCACATCGATAGCACTACTATATACATGCCACCAGAAACAGCAATGCCACACAATGCATGCAACCTGTGCACATGCCATCAGAGGTGATGATAGTGATGACAATGATGTACACTGGCAGCAATGATGGTGACACGACATCCATAGCAATGACAACAATACATGTACACTATTACTCAGGGCATGTTCAAGCCATGTGGATCATCCAGATGGCAAGCAGCAGGAGGGTGGCAAGTCATGGTGTGGTAGACGGGCTGGGGCATATTATTACTAAGTCATTTAGATACTTGTTTTACTTGGATACTTGAAATAGGTTGTTTGCAAGAATGTGTGCTCAAGTGCATAAATACTGATAAGTATGAAATAAGTGTGAAATAAATGTATTTCAAGTATAGAGATCTGCTTGAAATGCTTGAAATTTACTTGGACCATTTGAGTTGCCAAGCTGGTATAAGTAACTTCAAGTAAGTTTCAAGTGAGGTTAAGTAATGTGAAGATTTGCTGATGTACCCGACATCTCCATGAATGTCTTGGGCCTGACAGAGCTGCCAAAGTAATAGTGATACTCGCTTATGTATATGAACAATCTCAAGCTCAATCTCCCCCTTTTCCTTGATCTAGTCAGTTGGGGGGATCTTGATTATATAACCCACCTGAAAATTTGTTATGAACACTTGGTGGTTATGGTTAATGAAGAACTGCCCTTGATCATGGCTTGATGGCACCAGCCACCATGATTTGCCAATAGCAGGCATGTGGGGCAACTGCTCTCCTTGAATACTTTGCATTCAACTATGTTGGAGATGTTATTGGTGATAAATTGGAAGGAATCAGGCATGTTCTCCAGTGTTCACCTGAGAACCTGTCCATGGAAGAGCTTTGTACCTTGTTTGTTAAGGATCTAATCCTCAAGCTCAGCAGCCCTGGCTTTGGTGGAATCCCAAAGTTTTGGTTTCTGCTACTAAGATTAGTACAGTCCAACAAGCAACAGTCCCGCAATATTACCAAGATTTCTGACATGATATGTACTTACCTAACTAAGGCTTTTGACTTAGGGTTAACTCAAATAATATAGATTGTTCTATCTATCATATGCCAGCTTATGATGTCTTGATTACACCATCACAACTGTTTTGCCAAGATAATTACAGTGTTTCTTTGTTCACAAGGAACTCCAGCCAAAAGTATCGATCTACTTTACTCTTTTGACATCACCATGAGTCACCAATGGTCTTTTTGTGCTCTCAAGACCATATTACAGAATGAGATGGAGATTGTTTGTGATTGGATCCATCAATTTCCTTTTGTTATTACTCATGACAATGTCAACATCCCCTTCCATGTCTATATTCAAAGGATTAATAATCAGAGTTACTTTGACTATAATACAGCCTCAACAGTATTTTTCCAGCCCAATGCCTCTTCTAAACAGTCATTATACTATCGTACACTCCAGGAATATTGTGCTCAAGGGTGACTAAGTTTTCTTTCTGTTCAAGAACTGTACACACTTTTTTACCAAGCCACACCTAGCCAATATGAATGAGATGTCCATCAAGTCCTCAGCTATCTTATTCACAGTGCAGAATTTCATCTTGAAACCTATGATGACAAGGGTGATGTGATCTTACTTCCCCAACATACAATTTACCAGCTCTCTACTGGAGAGAACTATATCACCTATTAATTCATACTCAGAACAGAGCACTTGGAGGAGACAAGCTATGAGGGGAATGTTAGTGTTGTTACTATAGTTCTGCATCAACTCAACCTGAATACCAAGAAGGAGATGAAGAATATTGAACTGGATTATATTGTGGTCTGGATTGATGATCAACTCACCTCAGCTCAACTCCAGGGACTTTTCAACCTCTGTGCACAAGATTGGAATGTTTTTGAAAGATTAGATTGGTTAGTTCCAACTTTTGGATGATTTCATCTATTGATGGCATTTGCCAATTCTTTACACAAGCAATATCTGGATACCACAGCAGGGCATGGTCTAATGCATGCTTTTACCTTGCTGAAGAGAAAGGAACTAACATAAGTGTAGATCCATGACCCCTTTTCACCAGAATTTTCATGATGTCATCTGTCATGTCATTAAAGTATATTTTCATGCATCCTGGATGGCCATTGGAGATGTTGAAACTTTAGAGGCCCTGCAATCCAAGAGTTTCACTCAGCTACATGACCTAGCCAAGGAGATTGTTGACAAGCTGGCTTCAAGTGCAGCTATTGATGCTATTGATACTCTTCCTAAAGGCCAACATGGTTAAGTCTTATGTAATTCCATCTTATGGAATCAAGATGTCCTGCAGTATATTGACTTTTATGAAGCCATGAAGAATGGTGATGTAGAAATCATGGAATTCATCCTTCCTCATTTTGCTTTTCATTTTGCTGGAAGATATAACTTCAATTATCTTGGTGAGGTTTTGGAGCTTTTACAATGTCTACATCATGATTGGCCATCCAAACTTTGATATGGTCTGCCAGACTTCTGATTGGTTAATTTGAGTGGCTGGCTTGAATACATTGATATTAGTGATTTTGTTCGCCGGTGATGCTGGCTTGTCAATATGACAAGTCAGTTTGGCAAGTTTCTTTCACTGGACAAAATGCAGAAGTATAATATCAAGGCTATCAAGGTGAGATTAGTCCTGAATTAAATTGTGATTTAGTAACATTTGTTATTCAGATCACTGATTGCATTCACATTTAGGGGTCAAATACATCATGAGATATTTTAAAAGACTACAGTCCTGCCATATCAACTCTTTATGCAGTGCAAAAGCACTTGAAACATCAGATAAGGTCTCTGTATTGTGGATCATCCCATGGTGATCCAAGCCATGCCAAAGATGTGTCTCAACTAGAGGATGCATATATTAGCTCAAATATTCATATTGAAGAACAGGGTTGTGCAGTCCACACAGAGGTAGACATAGTGCAAGATATCATCACACATGGTGCAGTTGGTTTGGCAACCAAGAATACCATTGCTCAATGGTGGATGAAATGAGATTTTGTATGTGCAACCTCAGAGACATGGTAGTGAAGTAAGTATTATCAACTATTTAACTGTCTTGCTTCATTTGCCATTCTGTTCATGCATATCAATATCCACCATACAGAAAGATTGCTTATGAGTAGAACTGGATGGGAGATACTGAGGAGTATAGATGTTGAAAGAAAGTATGTTCCCAGATGTAGCATCAGTAGTGGCAGCAACTGTGATGGCCTTGCAAGGCAACAGTAGTAGACAAATATTCCCAGATATGGCATTAGTGGCAGTGCATGTTATGATAATCTTGTGGGACAAAAATAGTAAATGATTTGCAATGGAAATGGTTGTATCTGAGGATTTGACTGGACTGATGAAAAAACTACAATATCAATATCATCACATTATATCCATTACAGGATGAGATAGGAGAGTAAACCTATTAGTTTATTCCCAGGATGTTGCAATTTTCTTTAACTTGCTGTAATTAGCTTTATTTGCATGCTCTTTGCATGTACAATATCTTCTCAGCAGTATGATGCTCATTTTCAATGTGTCATGTTTTCTTGTCAGCTGTCCTCTTCACATCATAATCCTCATTCAACTTCTTCACTATGGTCAAGACCTCCTTACCATATTTTTCCACAAACATCCAAGGGCACAGTAAGCCCATTCAAAGGTTGTCAATGGTAGTGAGTAAATGCTTTAATGCAAGAGCAGACAAAATCAGATTGGAAAGAAGTCAAATGCCATCCAAGAAAAGTGTGGATAGATAGAGCGGTGGTTATGCCACCATTGAAGAACATCTTTGTTATCTTCAAACTCATCAACCTCTGTTGCAAGGTAGGAGTTGAGTTCATTTTTTGATTGTTTCTTTTTGATGAGGGTTGGAAGATTGTTGAAGATATTTGTATTACTGGTCTGTATGTGCATGAAATTAGCAGTAGTGTAAACATTTAGCTAAGTAGGACAAACCACATCTTTTGTGCAGAGTTGTCATCATTGGATTTCACATGTATGTAGTGTATCACATATGATTCATCAAAAGCCTCTTGCACAAGTTGGCGCACAGCTGTGAATCCAGGCAGGTTTCCATTCAGTGGTCTGGAAATATTCCAGCTTGTGACAAGGGTGCAAAACTTGGAGAGCATAGTGTGAGTAATTGCCAATGAACTGTATAGTATGATATGAGAATATACCTATTGAAATATGATACAGACTGGATGCATCCATTAGTATGTAGTACTAGTTGAGAGTCTTCTTTACCAGTTGAATGGCTGCTCACATCACTGGATCAATACTATCCTTTGAGAGGCTGCAGTTTGTGAACACTTCATTGATGTAATCCATGACTGGGATCATCATGGTGAGGTTTGGGGTATTGCAGGAGAAGTACAATGTAGCATCCTTGAGGATCTGTGATAATATTGTCACAGTCACTCAATGGTGTAAGCAGAACATGTATCTTCAATACATCTTTCAACTGACCCAATAGCTTCTATTCATGGCTGTCAAGGCTACAGGTGGTAAGTCAGAGCTTCCACTTGTTGATTATAGCATTGATTGGATCATAGTATTCAAGCTTGAAATTGGCCATATCGAAGGTTGAATTCTATCAAGCCTGGACATTGCATGGTATCATCTTGACAGGCAATCCAAATTTTTCAATGGTGGTCTTCCAAGCTGGAAGCAGGATGGTTGTGGAATAAAAAATTCTAAAGGACAGCTTCCGAATCTGTGCAAATGATATTCAGTAGTAGGTCTCTTTTTTGGCTTGTTACTCTTACTCTGACAAGAATTGTTTTTAGTGGTTACACATGCTCCTTAAGGTCAAGATATTCATCATCAGTCAATGTCTTAACCTTGTCAATCCAACCCTCAAGGCTATTATTCACACTTTCACCATCCACCAATCCTTTAAGTTTGTCATCACTCCTGTCCTGGAGATCAGCCTCTGAATCGTCCTCAGTGTCTACTCAGCCATCCCATTTCTTTGGTGCATCAAACAGTTTCAACACACTCTTTGCTACTAAATTGGTGATATGCAGGACACATCACACTCAAGTGGCACTGCTGTTGAAATGTGCCACAAGGTCACCCAAGTGTTGAAATATTTAGATTTTATTATCTAAATCTTATCTTGTCTGAGTCACTCTTCATGATTACTAATTCATTCTAGATCCATGACATCATTGTTCTAGACCAGTCATGTCATACTTATTTTTATCTTCTGATAATGTCATAGATATCCTTCATTATATTCACAGTTTGGTTGTCCATTCTCCCTCTGATCCAGATTGTCAGTGGATTTGCTGGCTGGCAGCCATCCAGAAACTGCAAGAAAGCCTGGTGAGTTTTTAGCCCAGTTTTGGATGGCAATGTGGGCTGATTCCACCCAGTGTATAATTTCTACCCTTCTTTCCCAGGCCATTCACATTCCGCCCTGGGTGGTGGCCTGTGAAATTGAATTATCCACATGGAGTGGGGAGTCATGGCTGAATTTTGACCAGATTTTGCAAGGCGATCTTAAGAGCTAGTCAGACCACCCCTGGCTTCTCCACCAGGCTACAGCAGAGGAGCCAGGCTCCTCAACCTCCTCCAAGCGAAAACGCAATCCATCTCCCTCTGGCGGCTCAATGGAAAGCCTACTCCTCACCGGCAGTCCATCAAGAAAAATTCGAAGGTCAGAAGGGGAGCTGCAGGGTAGAGGGTTCTCTGCATTTGGCTATGAGCCAGGGCCATCGCCTCACCAGCAGAGCGATTAGCTGGGGTTGCGCGGCATGTGCAGTGTTTTGCTAAAAGCGGCAATATCTGGGGGGAAAATGCCAAAGCGGCCGGCTTGGAGGTAGACAGATTAGTGGTCAAATTGGTCCGAATAGATGGTCCCTTTAAATTCCTGAGCTTTCATTCAACTACGAGAGCTGGCATAGATATCCACTGGGTGGGAATGCCATCACAGCTGAAAACTACCCCACTCACCAACTATCAGGGGAGTAATGAACGTGTTGACTATCGCATCCTCAGATGGCAATGCAAACGATTGATGCTTCGCATTGAACGCCCAAATGTTCTAGCATCGGGTTTCATTTCTCTTTTTTTGATGACAGGGAAATTCAATCGCCCACAAAATGACCCCCACGGATTGCCAGATTCTGCCATTTCCCTGTTGCGCTTTAATCCACACACTCTTGGCACCTCCGCCTTTCTTAACCAAATGCGCAAGCTGCTGGCCCAGGCCCACGCTTGAATTCCACACTTTAGATCCACCGCTCAAGATTGCTGAGAGCCCTCTGCCATTTAGGGCCCTTCCATCCCTGCAGTTCATCTCTTTGAGCCACCCTCTGCCATTCTCGTGGCCACCGCCGCAGTTGGCAGCAATCCACTCAATGCTCCAGCAGCAGGATCTCCAGGGCCCCAGACTGCAGCTCACCGCAGATGCTAGAGTCAGGGAGCCATGCAAATCCAAAATTCCACCATTTTCTCTGCTGTTAATGTGCCCTGCTTTTTTCAGAGCTCCGCCAAATGCATAATGCATATGGATTCAGCAGAAAAAGCCAATGATTTTTATTTGCACCCTGTCTCTCATCTTCGCCAATACAGGCATCTATCACCAGGTAATGGTAGGTGTCAAATGAATCTGAAGCATTAAAATGATATATAGCGCAGCTGCAGGGAAGATCGGCCCCACATACACCCCATACTAGCAAAAAAAACAGCCAAATCTACGCCGGCATCACCACTGCACCACATTCTGCGGTGACAAGGACAGTGTGGCGGCAGTGCAGTGCAACAAGACTGATTTCCCCCAGCTGACACAACGTAATGATGTCAATGGTGCGACCCACCCAGCATTGTGGCGATGTCACCTCTGCAATGTGAGGTGTGCTGACTGCACTGCGACAAACGACGGCAAAACGTTGACGATGGAGGCATGATGTTTGCAATTTGGCATCACCAACGTCAGTGTAATGTGACGTGCAGGAAAATGGTGGCACCTGTGACACCGCTGTGCAAATCCGATGAGGGTGCTGGATGCAGGAGGTGGGTGCATTGCATGGCGGCGCCGCCTGAGGACCTGCAAGCACTGCAGTGCGATGCTCCTTCTTCTCCAATTGCAGCATTCGCTGGGTGGCCATTAGTGGATGTGGAGGATGCTGCAATTTGGTCCCAAAGCATAGGATCGAACTGGTGGCACAGTTTTGTGAGTAAGCCAAGGGAAGTAGTGCACAGGCAGTTGACTTTCTGCGCACTTTCTGTGCACTATCAAACACACAGCCCCACGAACTTGAGCACCCAGGTCTTCTGCACCCCTGACTGAATGTGCCGAGCTCCATTCACAGCAGATCGGTGCCACTTCAGTGGATTCCCATGAAATTGGTGCAGGTACCCGGCGAAACCCTGTCAATATGGTGTTAATCCACCCCCAAATTCGTGAGATCTGCTTGAAAAATCTGTGGAAACGCAGCGCACCCAAACTTGGCCAGGGCATTGCTGGTGGCTCACCAAAGCAGGGTGATTTGCACCATCAAGTAGAGCTCAATAGCTATTCATATCAAGGCTGCATGTTTTCACTGCATGCAGCATGCATTGGCGCTATTCAACTGCTCCATCTAAAAGTCCACAATCGTAATCCATTCCCACACATGCCATGCCCTTCCAACCTCTTCTTCAGGCTTCAGGCTCATGGCCTAAGCCATCGTCAGCTCCCTCACTGTGCTCACCTTCATTGTCACCCAGCACCAATACTGCATTCCACTCTAAGCTTAGGTGGCAGCAGCAGGGAGGGAGGGCCAAAAATGGATACTAGCATGATTGAAAGCAGTCCAGGAATAGAAGAATGATTGCCAGGCTCTGAAGCCGCTCCCTTTGGCGAGTGGAAGCAACAATAAGCTCCATGGCTTTATCAACGCTCAGCGGCCCTCCTATGCAAGCCTCAACATCTACCATTCCCCCTTTTCATTTGATTTGCTTTCAGAAAAGGTGGAGCTCACCTTCAGCCGCAAGGGTTGCATTTATCTCACTTATGCAGGATTGTCATAACTTGCAGTCTACCAGCAGCTGCCCCAGGGTGCGTGCCACTTCATCCCCCCCACCCTCACCATCCAAATTAGAAGGATTGGGCTGATTCGCTGGCGATTCAAAATGCAGCAGGGTGGGGGCGCACCACAGCAGGAGGGGTTGAAAATTGGCAGGCCTGGGCGACACATTATCAAGGGGGGGGCTGGGACTGGCCGGGAGCATTTTAAAATGTGGGGGGGTGGCAACACACAGGCCTGGGACAACCTGAAAATTTGAGACGCTGGGCTGTGCGTCAAGGGCCGGACTGGGACTGGCCGGGGGCATTGTGAAAGGCAGTGGGGTGGGAGCGCCCCACCTTGGGGGGGGCCGAAATTGGAGGGCCCGGGCTGCGCGCTGCCTAAGGGTGAGCTGCGGCTTGTGGCCGGGAGCATTATAAAAGGCAGCGGGGTGGGAATGTGCTGCCTTCGGGGGGGGCTGAAATTGGAGGGCCCAGGCTGTATGCCGCCCAGAGGCAAGCTGGGGCTGATGGCTGGAAGCACTTTAAAAGGCAGCGGGATGGGAGCGCACTGCCTTGGGATGGGGCCGAAATTGGGGGACCCAGACTGCATGCTGCCTAGGGGCGAGCTGCAGCTGGTGGCTGGAAGCATTATAAAAGGCCGTGGGATGGGAATGCACTACCTTGGGAGGGGGCTGAAAGTGGAGGGCCTGGGCTGCGCACCGCCTAGGGGCGAGCTGTGGCTGGTGGTGGGGAGCATTACAAAAGGCGGCGGGGCGGGAATGCGCCGCCTGGGGAGGGGGCCGAAATTGGAGGGCTCGGGCTGTGCACCAAGTAGAGGCAAGCTGGGGATGGTGACCGGGAGTATTATAAAAGGTGGCAGGGTGGGAACGCGCCACCTTAGGAGGAGGCAGAAATTGGAGGGCCCGGGCTGCGGAGAGCTGGGGCTGGCTGGGGGCACTTTAAAATGGGAGGGGGGGATAATGCACAGGCTTGGGATGGCCTGGAAATTCAAGGCACTGGACTGCCCATCACCAAGGGCTGGGCTAGGGCTGGCAGCTGGCGCTGCAAAAGCCGTTGGAGTGGTCACGTGCCACCTCGCCAGGGGTTGGAAATTGAAGGGCCCAGGCTGCACATCCTCATAGGGCAGGGGAGGACTGGCCACCAGTGGTTTAAAAGGCAGTGGGGTCGGAACGTGCCATTGCGGGGGGCAGGGAAAATCGGAGGGACTGGCCGTCGGCCCCTTAAAAGGCAGCGGTGGGGGAATGCGCCACCGTGGGGGGGCGGAAAAGCTGGGGGGGCTGAGCTGCACCCGGTTCAGGAATGGGCTGGGGTGAACAGCCACTGGTTCGCAATAGAGCGTGCCAGGCATGCGCCATTGGAGGGGCAGACTTGAGACCCCAGGTTGAGTGGGTTTCATTTTGTGGGGGATTGATTCTGAGTGGATTGACTCCCAGCAAAAAGCTCAGGATTCAATGTTGCTTACATAATTTAAACATTTAAAAATTTGGCCTGCTCAGATTCTTGTTTGGATGAGTAAAGAAGGCCTAGGCTAGTAGAAGGGGACAGCAAACTTGTCTGGCAAGTACTGGACACACAGGATGCCCCAACCCTTCTTTCTAATGACTGCTAGGGCTTTGTTTTCACACCAGCCTGCTTCAAGTTAGTCACCTCTCATCGTTTCACTGAATTCCCCCAATCCCTCTCACAAATGTCTATTTCTTCTTTATCTACCACACTTTGTCACATCCACGCCCGAGCAACCCAAGTCTTTCCCTTCGTCCTTCAAATCGTGTTGGATAACAAGGAAACGTGCATATCCCTCACAAGAACCTTGTAAGTGTGCCACATCGTTCTTGTCCTGGAAGCTCAGAGGTGTCTAGGGACGAGACGATCGAGTTGTCTGCAAGTCAGACGTAGAAACGCATCACAGACATGTTCACGAAGATATCGACAGTGAACGCATGGCTAACACAAGCCTATCTGCCTCTCAGCTCGCCTCCATATGCGACAACGAGAGTCGCGTGAAATTGATCACAGAGTCACGCCAAATTCCTCATCCGTTGCCATGCGGGCAATCTCTCAATCTGGCAGTCGTCAAACAAGTCAAAGAGGATCAACAAGTTAGTGGATCGCAAGCTCATACATCCTCTGTCCTTGAGCCAGGTCTTGCAACTGCCGGTGAAAACACAGCATGTGCACAAGGCATAGAGGACGACGTTGTTCAGCTCTCCACCTCATTGGAGGTCTCAGTGATGACCGCAGGGATACTGCTCATAACTTCTGCCAATTCCAGCTGAGGCTATGGCAGATTGTTCCAATAATGATGACGGGTGTGTGATTAAGCAACCATTCCGTCGCCCAATTCTGACCTCTTGTTAGCACCTTGATTGCAACAAAGAAATCGCATGTCGAGGCAAGTGGATATGATGTCCACACCAAGGGCATCTCCAGCGTGGTGTCAACCCCTCATAGTAGTCCATGTTCTTCTATGTCTTTGACATCCGTTCCAGTGTCTGATAGGCAGATGACTCTCAGCGCCATACAGATTATGGGATGTGTGGTTGAGTCTGCCTCTGCTATCGTGGTTAGTGCCACAGGTGCACAACTCTCCAAGGAATTCATCCATGGGGACACATCCCCGACGAAGGTGATGCAGCAGCAAATGAAATTAGGGTCCAAGGAGCTGACTGCGAGGATGTAGGAGAAGTACGACATCCACGAGCAGGCAACCTCGTCGTGAATGATCCAGTGTGGGCCCTGTGACTCAACATTCTTACACTGATGCAGGGAGCATGAGACCATTTCGCTCAATGGTTACTTGGATTGCTATACTTCTTCCAGAAACAACGACAAGACTGCCATGCAGCTGACTCATACCCCACAGCAGAGTTCAACAGAGTGCAAGTAATGGGTTGTGCAGTTAGTTCAACCAACACCACAGCAGTGCGTAGATGCAGGTATCCAACATTGACCTGGAGTCAAAGTCGAAATCAATGTCTGAAGAGCACTTGCACACCAAGAACATGGAGACGGCAAAGCCATTCAGCGCGTCAGTTTTCTCTTGTACATCCATCTCACTTGAAACTCAATTATTTCAACTCCATTCACAGCACTACGTCAGAACCCAGTCCTAGACAGACTGCAAAAGGGGTCACAGGGTCACTTCACTTAGACATAGAAAGCCACTCCATGGAGACATTAGGAGTTCACATTGATCAATCAATGGTGATGCTCCCCTTCTGATCTACAACAGCATGCCTGTTCATTCTCTGTCTTCTATGCTCCTTTAAAGAATGTTGATGTATTCCGCAGACCTCTTTCTGTTGATGGAAAATTTCAGCGCAATCATCCCACAACTCCCATTCCTCGCTCTCCAAGTCCCGTCCAATTAGTCGTGCTGAGATAATTGGCAACGTGTCTCGATTTTTCCTACATTCCCCTGGAAACCTATCGCCGGCCATTCTGTATGCTTCCCCTATTGGTTTCTCAGGGTCAAAAGCTGGAATGGCCGCAAGCCCGGTCGACGAAATCCATGGGACCATTGTCAGACAGGACAATGTAGAATTTAAAGAACGAGCGTCGGCGTCCTCGGTGTACACAGATAAGTTTGTACCTGCAATTTCCCCAACTGTTCTACTAACTATTTATAGTTCCTCAGTGGATCAGCCTAGCACAGCCAAAGTTATCTGGCACCAGATGAACTGTTGTATTTTGAATGTGCCTGCGTCACCAAAAAGTTGACAATGCTACCAAAAGAATAGCCTTACAACGTTGTCTTTGAGATGGGAAACTTGGGGATGATATTAATCTCTGCCTCATTGTGGCCCATAACGGATGCCAACAATAGTGAACAAAAATTACATAGAGCTCACCACTGTAGGGACATGATTGCGGATCAAACGTAGCAATTCTTTGGTTGCATCAATCGACAGCCAATCACCTTCTCTCTCAGCAACGCCAAGAGCCTCTACCTCTAAGCACTTCATAGTGAGCAGGAACATAGATTTCAGCTTAATTCCAAGTTGATTGAAGGTGATATCGTTGACTCAAGAAAAAGGGATGTGCTGCATATGCTTATAAGGATGAGGTGTCTCTGGTGTTTCTGACTTGATCCACTTACTGGAACAACCTGCAACTTTGCTGCCAGTTTCCACAGGGAAGGGATGAGTTCTGGGAGTAACTCTTCCTTTGTCTTGTCCAAACTCTCCTGAAAAGCAGCTAAGGCAAGGAGCAGCCTACTTGAGTTTTCAGCTGTGAGGTCTGAGATCTTTCATTTCTTGTGAGACGTGTGGATGAGGCAGGGTATAGAGTCACACTGCATGATATCTCAGGCTCAGAGGCATCACAAAAGCTTAAGTAACTCCAGTGCCCTGGACGTAGGGTATTACTGCTAAGGTCCTAATCGTCGGGAGCTTGAAAATCAAACCGAAATAAATAAAGAAACCGAGGTGTGCAGGACAGCATGCGTGTAGCCGCCAAACCGCCAGCGCTCCATGCTTTAAACGTAGAGAGTCAATGCTTTCCCGCCCCCTTCTAAGCACCATCAAAGTGTTCTCTGCTCCCCCTTAGTCGACCTGCAGCTGCTCTCAGGTGTGATGGGTCTGTGGGCATCCTATGCAGGGCCTAGTCCTTCATGCACTGCTGTGCCACAAGAGGTCCAGTCCCCAATGCTTCTTTCCTAGTCTTTCGCCAATCACTGCTGAATGCCTAAGCACTGGGTCGGTGCAAGCTCAGCGACATCTCACCCCACCCCTTCCCTCTTCCTGCCCCTTGCAGTGTACTTTTCGCGTGCTGGTCCTCATTATCAAGGCGTTCCCCTATTCCCCCCTTAGCTAATTAGCTATAGCCGCCCTCAAGAAGGGGATAGGCCGCAGTGCACTCTCGTTTTTCCATCGCTCACATAAGCATCGCATCCATTCCAACAGGACTGCTCATCATGGAAAAGGAGGCCGCTGCTGATGACATCACTGTTGAGTAACTTTTGACCCCTTTCATGCACATGGGGGCTTAATTCTCCCTTCCAGCATGCTTTGTTAAAGCTTGCAGAAGATGGCTGCAGCTATGTGCAGAGGGTGGCCCAGACAGTAAGGCTTCAGGTATATCCAGGTGCTATGCAGGCCAATGCAGATCATTCTGCAAGGCCCTTGACCTTTCAGTGGCTAACAAGAACAAGAGGCTAGCCCAAGAATTGCATCGAGAGACATAGGCCCACTTTGCTTTTCAAGGACTTTTTAACACTGCAGCCTTCAAGGCAGAGGCTTTGAAAGGCCTTGAAGGCAAGGTGCAGCAAGTCGAAAAAATAGAGCAGTTATATCTGGTTTGCCCTCATTCGCACCAGTGGATGCCTTCTCACCAGCCAGCAGGAATATTTCCCCGAGGCACATAGCTCAAAGGAGGCAGAGTCCTTAAAGCTCACTTTTCTCAGATTAGTGGGCATTCTTGTTCGCGGAATTGAACAAGCAGGGTTTGGGGGTGTTTGCATGGAGCAGGAGGTGGCTATATTGCGGGACTGCATGAGTGCCATTCGAGCCAGACTCCAGATGCTAGAGGCAATGTAAAAGCCAGCCGCCTTTGAAGTGCATGCTACGCATGTCGCATTCTGCGTGATGTGCAAGCCGGTATCTTGCTTACCCTGTAGAGCTTCATGCAGAAGCAAGGCCACCCAGACATGATTGAAATCGCTACGAATGAAGGTCATGGTTGCTCAGAATGTTGAAACTGACCTTGGCATTACCAACAGAGTGAGGGGTACCATTGCAGCTGAATGTGAGTCACCCGCACCCTTGTTGCATGCATTCTTCACCTCAGTGAGCAACAACACGCTTGTATGGCCCCTTGACGCTGGAACCCTTGCTTGATCACCATCATGAGGGTAACTGGCTTGCTACAGGGTTACAAGACCGCTGCGATTTGGCTCTAGAATAAGTGACAGACATTGAAGTGGGGTCAGTCTCCTGATGAGACACCAGATGGGACCTCGGGACAACTGAGGGCAGACTCTTGTCTGCAGGCTGCGTCGCCTCCATCGCATAATGCCACACTGGGTGTGTCTGAGGTGAATTTTTGAAACGAAAAGGCCCAGGGAGGGATTCAATTCAATCATGGCCTAGGCAATTGTCAAAATCAAGCCTTTGCTTCGCTCTCTGAATGCGCTGACACCAAGGTCACGAACCTGGGTCAAACTCAGATTCATCTGTCCATATGTGACCTCGTCAACCTCACACACACCTGGGCAATGCAGTTCAAAGATCCCGAAGAATCCATTACCCCAGTTGGCGAACCTGCATTTCAGACGTCGTGCTGTGGTTGTCGCCAGCGAAAACTGCAAGATGCAGCCTACGCCTTTCCCCACCATGTTGGGGCCTAACATGGACCCCTAGGAGGTCGGCGGCACAGAGTCCATCACGAGTTTTAGGACCAGTTTGGCATATCAAAGGTGAAACTGGGTGTGGCACTGCAGATCACCAGGCGGATGCATCTTTTTATGATCAAACATCCCCAACTCCCGGGATCCTGATTTTCTCAGCCAGAATCCCTCTGCTATTTGCATAAAATTTATTTGCCTGGGCTCCATGCAGCCTACGCCAGGGTAAGTGGCCTGTATATTGGTAGTAACCTGTGTAACAACGTCCTGCTACATATGCAGGTGCACACACCACCCCTGAGACCAGAAAACGGGCAATGAAGCGCTATTGGGGGTTGGACGACATCTTGAGCCCACCATCTTCTGTGAGACCTTGCAGTGAGGGTGATGCGATGGCTCGCCTACGAGGTCGACCCAGGTTTTCACTCCAGGGGTGACTTTCCTGGGGGCGCTCATCCTGGAGTCTCTTCTCAAGGTTTCTCCGAGCTCTCCATATGAGCTCCTTCACCCCATTAGACAGTGGCAGTCGCTCCAGATCTTGGAGGAATTTTCGAAACTTCACAATGTCTGCCTTTAGCCCCAATATCTTTAGGGAGCGGTTGCTCCGTTTGCCATCCTTGATGGTCTCAAGGTAAGTTCAGGGAAAAATCAGATTTCCGCGGGCTTGCTTTATAGAGAATGCACTTAGTGCTTGCCATACCACCCCAGGGATGGCAGGGGGTCCTGGCTCTTCAGGAGGCTCAGGCCACAATTTATCTGGGACAGGCCTCCATAGGAAACGAAAAAGTGAGTGGGTGGAAAACTCACCAGCGTAATGGCAAGATCAGATGTCATGCACACTGGAGGTGAGATCAGCCTGCTTAATAGGTTTAGCCCCCCATCTGCATATGGGTGCTTCAGGGGACCAGACGAGTAGCTGCGAATGACAAAAGCAAAAATAAAATGCCCTTATCCAACCTGGTGCTTTAGGGTTCCATACAGGGGCTGATGGGGAGACTATGTGGTGGACTGCATTGAGCATTGCCAGGCCGCAGGAATGCGAATCTTTCTGCTGCAGCCAGCCTGCAGATGGCTTGACAATCCAGGTTGAATTTGGCACTGCAGTATTTAAGCTTTCCATGACGCTGCTCTCAAGCTCCCTCCACAGTATAGTTCCCACCAAAGAGTTGTAGATTTCCACTGTGTGGTCCTTGACGTCTGCCGAGATTGCTACCCAATGACTGTGGCTGCAATGCAGAAATACCAGGTGGCGCGTGTTGCCTGTTTGAAGCACTGATTTGAGGGCTGGACGCTCCCTGGCGGATTTATACCTTTCATGCCAAAAAGTATCCAAGACAAGCGTATCTGGCCCAGCCTGCATGATCTCAGGGCTGAGTTTGGTGCCCATGTGCTGGAGGACACAGTCAACCTCTTTATCCGAGAGCCATTGGAAGGAAAGAAGTGCAGATGAAAGCTGGGCAGTGGTTATGCCAAAACTGCAGACTAACATGTGGGAAAGTGTGCTGGATGAAGAGGTGAGGATTTCCTCAACTAGCTGCCAGTTGGGAAAGGGCCAAGATTCCTCCGCTGTGTAGGCAAGGATCCATAGATGCTGCGGACTGAGCGGACCTAGGGAGGTAGCTTTTTCCGAGTCAGGGCCAAAGGCCGATTTTGGGGTGGTTTCAGAGCGTATACCCACAGATGAAGGGGCCATGAGTTTGCATTCCAAGGGAAGCACCTGTGGCAGTATTTCCAAGTCGAAGGTATAGCTGGGGCTCAGCTCGGGGGTGTTGAAGTGAAAGTCGTCGGCTGCACAGGAGGCCTGGAAGCTGCTGCATCCAAGATTGCATTCGGATGTGAAGCTGGCAGGTCCGCCTGTATTGCATGCTCTTGGATATTCAAGAGTGTCCGATCTGCGCCAGCTGGGAAGTCAGGAAAGGCAGCCACAAATACAATGTTAACAAACTGCAGTGCCTCCATAGCATCTTCTGACAGTGGGGGCCTTCTCTGCATGAGCACGTCAAGCCGAAAAATGAGGGCATTTCATTCTAGAATGAGGTCTTCCATTTTTTAGAATAGGAAGCAACGCAGCGGGAACAGCATCGAGCCAGATCTCAGTGACCCTCAGCCGTGAAACGAGGGAGCTAAATGACAGGCCGACGGGGTGGGTTGGACGGTTGGCGGTGGTTAGGGGGCAGGCGGTAATATGATGTGGGATTGCATAGCTCATGATCCACACATGAGCACACATGACCATGCTTTGGGGATGATCAGTTCCTCAATTTGAACCTGCAGTGACTCAACCTGAGTGGAGCAAAACTAGCCTCAAACCAAACGCTCCAGTAGGCCTTTCCAATTTGGGTCACCTTCGTGGCCTTCCACTTCCTGGAACACCTGGAAACATTTGATAGGCGATGAGGGCATCGAGTTGCACTGATCACTGTAGCTGATTATTTCAAATTCTTTTGACATGGGAATAAAACTTCAATAGATAATTGATGGCCAACTACACCGGGCCCAACGGGCTAATGACACCTCTACTCACTGCAATCTACATTTCATCCAATCAGTCTCCCCTAGCATGCAAGATGCCCACCCCAACTACAGTTTAGATGATGAAGACCACAATTATAGCCCCTTCTCATCAGTCCCACCCACATCCTCCCTCTTGTTCAATTCAGATTCCATGCACAGCGAACCTACAAATCCGCCGATTCAAACTGCATGAACACACTCGCTGTGGGAGCGGCTGACGCCTGGCACTGCCCATCAGAAAGCACTCGATGCCCCCAACTACTTGGATACAATCAGGCTCAACCTCCCAATATTCCTCAATATACTCAGTCGAGGAAATCAGGCTTGCATGGAAAATAGGAGAATTAGCTGTGAGCAGACATCACTGATGGTCAGCAAGGAGCTTCCTTCTATTCTCGCACATTGGCACAAACCGCCATGACCTCCCGGAAGGATGAGTGCTCTTGCTGAGGGTGCCAGTCATGTCGTTGAGCGATTTGCGCTTGACTATGTCGCATCCACAATCGAGTCAGAGCTGCAGGGAGTGAGTGAGACAACTCTGAAGGCAAAATGAGTGTGCAGAAGGGTCACTTAAACTCACATCACACACCGAGAGGTTCCAAAGAATTTTGAAGCTGAAGATGCTTCCCATGGCAGATCGTGGGAATCTGCAGCTCAAGCACACTTGCGGGAACCTGGGTGGATAAGTGTCGCGATCTTGCTCGGCAGCCGGTTGTTTATATTGCACGGTCTGCTTGCATACCTGTCAGCCTGAATCGCACAGAGATATCCCCAAAATGGGCACCGTTCCCGGGCACAGGCCGAGTGGCTTGGGTGGAATCAACTGGCTTTTTCCATCACAAAGGACATTATTAGCACACATGGGCTGTGAAGGTGCCACCCTAAGTGAACTCACTGCGCTCACACACCTTCATTGCAATCGGGGCATCCTCATCATCTGCTTCTTTGTCGTGAGGGGCGAGTAGAATTTCGCTGCTCGTTGCCAGTGATGCTTCTGGCGGTTTCACTGCTTTACTATGAGCAGACCCCCCAGGCCCTACACCAGCATCATCCTCACCTTCATCGTCATCGCAAGGGGCCATTGGAATCCTGCCGCGTGGTGCCAGTGTAGGCTTCTCAGATTTGGCTGTTTGGCTGCACAGACTCAGCGCGGGAGTTGGGAGCACTCCAATCTGCATTGATTTGCCACCCAATGCTGAGTGCAGGAAACCGGGGCGAGACAAGGGCTGAGTGATGAAAACTAACCGCACGTTGTGCGATGCGTCAGGTTCAATTTTAATGGTGCCATCGTCTGCCGGATGGATTGGAGGGTTACAATCCACGTCGTCGTCAACTGGGTGTGTCGGAATATCGGCAGCTGACTCTTCATCCATTGGATGTGTCGGAATGTCATCATCTGAGTCATCGTCCATCGGATGTGTTGGAATATCACATTCAGTGCCACGATCCACTGGGCGGGGAGCACGTCAAAATCAACAATATCACCCATTTCAAATGACGAGATGCGCCTACATGGCTTCATAGCTGAGCTGCGGGTTGTTTCTAACCGCTCGCGCGTGCTCCCCATTGAAAACAATCTCACTGCAGTTGCCGCGTCGAAAGTCAGGACTCATCAAACTAAATGCACGGAATGTGCACCGCCCTTCTTGAAATGAACCCTGCGGGGGGTGAAATCCGTCAGCGGATGTGTCATGAGTGCAGCAGGGGTAACAGTGCAGGTAAATGTGTCGTGTTTGGGTCACGCTGGAGCAAGGAGTGTTGCGGCATGTCATTCATGCGGGAATTCCGCCGCAGCAACCACGCGTGACATTCCAGGCTTATTGATGGATCGACAGCATGCACATCATGCCACCGCCCCAATTCACCTCAAATTCTCCCTTGCTGCCCCCACAAGCGTCAGAGTTGCCCGCAAACACCTCCGATGCCGATGCTGCCGCCCTCATCCAGCAGTCACATGCCAAGATCCAACTGACAATGAACACGCTGGTCAGGCAGGCTACTAAAGCCAGTTGGCAAGCTGCGATGTGCGAGATCCAGTCTGCTTTGGCACATGCACCTCTTTCACGCTCTCGAACGAGGCTGACCTCCTTCTAGGATGATGTCCGCTGCATCGTGGATGGCGTAGACTACGTTCCAGACCTCATAGTGGCTGCCGACCACTTCTTTTCACTCAAGAATCCCACCAGCAAGTGGCCCAGCTTCCGCGAAATTGCACAATGTCGCCAAGAAGACATCTGCGACCACTCCTGGTATTCTCACCGACGAGGGCTCGCAATTCTGGCCAAGGAGGAGGATGTCGATGTCCCACTGAAGACTGAAGCTGAAAGGAGGTCATCAGACGGCGGCATGCTGCATAAATGGCATGCTAGCTTCCCCGCAACTTCTGGCACACTCGGGTTTCCTCCATCAATGGCGACACAGAACGAGCTCAAAGATACAGCTGTGCCTGACTGCGATGACGAGTTGGACTGGAGAGCATGAAGAAGAGAGGGCAAGAAAAAGGCTAGCATGGCAGAATCAGACGAGGACCCAGGTGTGACGACAGAGTGGACTATAAGGCAGCTATGCGTGGCAACTCCAATCTTCCCTCCCCCTCTGGCTGCTGCCCCTTCCACCCACCCATCCCACCACAACCCACCCTGCGTGACATGCACCACCAAAGGCCAACCTTGCACAGTGAACCCAAGGGGTTATGGTGCTTGCTTGGGATGCGGGCAATGTAAGAAGAAGTGTGAATATGCAGGCCGTCGAGGAAATCCAGGCCACTGCGCGCGCTCTAGTGCGTGGGCTGCATCAGCGGCTGTGACAGCCGCGTCACCCCCACCAGCCACTCAAATGTGCTGTCGATCGCAGCTGTGTAACCCCGCCAAAAAGTCACCCCCCCTCCATGCGAGCTGCACAGCACTTGCAGCCTGTAGATTCACCTCTGGAGAAGGCGGTGCAAGAGGCTCTCAAAGGGCTGTTGGGGGGGATTTTGAGAGAGCTTGAACAAGTGGAGGAAAAGGTGAAGGTGCTTAGAAGGAAGGGTGCTACTGGTCAATTGTAGTTAAATTGTATTCTTTGCGCATAGTACACCAGGGCATTACCTTGTCTACAAGGTCAGCATCCGATTTTTGAGGATGTGGAGTTCTGAGTCTCCTGATCTGAGGGGTGAGCCCCAACCAAAATTAACAAGTGGCTGGTGGCAGTTGGTTGAGGGTGTGCACTCTACATGACCAATTTCACTTGTGGACTTGAGAGAACGAGATGCGACGCCACATAAATGTGTGATGAATCCGTCCATTCGAGCAGACTCTATAATCCTGTGTGGCGAATATTTTCTGATGGCACACGCGAGAGGGTGCACACTGTGTGTTCGGCTGACTGCTTCTGCATAAATGTGATGGGATACACCATGCAGTGGATATAGTAGGTGAAAATGGTGGAATGCTACTAGATGAAGCCTCAGACAGAACAGCTCACAGAAGCTGCCAGGCGGCACGTTATATCCGAGTCACAGCAAAGAGCAACAAGAAGGAGAGTGGTAGCAGCAGAATGGCGTAGATGGCATGAAATAGAACAGCAGAGACACTCAGCACAGCAGCCGAACAGCCCGAGCATGGCAGCGACTGACAGGAAAGGGTACAATAAAAAGAAAGCAAGGCTCGAAGCAGTGGGAGTGGCAGGCTAGTCTTCTTCAGCATCAGCAGTGGCGGGAGGGGGCTGGTTACTGGCATTTCCTGCTTTCTTCATCTTTGTTGGATGCCATTCGGATATGCCCCTCGCCATAGTTGCATCAAGTAGCGTTAGGACAAATCGATGCCCCATGGCCGGGCGAAGGACGAAGACACACCAGTTCCTTTGCGTGCACGAGAGCCTGGCATTCACCCCATTCCAGCCGCAGGTGTCTGAGCGTCAAGTTCAATGGCGACATGTGCCAACATGGTCGAAATTAGTCCTTTCACTCTGAGTTTTAGATCTGGCTTGACACCAAGTGGCAGAACTGCAGCTCCCTGTCCTTTGGCAAGGCTATGCTGCCCATTCTCTTCAGCTTCCCAGAGAACCTCCATGACGCGAAGGTCAGGGTGCCGTGAAAGGGCGACATTTCTGCTGTGTGAAACAGCTTGAATGCAAAACAACTATGGGGTATCTTCACCATCCCCACCATTTTTGTTGACTGGGGGAAGTTCAGCACCATTTTCGAATGGAAGGATAGGATCAAGAAGGCACCGGAGCTACGGATGTGTGAGCACCAGATTGTTTAGGCTAGGCCTTCGTCATCTTGATCTCGGCGCCCCCAAATGCAGATGAATCGTGGCATGATAAACATGCTGGGGGGAGGTGCTGCTTGTGGCCAATGAACCTCTTAAGCAATGGAAACACAGCAAAAGATAAGCTCAACTGACGGCTGGTGAGGGGCGGTGACGGGAGAGCAGCGACTCAACCACACAGCATCATAGCCAACTCAATGTTTTTTGCGGATTTCTGTAGCTCTGCCACCAATGGGTCAATGAACTGTCCGAGGAGCCACACAACTCTGCAGATGCACTGGTTGAGCCAGGGGGCAAGACCCAATACCAAAGGAAGCAAGTGCATCATGCATGAAATCGCGGACGCATGGGCAGTCGGGGAGGTTGCCAAGATGTGCCGATATTTGCGGATTGAGGGCATGTTAGAAAGCGTCGATCTTGAGGAGGTGAGAAAGCACAGGGTGGTGCTCATATGTTCAACCGCGGCTGACGAAGAGCGTGGTCAGTGCAGCAAAGGGTTCGTCAACAATGCATCTGGTGTGCAGTTGAACATTGATGGCACACAGACTGCGCAGACATCACAGCACTTAGGGTGACGTATTGCTGATGGCCAAGGGAGACGCGGGCAAATCTTGCACAGCACCCATCCGCTCTCCACGCCCCAAATACACACCATCCGATCCGCACTGCCCACCGCGACCCGCTGCCCATCATCACCCCTGCTCCACGCCCCCTTCAACAGCGTGTTTTTGAATCTGGCGGGTGTGCCTTTGGGACACAGTGGATCTGGGCAAGGGAGGGCAAAAAGAGACTTGGCAGCTGGTGCTGCGTCCTGAACTGCAACAAGCACAAACGGAGGTTTGGATTCAAGAGACCTGTATGATGGTACTACATGTACAACACTCTACAAATGAGCAGGGCTGCATTGTGCAACACCCATCGCCTTGTGGACCTTATCTTGCATATACCAAGCAATACACCCGTGATCTCTGTCTGCCTTGGATGCTCCATGCACCAATAGCTTCCCTGAAAATACAACTACTGTTCCAGGCGGGTAGTGCAAATTGAGGAGTAGAGTTGGGAACGCCAGATCAAGGGCACCATAGTTTCCAACAGTTAAGAGCTGATCAAACCATTGCCACTTCCCCATCTGATCAAGGTGATATGCGCTAGATCGGTTGGCCACGACAGATAAGCTGCTGTAAACAGATGGCCAAAGGCAGAGAGCCTTCAGGATGTTAGCAGATTCCACCTTGGATCCGCCTGATGTTGCAAAGCCACCTTTTACCCCAGATGCTGCCTCCCAGAGCTTGATCATGGCCTCCCGCCCAACATCATACATCTCGGGGTGCATGATACTCATGGCAGCAGAGAGATGGGTGTGAATCCCCTTGATGTCCTCCAACCACTGTCTACACTCCCCTCCATTTTGCCTAGGCTTCAATAGCGCTGATGCTTGGGGCGGGCCATTTACAATCTGTGCCAGTGTAAATAAAGCTTGGATTCATGCAGGGAGCTGCTTACGCTTCTCCCCTGCTGAAACCATGCTGGCGAGAGATTAATGCAGCCCTTTACATCTGCATCAGGGTGGAAATGGCTTGTGCACATCCTCCACTTCCGGGGATCTCCGCGCAGCAGGGTAATACTTTGCATGAGGGTTGTTTTCATTCGTGTTACGGCAGTCCATACCCTACCCTGCACAAATTAGTTGCGGGGAAATGCCAACCATGGGTCCACACCCACCTGATTAACCTTGCTGATGGCCCGTGGCAAATACCACACTATGATTTCGCCCATATCTGTGATCAATATGGCTGGCTTTGATAACTGCCAGTGGCTGCCCTCTGCACGGGCCCACTCCTTGTCTGTCGTCTGTGGAGCACGCTCCAAAAATCCATGCACACAGGCGGGTTTCACATTTGGATCGAACTCACCCACCAGAACTGCACAATGCATAAGTGGGGCCATGCTGGCAGGAGAAATGGCTACCTGGATTTTTCTGGGCTGCAATCAGAGCGTCCACCATGCAATCCGCCTCACAAACTATTTCTGCGGGTATCTGGATATGGGGGAGAATGTTGAAGAGACCACTTGGGGGGCCGAATTTTGCAAAGAATCTGCACCGCATGTAGTCAGTAAGCAAATCCATCTGCTCCCATGGGTGACGGATGGAATTGTGAGGCTGATGGTTTTCTGCATCCATAGCAGGCGAAGAAAAGGGCAGTAGATGGCAGCGTGTCAGGCCGCATGAATTCTCACGCAGAACATTTGATCACCATGGCAACCTGCTGCCTTTTTCCAGTGGAAATGGGCATGCATAGCCCGCTGGAGAAGCACACATCAGTACATCCCTGCTGGAGTCAACTGAGAGCGCTCATCGACGGCCTGCAGCACTTGCTTCTTTCATGCGGGTTGGTCACCAGTCCATCCCTTCTCTTCTGTCCACATCGCTTGCCTGTGGTTTTACTATGGTCAGCAGTGGCAGCATCCCTTCACCCCCACTGCTCACCTGCGGTTTTACTGCAGTCGGCAGCGGCATCCCCTCGTCCCCACTGCTCGCCTGTAGTTTTACTGCAGCCAGCAGCAGCGGCACCCCCTCCCCATCACTCTCCTGAGGTTCTGCTGCAGTCAGTGGCAGCGGCATCCACTCACTCCCATTGCTCGCCTGCGGTTTTAATGCAGTTGACAGTGGCGAAATCCCCTTTTTCCCATCGCTCGCCTTCGCTTCTACTGCAGTCGGTGGCAGCGGCATCTACTCACTCCCACCGCTCTCCTGCAGTTTTAATGCAGTCGACAGCGACGGAATCCCCTCACCCCTATCGCTCGCCTGCACGTCTACTGCAGTGGACGGCGGCGGCATCCCCTCGCTCCCCTTGCTCGCCTCCGCTTCTACTGCAGTTGGTGGTGGCGGCATCTACTCGCTCCCATCGCTCGCCTGCAGTTTTAATGCAGTCGACAGTGGTGGAATCCCCTCACCCCCATCGCTCGCCTGCGCTTCTACTGCAGTAGACAGCAGCAGAATCCCCTCGCCTCCATCGCACGCCTGCGCTTCAACTGCAGTAGATGGTGGCAGCATCCCCTTGCTCCCATCGCTCGCCTGCAGCTTTACTGTAGTCAACAGTGGCAGAATCCCCTCACTCCCATCGCCCACCTGCGGTTTTACTGCAGTCGGCGGCGGCGACGTCCCCTTGTTCGCTTGCCTGTTTTTTTACTGCAGTCGTTGTTGGTGGTATCTCTGAGTACAATTGCTCGGCCGGCCATGGTTTCCCAGTGATGTTTGCTCTCTGACCTTTTCTCCATCATCTCACAGCCTTTTGAGGCACAATGCAACTCTCAGCACATTGGGGAAGGGGAGGATGCCATTGGATCATGCGGTTTTGAGCTCGGACTCAGACTCGGACTTGGACTTGGACTCAGACTTGAGCTAGTTTGCACAAACTTAACCTTTTTCTTGGCACTCTATCTACCGCTTAACCCATGGAAGTAGGCTAAACATAACGGCAGACTTGTGAGCAATCTTCCCCGTGCCATTCCCCTCCCATTCTCTAAGCAGTGCTGGTAATGTGTTGGCATTACACAGGTGTGTTTGCAGCTAAACTAAACCAACCACTCACCAGCGATTGCTTGTGGGTCACTCATAACATCACTCATAGTCTCAGTCTCATCTGACGTGTAAAACATCAGACAATTGCCACAATGTCTACGGAAGACCTTGTGACTTCCCGAAACGGGAACACTCCAGCATGGCGGACATACCCTGATAATTTTGTCCGACATCAGGCAAATCAACCAGGGCAGAAATCTTGCTCTTCTTGAGGACAGACGGTGCGCCAATGCCTGACCTTTCTAAAATGAATGGTGATCCAAATGCTCCACCAGAAACAACAACCAACTTGGCGGCCTTCACGGTGACAAGTTCACCGCTGGCCCCTGGGCATGATATCGCATCTGACATATACTTGATACTGATTGCACGCCCATTCCTATCCTCTGCATGCGTCAGTTCACTCATGATGATTTCAGGTGTAACGCACTTGATAATGACGCGTTTCACACGCTTGCCAACCATAATCGCTACATTTGGATTTCCAGAATGTGGATAGAGGTATCAGGAAGCAGCATCGCTTCGCTTGATATATCTTCGGTGAGTGATGATTAGCTAGCGAGTATTTCTCGTCTTTCCGATGAGCGCTTACTTGTAAGCCAGCTAGCAGAAGCAGAGAACAGCCACATTCACTACTGACCAAATAAAATGAGCTAAAAACACCCATGCTATACGTATTTGTGGTCCTGAAATTGTTATTGTCGTCAACCACTGGATGGGCTGAATCGTACTGCCTAGCCACGTTCCAGAATTGACTTCCAATTCCAAGGTCAAATCCACCTGCAGATATCTTGATCGGTCCTGAGTAACCATGGGTTGATCTGTCTGATATCGGCATGAACGTTTCGAGCTGGATAGTGGGTTATGAATCCGCTCATTCTGACATCTTGACGTGCTCACTTTTCTAATCAAAGGTAGGACCTCATTGAAGCTCCAGCCTTTGTTACCTAATGTATCCCAATCCTCACAGTCCGATGCGGCACCTCGCACATATATCGTGACTGTATTCAAGAGCAGCATGAATTCTGTAGAACAAGCAAGATAGAATGCAAGCAAGGATGTATACAACTTACAATTAACAGCAGAGCCACCGCCCATGCTTCGGCCACATGGAACAACAGCAGCACATCCGTTGAGGTGTGGGCTTGGTTTGGCAACATGGAAGGAGACGGTAGTGCTGTTCGGCGCAAGGTTCTCAAGATATCTGCAAGGTTGGACATGGCGGGGGAGATCACGCGAGTGCTGGCCACTTTCGACAATGAGGATCTTGAGAGTAGGGTCAGCAGCAGCTAATCTTCCTGTGGTGCCACACATAGTTGTTCCCCCTGACGTTACAGTGAGGAGAGTTCACACAAACGAGAAACAGACAAACATGCCTCTGGCAAAAATGATGTTGAATTCTGGGGACATGATAGAGGAAATTCCAAATAGTGAACAGGCACAAGTCGGACAACTAAAGGAGAGGTCAACACGGTGATGAACCTGTGGGACAAGAGAATATACATATGCTTCCTTGCGCCAAGAAGCAGATAAAGGGGGAGCTTGCTGACATCATCACATTGACGAGTGCGGATATTGTCCTAGGATACATGTACTTATTCTATAAGTCGTAAGCCAACACAGCACCCCAAAGTCCAAATCCAAGTAGGTCCAGAACATTTGGCATGGCACGTATAAACTTATCTGACGGGCCAGCCTTCCAGATTGGTCTGCCTATGATGTGATTTCAAATAGCAGCAAGCATGATTGAAAGGACCTTCTGGCTACCCGGTTGTTCCCCCCTTAACGTACAACTGACGCCTGGTACAAGTTTGCACAGCAAGTAGTGCGACATGTCTCTCCATCTGTTGCTCACAAATCAGTGTCCTATCCACAATGAGCAGTCTCGTACCTGAGCTCACTAATTCCTACAAGCGTGCCCATTTACAATGTGCGAATGGACTTTCAGTTCGGACTCGACTGTATCCAAACTGGTCAAATTACAGTGACCAAGAATATATACCACAGTAGATATATGAATATGGCCAGCCATGGAAAGGCGGTCTTCTTAGCCAAGCCCAAGATCGCTGGTGCTGCACACTATGCCAGACTGAAGGGACTAGGTGACGTGATGCTGTTGGGGCTTGGTGTACAGCGATTGTGGAGCCCTGCAATGTAAGCTGACTTTTTCTTAGAGACACTACTATAACCGTCAGGAGATATCATTAAGAATACAGTCTACCAAACATATGGAAAAATTCTTGCAGGAACTTCTGTCATATATTGCCAATATTCAGCCCTAATGGCGTCGTCTTTCTGAATCAGACTCTCCTATAATCACCATCCGTCAGCATGAAAGCAGGTGATCAAACTAGGAAATGCACTTCAATCTGCATCTTGACTGCAAATGCAAATGCTGTGCCACCCAAGGCTACGAGGGGTACATATGACCAAAACATGATAGACCACAATGCCTCCTGTAAGAGGACTGAACTATGTAGGTTCATTTCATGTCAGAACACTGCAGATTTACCATCTGAGCATGATTTACCTGTACTCTGGGTGGCGGACCCATGCATACGGGCTGGTCTTGACAACCCTGGGCTTTTCATGATGCTATTTGGGGGTGAAATCCAAGTAAGGCAACAGCTTATCTCCAATACCCACCCCGATGGTATGCCACTGGTCCCCTAAATGTTTGAATACACAGTCCTCAAAGCTTCTGAGGGTAAGACTGGTGGCGCAAGCCACCACCCTCGACATGTTCCTCCATGTCGGGTCGAGCATCTCAGCTGAAAAAGCAAACCTTGCCATCCACTCCGGTGGTTTGAACCGATTGAGCACCAATGTGCTAACATAAATCAGGGGTGGAAGCAAAATAGCAAGCCCGTGGATCGGAGTGATGATGCGTCCCAAGAACATAGATGGTATGAATTCTGGTCGAACGCGTCAGCCTTAGGACTCGGAGATGTCAACGAGATCTTTGATTTTGGCGATGTTGTACTGGATATAATCTGCAGTACTCAGAACAATGAGCACTTCGAGGCATTGGGGAGAAGGGGCAGGGAACTTTAGACCTGTGATGTGCATGCTTGAGCCATGTGGATGAGCAACAAGGAGGTTCCGGAAGAATGTGGGGCATGTGCCATGCCAAGTCTGCAAACTTTTAAGTTTCGAATCGAAGAGTCTGGTGCAGTACTCACCGCCTGCAGTGCAACTGACGAGAGCTTGACAAAGATCAACTAATCGATAGATCAGCGGATTACTTTGCAAGTCAGCTGAAACACGTACACATCACTGCTTCACTGCAAGGTTGTCTTTCCAGAGTCGTTCTAGACTCCTCACCGGGATTCCAGGTACCTTTGCGATGTCGTCCTGCCATTCAAGAGCTCCATGGCCCACGTTTTCAGGCCTATGGATAGAGATCGGTTGCCCATCGGTCATATTGTACACGTTGATCGACAATTGAACTGGTTTGCTAAGGGTGAGTTCATGATTTTCTCAAGGAGACTGTTGAATTTTTTGAACACCAATTTGGTGAACGACATCATTTTCAGAAACAACTGATACTGGCACCCCCAGGCTGAACACACATCTCTAACATGAGGCATTTGGAAGCCTGCCGTGACCGATGACGGGATCACTGAGACGAGCAGTCGAACAGAACTGGATCACGCTCTATACAGGCTACTACAACGTACTGGTACAAGGGGATCTCTACCGTCTATGAGGTGAGACGAGTAGATGTATCATGCACGTGACTGTATAATGTCAATGGAACACATTCTCAGGTGGCTGTACTACAGCGCTAGTTGAACATCACAAAATTGGTCAAATTCCGCTGAGGCCTGATAAGGTAATAGCAAGTCACGGCCCCCTTGCCGACGTGGCAACATATGCTATGATGTCGTTTGTGCTCGTCACATGCGTTCAAGCACACGATCGTCTTCTGACGATGTCGTCCCTCCTATGGTGGGCACATATATTCTCCCTGACAATCCTATTTGTATAGATAGCCAAATATATTTGATGCACAAAGTAACCATGCCTTTAAGTAGCTCCTACAGTAAGCGCATTTTCCGTTCGTTCTGCTTAATACTAGCTCCATCACAGAAATCTGAGCGTGCGCGCTTTCGGTCTGATGTGTTGCACAGCTTCTTCAGCCTGTTCTTGGAGTTCTCATCACCTCCCAATGGTGCTGATGCATTTGTCTCATGCGCTGGTAAGTACAGTGTTGCAGCTCGCCACTACTCTCTTCTTCCCCTCGAGCTTGACACTTGGGGGTCTGTCCTGTCGTTGTGCAGCTCTGTCAGGTGGTAAGGGTGGTGCTGAAGGGTCTGGCTGTAGTCCAGGTGCATCATGATCATTCATCGAGGTGTGCTGATGTGCTTCTTTGTCTGCCAATGCCGTTTGTGCATGCGCTGTCGTGCTCTCTCTTGATGTCTTCAACACCCTCGCCTCAACCCTCACCTTGCCACCTTGCCCTCTCGTGCCCTTAGCATCGTCAGGTGGCTCTGTAGGTCCATCTGGACAGTATTCATCATCGCCCGTCGCGTCTGCAGGGTCCTCTGATGGTCTTGGTGGATCTGTCATCTCCGTCTCAGATGAATGGTGGAGTGATGCGCTTCATGCGCTCATGCTCATCTTCATCAGCCAGTCCGTCTCGCGTGCGGTCAGCTCAGTGCTGCCACTGCTCATCTGGCCTTGCACTCCCCCTCGAGTGACATGCTCTGGGATGTGGTGTCGTGGTGGTGGTGCCATCGCCATAGATGGCCTTGGGTGTGGTATCTTGGCAGTGGTGCGATGTGCCCACTCCTGGGACTCTCATGCACGCGTTTTCGTGCCGCGGTCTGCTGTCAATGCTCTTGGTGCATCTGGCTACCTGTGTGCTGTTGCGTACGGCTGTCGTTGTGCTGTTGTGCCTTCGTGGGCTGACTGTATGCACACCACGTTGCCTGTGGTGGCTCGGTTGATGCCCATCGGTGCCGTCTGCGTGTGGTCGACTTCGTTGTCACTACCTGTGCCTGTCCTGACCTTCTCAACTCCTTCTCCAGCTCAGTGCCTAGCTCCGTCCTCGGGTGGCATGTCTGGTAGGTCGCGTGAACTGTCCGCTAGAGCTATTGGCTCAGCACGTTCGCTGTGGATCATGGTGTCATTAGCAGTCTCTTTGTGGATCATGGTGTCATTAGCAGTCTCTTTGTGGATCTGTCGACGTGCCATTTGGGGTTCGTGAGGCTGCGTAGTGGCTGCATAATGGCTGCGTAAGGGACTTCCGAGTTGCACGCCTTGCTGCTGACCTCTTCAGATGTCCAGAGTTGCTTGGCTACTTGCAATCTCCAGCGCGTTAGGCATAGCCGTTCACAGATGTTGTTGGGAATTTGGTCCACTTTGATAATAGCTAGTACTGTAGCATAGTCGGATGCCGATGTAGCATGTTTTGCTTCTCGTAGTAGTCCGACCAGTCATTCCCGTTAGGGCAACTTTGGTAGATCGATTGCCATCTTACTAGTAATTCATATAGTGAGAATAGACTTGAAGAGCTTTCGGTGTGTCGGCATAGTCCGAGGAGTTCAATCTCCGCACATATAATCTGATTGTTTGATCTCCGCTCTTAGCTCCTGAATGTTGCATTCAAGTCTTGCTCTCATTCCTCTATACACCATGACCGTGACGAACAGCTTGAAGCCCAGTACCCCAACTTGGAGTGGTACACTCTTCCTCGTGCCTGAGATGTTACTCACACCACTCCATCACACCACAATCAGGCATCGTCAGCCTGGGCCAGGGGCTGGGCAGCAGGAACGAGTACGGCAAGTCCTATTGGAAGAATCCTCGTGAACTCAAACAAGCACCTTGCTGATGGAGTATGCTGAGAGACAAAGTCAAGTAAGTGCTCTCTCAATGCAGTCTGTAAGTGACATGATGCTATTCTGACCCACGCCCTAGGATTAGTTTTAACTATCGGATGGATGCAAGCAAGTTGCACAATATATGCACCTCGGTAAGTCGGTACATGCACATATACTGTATCTAACTAACCCCCTGTATTTAGATTATGCTTCTATCACTGTAACTCTTAGGGTAGGGCTTGTACGCTTCATTTTGATTGTCTCCATTCCCTCACACTGACACTATTACCTTGTCACCATTGTCAGTTTCTTGATAGACTCATTGTACGATACTGTCGGATAGATTCATTAAAGCAAAATGTCAAGGAATAGATCAGTTGTCGTATGATATATTACAATGGAGTGATTGAAATGAATATCATCGCTGTCGAGTAATATCAGGCCTTGGCTTCATGACATTCACGACAAAAGCTGTCGATTCTATGACAGTCGAGCGTTAAGTGAGTTTTTTTGTATGCAGATATATCTACACCAAGACTTCAGCGGGCACGCTGGGTTTGACAGGGGTTATATCTGCATATATCCATATCTCAAAATTTGACAAACTTTGTGATGAAGTATGTAACTCTATGGCGGGGGCAATCCATGGCCCTGAGCACTGAGCACCCACTGCTACAAAGCAAACCACCACCACTGAACTAGATTGACGACACTCCAATTGCGCTCTCTCAAGTGCGATGAATGGTTTGTGTTGGCAGCGATACGCAGCGTCACTAACACAGCAAACTATTGAAAATGTCCAACGTCCGCAAAGCACTGGTAAGTCTTCTGATTGACCCTCACGAGCCCGCCTTTGTCTTGACCCTCTGAATCTCTCAGTGGCAGACTAGTGAGGGGAAACTGGTCGAGGTTGACCAGCGCACATTGGTTCACAAAGTACTCACACACTATCCAGGTGAGTTTACTCGTAAAAGGGCCATTCATTTTAAATCTCTCGCTGTCAATTTTCCTGATATCTTCATCATCTCAGTATTCCGAGAACTGCTTCAGAACTGCGACGATGCCCAATCTTCCACCATCGAGATTCACTTCGAGAGTGCCATGTCAAGGGAGGCGGACAATGGTCCACTGGTTCCACTCAATGTAGGACATTCCGACCTGAGTGTGTGTTCTGGCACTATCGACCTGATTCTATTTTCTATTCAGGTTGTCCAATGGACCTCCAAGAACGATGGGAAATTGTTCACACCGGAGGATTGGATCCAACTCACGAAGATCGGTGCGTCATATACTACCTCCCGAAACACAGACTTTCATACAACCTATTTCGTACAGCCATGGGTAATCCCGACCCAGCGAAAGTCGGTGCATTTGATGTTGGTGAGTCGTTTGATTGCTCTGGAAGTAACAGTCTACTGAATATTCTCCGGCAGGTTTTTACAGTTTGTTTCCAGTGACCGACCACCCACTCGTGTCTTCTGGAGGTAGGTCAGGTTCACCTTTCGGTATGAAGTTGGTATGAAGAAAGTTGAAGGGTACGCGACGGAGTTCTACTGGAAGGATGAAACAAATCGGATAAGGAGACCACTGAGTTCACCGGTCTACATCCTCATCCAGACATTAGCTATATGCCCATCAAGGAGATCTCCCTTCAGAGGAAACACCGTCCCCATGGACAATATTTGTGATTCCGCTATGAGAGCCTGGCCCGATGCCAGAAGCAATCAATTTAATGCAATTTCTCATGACATCTATCACATTTATGGTACACCTCAAGAGTGTAGCAGTTTTTCTCGATGGAGTTTGCATCGGGTGCATCGAGGAGACACCAAAACTCGCTGAAATCATCGGTCTTCCTGGTGCATTGAACCACTTTAGCCTCTTGGAGACGATGGCTGTAAATCAGCTCCAACCCCATCGTAGGTCTCACTCAGGCTGTAAATTGCTTGTTCTGACTATGGCATCGAACCAGGATTCACAATTCAAGCTAATACTCTGATTGAGGTTCAGGAAACATTGTCCTTAGAAGTTCCTTCTTTCTCTGGGCAGTGTGACTTGTCCCCTGAGAGTCAATTACTGCTACCTCAGCTCGACACTGCCTCTCTCAGATTGCGAACTGGGGATCCTACATGTCTTGATACAGTCGAACTAGATCTGACCGTGTTTTGTGTAGAGGTGGATGTCAAGGTGACTGGGAAGCTCTCAAGAGAACTACTTCGGTGTACAACTAAGAAGCCACCTTCTCAGCTTGAATACAGCTTGGTTTATGTGTGTACTTTTGGCTCGTTTACTTGGTCTTAGGACTTACAGATAAGCCATGTTTAGACTGGGAAAGACGATTATGATCGAGGCTTGGCTCAGGAGTGCCAGCCTCTCATGTCTATATTCCAAGGGCTTCGTGCAGATCTGAATAAGTCTGTAATCTTGGTACTAGCTACAAACATTTTTACTGATCCGAAACTAGGGCATTGCAGCCGAGGATCTTCATTGTTCGTGGACCACTCCCTGTCCTTCCGGATTTGTTGACGTCTTTTCCAGGGCCACCCCACCAGTCAAACTACAGGCATTGGTGGTCACATGGTATCTCACTTTATACCTACTGTTGAGCGTGAATCGATAGATCTCGTGTAAGCCATTTCTCTGAATGTGGTGGAGTGCAAGTGCTTATTTGGATCTCAAGTGATAAAAATGTTGCTGGTATGTACCTTGATTCATCCCAGAGAGATGGATGTTAATCCTCGGTGACTCGCCTAGTCTGGAATCGCGAGTTATTGTATGTTGGAGGCTTACTGTCTCATACCGTTTATGAGCTAGAGCTCTCCGCCATCGAAGCCTCATGGGAAGAGTCAGCTGAATCCAGGAATGCTTTACTCGGGTGGTTCATTCACATTCTCAAATTCTTCACCTTTCACCACTCCACGCCCTTGGCAGAACATTGCACAGCTACTACAGGATGCATTCTATAAATGTTCCACCTCACCCCTAAAGCTTCTCTCTTCCACTGGTGTCCGCTATGCTTCAGATATCAGATCATTCGACCAACTCTGTGCCAAGTTCCTAAAGGATGTGCCCATGTTTTCACCAGATGTCACCGATGTATGTAGGAGAGGGCATCACCAAGGGGTTGCCGGACGAGCACAAAATCCGAACCATAACACTCTCGGATGTATTACAGGATCTGTGTGGGCATAGTCTCGATGAAGGGGAGCTTGTTGCCTGTCTTCAATGGCAGATTTGTCAATGCTCTGCTGGAATGCCTGAGCTGTTACAAGCGACCTGCTTTTGGGCTGCAGACAGAACAAGTATCAAATTGCCATCCATATGATACTTTATCGATTCCAGTGGTCCCGGAGCCCATATCTTATCGGATGGACCACTGCCTGCCTCTCTCATGCCCCCCCGAAATAACAAAACAGTTCGCTCCCACAAGCCTTGCGAGTTTTGGCTGGCAAGGGTTCACAATTGCAGACTGGTTATGATACATCTCTCGGCTAGAGATCAGATCGGCTAATCCGAGATATGACTTTGTTCAATCGGTCGACTGGGCCGAGTCTGTCTTGCACTCTATTTCATCCGCATGGTCAACCTTGGAGGAGCTGCGCCATCTGGCCAAGTCGGTATTCACAAACGAGAAGCGTATTCCAACGATGCATGGCCTATGTAGACCAGAGGACTTATATCATCCCAGCTCAAATAAACCTGCGTTTGACAGTCTACATCTTCCGGTAGTCTGGTTCCCTTCAGGTCGTCAAATCACTGCAGAGATGGAGCAGTTCCTTATAGCTTTAGGAGCTTGACAACGTCTTCCCCCTCAACTTCTTTTGACACAGTAAGCTGATACTTGGCTTTCTTGCTCTGTCTGTTTGCTCAGTCAATGCATGCCAGGATGGTAGAAATGGAAAAGTGGAAAACTACCAATCTCATCAACTATCTCGTTCAAGTAGTTGATGCCCTTAGCCCGGCAGATATCGCCGAGTTGAAATCGTACAATGCATTTTCCAAGGAGGGTGCCCAGGCCGGAAATGGCAGGATCCGTTTTCGTGCAGATGAGCTCTACCCGCCAAATAGATAGCTTCCGACAGCTTCATTTGCCACTGATTGAGCGGAGGGAGAGGTCAGAATAGGAGGACATGGCCCCTGACAGTGGATTACTAATTTCGTGCTCGGAGTTTCACTAACACCTTATTGTAAAGCTGAACTGTTGTATCACCTCAGTCTACATCACTTTCCTTCCTTGGACGAGATCATGAACCTGTGTTTACAGGATACTCCAGTCGGGACAAGCACCTTCGACTACCTGTGTACCAACCTTCAATCGGTATACTCTGGTTACAGTCCTGACAAATTTCGGGATACCCCATTTGTACGAGCAGAGAATACCAGTGGACCCCATCTGGAGACGTTGAGAAAGGTAATGAAGTTTTCTTAACCCTCGAAATTTATCGCCTCCAACCTTTGGCTTCAGTTATTCCTGGACAGTCAGTGGAAAATGTTGGATTTAGGATTCCATATTTGGTATTGCCTCTTACATAAGCAGTACTTACATCGGACCATTTACCTTTAGTCTTACTTAGTGACTTACTGAGTATTCTACAGGTACCTACTATTCTAATATCACAGTGACTTACTGAGTATTCTACAGGTTATGAGCCCTGGTGCTTCTCAGTGACCACAAGAGTTCACTCACTCAGGCTTGGAGAAATGCCTTACTCGACACGAGCCAAGAACGGCAAGAAATTTCTCGTTCCGGACCTTGCGGCAAACGGGCGGAATTGGTTAGATTACCGCGAGAAGCTTTTTCAAGCAGCGGAAGTACAAGATTTACTTGGACTACTCGATGGGACCAAAACGAAGCCAAACAGGCCATGGGACCCGTGGCGCACAGCCGCGTGGATGCGCGACGACACGGAAGCGCAGTACATGCTGGTGACGACCACCCCACCATCCATTTGGGACCACATCCATTTGACCACAGCCCATGACTTTTTCGACTACCTAAGCAACTTATTCAACAAGCTGACTAATCCAGCGCCACGAGTGGCTGCGCGGGTACCTACAACATACCGCGGGACCTGTCAGAAGTGCGGCAAGCGCGGCCACAAGGCGTGCGAGTGCGAAGGAGTCGATATCAAGTCCAGAAGCGCCAAGGTTGAAGGTCGGCACGACAAGAAGCGTTGTGAGCTGAAACGAGAGGGCGAGAAGCCACGCGGGAGAGTCGACGAAGGCACAGCCACAGCAAGTGGACCGGGCATGGAGACCACGGACCAAAGCGCTGATGGCGTAGGCCTCGCGACCCCGGCGAGCAGCTCAACAGCAGGTCGGGAAGTCGACAACAAGACCGTCGACACGACGAACCCGAACGCAACACGCGCCGAGCCATCAGAGCCGACGGACGTGCTGCGCAACCCACAGGACCAGCCGCTCGAGGTACGAGCAGGCGGACAGGTCGAAACGGCCAACGAATGAGCCGAAATGACAGGCGAAGAGGGCGGTGAGATGGCTGAGGCGAGTGGGCAAGTGACTGGAGCCAGGAGAGCTACCAGCGAGGGACCCGCTGCACGGAGCAGCTGAGACAATCGTGGCGACACCGATGTCGACCACGCGCACACCAAGCCCAAGGGGACCTGCAAGGACGCTGTGGAACGGGTTAGCGACGAGGAACGGAGTCGAGTGCACGAGCACGTTGACAACGAAGACGGTCGGGTGGAGACGTCCGAAGACGAGACCACCACGACAACATCGCGCGCACCCCAGAGCATGCCGCTCGAGGGGGAGCACGCAGGTCAGACGAGCGGCAGCAGGGAGCTGACCGCGCATGAAACGGACTGGCCAACGAACACCAGTGCGAGCACACGAAGTGCGTCGCGCATCCACCCTGACGGAGACGCAGAGTCGACGAACGCACCCAGACCATCAGACGACACTGGGGATGCGACAGGCGACAATGAGCATCGTCCTGACGCACCCACAGAGCCGCCTGACCAGCCAGTGGGCACGAGAGGTCGAGGTGGCGAGGTGCGGGTCGAGACGAGGGTGTCGGGGACATCGAGAGGTGCCGAGGAAGGTGTGGGCAGCGACGACGACGACGGACGTCGAGCTGGGAAGCCCGACGAATCACCTACCAGGTCGCAAGTCGAACCACAAGACTGCGGTGGCGTCCAAGTCGAGCCAGAGAGCAAGACCGGCGAAGTCGATCCAAGTGAATGTGTCGTGCATCGAAGCGCAGACGCAGTGGACGACGGGGAGGCGGCAGAGGAAGCGCGACAGGTCGAGGGCCCAGGGGAGAGTGCGACGATGCACCGTAGTGCGTCGATCGCGGGGGAGAGAGGAAGTGCGAGTGCACACGTACGACCGACGAAAGCTGACGAAGAAAGCGATCAGCATAGTGAAACGGTCTACAGTGACGTACCAGAGAAACCCCCACAGCCTCCACCACTACGTCCCAGCCCAGCAGATCCATCCGCGCGAGAGAACGGACCCCCGAGCGTCGAGCTCGAGGGGGAGTGGCGAGTATCGACAAGCTGCGACGTCGGACTTACCAGCGCTGATACGGACGCATCGGGAGTGTCGGGACACGATGAGGACGCTAGGAAGCGGCCGAAGAAGCTGCGGAACGCGTTAGAACAAGTCTGCGCTCAGCCAGAACAAAGTGAGGAAGAGTACTCACCAGGTAGACCCCCAGACGAGCCGAGCGCGCCAGACGACGAAGCGGTCGTACCAGGCGACCTCCAGGGCACCCAGGGACGTGCCATAGACGACGGGAACACGCGCGGCGCAGAGACGATCGCATCGTGTCCACATACCGGGTCTGGAGAGTATAGAGGCGAGCTGGGAGATCCGGGAGACGTCGAGGTCGATTCGGGCGGCCAAGAGGTTATAGAAGGCGCCGAATATGATGGAGTACGCACCGTGAGCGACGGGAACACGCGCGTCGTCGAAACGAGCGCGCTGTGTCAAGAAACCAGGCCAGGAGGCCATTTGGGCGATGGAGACGAAGTGGGGAGCGCTGGGAGTGATCGGGAGCGCCGAAACGACGGCAAAGGCGTCGGACATGATGGGAATGGTGACCAGAGGAGTGGCGCAGCGAGCGGCACACGCTACAACTCGAAACGAGTTGGAACACGACCGCTAGCTGGGATCAACACGAATCAGCACACGCGGTACAAGCGCACAACGGCGAACGTACCTAGGCCATCCACAGCACCTACCAACCATCCCAGACGACTCGCCGACCATCCGAACCCACCGCATCGTCGTGGACGACTAAAATCGATCGCTAGAAGGGTTAGCAGGAGCAGACCGACTTACCAAGTCATACGGCCGCGTCGAGGCCGTATTGGGCAGATCGGATGCACTAGAAAGGTTGTATATTAACTCAATATATTGTAGGAGTAGCCGCACATCATGATACGTGAAGACGGTGGCACCGGAGTCGATCGAGGCGAGTGCGCGCACTTCGACAGAGCCACTCTGCAGCCGAGCCACGACTTTCCATATATGGACACCGCTCGAGCGCACCGCGACCACCACCTACGGACATCAATATGGACTACACTACAAGTCATTTATTGAATCTTTTGGTATATTTCTTTTGATCTTACCTTCTATTCTGTTTGGACAAACACTTACAGCTAATAGTTAGCCCCTTGTGTTTGAGGGGGAGTGTTGGATTTAGGATTCCATATTTGGTATTGCCTCTTACATAAGCAGTACTTACATCGGACCATTTACCTTTAGTCTTACTTAGTGACTTACTGAGTATTCTACAGGTACCTACTATTCTAATATCACAGTGACTTACTGAGTATTCTACAGAAAACACTTGGGTTTTCTGTGATACAGCACAAGAATCGGGAAAGGGTCTTTGAAGAACTGGGGGTATAGCGACATCCCCTTCCTTATTGCTTCTTGAAAAGTTGGAGAAAGGACCACCACCCAACAAAGAAATTGCTTGACAATGGTTCGAAATTTTGTCTAATCATGTTTCAAGTACGCAATCTCCTTTCCATTGGTTCTGCAGAGATTTTAATGTTCGTTCAAGACTTTGAACAGAATGAACTTGACAGCCTTTCTCAGTTGCCGATTGTCCCAAAAATCATTTGTGAAGATTGGAAATGGCTGACTCCAGCCCAATGCTATCTGGGAAAGAGTATGAAACATGATTTATATTCGAAGTTGTTTCACTTCGTGAACTTCGGCCCAGGTGCGACCTGATTTTTGGGTGCTTGTGGTGCCAAGAACGAGCCCTCTGAAGAAGATGTCGCAGCGAACCTAGTCGACAACCCCGAAAGGTTTTATAGACTGGCAGGACATAAATGGTAAGAATGGAAATATATCTGGACTACTACTGACTGGGGGATGCAGATTCTTGGAAGAGCTGTGCGATCTCGCTGCCTGGTCCATTCGCATTTCCAGTGTCACTATAAGCAAAATGAGGTCCAAACCTGTTTTGCTTGGTATGTGCATGGATCCAAACGTACGAAAGAATGCCTACTCGCTGTGGAAACCCAGGGAAATTGTCATTGTTGACGATATACACATCTACCAGCTCTTGGATGACTTGATCATTGCCGCACCACGGGATATGCCTCCTGAACTTGAAGGTGAGGATGAATTTGAGCCTTGTAAATGGTGTTACTGATTGAATGTAATAGAGTTTTATGTGTCACTCAGGTACAGACATTTGACCAAAGTCATTCGAGAGCGATGCCACAAGTCTGGTGAAAAGGAAGATATGACAATTTGTTCCGAATTCCGAGCCCTGGTTCCGGAAAGGCTCCACTTATTCCTTCACAATACTCATCCCGGAGCCTCAGTGCTCCATCTTTGTAGCAATGACATCACTGCTAGGGTCTGGGAGCATCTGTCTATCTTTAAAACCTTTGTCGTCAGAAAGAAGGAGACTATAAAAGGCACGTGGGTGTTCGCAAAGTATGAACAGGGAGTGCTACACCTATGGCTTTCCTGCAGTGCAAAGCGAGACGTGTACGAGTAAGTGGTTCCATCATTCTCTCACTCCCAGCTGTTTTGGGTACTCAAGAAGGTAAAAAGACTTGCCATCTCTCTATGTTGGGTCTTCCTCAGTACAGTAAACCCTAGCGATGCCCTACTCCTTATGACTATCCTTTCTGAGGACCTCAACATTTTGCGGCGAAGAGGCTATGAAGGTCAGTTCAGTCTGCCCAAACCAAACAACAGGAGGGTAACACTTATGCTGAAAAATACAGTTCGCCAGGAGAATCTCAATGACTCGGGCTCAAGTGGCACAGCAAACCCATGTAGCTCAACTGCACCAGGGATGTCCAGCTGTTCCTTGACTCGCCTGACGACACAGCACCCCCTAAGGGAATCTGTCCTCGATCCCAAAGCTGCAGCACCCGTCCTACCCACTGCAAGCCATTCCCGGTTACTTAGAGGGAGTGAGGTTGTGCCGGGTTCACTTGGTTCATCTTCCGGGCTGTCCCTCATCACCAAGGCTATGAGCATTATTCGTGATGTGTATCTTGTCACAACTTGCGGCATTGTGTCAAGTGCCGAGCCCTCTGGAACTGCGGTTCCCATATTTCCCCCGTCTCCTTGGTAAGTTTAGTCATGGAATGAGAAATATATCATTACTTGATCCGCTCTTCCAGGCCTCCCAGTCAGGTGATGCCCTGGAGCTACATACGTGAGTTGAGACACATCAGATGTGATCTTTTTGTGACCAGTCACACAGAATCCACTGTTGCAAAATCGATTCGAGTGTGCAAATCTGGACAACACATGTCACTCCATGATCGTAGCGATGCTGATATGATCAAGTTCTTGAATGGTGACTACTGTGATGTTTCTGAACCAATTCGGAATTTGGAGTTCCTTGGTGAGTTCGTAGCTCTCTGCCTCTATCTTTACACTAACTCCAAGGTGCCTAGGACATACGGAAAACGTGGAGGTCTACACCAGAGAAGAAAGGCTATCCCTCCTCGACAATACGTTGGCATACTAAAATGAGACTACCCTGTTCGAATAGGTGTTCCCAATGTCGACACGTTCATAGAACGTATGCAACAACCGCTCATTCATTTTGCAAACATCATTACTCCCATTGCCAAGATTTACGATCTCCATAGGGGATCATTATGTATATTCTATGACACCACTTCTGGGTGTATTGCATTCAATCATAAAGGTACTCTATACCTTAACTTTCGATACTTTGAAGTATGGTGTGAGTATGATTCAACTCGATCAGCGATCAAGCTGACATATTTCTTAAAAGACTATCAGGATGTGAAGAATGGTAACCCACAATGAGCTCAATCATCATGGTCCTTGTTCATTTCACCGCTCGGGGCATTCTGCAGTAATGGCTGACGAATGCGCTCTTTTCTAAACCCAGGTTCCTCATGCTTGCACATGAGATCATGCACAATCTTGTTGCACGCCACGATTCAGAACATGAATTCTGGTTTTCTGCCATCTGTGAAGCGCACGTTGATACGTCTTTGCAGCTCCTAGGGCCCCCTCTGCCTTTGGTTTGAGACAGTCGTGTTGGGAAGAGGTTATCACGTAGGGTACTTATTCTTGCAGTCGTTGCTTCAGGTCCGATCAATATATCACATTGTGGATGGTCTGTTGGGAGTTGGTGTGAAAGGAGACACTGACAGGAATCAAACTAAGTGACACACAAATCGAGGGATCTGTTTCCAAAGCCGGACGGTGGTCTGGACCTAGTTGGGAGTCGGAAGATGTTCATTTCATCCCACTTCTCCTACATTGTGTAGTAGTGATGGCGCAAGTGGTGAAGGCTCTGAGAAGGGATGGTATTTCCAACAGAACGAATGAGTACATAGTTGGTTGGTACTATGAGGTAGCTTTGAGACAAGTGGGATTGGCGCTTGCTGGACACAGCTTCTGGCATGTGGTCCATTTTCGGTCTGATGGCTTGCCTTCAATTGTCACTAGATGGACTCAGGCTGGTCACCAGACCACCACCATGTTGAATCCAGGTCGGCAAGCCAGTATTGATTAGAGAGGTACTTGTATCTTCCTGTCGGGACGTACTAGAACAGCATACTCATCTACCTGTCAGTTGAACATTTGCATTCATGGACAGAATCTCTCACAGCCAGCAGTCCTAGTTACCTCGGTGATCGCAAGGTGCTACAACTTTACTCACCTGGCCACCCCATGCAATCTACCTCTTCGACTCAGGGCCCTGCAATTGATCTCCATAGTAGCTGCAACCAATCTGGAGCTGCGGGGGACCTTGAGCGGGCAATTGCACTCTGCCAAGAATCACTTGACCTTTGTCTGCAAGCACACCCAGCACAGTCATTGTCATTGAACGGCCTTTTAGTTGGTCTTTCCACCCAGTACCAGCAGCTCGGGAAAATAGAAGATCTCGATGAGGCCATCGTCCTCAGCCGAGATGCACTTGACCTTTGCCCACATGGACACCGAGATCGGTCGGTGTCTTTGAACAACCTTGCAGTTGATCTCTCCAGCCGGTACAAGCACCTCAGGACAATAGAGGACCTTGACGAGGCTATTGTCTTCTGTCAAGAAGCACTCAACCTCTGCCCACATGGTCACCCAGATCAGTTGATGTCTCTGAACAACCTTGCAGTTGATCTCTTCACTTGGTACAAGCAGCTGGGAAGAATAGAAGACCTCAACAAGGCCATCACCCTCGACCAAGATGCGCTTGACCTTCGTCCATTAGGGCATCCCGATTGGTTGACATCTGCTCTCTCTACCCTGTATGACTCGGAGCAACTCGAGGAGGCGGAGGACCTCGATGAGGCCATTGTTCTCGCCAGACAAGCACCTGAACTTCGTCCACCAGGGCATCCGGATCAGTCAATGTCTTTGAGCGCCCTTGTAACTGCTCTCACTGCTTGGTACAAGCAACTTGGTGGAGTGAAGCATCTTGACGAGGCCATAGTTCTCGGCCGAGAAGCACTTGACCTTCGTCCCATAGGACACCCAGGTCGGTCAATGTCCTTGAGTGGCCTTGCAGCTGTCCTCTCCACTTGGTATAAGCAACTTGGTGGAGCAGAGCATCTCGATGAGGCCATAGTTCTCGGCCTAGAAGCATTCCACCTTTGCCCTCAAGGGCACCCAGATCGGTCAATGTTTTTAAATCGCCTTGCAGATGATCTCTACACTCGGTACAAGCAATTCAGGGGGGTGAAGGACATCAACAAAGTCATTGTCCTCAGCCAAGAAGCTCTCGGCCTTGGCTCATGAGTGCCCGCATATTGGTCAATGCCCTTAAACGACCCTGCAGTTGTTTTCCCCCCCAGTACAGGAAATTTCGGTGAATGGAGGACTTCAATGAGGCCATAGTCTTCGGCCAGGAAGCACTCGACCTCCACCCACAAAGGCACCTAGATCAGTGGATGTCCTTGAATTTCCTTGTGGCTATTCTTTCCACTCGATGCGAGCAGTTTGGGGGGGTAGATGGCCTTGATGAGGCCATTGTCCTCGGCCGAGAAGCACTTGACCTTTTCCCACGTGGGCACCCTTTTCGATCCTACTCCTTGAGCAACCTTGCACACCACCTCTGTGATCAGTTCACACATTTGGGGCAATTAGAGGATAAAGAGAAGGTGTTCAGTTTCTACAGTGAACTAGCACATGGGCCCAGCTGGCGTCTTCCTCCGATCTTTATGCCACTAGAGCATGGGCCCGTATGGCCCAACATTTCCAGCATCCCACCATACTTCTCACATACGAAACCTCTCTTCAACTACTTGCTTACCATCTGGCCACTCTGCTGCCATCACCTCAACATCTTACCACACTCAAGAACCTCATATCGTTACTCGTAGTAGATGCATTCTCAGCCTGTCTTCATGAGCACGCTCCCGCCCATGCAGTCGAGCTTCTTGAACAAGGTTGTGTCATTTGGAGCCAGCTTTCTAGCCTCAGTTTCCCGCTTAAAGATCTCATGATATCTGGCCCGGTAGGAAAACCGCTCGCAGACGAGTTTATGTGGCTGGTCATGCTCATCCACAATGCCCTCAATTTACCCAGTGCAGGTCAGCACAAATGCCTGCGCCATCTCAATGCCAAAATGCACAGAGTTGTAGCTGGTATTCACGACCTACCTGGCCTCTCTTGTTTCCTTCTTTCCTTGCTCTTCCCCGATCTCCAACATGCGGCTGGTGAGGGGCCAGTTATCATCATCAATGCGAGCGAGTATAGCTGTGGTGCACTTGTTGTCTTACTCAACCGTGATCCTATTCATATTCCATTGCAGATCACACAGGAAAGTGTTCGAAACCTGTCAACAGAATTCCACACCTTGGCTGGACAGATTCAAGACGCGACGAGAGGGCTTGAGCTTCCAGCTTTCTTATGCAAACTTTGGGATCAGATTGTCTCTCCCATCGTTGATTTCCTCCAGACAATCCGTCCACCTCAATCACGCATCTGGTGGTGTCCCACCACCGAGTTCTCTGTCCTTCCCTTGCATGCTGCTGGTCCCTATAGGGAGGGTCAATGGAATCTTGCTGATATCTACATTTCGTCCTACACTTCAACCCTGACTGCCCTCATTCGTGCTAGATGGCATGATCTATCGAATTCTTAAGCTCAATGGAAGCGTTTCATTGCCATCGGCCAAGCCAAAGCTGTTGGCGAGAGTGAACTGGATTCAGTCGGTGCAGAACTGGACGGCATTGGACAGCTCGTTGACGGCCTTGCCACATTCATGCCCATATATGGAGAAGAATCTTGCATTTCTAGGGTCGTCGAAGAGCTTGGCAAGAATGATTGGGTGCATCTTGCATATCATAGTATTCCAAATGTGGAGAAGCTGTTTGAGTCCGCATTCGCTCTGCACAACAGACACTTTACGATCCAACACATTATCGGGTGCGATTTGAAGAATCCGAAGTTTGCATATCTCTCTGTGTGTCATATGATTGTCGGAGACAGGGTGTGTTCAGACCAGATGATCCATCTGGTGTTGGCGATGCAGTTTGCTGGGTTTCGTTCTGTGATTGGAATGATGTGGGAAGCGGATGGTAGTGAAACGAATGAGATCATGTTGACTTTCTATAAACATATGGTGGACGAATCTGGTCGTCTTGATCACACCCGCACAGTGTTTGCGCTGAACAAGATGATGAAATCTGTGGATGTACCATTGGACCAATGGATTCTTTATATCCATCTTGGCGCCTAGTTCTGGTATGTCTTCATTTGTTCTCTCACTTTACATTACCCATATGTCCATCATTTTGGAGTGCAAGGGCTAATTCTACACAACTCAGATCCTCGCGCTTGATAGCTATAGTAATTCAAAAGCTGAATGTCAGGCAAGAGTGCAATGGGATCCAATGATCCAAAGATACCAATGCCCTTGCTTTGTTGAGGGAACTTTTGGAGGATTCCGCGAGGTGGGATCTCGTTTTGCCAAAAGTATGACTTGGAAGTGGTCATCAACGGCCACTGGGGGCACCACCACTTTGGGGCGCAGAGGAAGAACGATCACTCGATTGATCAGACGATCCAGCTATAGAAAGTAGTAGCTCGTTTGGAGGCAACCGTATGTTAAGTATGGCTTGTTCCACAGCTTGAAAGTGGCCATGCAACAGCAGGGTTCGAACTTCGAAGTTCATTTTGACCCAGCACATGAGTCACGAGGCAGACACATTTTTGTCTTCATTTTTCCCAGCTAATTCCTCGACATTGAAGCAATCATGACAAGTCCGCTGACACTTCAAGATACTCTGGGGAGTGCAGATCATCTATACTCAACGGTAGTAGGTAAGTTCGATAACTGGACTGTTATGATTGTTTTCAATGTGTGATTCATGAAGAACTAATGAGTGTGCTGTGCAAACTGTGCAGATGACGAAAGTATGAATTCCATATCGTACACCCTGACCGTCCATGAACCAGGCTATACTCTACCCACACTGGTAGTATTGTTGTTTTAAACCTCAGCCATGAGGCATATCGCTTGCTGTTGCAAACCTCGTTTCCGTGCGCCATAGTGCTATTTAAGCGCACATGCCTGTAGTATCCAAGTCCAAAGACTTCTACATCCATTTCGGGTCTGGGTCCTTGTGCTCCATACTATATTTCAGCATTTCCCATGACCACGGAAGGTCCTAGCACTTTGCTTCGCTCTGAGCATGCAAGTATGCCAACAATCGGGGCTTTGTTCTCTAGATGCACTGACTGCAATGCCCATCACAAAGAGAATGTGAGGAACATCGTCGTATGCATCGATGGCACCTCTAACCAATTTGGTCAGAACGTAATTGTTCCGTATCCCTGTGATGTCTTTCTCTTGCTCATGACTATGGCCAGAGCACCAATATGGTGAAACTGTTCACCAAGATAGATCTGGAAACGACCCACCCTGAACAATACGCATATCATTCCAGTGGAATTGGCACGCGCCTGAAATCGCTGCATATCTTCAACTGCATTGAGAGAGCTGTCTCTGACAAATTTGACATGGCGGTTGGGTGGTTCATACTTGTCACAATTATCTACTCTTTGACATAATGAATCACCTGATACTAGGAATATGGAGGAAATTGTCAAGGATGTGTATGGGTGGCTAGCACGAACATATCAGAAAGGGGATCAGATATACCTCTTTGATAGGTTTGGTTCTTCATTACAGTTCTCACAGCCGATAATTGTGGTATAGGTTTCTCGCGAGGTGTATATCAAGTGCGAGTCCTTGCGGGGATGATACACAAGGTGCGATCCAAATGGATTGTTGATTCTGGTGTGGAACAGAGCACGTGTTTCAGGTTGGCTTGATAAGGACGCCAACGGAGAAGCAGATTGGAATGTAAGTAGCTGTTGTGTGGCTTGCATGAACTTCATGAACTGCTTCATAGGGCATACGATCACTATGAAGCAATTCGTTCAGGAAAGCCAAAGACAAGGCAAATCGCGAGGGAGTTCAAGAACACGTTTTCCTGGAAAGACCTGAGAGTACACTTCATTGGAGTATGGTGATTAAAATATTTTAATACCTCAATCAAACAATGCCCAAAACTGATCTCGGTTAGGGATACTGTCCTCTCCGTGGGGCTTGTACGAGGAGATGTGTTCCTTTTGATCTCTTCGTCCACGGCACATGCTTGCCACTTCCACCACCCACTTGCTCTCGATGAGCTTCGGGTCAAGTTCATGCTGGAATATTTCCACGAAATGAACTCTTGAATGGGTAATGGGAAGTCCAAGTACATTGTTGCCTCTCTCGGTGGTGAACACGCTGCAATTTCCGCGAGCGAACGGCGAGAGTCTGCTGTGAGTGGCAATAGTAGCGGTTTCTCTAGGGGAGGGAGATACAAGACTACTGAAATGAAGGAAGCCTGGTTTACTGGCAGTCACTAAGACGTGTGGGTATGCCCTCAAAACAGATCCTTATGATACTGATATACTTCGCATAGTGGCGGTAAGAATAGACCCGGAAAGTCTCATCAGGCTGGGGATGTTTTGTTGTTATGGATGTGTCAAGAAGTGGCTGCAAATGGTCTCATGTTAGGGCCGACTGATATTGTCTGGGTTCCAGACAATCTCAATTTTAGCACTAGTAATTCGATGACCAGTGAATGGCGTGCCATTGAATATATGCCTATCAAGCATCAAGTACCCTTTAGTGGTGCTGGCGACGATGCTCTACAATCAGGCTTATGATATCTTACAGATTTGTGACACTTACCTCGTGCTTGGTAGTTGGCATCGACTGCAACCGCGTCGTATCATACCTGGTCAAAAGGTTCACACTTCCATTTTGTAAGCAAACACGTATAAGCCACGGGCAACATTAGGAGAAGGTTTCGACACACCAACCATACATCCTGGACTCAAAGATGGGAACTAGACCACCAGATTTGGGAGACGGGACTGCTCGACGACACCGCAGCACAAGAGCTGGTGACATACCTTGGTAGTCAGCAAGGGGTTGCACCCATATATCTCAATAGGCCGTTGTTCATGCTGCGATTCAGTAAGGTTTCTTTACTTTTTCGGCCTCCCTAATAATTACACTTTCTGCGCCTTCAGAGGAGGGAAAACAATGCATCAGGAATATGCCTAATTGGCAAGACCAGTTTATGAGTCACATCCATAACTGTGATTGTGCACCACTCGTTAGGCTCATTACCATTGTTGCTGTTTATGAAGCTTGTGACTCACTCGTTCCAACACGTGCATTGTGTCGTGTATGATCTTTTGTTGCAGTGTATGATGCCGAGGCACACCCGAAGGGTTGTGTGCAGCCTTACATCAAACTATATATTCAATGATGCAAAGAAATCTTTCAGTGCCATCCTGGCCGCACATAAGCATCGAAACGGCTGTTCTACATTGTTCTTATGATGATGAGCATGCTGTTTGGATTTATGAGTCAGGTCCAATGGATCTGGGGAAACTCTAGCCTGCTATTAATGGCAGAGCTTTACCTTCTTTTTACTGACATGGACAAATGCTAACCTGGCCTCACATAGGAACATTATCATTCCTATTCAGGTCAGTCAAGCTCCCAATCTGGTTCCTATCCATTATTGTATATGGAAGTGTCACATTGACTTTGATAAGGACAACTGTCCTATTTTGTGTGATGACCATTGTATTCATCTGAATTGCAACAATTGTTATAGACCAGCAGAGTTTCCTCCTTCACTTGGTACCATCTATCATCCCAGTCATCCTTCTCCTTGCACTCATCCTCCTCCAATATCTCTCCCTTATATTGACTCTTCAGCTTCTCACCTCCATCCTCAATTATTAAATTCTCCATGAATATCTCTTTTACCTATACTTCCTCCTGCTGAATCTTCTTCAGTACCTCTTCATCATACCCATGCCTATCATCACTTCTGTCTCTTCTTCCATCCACCCATGCCTTATGCAACCATGCCCAACTCACCCAGTCCAATTCCTTCTGAGAAACAAGTCTTCCCCTTTGACTTTGCCTGATCTAATCTATCCACTGACATTGAACCTTGGTTTGACTGGAGTGTTAACTCCAACCTTCCATGGAGTTACTTCAGTATCACTTCTTGATCTCATGGATTCACTCCCAATCGACACCAATGTTGAATTCTTGACTCTGTCTATTAGGAGCAAAGAGAGTTCCGTTCATCTTTCTAACAAACTATTCATCAACAAGAACAAAGATCCCAATGACATGGTGTTCATAATGGATGAACTACTAGAGCTAGGTGAGATAATCGACTTTGACCTATCATTCAACCCCTTGCAGATCAATCTGACAATGAACAACTGCCTCATTATGTTCCTGAGGGAGGTCTTTTCACCTATGAGGACTCAGAGACATCGGACAATCCATTATAGGAATTCCAACATGAATAACCTCAAGCAAGTTAACAATGTTTCCAATTTGTTGATCAGACCAGAAGTACCTTTTGTTCATGTTGATGCTCAATTACATCCAAAATCCTTAAATATCTTGTCTTGTCTCACTCAAGTCAATCAAATTCCCACTCTTTATCATGCAGATCTTTTACCATAGGTTGTTGTCGAAGAAGGCCCTGTCCGCTATATTCCAGAACAGGATATTATTTTTAAGGAAGGACTCATGTGCTGGAACAAGCCGATTGTGTTCTGCTATGAAGAACTTGGCTACACTTTTCCTATGGAGAAATACCACTTCACTCCATCACATATTGTCCACAATCAAGGCTTCAAAATTGTTTAGTACAATTGCCACATGTTTAATGAACATTTTATCCACTTCTCTCAGGCTCTTAAGCCTAATGAAGTCTTAGACCATGATGTTCTTCAGGAAATTTACAAACATCCTGAGAATTTCATCAACTTGGTGCTACGATCGGTATATTCTCATATCCCTATATTTGTTGAACTTAACATTTTCCACATATAACAACAGACAATCTTAGCTTTTATCTTATCTCACTGTCTCTTGCCCTTATCTCGTGTGTCATAGTTTCTCCACCCCTTCACTCCATTTTACACACAAGACTTCTCATCTTTCCTGTTTTACATCTTCTTTTCAGATCTATGTTTCACCTTTTTACAGAAGCATTCAATCATATTTCTCTTCCATTCCTTGATACACACATTTCACTCATGTTTTACCTTGATTCCATTCTGCCACACTATGTGTTGGCCTCACATGTTTCACTTTCGTTCTACCCTATGTCCTTTCCCCTTTTGTTTCCAGATCATTAGATATGGTCACAACATGTACATACCTCTAATAGGTAATTAAGGCTTGATGCTAGTGCTAGAGAACTCCAGTCTAGTTCTCTTGGTGTTTTCCTTTAAAGCACTATAAGAAGGACTTTTATTGGCTTGACAAGCCTTTTCTCTCATCACTCCTATCTAAGTCCACATATCTTTTGGCAACCTAAGGGAGCTATGCTCTAGAGTTGTTTCATTAGAACTAGACTCCACATCGTGCCCTTACCTTGCCAACTGAATGTGATTTCATTCAATGCAACACAAGTGCATTCCCACAAAGGATTGTTGCACTAGGAGCTTATGGTAGAGCTAGTGCCAATTACCTTCCATTGTTTCCTTCACCCTTTTCCTTTTGCTTTGGATCAAGTCAGTCCACCTAACCCTTTGTACATGGCACTGGCCAGAGTAGCTGAGCCAAGTACTGATGAAGTAGATGCTTTAGAGCATACAGCCTTGCCAGCAAAATCAGCAGGCCTACAGGGCATGGAGAGGACCCTATCACCATTACCATGTTTGCTCTCAGCTGCATCAGAATTTTTATGGCACTTAGAAGCAGATTTACAATCATCTGACTTCTCTTTTATTCCAGACAAGGAGAGCACCATCAGACAAGTGGCATTCAAGTTAGAATTGGGAGACCTTGATGACTTATCCATTGAAAGAGAATCCCAGCACTCAGTGGCAGATGACCTTTTCATAGATCTGAACAACCTTGCACTCAGCCACTCAGATGTAAACTTATCTGTTCACTTTTGGCCTTCACTCCAAGAGCTGTGCCAATTGTTTCCCTCCAAAGAAGAACCACAATCCAGAGAAGTACAAGAGCTATCACCCCTAAGTCCCCTTTCCCTGTCACCAATTGCAGAACCTATGTAGCTGCAAAAAGAAGAAATGTGATGAGGAAGAAGTAAGACCAGAAATTAAGAAGCCAGTTAAAAGGAAAAGAATTACAAATTATTAGATCACCAGAGACAGGACCAGTGACCCTAAATATTTCAGAATAAGTCCATGACCCCCTCACTCTCTATGCAAACCAGAATGCTATCATACCAAGTAAAGAAGAAACCCTCTCTCCTTAATGCAACTATATTTGTACATATTAATCAGATTCTCCAAGATGGAATGATCTCATGGAAGAATAAGATCACTGCTATTTTGGCAAAATTCAATGATCACATGGGAGATTTGCAGGTAGTCACAAACCAAGTAATGTAATTAACAAATACCAACAACCAACTTATAATGAGAGTCAATGCCCTCACTGCTGCCATGCCCCAAGAAGGAGCAGCACCAGGTGGAACATCATGATGAGTAGAAGTCTTTACCAATCCAGAAGAATATGACAGGTCTAAAGCTAAGTATTGAAATAGTTAGGTTTCATTATGATAACCTTATCCTTGTCTGGGTTGCTCTTCATGATTACTAATTCATCTAGACCCATGACATTATTGTTCTAGACCAGTGACATCATCCTTCTCTCTTATCTTTATGATGACAGCATATTATATCATTATGATGAAACATTACACCATTCTCTTGGCATATTGCACCATACTATGTGCACCTTCTGCCATTGGCCGCCTATTGCTGCACATTACTGCACATTCCACAGCCCTTCATCCTTTTAGGATATTTTCATAATACTTACGATGATAAGCATGATGTTTGGATTTATGGGTCAGGTCCAATGGATCTGGGGCAACCCTGGCCCACTATTATTAGCAGAGCTATATTTCCTTTTTACCCATGTCATGATTACATGGATGAATGCTAACCTGGCTTTGTGTAGGAACTTTATTGTTCCTACCCAGGTTAGTCAAGCCCTAATTCCTACTCCTATCCACCATTGCACATGGAAGTGTCACTCTGACTTTGATAAGGACTCATATCCTATCTTGTGTAGAGATTATTGCATTCATATGAATTGCACAAATCGTTGTCGTTCAGCCGAATTTCTGATTCCACCTAGAATTATCTATTATCTATCTCATCCTCCTCCTCCTTGCACTCCTCCTCTGACTTCTCTCCCATATATCAATTCTCTAGCTTCTCACCTCCATCCACAATTTTTGCATTCTCTGTGGACATCTCTTCCACTGACCCTTCCTCCTACTCATCCTACACCAATACCTTTTTGTTGTACCTGAGCCTATCATGACCTCCAACTCTTCTTCCATCCACCAATGCCTAGTCCAACCATCTCCAATATGTCCAGTTCAGTTCCCTTTGAGGAACAAGTCCTCTTCTTTGACCTCACCTGGTCTAACTTATCCACCAACATCAAACTCTGGTTCAACCGAAGTGTCAATCCTAGTCTTCCATGGTCTTACTTCAATATCACCTCTTGACCTCGTGGGATCACTCCTAACTGACATCAGTAATGGATTCTCGATCTCACCTCTTATGCTGAAGAACAATACTGTCATCTCATCTGACGTTGCATCTGTTGATGAGATCATGAAACCCAGTGAAATAATAGACCTCAACCAAGCTATGAATCCTCTTCAGATCAATTTGACTCTGAACAATCAGCTTGTGATGTTTCCAAAGAACGTCCTTGTGCCGACCAGGATCCAGAGACACCAGACCGTCTCTTATAGGGACAACCATATGCATCAACTGGTAACATATCAGAATGTTCCCGATCTGTTGATCAGACTGGAAGTACCCCTTGTTTGGGTAGATGCTTGTAGTCCCTTGGATGTCTTGTCTTGTCTCACTCAGGTCATACAGATTTCCACTTTCTATCATGGTGATCTCTTACCGCAGGTCATTGTCAAAGAAGGCCCTGTCTGGTATATCCAAGAACAGGATATCATTTTTAAGGAAGGACTAATGTATTGGAACGAGCTCATCATGTTCTTTTATGAAGAACTTGGCTATGTGTTTCCTGTGGAGAAATACCACTCTACTCCTGCTCACCCCATCCATAACCAAGGCTGATTATTCAGCATGATTGTCATGTGTTTAACAAGTATTTTATAGAGTTCTATGAAGCTCTAAAGCCTAATGAAGACCTGGATCATAAGGTTCTACAGGAGATCTACGAGAATCCTGAACATTTTATCAACTTGGAAGGAGATGTTATCTGGAAGAACAATTGGCACCAGTATGTGCACCACGAATTTAACTGCCTCCACTCCTTTGTTAGACATTTCTATAATTCTAATATTCCCATGCAATGTATCTAGAACGAGTTGATGGACACTAAGTGGCAATGAGTATGGAAAAGGAAGAACCCTTGGTTCGATATCATGATCAAACTGGGAACTGATTACATGTCTCTTCTCCTAGATCTTGGTTGAGATGTCCCTAATCCTTACTGCAGAGGACATTACCTTTCTCAACAAGGCTATAGGAAAGAAGAACAGCAACAGGCTCCAAGAGTATTGCCTGTCCCAGGTCAACAACCTGTTGCCATTCCTGGTAGATATCTGGCCATTGCTGGTCTAGTTAGAAGATTGATATGTGAATTACGAAAAGCCTGGATTCATTCAGAGTATTCTTGTGCATCTTAAATATTGGACTGGTTCTTATCTTTATCTTGTGGCAAACAGTATAAAAATTTGTATTCCTTCATATGTTTCTCACAATCATCTTCGAGTCAGTTTTAGGGCTAGAAATGGTTAATTTTCTTCTATTCCTAATCCACATTTCTTTCCACATATTGATTTCGAGTTGTTTGAGAAACTTGTACATTCTAATGAAAACATTCTAGAATGAATACAAGTTCAGAGAGAACAAATTCCTCTAATGCAGTTCTTACTTAGCATTTGGATATCATGCCAGCTGATGATAAAAATGAAGAAACTGAGGACGATGATAATGATGATGATGATGATGATAATGATGATGATGACACTCAAGAAGATGTCGACCTTGTCACAGACCTTCTTCTTCCACCTGCTCCAGTTCCCATTCCTACCTTTCCTGTCATACATGCTGATCAGAATTTCTTGCAGACTTTCATCACCAACCTCTTTATTTTTTAAAGCAGATATATCATGTCTTTTTCAATCAACTCTGTCATTCAGGCCTGCACTACGGTTCTTGCAGGTGCCTCAAACTATTTCATCTGATCTTACCAAATCCGCAACCTTCTTACTATGGTGACATGGTGGAGTGTAGTTGACAGAACTTCTACCTTCACTCAGCAACCTTCTGCTGATGCTGATGCTCAAGCTGCTTGGATTTCATCCAATTGACAGGCACAAGCATTAATTGGCATCTTTATTCATGCAGATATGCAATATTTCATGAAGGAGACTTATGTGGCCATTGGGAATATTGCTTGTCCTTTGCAAAGGACCTTTGGGATGCATTCGCAATCCTTTATTCTCCCACCAGTGTTACTAGTCAGTATGAAGCTTTTATAAAAGCACTTAACATGCACATTGTAGACCCTTCGGAACACCACTGTCAGAATGCCGAGGATATTTTAACTCAAATAAATAAGTTAATGAACACCTTTTATGAAATATCCATGTCTGGACTTCAGCTTCCTGGCAATCTCTGCACCATAATTATGCTTAATTCACCCCCTCATTCATACCAACCTGTGGTATCCACCATCATGCAGACTGTTACAGCTGCAAATTTCACCACTGACATCATCATTTCTAAAATACTTCAGGAATCTCAACTTCGTTCCACCACTCGTCCACAACAGAGATTCTTGGCCCACCACCTTGAAGCTGCTCTAAGTGAAGTAAATTGTACAAATACAATTCAATGTGCTCCCTCTTGTTTCATTTGCGACCACTGTGGGAAACCTCACCTGACAACAAACTGTTGGGAATTATATAGTTGTCCTGGACAGGGTTCAAGTCACCCTCATCAGATTCAATGAAGTCAACCAGGAAAGAAGCTGTATAAGCCGTCTGCAAGGACTTCTGCTTTACAGGGTGCTGACGCTTCTTCCTTGAACAAGTAGACGAACTGTAAAGGGAAAGGGAAAGCATGAGTAAACAAAGTAGATGGCTTTGCTAATGTCCTTTCTGCTTTTGCAGCTAGCTTATTAGCTCAATCTTCCTTTGAAATAAAGACATAGGCATGACATTCAAATACCTTAAAATAGAAAACATCAGGTTTACTTCCATTCCATTTGGATATGAAAGTATTTCAATCAAGATGATGCATGGGCTGTCTGTTATAGATGTGGAGAGCAGTTTCAACAGCATCTTGCCAAAAAGAGGGTGGCAAACAGACATGTTGGCATACAGTATAGCCTCAGACTTTTCTAGGATTGTGCGATTAAAACGTTTAGCATGACCATTTTGTTGAGGGGTTCAAGGTACAGAAGTTTGGTATTCTATACCATTGGACAAGAGGAATATCCAAAGAGAATAATTAATATATTCCCTCCCATGGTCCAAATGTACAGAGCAACGACGAAAACCAGTCTGGTTCTCTGTCCAAGCAATCAGATCCTGAAGTGCCTGTACAGCATTGGACTTGGAGTATAAGAAATGCAAGCTACCAAAACTGGAAGCATCATCAAGAAAAGTGATGATCCACTTGTTATGAGAACGCGACAAAGTTGGCATTTCATACAAATCAGTATGAAGAAGATCAAGCATGCAAGACAAGTATGAAGACGAAGCAGGGAAATTCCACTGATGTGCTTTGCCAAGTGCACAGCCTTTGCAAGTAGGCATAGAAGTGGGTGGCTATATGGCAGGAATATCTGTCAAATGCGTATGAGCATGACAAAGAATATTTTTAGAAGGATATCCAAGATGGTGATGCCACAGGTTGAAAGACTTGAGATCCTGCAAGGAGTTAACTGAACCATCAAGAGTGATCAGAGAGGACTGAAACCAGTAGAGCAGAGAAGGTGGAAATAAAACAGACATCTGTATTACCATCCTTCCTTGATTGTTCTGAATCTTAGTCTGATCTGTTATCTTACATGAATAACCAGCTTCAGCGAGAGTATTAATCAACAGAAGTCAATTATGAGCATCAGGAGTATGCTATACATTTTAAAGAATGATGGGAATGGTCCCTGTTTTTTTCTCTTTAAATATCACAGTTCCAGGATCATACATTTGCATGACACCATCATTAGCAGTTCCGGCAGAATGTGTTCCTTTCTGTAAATCAGAAAAGTCATTGAGATAAGGTATAATGTGATCAGAACATCCCAAATCAACAAGCCAATAATTCTCGGTAGTGCAATCTTTCGTGCCTAGGGCAAATGCCCATGAATAAGCAGAATCATAGTAGTCATCACCATCAGATACATTATTATACTCATCATCTGATTAAGCATTATTGTTGTGCTCTTCACAGAGTAAGGCAATATGATCTATGCCACCTTTTCCAGTACTATCAGCATTTCGCCAGAAATCTCCATGGAAACTAGCAACAATGCTTGTTTTCTTCTTCTGCTGCTTCTTGGAATGTGCTCCTTTCTCAAAGTGCTGGGGGAGAGAAGCCAGATCAAAAGGACAAGAAAGGTCCAGCATGACTGGTACCAACAGGTCCCATGAGTTCTTCGAAGTCTCCTATGTTTGCAGTAGAGGATTTGGCATCCCATTGGTCATTTGCGACTTCTTGTTGAAACTCATCAATGTCCATCATCATACCTGTTACATTACCATCGGAAGCTATTTTCATTGGATATAAAAAAGGAACTAAAGGATACTGCTTCTGGTCTTCTAAGAGAAGAACAGTAATTGTTTCTTCTACTGCCATATTCAATGAACTTGTGTTCTCCTATTGTTTTGGAAAGTCAGAAGACAAACCAGCTGAGATTTCTATTCCAGATAACCTTTCAGATGAGGATCAAGATGAGTATAAAGACCCTAATTCAGCTGATTATATTCCAGTTACTTGTCACTATCTATTTTCACCAATGGATGGTCATGATCCCAATCAACAATTCCCTCCTTAAGGAAACCAACAGCGTCCTCATACTCTTTCTTCTACTCCTCCTGAACCATTCCAAGAAGACAAACCTTGTCGCAGCACTTATATTCGTAATCCACATATTCTTTCCGATAATGCATATGGAGCTAGACCTCCTATGAAGATTGAACGAGATGTTATATCATCTATTCCTACAAATGAGGAAGATGATCTTGGATCCTTATACAGTGTACATTTCTTTGGCTCCTTGTTAGCCTTCATAGTATCCATGACTGCCACACTGATGCACTATAAGGATGTTCTGAAATTTCCAAAAGGAGATCAAAACAAATGGAAGATTGCTATGGAAGAAGAAATTAAGTCACTTAAAGAGTGGAAAGTATGGGAATTGGTTGACCTTCCACCTGGATAAAAACCTGTTAAAGGGAGATGAATATATGTTGTCAAAAGTGACAGCTGTACCAAGGCTCGCTTTATAGCAAAAGGCTTTACACAAGTCTATGGGATAGATTTTGAAGAAACCTTTTCACCAGTTGCAAGATTCGAGACTGTTTGACTTCTTCTATCAATTGCAATGCTCAAAGATTGGAAAATTGAAGTGCTAGATGTCAAAACTGCTTTTCTATTTGGAGAACTTGATGAAGAAATTTATATGGAACAGCCCGAAGGTTTCATCCAATCTGGCATGAAGAAGAAAGTTTGTCACTTGTTAAGGGCAATTTATGGTTTGAAACAAGCTGCCCTACAATAGAACAAGGCACTTTACAAGTCTCTTTTAGCTATGGGATTTGTAAGGACACATGGAGATCCTGGTGTCTATGTTCATTTTAACAGTTAGGACATTATCATTTTAGTCATTTATGTTGATGATGCTCTTTTTCTTTGCTCCAACCAATCCTATCTCTTGAGGAAGAAGAAAGAATTCATGAGTAAATGGAAAAGCTGTGATCTTGGAGCTGCTACTGAATATCTTGCCATGTGTATTACCCACAACCATTCTAAACAAACATTGAAGCTTGATCAAGTTGCTTATGCTGAAAAGGTCATTGGTCACTTCAAACTGGATAATGCCAAAGTAGCATATACCCCTGTACCTTCTGGGTACAATCCTGCTTCTCTTACCATGGAAACCTCCTCTCAACTGCATAGTCGATATCAGTTGATGATTGAATCACTACTATTGTATATCATGCTTGGAACTCATCCAGATATTGCCTTTGCTGTTATGAAAATGTCACAGTTCTCCACTAATCCATTGGATGAACACCTGCAGAAAGCATTCTATATAGTATGGTATCTAATTGGTACCAAGCATCTCTGCATCACATACAATGGATCCTCTTGATCCAGCATCATGGTATACTTTAATACAGATTGGGCTGGAAATCACAAAACTCATCAATCTACCTCTGGCTATGTGATGTTCATCAGCAATGGAATAGTCTCTTGGCTTTCCAGATGACAACAGAAGATAACCTTGTCTTCAACAGAAGCAGAATATGTAGGAATGACAGAAGCTGCAAAATAGCTTTCTTGGATTTGGATACTTCTTTCCAAACTGAGGTTCAACCTCAGAACTATTCCCCTACTCTGTGACAATCAAGGTGCCATATTCCTTGCTGCTAATCCAGTGCAAGAAGGTCATTTGAAACATATAGAAATTTTGGAATACTATATCCGAGAATGTGTTACAAATGGGAAGATTAAACTCTTCTATATTCCCACTGATGAATAGGTTGCAGATATCTTTATAAGGAATCTGACATGGCAATGTTTCAAGGAGAATCGCAAGAAACTTTCTCTTATGCTTTATTCATCTCTTTCATCATGAATAGCAAAATGGAGTATTGAAATAGTTAGGTTTCATTATGATAACCTTATCCTTGTCTGGATCACTCTTCATGATTACTAATTCATCTAGACCCATGACATCATTGTTCTAGACCCATGACATCATTGTTCTAGACCAGTGACATCATCCTTCTCTCTTATCTTTATGATGATATCATATTATATCATTATGGTGAAACATCATACCATTCTCTTGGCATATTGCACCATACCATGCGCACCTTCTGCCATTGGCTGTCTATTGCTGCACACTGCTGTGCATTACACAGCCCTTCATCCTTTTAGGATATTTTCACAATACATACAAACATTGCTGTATTGTATGTAAACCTGGCTTCTTCAGAGCCCACAATCTAAGTTCTTTACTTTGTAACCATATTGTGAATAACTTCTAGCAACTAGCTTGCAAGTACACTCTACAGCAAGTGAGTACTTTACCTCACTGAGTTTACCCCTTTGCTGTTGCCTCTGCATCAAAAGAAACCTAGCAATCTTTTTACTAAGTTTGAAGAATGATGGGCTAAGATGAAGGCTTGGCTTGAAGTCAACACCAACACAATCACCCCCACTTCATACGAAGCAGTAGTGGTTGTCCTCTCACGACTAAAAGGATCCAAGGCAGGCAGTTTCATCCAGACAAAACTTGCACAAGGAAGGCAGTATGACTGGCCCACCCTTGTTGATGAACTGGAAAGGCTCTTTAGGAGTACCAATCAAAAGCACTGGGCACACACCCAATTAAACAAATATTACCAAGGAGACAGTCCCACCGATGATTTTATCATTCAATGGGAGGTCCTGTATAGACAAGCCAACATCAACCCTTCACATACAGTTGAGCTGTTGGAAAAAAAACACACGAGGAGCAATCATTGCTCAAATATTCAGAGAAGGAAATTGCCACATCTTCCCTGCCCTCTATCTCCAAGAGATCAGAAGGGTCGACACAGCCCAAGAGTCCCTTGATTTTATCAGGGGTAGAACTTAGAAGCATGCTTCAGTGCCACAATACTCAAAGAAGGATCCGAATGCCATGGACATCAGAGCCACCACTAAAGGGTGCTATAATTGTGGCAAAGAAGGACATTTTACCAAAAATTGTCCAAAATCAATCATCACTTGTTCCTCTTGCAAATGGCTTGGGGGTCAGCATAAGAAAGGGTGCAAGAAGGAAGGCAGCTACAATACACGTGAAGTGAACACATCCTGGGATGACAGAAAAAGCACCACAAGCAGTGATGATGAATGCGAGGTCCACAAGACCTTGAAAGAAGAAGGAAAAAGACAGGACTTCTCTAAGTCCATAAAAGGTATGAGCTTTGAAGAGGCTGCTGCCTGGTTCAAGGATCGGGAGGCTATCCGAAAAAAGTCGGGAAAAACCTAAACCCAAGGAACTTATCTGGGTGTTCTGAGAGTTCTTTCCACAATAAGTATTCTTCCCTTTTGGTTGAAGAGTTAGATGATGATAACTCAGCCAGATCTTCTCCATCTACCTACATATCAGGGAAGTCTCCTAGTAAGCTCAGAAGGGACATTAAACCTGTGCTTAATTCCCCTAACTGAAAGAAAGAAAAACTGTTGAAACTTCATCCTTTAGTTACCTTCCCCTCCAAAATCCCAGAAGAAGCTTTTGTATGCAATATCAACCCTACGTGGGAAATTATGTTGTCAATCCAAGTTATACCCCTGAGCGCACGCCACTCCTTTACGAAAGTCGACACCTTGCTTGACAGCGGCGCAAATGCTATCTTCATTAACAGATCTTGGGCGAAGAAACTAAAACTTCCACTCAGTAAATTAAGACATGCAATTACTGTGTTTAATGTGGATGGAACAAAGAATTCCACAGGGAATATCATGCACTCCATGAATCTTATGATCAAGTACCAGGATCATCATAAAAAGGTTATAGTCAAAGTAACAGACCTCAGAAAGAATGCTCTCATCCTTGGATTCTCTTGGCTGAAATGCCACAATCTGGAAATAGATTGGGTCAAGGGCTCAGTAATGACATATTGCCCAAGGCACTATCATGCCCTCCAAGATAAGCCAGTCTTCATTCATATGATTGAAAAGGAAGAAGAAGATATTCAATACCAAGTTCATGCCATGATCCGCGCCCTAGAGGATAAGCAAAAGATGGATGCGGTGGTAGAAGAGCTTGTCCTCCCACAGTACCATGATTATCTAAAAGTGTTCAGAAAAGCCAAGTCTAAAAGGATGCCAATAAAAAAACCATGGGATCACGCCATCGACCTTAAAAATACATTTGAACCCAAAAAAGGTCACATAATCCCTCTATCTGCACAAGAACAGGAGGAAGTCATCACTTTTCTAAATGATCAGCTGGCTAAAGGATATATTTGTCCCTCTAAATCCCCTCAAACCTCACTGGTATTCTTTATCCCTTAGAAAGACGGCAAGAAGTGCATGGTATAGGATTACTGTTACCTATGTAAATGAGCACATGGTTAAGAATAACTACACACTGCCCTTAATTTCCCAATTGGTGGATAAGCTAAAAGGGGCTAAGCTATTTATGAAGATGGTTCTTTGATGGAGCTACAACAATGTTTGTATCAAAGAAGATGATGAATGGAAGGCTGCTTTCATCTGCTATAAAGGAGTATTCAAACTCCTAGTTATGTACTTTGGGCTATGTAATTCCCCCAGTACCTTCAGCCATGATGAATGAAATATTTACCAATATAGAAGACATAATTGTGGTCTACATCGATGACCTCATAATATTTACAAAGACAGATGACCAAGATGAACATGATAGAATTGTGCATGAAGTATTGTGGAGATTAAAGGAAAATGATCTCTTTGTAAAACCAGAAAAGTGCTTCTTCTCCAAAAAGAAAATCAAGTTCCTTAGCATGATGGTTGGAGTCAACAGAATTAGAATGGACGACTCTAAGGTCAAAGTCATCCTGGAATGGCCAGAATCAAAGACAGTCAAAGGAATTCATAGCTTCCTTGAACTTACCAACTTCTATTGAAGGTTCATCAAAGACTACGCTCAATTTGCACATTCATTAAATGATCTATTAAAGAAGGACGCAAATCCTTCGCATGGAAGGAAGTACAACAAAACATGTTTGACATGCTCAAAGGATATTTTACCACAGCACCTGTGTTGGCTTTTCCGGTCGTTGATTGTCAATTCCACTTAGAAACTGATGCTTCCAACTATGCCACAGGGGTTGTATTAAGCATATTAAAAGAAGACAAGTGACACTCAGTTGCCTTTTCCAGCCACAGTATGATGTCCGCTGAATGAAACTATCTCATTGCCAACAAGAAGATGTGTTGAGTATCATCCAAGCATTGGAGATCTGGTGATACTACCTGGAAGGCTCCCATCACCAGTTTGAGATCTGGAACAACCATGCCAACTTACAGTATTTTATGAAGTCACAAAACCTGAATTGTAGACAGGTCCAATGGTGGCAATAGCTCTTGCAGTTCAACTACCAATTTGTCTATAAGCCTAGTGCTACTAATGTTAAGGCTGATATACTCTCCAAAAGAGAAAATCACACAATCAGCATAGAACACGATAATGAAGGAATCACAATGATTCTACCAGAGCAGATATGAACCCTACCAGTTGCAATCCACAATGAAGGCAAATAAATTCTATACTCCATTAAGAAGAAGCTACATGTGCTCAAAGAGAGTAAAGTCAAGGAGCTATGTAAGAAGCATGGAGTATGCCATGTTGATGAAGTATTATGAAACCATTCGCTTATCTATTATGAAAACATGTCATGACTCACCAGTCACTAGTCACTCCAGTCATGAAAAGACCATAGAACTTCTCAGGAGAAGTTACTGGTGGCCTAACATGATTATTTATATGAAAGATTATGTCACTTGATGCGACCACTGTGCATGCATGAAAGGAGATAACAAAGCCCTGGCAGGCACATTAATTCCTCTTCCCATTCCAGAAGGTCCCTGGCAGGACATATCCACTGATTTTACTACTGATCTTCCCTCCTTTGGCAGCTTCGACTCCATTCTCATCATTGTAGATCTTTTCTCTAAGGAAACTGTATTTATCCCATGCAACAAAACAGTCACAGCACTGGATACTACTAAATTATATTTACATCACATTTGAAAGAATCATGATTTACCCTGGTTGATTATATCAGACCACGGACTGCAGTTTACTTTTCAGGTTATGCAGGATGTTTGCAGACACCTCAGAATTAAGTCTAAATTATCCACTGTACATCACCTGCAAACAGACAAACAAATAAAATGCATGAACTGAGATCTCCAGTAGTATCTCTATATGTTCTGTGCCGAAAAGCAGGAAGAATGGTCAAACTGGCTCCAATTGCCCAATTCTCTTATAACTCAAAGATCTCGGCATCTTCTAAAAAAACTCCTTTCGAAGTCATACATTTGTATGTCCCCCATATGGGAGTGGAATAACATGTCTTCAAAATGCCAGCTGCAATGGAGTTTGCTAATTTAATGAGCAAGACTTTGAAGGAAACAAGAAATAGTCTAAAGACATCCCAAGAGCGAATGCAAGCTCAAGCAGACAAACACCGGTCTGAAGCTCTGCAGTATCAGGTTGGAGATAAGGTCTGGTTAGCCATAAATAACCTGCACTTGATGTACCAATCCAAGAAGTTGACAGAATGGTAACTTGGCCCCTTTTCCATTCTAGAACTCGTGGGCCATAATGTGGTTAAGCTTAGACTTCCCAGGGGATTGAAAATCCACAACATTGTGAACATTGCTTACATCAAATCCTACAAGGAACAATTGCCCAGTCAACCTGTCATCTGGCCTGGCCTGGTTGATATCACTAAGGACTGCAAAGAAGTTCATGAAGTAGATTATTTGGTCGATTCCTGCTTGAAGGGATGCCACCTCAAATACCTGGTGCATTGGAAAGGCTTTGAAGAGACAAATCATACATGGAAACCACTTGGGAATCTATCCAGTGCTTAGGATGCCATCCACAAATTCCACATCCTCCATCTGAATGCCTGATGAAAACTGTCCATGACCTTCACCCATTTTGAGAAATTGTTTAACTCCTACACAAATTATACCAAGTGCAAGTCACTGCTCTTGAATCGCCTGGAAGTCAATCCCTAGAAGGGGGGTAGTGTTATGATCAGTATATTCCCATATCCCTATATTCATTGGACGTGATGTTTTCCACATATAACAACAGACAATCTTATCTTTTATCTTATCTCACTGTCTCTCACCCTTATCTCGTGCATCATAGTTGCTCCACCCCTTCACTCCATTTTATGCATGAGACTTCTCATCTTCGCCATTTCACATCTCCATTTCAGATCTATGTTTTTCCTTTTTACAGAAGTGTTCAATCACGCTTCTCTTCCATTTCTTGATACACATGTTTCACACATGTTTTACTTTGTTTCTATTCTGCCATACTGCATGTTGGCCTCACATATTTCACTTTTATTCTATCCTATGCCCTTTCCTCATTTGTTCCCGGATCGTTAGATATGGTTACAATATGTACATACCTCTAATAGGTACTTAAGGCTTGATGCCAGTGCCAGAAAACTCCAGTCTAGTTGTCTTGGTGTTTTCCCCTAAAGTATTATAAGAAAGACTCTTATTGGCCTAACAAGCCTTTTCTCTCATTACTCCTATTTGAGTTCAAGGATCTTTTGGCAATCTAAGAGAGCTACACTCTAGAGTTGTTTTACTTGGAAGGAGACATTATCTGGAAGGATGGTCAGCACTAGTATGTGCACCATGAATTCAACCATCTTCACTCCTTCATTGAATACCCACTTAACTCCAACATTCCCATGCAGTACATTTGGAACGAGGTGATTGATGCTAGGTGGCAATGAGTTTAGAAGAGGAAGAACCCTGGGTTCACGGTCATGAAATCTATGGGCACTGATTACACCTGTCTTCTTTTAGAACTTGATCATGATATCCCTAATCCCTACTACAGAGGACATTTCACTTCTTGATGTGGCTATCACAAAGAAGAAGAGTGACCAGCACCAAGAATTCTGCCTGGTCCATATCAATGACCTGTTGTCATTCCCACAAGATGTATGGCCATTGCTGGTCCAGTTAGGAGGTTGATATGCCAACTATGTCAAGCTTGAATTCATTTAGAGTACCCCTGCACATCTTAAATATTGGACAGGTTCTTATCTTCATCTCGCTGTATATGGTATTAAGGACTGTATTCCTCCTTATCATTCTCACAATCATTTTTGAGTCCTAGAAATGAACAATTTTCTTCTATACCAAATCCACATTTCTTTCCTCATACTGATTTTGGGTTGTTCGAGAAGCTTGTATGTTCTGATGATAAAATTCTGGAACAAATACAAGTTTGGAGAGCACAGATTCCCTTACTCCAACAACTTACTCAGCATATGGAACCTACTTCAGCTAATAAAGAAGAAGAAGAAACTCATGATGACAATGACACTCAAGAAGATGTTGATTTTGTTGCAGATCATCTTAATCCACTTCCTCCAGTTCCTATTCATATCTTTCCTGTTACAAATGCTAATCAGAATTTCTTGCAGACTTTTGTTATCAATATCTTTATTTTTTGAAGCAGATATATCATATCTTTTACTATAAACTTCACCATCCAAGCTTGCACTGCAGTTCTTGTAGGCAGCTCCAACTATTCCATCTGGTCTCACCAAGTCCACAATCTCCTCACCATGGCAACATAGTGAAGTATTGTTGATGAAACCTCTACTTTTGCTCAGCAAGCTGATGCTACTATTTAAACCACTTGGATTTCTAACAATCAATAAGCACAAGCCCTTATTGGCATCTTCATTCATGCAGATATGTAACATCTCATAAAGAAGACTTATGTGGCTGTTGAGAATGTTGCTTGTCCTTCTCTTGCAAAAGACTTATGGAATGCACTTGCTACCCCTTATTCTTCCACTGGTGTTACAGGTTAGTATGAAGCTTTCGTAAAAGTGCTTAACATGCACATGTTGATCCTAAGGAACATCACTGTTGGGATGCCAAGAATATTCCAGCTCAACTTAACAAGTTAACTGTCATATACTGTGCCAACCCCAAGCACACTCCGGCCCTCCAGGCACAACTCCACTCCTTCAGGAGCAATCTCCGGTTTGTTCTCTGTAATTATGTATCTCCGTTCCTCCAGACCTTCTGTACCTCTGACTAAACCCTTCTGACATTCTACTTACGATACTCCTTGTTCCACACTTAGTTTAGTTCCATTCCTTAGATTCCTCTGACCTGTGTATGCACAGCTCCAACATTCATCTTGCCGGAGTATAGCACCAGCTTTCCTACTCTCCGACCTCCGTCTCAGTCATCTGTTTACTAATACTGTACTCTTCTCCGTATATAAACTCCTAGACACTCTGTGTACAGTAGTTTGATTATCAACTAGGACAGACTCCTGTTCCTTCCGTCTCCTCTGTTCCTCTTTGCTCCGAAATACAGGACACGAACAACAACAAGGGCACAGCACATAAGCTGAAGCCGAAGTCCTATCCATCCACATGAACTCCAGAGTTTTGAAGTTCCCTCAGGAGTTGCACGGTCCTTAACATTAACCAACACTTTTTACAAAATGTCCATGTGTGGACTTCACTTCCTGGCAATCTCCATGCCATGATTATGCTTAACTCCCTTTCTCATTCATACCAATCTCTTGTTTCCACCATCATACAAACAGTCACCACTGCGGATTTTACAACCAATACCATCATTTCCAAGATTCTTCAAGAATCTCAACTTTGTTCTACCACTCGTCCACAATGAAGATCCTTGGCTAATCACCTTGAAGCTACTCCAAGTGAAGTGAATTATACCTATATAATTCAATGTGCTCCCTCTTGTCCCATCTGTGGTCACTGCAGGAAACCTCACCTAACAGAGAATTGTTGAAAAATTTATAATTATTCTGGACAAGGTTCAAACCATCCTCATCCAACTCAAAGAAGTCAACATGGTTAGAAGTCATATAACCTGTCTGGAAGGACTCCTGCTTCACAGGGTGCACAGGCTTCTACCTCAAATAGATAGACAAACCATAAAATAAAAGGAAAAGCACATGCAAATGAAGTAGATGGGTTTGTCAATATTATTGATGGTGACATGACAGGTATGTATGATGATGGACATTGACAAATTTCAACAGGAAGTCCAAAATAACCAATGGGATGCTGAGTCATTCACTGCTAACACAGGCAATTAAAGAACCCATGAGACCTGTCAGTACCAGTCCTGAACCTTCTTCATTTTTTTTTTCAATCTGGCTCCTCTCCCCCAGCACTTTGAGAGAGGAGTGAAATCCAAGAAGCACAAAGTTGTTGCTAATTTCCATGGAGACTTCTGGCACAACACCAATGGTACTTGGAAAGGGGATGTAGATTATTTTACCTTACTCTGTGAAGAGTGAGATAACTATGCTAGATCAGATGATGAGTATGAAAATATATCTGATGGCAAATACTACTATGATTCTGCTTATTCATGGGCTTTTTTCCTCTCAACTCCATAGTCAAGATCAATCAGTGACTGGATCACTGTTGTATATCATGCTGGGAACTCGCCCAGATATTGCTTTCACTGTTATCAAGATGTCACAGTTCTCTGCTAATCCCTCAGATGAACATCTATAGAAAGCACTCTATATAGCGTGATATCTGATTGGTACCAAGGCTCTCTGCATCACCTATGACAGATCTTCAAGATCTGGTATTATGGCATATTTTGATACAGATTGGGCTGGAGATCGTGAAACTTGTTGATCTACCTCTGGTTATACAATGTTCATAGGCAATGGAATAGTTTCTTGGCTTTTCAGATAACAACAGAAGATAACCTTGTCTTCTACAGAAGCAAAATATGTTGGAATGACAGAAGCTGCAAAACAGCTTTCTTGAATTCAAATACTCCTTTCTGAACTGAGATTTAATCTCAGAACTATTCCATTGCTTTGTGACAATCAAGGTGCCATGTTCCTTGCTGCTAATCTAGTGCAAGAAGGTCATTTGAAACATATAGAAATTCCAAAACACTATATTTGAAAATGTGTTGCAGATGGGAAGATCAAACTCCTCTATATTCCCACTGACAAACAAGTTGCAGATATCTTTATGAAAAATCTGATATGGCAATGTTTCAAGAAGAACTGTAAGAAACTTTCCCTTACACCATATTCATCTCTTCCATCATGAATAGCGAGGTGGAGTGTTGAAATATTTAGATTCCACCACCCAAACCCCATCCTGTCTGGGTCACTTTTCATGATTACTAATTCATTCTAGATCCATGGTATCATTGTTCTAGACTGGTGAGGTCATACTTATTCTTATCTTGATGACATCATATTACATATATCATAATGGTGTGATAGCACACTATTCTATTGGCATATTGTGCCATACCTTGTGCACCTTCTGCCATTGACTAGTTATTGCTGTGCACTGTTGTGTCTTATATAGTCCTTTATCCTTTATGGATATTTCCATAATATGTACAAACAATGCTGTACTATATATAAACTCAGCTCCTTCAGAGCCCACAATCTAAGTTCTTTACTTTATAATCACATCATGAATAACTTCTAGCAACTAGCTTGCAAGTGCACTATAGCAAGTGAGTACTCTCCCTCACTGGGTTTATCCTTTCACTGTTGCCTCTACACTAAAAAGACCTAGCAATCTCTTTACCAAGTGCTCTATCATTGTATTGTTGGAGGTTGTATTTCCCCTGTCACCACCAGTATCTGTTTGAGTTCATCAGGTATGTTGAATGTGTTATATAATCTACTAACCTTGTCTGAAATCCTGAACTCATCCAGGATGTTCATGAACATCTTGGCAAGGATGTTTCCCATATGTGACTAACACCAACATGATTTCAGCAAGGTAAAGTAAATCTCTCTGCTATGTACCTTTGCCACTTCAAAAACATCAAGAATATATGATCAGGCCTTTCTGTTGATTGCAATATGGACCATAAATGCAGTGAGTGCCTGGTGGTTGGGAGATGTCCATGTGTCGGTTGCGAAATTCAGTTCATTGTCATATTTCTGATAGGTTGTTACAGTAATGTCAACAATTGTACAACATATAGTATACTCACCTGTAGTATTTTAGCTATGTGATTGGGTGCATGTCCAAAAACAACTTTGGTGTCATGAGATATGGTACTTGGATGTGGTAAGTAGTATTCAGATCACCTGATTTTCTTAAACATTGAAATGTATAGTCTTTGATGATCTCAAATGGACACAAGTTCTCAACAATCCAATGAACAATTTCAACTCTATGCAACTCTGTTACCATATGTGTGGCCAACCAAAGTGGGACTGCTCACCTTGTCTTGGCCTTGGTGTGTGTCCAATTTGAGTAAGTTATTGCTTCTTTGATCACCAGTGCTGATTTGATGATTTGATGGAACTGTTGGACTGATATTGTGTTATAGCTTTGCAAGCACAAGGCCAGGTGCCTTGCCAATCCCATTCAAGATGTCCTCACCCCAGCAAGCCTTAACATGCTTGTGCATATTACTGGTCAACCCTCTATCACCCTTGTCAAGAAACCACTATATAGAATGTTTGTAGCTCTTTCTGAGGCACCTGAAAACATGACACCTTTGTATATCAATATATGCAATATCAGATATAGCAGCAAAGAATGCATAGATGGGAGATGACCAGTTCTTCATCATGCATTCTTAATCATCGTAAGTAATGGGAGTGTGCTAATCAATGATTACACGTTATCTAGTTCCATGTCCAAGGTTTCTTCAGTGTCATCTTCACTATCTTCAACATCATCAGCTGTACTGATCTATATTTTGTTGCTCAAGTTGTTTGTCATTTTGTTTGCTGGTGCTTTATCAGGTCAGCTGCCAATATTAGTTTGCTGCTTCTTTGTCATGTTGTTGTCCTCTTCCAAGGTCTGTCACTTGCCCTTGTGGGCTTTCTCAAAAGCAAGACCCTTTTCCATTGGGCAGGGGATGCGCTTGGTGGTCATACATAGGGCAGTGTGAGGCTGTGACATGAGTCATAAGGAATCATAGTGAATCAGAGATAAGCATAGCCATAGGACATGAGACATAGGGCTGTGCGCATGAGTTAGCATGAGTCATAGATAAAAGAGTGACTCATAGATAAGAGATAATAGATAAGAGATAAGGGACATGAGGCATGTCATGAGGTATGGCTGTGCATGACTGTGCGCATGCCAGCGAGGCTTGTGAAGAAATGACATAAGCATGGGTATGTAATGTCATGTGATGTCATGTGACCAAATAGTCATGTGTTCATAGTTGAATGAGTGGTAAGGAATTCAAGTGTGATAGGGGCTATTTAGCGAAAAGCTTTGTAGAAAGCCAAGAAAAATAGGGATAAATATAGGAAAAATAAGGGTAAATACCAGCAGTCATACAGCAGTCATAACACTACCCTCCTCCTATAAGTCAACTTCCAGGTGACTAAAGGGAAGATAATCCATGTCTGTCTTCACAAATGGGGGGCCAAAATCAGTAAAGGAAGTGAGGAATTCAGCCTAAGCAAGGCAGATTTTATGAGGAGCATTGGAATGAGTATGATGAAAGAGTGTGATAGCTGCCTGAGCTTTGACTAAGTGACCCAATGGTTTTCAAGTATGATCTTCCTCAGTATATTCTTTTCAATGGATCAGATATTCAAGGTGATTACTCTTGAAACATGAATCAATGATGTGATCTACTTCATATTCTTCATCCCATTCCTTCATGACCAGCACAGGTCCAGGTTTAAAGGAAGGTTGACCATCAAGGTGTTCCTTGTAGGGGCAGACATGAGAGATATTGACAACAGGATGAATTCTCATAGTTTTGGGCAAACATAGCTTTACTGTGTTGCTACTGATCAAGTCAATGATGGTATAAGATCCAATCCAATATTCCATTAGTTTTTTAGAAGCATGAGTTAATTTAAGATTTGTCATTGAAAGCCAGACTTCATCCCCAATGGAGTATTCAGGGGTGTCAGATTGGTGACAACCCACCTGATCTTCCATGAGCTTGTGCTTTGATAAGGTTATTTTTAGTTTGGATAAATGTGTCCTGCATCTCAGATGTGAAGGTATCAGCAACCAGTGCTTTTACTTCACACTATTCAAATCCCATTTTAGGAATGTAGGACCAAGTAATTTCAAAGGGAAACTTCTTGGTGGAAGTTTGCTTCTTTGAGTTATATGAGAATTGTGCCATGGGGAGCCAGTCAGCCCATGAATCCTATTTTTCAGCATTAAAGAGCTGTAGGTATTGTTGTAGGTTGTGATTCATATATTCTGTTTGTTCGTCTATTTGTGGATGAAATGTAGTGGACAACTTCCATTGGATACCGAGTCGTTTGCATAGATCTTTCATGACCTGTGATGCAAATTGCAGACTACAATCTGAGACAATGGATTGTGGAATATTGTGGTTTTTCCAGACATTATGTAAGTATAAGCAAGTTGTATCCATAGTCATGACTGTTTTGTTGCATGGAATGAATTCAACTTCTTTAAAGAATCGATCAATGATTATGAGAATAAAATCAAAACCATTTGACAGGGGAAGGTCCATGGAAAAGTCTGCAGTAATATCAATGCAAGGCATATTAGGAATATCTAAAGGTAAGAATTTGCCTGCTGGGGCAATATTAGATCCTTTGAAGCATGTACATCTTGCACAGTGAGATATGTAGTCCTTGACTAGTGTTGGCAGTTCAGGTCAAGTGTAGCTTTGTTGGATAAGATCTAACATCTTGTCTATACTGGGATGTCCTGCAACCTGTGTATTGTGATGGAGTCTAAGTATTTCCATGCGAAGATTTTGATCTTCAGGAATATAAATACGACCTTCATTGGCTTCAAGAGTGATGTGACACACCTTTTGTAGCTTCACTATCTCTGACTCTTTAAATAGATGTATGGCTTGTTTGATATGATCAAGTATTGCTTTTGAATTGGTAGTCACTATGACAATCATCAAGACAATACTCTCAGGTGCAATTACAATCACACCCCTGTTATTATTATTGATACCGATAGCATGATCTTCTCATTGAGATAAGGTGTCAGCCTTTTCCATTGTTGCTCCTGGCTTGTGAAGCCATAAGTGGTTGAATCTGCTCAAATAGAGAGACCACTGAGCTTGCCTACAATTAAGATCTTGTCGTTTCATAAACCATTGTAGATTGGCATGATGATTCCAAATTTTGAATTTGTGGTGAGCTCCTTCAAGGTAGTGGCACCATTGTTCTAGACTGCAGATAACTGAGAGCATTTCTTTATCTGCTATGGGGTAATTCTGTTCTTCTTTAGTCATGGAATGTGATGAAAATGCAACAGGATGCCATTTGCAATCTTTTTCTATAGAGAGCACTGCTCCTATAGCATAATCAGATGCATTCATTTCCAGATGGAATTTCACATCATTATCTGTGTGTGCAAGTATAGGTGTAGTGGTAAATGCTTGTTTTAAAGTGTCAAATGCCTTCTGACAAGTTTCATTTCAGATGAATGGTTCATCCTTCAAAGTCAGATCTGTTAGAGATCTAGCAATCTGTGTGTAGTCTTTGATAAATCTTTGGTAGAAGTTAGCTAAACCTAAAAAGCTTCTAACACCTTTAATGTTGATAGGTACCAGCCATTCCTGAATGGCTTGGACTTTTGAGTTGTCCATCTTAATATCATCACGAGAAATATACATGCTGAGGAATTATACCTCCTGGATACTGAAGATGTACTTTTCTGATTTTATGAAGAGATTATTATTTTCTAAGCATTGTAATACTTTTGTTCCCAGTCATTCATGAATTTTGACATTAAGGGATTTCGTAAAGATCATGATGTCATCAATGTAGACTTCGACTTCCAGCATGTCAGCGAAGATCCCACTCATCATGGTTTAAAAGGTGGCGGGAGAGTTGCAAAGCCTGAAGTACATGACAAGGGGTTCAAAACTTTCTCAATGACAAATGAATGCTACTTTCCATTCATCACCTTCTTTGATGCATACATTGTTATATCCCCAATGTAAGTCTATTTTGATAAATCATTTAGCTCCTTGCAACTTGTCAACAAGCTGTGAAATGAGTAGGAGTAGATAGTTGTTCTTAATGGTATACTCATTGAGATAGTAGTAATCCTGCACCATACGCTTGCAATCATCTTTCTTTGGAACAAAGAATATGGGAGATGTTTGTGAGGATTTAAAAAGGCAAATATATCCTTTCTTTAATTGATCCTCAACAAAGTCCATGACTTCTTGTTGTTCTGTGATGGAAAGGGGAATTAGTCAACCCTTCTTTACCACAAATGATTCTTTCAAATCAATAGCATGGTTCAAAGGTTTTCTTAATGGCATCCATTCAGAATCCTTCTTCATGAACATTTTCAAAAAAGAGTGATAGATTTTAGGTACTAGGTCTTCTGCTGAGTCCTTCTTTGGTTGTTCATTGATTTCTGTTTCTGTTTTTATGGTGTGAATGCAATGAAGAGATTCTCATTTGTCATTATACATATGCTGTTTGATAGAAATAGCATCCAGTTCTAAACTTTGTCTTCCAATCTATATCAGGGTTGTGCTGCTTTAACCATGTATACTCAAGAATTATCTGATTCTTTCCTAGGTCTGTAACTTCAGCTTTTAGTTGTTTGGCATGACCCTGATAGTTAGCAATTATATCCATACTATGAGTGATGGAACCTGCAGAGTTCCATGTACCATCCACATTGTAAACTGAAATTGATCATTTCAATTTTGACATGGGGAGATGTAACTCATGTGCAAATTTTGTATCTATATAAATAGCATTAGCTCCAGAGTCTAAGAGAGCTGTGGCAGGATTAATGGATTCTTTTCAATTAGCGGGAGCAATAGAAATATCCAAATTAATCTCTCTAGAGTTCAGAGAACATACTTGTTGTTCCTCAAACAGTTTTGGGATTGGCAAAGGGAAAGTGGAATTAAGCATCAGTTTTGAGCCCCGACCAAGCTCTAGTCCTGCTAGAGACCCCACTTGGCTATGAGACAAGTGTGTGTTATTACTAGGCAAGTTAGTAGAATAAGCGTCAGTAACAAGAGATGTGGTATCAGAATGAACACCCAGATTGTTCACTCTGAATCTTCTTTTCCCTTATCATCATCCAATTCATCTTCAGATGGGACATAATTTGGGAACTCTTCTTCTTCTTCTTAAAGAGCATGGAGTCGTTGTGCTTGAGAGCAATCCTTGTGATGCTTTCCTTAATGCCACTTATACTGATCACATTTAGTCAATGCTTTTCAACAATCTTTGATTCGATGATCCAGTCCTCCACAATTAAAACATCCTTGAGTGATTTTAGACTTTGTGTTTTTGAATTTTCTAACTTTCTTAAATGTGGTGGTGGCAACAAGTTCATCATCATCAGATAACTCATTCTCTGAATCATATCTGTATTGGAGTGCATTGACATCCATTGCCATTGGAACCTGATATGATGATTTTCAAGGTGTGTTAGACCAACTGGAAGCTGCATGTCCAGACTTTTGTCTACAAAGGAATCCAATTAGTTCTGATCATTGTCCTACTTCAGCAACTGATTTAAGATACTCCTCGATATCATCTGTTCAATCTTCTTCATGGATGATTTCTTCTTAAATAGATAGGAGCATGTTTTGCTCAAGAATGTTGATCATGTGTATCACACTGATCTTTGATTCTTGATCATATTTGCGGAACATATCCACAAAATCACAGGCTCTCATCTTTTTGGATTGTTTCAGATTCCAGAGTTTCTCTAGTGTCCAATCTGGCTTTGCAGTTGGACGAAATTGAGTGATGATTTCTATTTCCAACTCTGCCCATGTGTAGAGTTGTTCTTTCTCTAAGCGTAAGTGAGCAAATATGAGTGTGCGTGGTCCTGTCATTCGTGAGAGAACAGTGACTACAGTATCATATGATCATGGGCGAATTGCTTTAGTGTTCAGTGTGAGCCATGTTTTCATTTTTAACCACCAGTCTTTGAACTTTCCAAGTTCTCCTTTGAATTTACCAGGGTCAGTAAATACCTCAACCTTCTTTGAAGGTCTAGGTGCACTGGCTGGTGGGATGGCTGCTAGCTGAGCATTTGCCTGATCCAACTCATGTTGAAGAGTTGCCACTGCTGGTTGTAGTCCAGCAGAATGACCTGTCATTAGACCAAGCTGCATGGCTACAAAAACAAAGTGTTTGTCTTCTCCCTGTATGGCATACAGATCTGCAAGGAACTGCATTGAGTTGAAGTGTACTGAACCTTTCTGTATGGGTGCAACTGTCACGTGTCATGGGGCTGCAGTTGCATTGCTAATTCACCCCCAAGTCATGGGTCACACGGACCCGGTTGCTAGTGTAGGAACTGTGACAATATAAGTTGATAGAGCTTTAAAAATTTGTGCTACGTCTGAGTTCTAGTCAAAATTGATGAATATCCATATATTCTCCTTATCTCCAGCAGCTGTGAGTCCATTGTCAGCTCTCTTTTTGGTTATGTTGACACAGTGTGGGCTCACATCTACCCCAGGAACATTTGTGGCGTCTAGGCCCAATGCATCTTGTATGACTGCACTAGAAGGGATATCAGTGTCATCATCTCCTACTTCTGCACCAATCTGATCTTGTGGACTGAGCTCTTCGAGTCTGAGGATGACTCCAGTCCAATTTTCAATTTCAGAGCGGAGGTTTGGATGGTGGCACAGATACTCGTTGAGTGCAACTTGTGCTTTCTTGCTGGTGAGACAATCAGCAGAGAGATTCCATGATTTGACTATATATTGTTCCCAAGATTATTTGGATTTTAGTAAATAGGTGTGTGAGCAATAAAATACTTACCTTCTGGACAAGTTCTCGGCCAAAAAGGCCAGCCATAAAATCATATACCTTGACAATACCATCGACTGAGGTGTCTCGTAGGACAGGAAGTGATGTCGTGAACTTCACTTGTTTGCGGATGAGACTCTCGTTGATCTGCTTTTGATGGGACTCAACAAGAAAATCCATCTGGTGCTGCTTAAGGTGGTGTTTGATGACACGGTTCAACCCAACATCAGCAGGTTGAAAAATGCTGGTACCTGTAAATATGGAATCAGATGAAGATTGAAGGACACTGATGCTAAGTTGAAACATACATCTGGCAGGTACGAAACAAAGGATAATGTAGGAAAAACCATCTGCTATGTATGTACGAAAGTCCTGGTCAGCATGGACAGGATAACAATCCAGGTAGATAATACAAACTTGCTCGTTGTCGGGCAAGGGGTCTGCTTTGATAACACTGCATCGGTATGGCTCGAAAATATTCTCAACCCACTAAAGAGGTGTCAGTAAGGCTCGCACACATCCAAGTCAAAAGATATTGGTGCCTACCTCTTTCATTGTTTTGAGTGTGCTAAAATGGTTTCTTTTCTTTCTGCTCTTGACAAATGCAAAGTCAAAGCCTTGCTCACGAGCTTCTGTCATCCCTGATGCATTCCTGGATGGTAGTGAATGCTCGGAGGCACCATCCCAGACCTGTTGAAACGGGAGAAAAGTTCCATCAGGAGTACTGGCAACGAGTAAAGTGTAGGCACGCTTCTTGTCCTTTGCGATGATGTCGACCTGTTGAGATCCATGCTCAGCAAATGTTGAGCCAGAACTTGGTAGAATAAAGTTGCCAATCTGATCAAAGCTGACAACAAGCTAAGAAAAAAAAAAATGGGAGAATTAAAGTTGCTAACTATGACTGCTAGTGTAAAACGAACCTTGGGGGGCACATTGTGTCATTTGATGATGTAGACCATTTGGAAAAAACACTCTTCACACTTGTCCTCAGCATTGGTGGGAAGCTTCACAGCCACTCGGGTTCCTTTCTGTGGGGACCAGTTGAGAATGCTTTCAAAGAATGATCGGACAAATCGCTAATTGGATGGTTTAAATACAATGTTCAAGATTAGAAAAGAGATTGTGCTTGCCTCAGAACACTTGAACTTGGTTAGTAGCTCAGAAACATGATTTTGAATGACTGAGAGCGTGATCAACCGTGCTATAATGACGTTGATCACAAGGCCAGACTTCCGCAGTCCCTTCAATTTGTCCACTATCTCGTCCTGAACCTCTGGATACTTTGAAAGGATGCCAGACTGTCCTGAACCAGCTAGAGTGTGTTGGCATTGTATGTTTTCGAGTGTGGCCTTTGACTAGTTTTGCTTGGAATCCTTGTCAATCCATCTTTGCACAGTTCCCTTGTTCAGGTGTGAGAACAGCATTGGGTGATCACGGACAAGGGCTTTGGTAATTGCCTGAGAAGACCAATCATGTTTTTTTACAGTGGCATCAACGTGGACCCATAGCAAGGGATGATACCAGTTTGTATGTTTGTGTTGTTCCTGTCTTGTACCCCCACGCTTTCCATTTTGGCTTTCCTTCCAGTGAGAGACTGGCCATGAAATGGCAACAATATCTAACTCTGCAACCACTTCCTTAGACGTGTCCCTCAAGGCCTACCAGGTATGTTAGCCTATTTTATATGCTATTCATAATGTGGTGACTTACCTGGTCGATTGTTTGGCAAGCCTTGGACTCCATCTTTTCAGGTACACTGCTGGTGGTGTTGGTAGCTTGCTTGCGCTCATGGCAATGGTGCTGTCATTCAGCTGCATTATCACGTTGTTGTTGCTTTTGCTCTATTTTTTTCTCCACTTCCTCCCGCATGCTTTCTTTCCATTCATCTCAGTCATACTCACTCAGTTTCCTCTGCTGCTGGATTTTCTCCTCCTCAGTTTCCAGTGGCCTCCAGTTGAGATCGTGAAAAGTAAGTTGCCAGCATGGTACGTTCATACCCCAATTTGCAGGAGTAGGTTGGACATCAGGGTGGATTGTAATGCTGACTTTTGATGCTACACCCATGCCTGCAGGATTAAGACCTGTGTTTGCATGTTTTCGAGGATGTCCTCCACTGTCCTCAGTGAATCCCAGTGCCTCCTTTTATCTATTGAGTGTCAGTGGTATGTTCTTACTTGGTTGGCATAATTAAACACTCACTTCATTGGCATTGATGCAGTACCTACAGCCTTCGCACCCTGCAATTTTGCTGCATTTATCAAGCACTCTAGCCAAACGGTACGCAGGAAATTCCTCTTGTTATCAGTCTGTAGCCCTTTGATGGCAGACTTGAACATTTGAATCAGGGCTTTGTACCTTATTCCCCACTCAGTGAATGTGATGAATGCCCCATTAGCAAGTTTATGGGTCTCGAAACATACTTCCAGGTTCCTATTGAATGTATACCATATTTCCTCCTCATCCACCAATTCCATGTCCAAGCTGAAGCTGTAGTTGGATTGCTTTGGATCCAAGGGGAGTATCTCAGGAAGGTTGGCAAGCAGCCGCTTAAGATAATGAATACATGATACGAGCTCTGAGGATGGCCCAGTTTGTGGCTGGAACACTGGCTTTGCCATTGTAGCTATGATTTGGCAAAATGCAACTACCAACTGTGTGATTTTCAGGCTCACTACTATCTCGAGCATCCATGGCGACCTGCAGATTGTTGTGCGAAGCTTGGTCCATGTGCTGTCACTCCCGGCCCGGTTGCTATTCATATCGGGTGTCACACAAAGAAATGCCCAGGTTGCTAACCCAACAACTGTGGCACCATGTCACGTACCCCCTGTGGTTGCACCCATACAGAAAGGTACAGTAGTGGATTAAACACCCTATTGACTACTTGTTTTGTTTTCTAAAGCATTTTGCCTTTTTTCTAATAGAAGCATATGTTATGGGAAGGAAACCTGCCTTTCATTTGTTTAATGCAGTTACGTGTGCCTGAAAGTATTTCTTTTGTGCTTCAGACAATTTCTTGTGTTGTTGGACAAGATCAAATTTCTTATTGAAGGAATTCATCATTCAATCCAATTTTTCAAACTACTGCCCCATTTCCTTCTTTGTCCAGAGGAGTAATTAGTCCTGGTGGTGAACCAGTACTTGAGGATGAATCAGCTTTCTTGGTTATGAATGTGTTGTACATGTATCTGTGGGTTTCCACAAACTGATTCTGAAAGTGCTGAGGAAAGTAACAAGCTGTCAAATTACCAATTCGTGTGAATGGTATGTGATGAAAGAATCAATCTATTAGTTCTGTCAAATCAAAATTTTCTGGAAGAGGATCCCAGGGATCTTATTGAAATGGCTGATTCATTTCTGGTTCTGTATTCCAGTTAGGGTTCAGTTCCCAATCTTCTTCAGCGTCCCAGTCAGTAATGTTATTCCAACTAGTAACTACCTCAGCAGAGTTTGAATCTTGTTCTGACTTCAAGAGTTTCTTGAATCCTTCTACATTGCAAATGATAAGTGACCAACAGGTCAATTGCGCAATGACTTCTTTTCTAATGTCAACCACAATAGGCTGTCCCATAGGTACGGCCCGAACTATGAGGTAGAAAAAGAATGTGAGAATGATAGTAGCAAGATAAGCAGCAAATAAGATAATAACCATGAAAAACCACATTTGTTTTTGGATTTTCTAATTGTTTTCGCTTTTGCTATCTGTAGCAGGACGAAAGAACCTGTGAATGATTTGGGTGGTTCTTTGCCTGAATTTTCTGACACGTTTATTGCAAGAGACCAGTTCTTGTGGTGCTTCAAAGTAAGATCCTTCTGACCTTTCTTTGGGTTCTGATGCAATAACTTCATCTAATGCTTGTAGATGGTAAAGTTCATCTCTCAAGCATGCTTCTGCCAATGAGATGACTTGGTTCTGAAACGGCATGTATGGCATATATATTGTTTGAGTTCCTCGTCCTTGTCTTTATTCAAGAGTACCTCCTGGTGAGTTAAGGAGTGTACTTGTTCCTGTTTGAAAAGTACTAGATGAAGATTCTTGATCTTTAGTAATGGATGAGTTACTAACTGAGTGATCAGCTGGTGTGTTAGCTGGCGTGGGTGGAAGCATTTGATAACTGGGGAGACAAGCCCTGTTATAAGGAGGTGCTATCTCATAGGTTATTTCAATTCTTTGCTCTAGAGTTTCAATTTCTTCTGGAGATTCAGTAAATGAGTTGTTAGCCATGGCTGCTTGGGATAGCTGGTTGTGCTTGTGGGTGCAACCAGTGTGAAGGTGAGGTGAATGGTTCAGGGAGGCTGCCAAATGATGAAGAGGAAAAATCTATTGTTGGCGATGGATTAGTTGGACATAGTATAAAAGCTCCTTCTCTTCTGATGGGCCATTTTACTTCTGCTCCTCTTCTAAGAGGGTGTGGTAGCAGTGCTGGTTCTTCTGGAAGGTTCGGAACTATCCAAAGTGGTTGTTCAAATCCTTCTCTCCTTATGAAAATACCTGCTTTTTGTCCAAAAAGGACTAATGGTTGTTGTACCACAAAGAACCTCAGATTTCTATTTACTCCTCTAATCCTGACAATAATACACAGGTACTCTAAGCAATCTTCGGGGGCATAGAGTTCTGAGCCTAACACATATCCCTGGAATAGAAGTGCAACCTCTATACCACCAATGAGGCAAGTGATTAGCATAAGGAGAAATAGCAATAACCTCCTGCTGAATCCTATTGAGACCTTGCAACCTATTCTCAACTCTGTCTTGTGCTCTAAGTACATGGGCCCAATTCTAATCTCATTGAAGTTGAGTGGCAGCCTGGTAATGAGCCAGTTCAACTGCCTGGTCGAGTACTGCATCAACCTCTGATTATAGGTCAACCTCAATATGAACTGCACCAACCTCAGGAACAAGGGTATTCTTTGAGTTGCCAGTTTCAGTAATCAGACAGATAGGCGGTCCCGCCAAAAGGATATGATTCCAATCTACTAGAATAGGGAGTGGAGTTGGTGAGTGAATGGATGTCGCTGGGATGTACTGTATACCAAGCCTTCTCAGCATGATGCAGAATATGGAGAGTATTGAGCCAGTGAAGCTTGACTACTGATTAAGGATGTGAATGCCCCTTTGGGCAGTGACTGAGTCACATAGGAGGAAAGGGAAGCATTCCAGACTTCTCTGAGAACTCCTCTAATTGCTTCTGTGATGGTATGGTATTGTGCTTTGTCCATGTGATACTGAATGGAATCATCCTCTACCAGAGAGGGTTGGTACTCTACCTGCTCCTGCAAGATGCAGAAGGTGGATGTTACTTGTCTGTTAGCTGCTCTACCCTGACTATGAGGGCAGGCGCCTCTTGCCTCTTTGATACTTTGTTTGACACCTCCTGGAGAAGACTCCTTAAACTTTGCCTCTTAATTCTCTAACTGTAGAGCCAGAGCTGGAGAGGAAAGCCTGATCACTGATAGGTCTTCTTTGTTCTTTATGATGATAGACACTGTGGTTCCAGACTGATTAGTATTGTTTTAAGGCCACTGCCTCGTCCACCTACTCCTTGATATCTGAAGGATGCTGCCTTCATTATGCTATGATGGGATATTAGACTGTACCAAGTCAATGGCAAAGGACCTGACCTCAATGAACGCAAAAGGACCTACTCCTACACTTTTTGGTCATTGGCTACATAGACAAGCAGCTAGCTAGACTGCGGGTCATTAGTAGTCTTGTCCTAATGAAACACCAGGGCCTATCTAAGGCTGGATGGGTGTTTAACTAGTAACCCTATTGGTCAAGCACAGATGAGTTGATAGAAGAACTCCAGGAGGACAAGACTGGGGGGCCAGTCACAGTCTACCTGGAGGTTTATATACTATCTAGGATTTGTACATGTTTGGTACTATACAGTATCTATACATCATAGATAGTAGTGCATGTGAGTCATAGATAAGTCATGATGAGTCATAAGCAGGTCTAAGCATAGCCATAGGGCAGTGCAAGGCTATGACATGAGTTATAAAAAATCATGATGAGTCAGAGATAAGCATAGCCATAGGACATGAGGCATAGGGCTGTGCGCATGAGTCGGCATGAGTCATAAATAAGAGAGTGACTCATAGATAACAGATAAGGGACATGAGGCATGTCATGAGGTATGGCTGTGCATGGCTGTGCACATGCCAGTGAGGCTCATGAAGAAGTGATGTGAGTGTGGACAAGTGATGTCATGTGATGTCATGTGACCAAATAGTCATGTGTTCATAGTTGAATGAGTGGTAAGGAGTTCAAGTGTAATAGAGGCTATTTAGTGAAAAGTTTTGTAGAAAGCCAAGAAAAATAGGGATAAATATAGGAAAAATATGGGTAAATACCAGCAGTCATATAGTGGTCATAACAGTAAGATAGTGATGAGGCTGTAATGATGAGCTAGGACAAGTCATAGTATAGCCTTAAGGCAATGTAATGCTATGGCATGGCAGTGCATGGCAGTGTTGTAATGAGTCATGGTGAGTCATGGAAATCATGATGAGTCAGAGTGAGTCACAACAGTAGAGAACATAGCCATGGTGCTGTGCATGTCCACATGGTATAACATGAGACAAAGGCTGTGCATGGCTGTACATGCAAGGCAAGCTGATGTGTCATGTGATGAGTGTGGGAGCATGATGTCATGTGACCAAATAGTCACATGGTCATTATTAAGTGAGTGTGGTGAGGTTAATGAATGATAGAGGCTATTTAATGAAATGCTTTGTAGAAAGCCCAGAAAAATAGAAATAAATAAGTGAAAAATAGGGGCAAATACCAGCGGTTGTAACAATAATGGCTTGTCCAGGGAGATATGTGTGACTACCTTGAACTTAGCAGGTTGTGAACCTTGACTCCTAACAGCTATTCACCAATTAAGAGGAATGAAGAAAGATCAGAAAAGAAATATGAACCTTCGATGTCTATGCCATGATCTTTCAAATTGGAAGGGATGAGATCTAGTTTGTCAAAGTCCTTGAGTCCTAATTTATCTTCAAGTAGTGGCAGTATAGTAGGAAATATAAATTCACTGTTTTTAATCATTTGTCATATTTTATCAAAGTAATCATTAATGTGTATAGTATGTTCAGCTTCAAATACATCTCAAGCTTGACTCAATGGTACCCCTGGGTCTCTGCTGTTGCTATTGAATGGAGGAGGAGACAGGAGACTATCCAGCACAATCACAAATATATGCAAAGTAGATATCTCCACTGGTAGTGAAAATGCTGACTGATAGTGCTTGAGAGTCCCAAGTTTCAATGATGTACCTTGCTCTTTCTGCTTGATTACCTTCTGGAGATTATTCTGATGCTTCTTTCATTGAATATGGTCTGCAACATGACAAAGATGTATAACAGATTTCTTGTACATGCTAGCACAACCTAGGCAGACCTTGCATATGATATTTTTTGGATCAGTGCGAACAGTGGTAAAAACTGTAGCAGAGAGAGTCAAACTTGAAGGACAATGGCCACGACTTCCCTTACCATTTGAGTTGAGAGGGGGAGGTTTTGAAGATCTGGCCATCAGCACTTTCAAGTTTATATTGTGTGATGTTGATCATGTCACATGACTTCAAAGGTTATCCTTTAATATGACACTCTAAATACAACAAAAAATGTATAGTATTTAGGATGATCCAAAGAAATCCATACATTACATATACTACTATCAAGTATACCAACTGTGCACTAGTATGGATGATTGTTCATAGATAGGGAAAGACAAGCCAAATGTATACTAGTATGAATGAAAAATGATATGGGGCATGGCTTTACCTATGTACTTGCACTGTTTCAACTTCCTCTTGCGTTGTTTCAACTTGTTTCTTGGCCCATCCCTTATGGAAAGTGTGTGGTGCTTGTCTGAAAGGCCAGGTTCCAGGGGCAGATCCAGCTTCTGCTTAGTGTTTTGTTCCACTTTTCACTGTAAGCATCTGAAATAATGAGATCAGGCAGTATAATACAATGATGCTTGAATCTTCTGAAGTAAGCATGACCAATTAGTAGGAAATGTGATGATCTCTAATTTTGCATGGAGGTAGGTGATTCTGTCATTATCATCTTGATTTTCTTGCATCGTGTCGACAATGCAGACAAGAAGGTGTTTAAAAGCTAGGTTGAGCATATGTGTCACAAGTTGCATTGTTATTAGAGGGACTAATGACTATGGAAAAAAAAGATCAGTAGATAGATTTCGAAGTTTCAGGACAACATGCTTACCCCCCATGCAGGTAATGTATTTTCCTTACTGAAATTGAATTCACCATCTTCTTCACAAAGAAACACAAAGATATTAACTGACTTGATGTCAATCCAGGTCATGTCTTCAATGACAATCAGAGTTAACTTATTATCATAAGGCAATGTATCCAGGGTAAATGCTGTGTACTGGAGTTTGGAAAGGGAAAAAAGAGGGCGATCTGATTCAGAGAGTTCCAGACTTGATTTGTGGATAGAGATCATGAACACAGTGTTGATTTCAGGGGAAATTGCCACAGCTACCACAAGCTTGGATTCCATTCCAATCTGAGTTTGATTAAAACCACACTCTGTGATCCAGACAGGTACAGGGAACTCAAGGGGATGGTAGCTTAGTTCCAAGTTGAGTGGGAAATCTGGAGTAATAGAGTTGTTGTCACTTTCAATGGGAGAGTTGAAAACAAACAGTGGTGTGATACAATCTAGGTGATGGGATACTAAAAAAGCATGGGAACCCTCTGAGAGAAATACAATGGAGGCTTCATGAATAGGATGGAGAGTCATTACAAAGATTTGGGAAAGGTCAGGGATGTAGTACAATCTGTGTGAGAAATGCTGGTTAAAGTCGTTACAGAGCAATGTAATGCAAACTTACTTGAAGAATAGATGTTTTCCTGCCTTTGAGAACACTGATTCTATTAAGTCAAACTCTGCAGGTGTAATGTCTCTAAATGTCTGTCAAAGTAATTAGATCCTGTTATGATGATACCTAGAAGCTGCTCACTTGGATGTCAAAGAATGAAACTTGAAGTGCTTGGATAACAGCACGACAATGATCTGTATTGACAATAGAAGCTTATTTAATAGATGGATTGGTATTGAAAAGTATGTTATCACCAACATCAACATCAGGTTTCTGCCTCGTGGTTCCATTGGGTAGTGTGACCCTGTCAACAAGATCTGTGATGTCAACATTGCCAAACTCCTCCTCTGATTGTACTTGGTCAAATGTTAATTGAGTACAAGTAGTCTTTGAACCAAGAGGAGAGGTTGGTAATAAGTTGTCAGATAGACTGGGGGTGGTCCTACCACAATTTGAGTGACTGCCTAGCTGCAAGGAATGTGTATTGTATAACATTGGGGAAATAGCACTTGAAGTTTCACATGAGAGCCCAAGGCAGAATCACACAGGAGTGATTTTGGATCATCATATGGGGCACAATTTTGACCCAATTGCATCCATGATGACCCAAAGTCATGCATGTGATGATTAAAAATCACAAGCACAAGACTCATGTTCAAGTTGAAACCTCATAGCAGCTGCCACAATGTTTACAATTGTCGATGTTGAAACTTGTCTTGAACTGAACAGATTAACTACCCTCAATATTCTCGAACTATCTGTTTGTTTTCATGGTGCTATCTTTTATGATACCTCACTGTCTTCCTTCTAGATAAGACAATGAAGAACTAACCAAAATTTAGTGGTTCCCAGACAATGTGTCTTGTCTCCACAGGCTAGAACACTTTGCTCAAGGGAAGTACGAAAGGTCTACCCTTGGCAGAGCTAATGGTAGTATGTTTAGTTTCAAGTAAAAAAGGGAATTAAGTGTACCAGAAGCTGTGATTTGTTCACCAATCCTTCACATAAGTTTACAGATTGATTGTTCAAGATAGTTTCAGCCTAATAGGGTCAAAAGAATGGCAATAGGTTGCCTATTGACTGTGGAAGCTTGTTCTTGGATAGTATAAAAGGTGAGCAATTTAAGAACTTGGCCTAGATTTCACCTAATGCTGATGATATATGAGTAAGAGACTTCCTAGTCCCTTAGGATGGTAAGTCTAGGAAAGGTGTAGTAGAAGTCCTATAAGTAGGTTGTCCTAATGAGCCCTAGCAATGGTTTGCTTAGGGGATACTAAATAAAAGAGTATAGGTTTGCCCTAGGAATGTAATGTCTAGATGGCAAGATATGGGGATGTTAAGATGTCAAGATGGGGAAGTAATAATATGCTGAGATGTTGAGATGCTCAGTTCCTGGTTGGTAGTTAACTTGACGGTACACTTAGTAGACTTAGAAAGGTTATTATAACTCAATCTTATTGTCTTAACTAAAGAGTAGGCAAGTTTGACTTATAGAGGCGAAGTGTAGCCCTTAATTGGTACTACAGAACGCTTAGGTTGCTTACTAATAGGGACCAGATGCCTTTTGTTGCCCAAAAAAAAGGATTTCTCCCAAAAGGATAATATTAGGTACTTGTCTTTTATTTAGGTACAAGTCCTAATAGCCTGAAAGTAGTTCTAAAGTCCTATTTACTTCGCTCTGGGGTACCCTATCTTATTAGGTCTTATGAGGTTTCCCAGGAGATCTCTTATCAGATGAGATTCTTCTACAGGCCAAAGTACTCTCCTTTATATACATAAATACAGGAGGCTGTGCCAGCCAATCAGAGGACTGGTGGCTTATAAATTAAGGCACAATCGCTTACTAATACCAGGCACAAGCTGACAAACCCAGGCACATTAAGGGGAAGCACTTTGAGCAAAGGAGTTCAAATCTGGGATGCTCTGCCAAAAAGGCTGGCTATGCTGTGCAGGGCTGTTCAGACTAATGGGGACAAGGTCACATGGTAGCTAGTGGTCACATGAACACTTCGTCTCACTGGCACATAGCTAATTAATCAGATAAATAAAGAGAAATGAAAAGAATAGTGAGCTATGTACAAATATGTAAGTATAAGGATATGACTAGAGAGATTAATGAATATCTCAATAACCAGTAGGTGGAAAAATCTGGAAAAATAGGGGTTTGTAGGTCATGATAGGGGCTATCCTTCTCTATGGTATCAAAGGGTATGGTCTACAGAGAGCTATGGAAATTCCACTTCTTGGGTGATTGATTTGCTATGTGCATGCATAACACTGGTTTCGTGCAGGTCACTGCCTGAGAAAATTGTATGTCTTTCTGTTTACTCTCTGACCCAGTAACTTAACTAACTCACATCCTTGCCCAGCTAGTGCAAATCTCTGTTTGCATCTGTGACCAATGGACTGAGCAACCTTTACTCTCCGTTATATGTGATATGTCCAAGGAAGTGAATATGTCCTTAAGTTTGGTGTGTACCTCATCCTTGGCTGTCTTGCAAATACTTACTTACTACTAGATCATGTTTCCCTTCCTCCCACTCTCATCTCTGTTTGAATCCACTAATGCATATTAGTGGGTGCAGTTGGCAAAACAAATTGAAGAATGCTTAGTAGTAGACCTCCTTCTTGAATTCAAGCACCTGGACTGCTATCACCTAACATGAGAACTCTTCTAAATGGCATTCATTGTTGCTTACCCTGAATTCCCTCAAAGCAAGTGGTTTTATTGGAATTCAATGATTGCAATGAAGGGCGAGTTTATGTTACATTAAATGTTGAAGGGTGGATATAATGGACTATCAGATATACCTTCCTGTCTGGTCATCTGGGAGCAGTTCAGGAGTATTGTTTCTGATGCAACATTGATATCTTCCACCCAGTAATCCTGTTGTATTATCATACATATTTGTGTATTCTGCATCAGTTTCTGATCTCCAATATGGATCAATTTTGTTGATGAATGTTTCCAGGACTTCATCCAGAAGCATATCTTTGAGTTTCACATTGATGAATACCAACTCCAATACCATTGATCAATTTGTTTTGTAAGCCCACCCCCAATGCCTGATGAACATACTGCATCATGACAGTATTATATATTGTCAGCATCTATTTGACAAATGTCCAGGTCTGACAGCTCAAATTTGTCAGCAATGTGTCTGTGAGAGGACTTGCAAACATCTCACTACTATCCAGGTCAACATATCATACAGACACTCACTTCTCGATCTTTTCAGAATACAATAAAAATTATTCACCACCTGTTAGCTTGTTATTCCCCAGAGCATTTTCTGTTATTTGGCTAGCATCTAGAGTGCAATGCCAGGCAAATGCACTCTCCTCAACATATTGTATACACCATGAGAATGGTGTGGAGCAGGTTGTAATGATGTCTGTAGAAAATTCAATATATATTCATTTCACAACTTCTGTCAAACATCACTATATTAAGAGCCTAACTTGAGCATGTAGTCTATTATAACAGCATTATTAGTCATCACCTGATATGGTAATACATAATTAAAATACCCATGATATTGATCACATTGAGCTAACAATAATAGAAGAGTCATAAGCAATATTGATTTGTTCAAAGGGTAATTAGGAAAACATAGTATGGTAGTACTTTCCTGATCACATTTGCCTGGACTTGCTCTGTGTTCTTGCCTTTCTTAAACCACAACACTTTGGTAGAAAGGACACTTACCAAAGCTGGAACAACAGTGGGAATGATGATGGGAGATTCAGTGAAGAGGGAACTGGAGAATGATGACTGAAAACCAAGTGAAAGATTAGAGAGAGGGATCTGAATTTCCAAAGTTGCTGACAAGATATCACAGCAGATGTCCATGTCTCAGCTTGTGTGATTGGGAGTCTTGGCACAGAAGTGACAAGAATGGTGGTATGCATGGCCATCCAAGTATTCTTCAAAATAGATTAGATGTCTTCAGGCACTGCTTGAGTGCCAATGATAGAAAATGAATTCATAGCAATAGTAGATGGGTCTGCAGCCAGTTACAAGTGGTAGGGTAATTGAAGGACTATAAAGTTGTAACAGAAGAAGGATGGTTGATGGCAGCAAAAGTATTTGAGTTTGCCCCTTTGTTTGCACCAATGAAGTCTGAGTTGGGCCAGAGTATCATTCTTCCAGCTTTTGGTCTGTTCTTCTGTGGGATCATCAACATCAACATCAGCAGGCTGTTGTGAGGGTGCCTTTTGATTTCTATTAAAAACAGTGTAATTGAAGTGATTAATAACTCCGAGTGACCACTCCTTATTAGCAGGTCTGCAAAGCATATCAATGTAAAATTTGAAGTCTTTCTCATATGGAATGCTGGTTTGACTGCTGGTAAATGAAAATTCTTTGTTGCTCACAAGAAGAAAACAAACCTATTGATGTGTGAAAGTGAGAGGTCAGAAGAATAAGATATAAAACAAACTTATAATTATGCAGCAAGTGGCTATCATGTCTTCTGTCATTGTCATTGCTCCTAGCTTCTTACCCCTTCCTGGTGGACAGCCACATTTCTTTCTGGTAAGGATGTCTCTCCCAAAGTATAAGATACAAGCCATCTAATTTAAAAGATAGTAATTTATAAACATGGCAAATTTAAACATGTCTTACCTGGGTCAACACCTTATTTTTGAAAAGGCCTTGAATATTCATCTTGTTTGGGTCTTGGAAGAGAATTGGTGCAAGTGGAGTATACAGGTCATCCACATTCTGCAGATTTCACTTTAGAAGCAATAGAAACATAGGATTGTTCACCTGCTTTTGCAAATCTCTGAGAGCTGTAGAATCTAGTGCTGGAGTCAAATGGGTGAAGAGCAGTCCTGCAGAGTCCTTCATGAGTTTGAAAATGTTGATGCACTCTGTATTAATTGTTGAAGTGAACTGTGTAAATCAATTATTAGTACTGAAGTTAAGAATGGCTGGCTTGATAGTGGCCCATGTTTGTCACTTACAAGTTGCTTGAATTGCTCATACTTTGTTGCTTATATTTGTAGGGTAATAGGCAGTGTAAGGTATAATTTGACAGTATAAGCAGCAGCTTTGACCTCACTACTGTGATGATGTGTCAGATTGTTGAAATTGAAGTTGGTGGGATACATGTAGAGCAGGAAAATATCACTAGGGACCCAAAGATGGCAGAATATGGTATATTTCTTCACCACAGTGGTAATGGTGGTGTCTAATGAGCCAGACATTGTTGTCTTGAAAGCATGAGTTTTGTATTCAGGGTGCTAGCTAATTCTGTAGTTTATTAAACTTAGTCCTCATTCCATCAAGGTCCTGATATATGCATATATAAGTAAGTTGAGTTAGCTCAGAATGTTGATACTTGAAACACAAACCCTATGCAAGTCAGCTGCACTTGCATCCAGGGGCAGGACAGCTATGACCCTCTGCATCTTGTCAAGCTTCCTAAATACATTTGTAGCCAAACCTCCTACATTGGCACCATAACTTACTGAATCCAGGTCAGCAATGCCTTCATCGCTGTTACTGCCATCACCCACATTGTTGAGAGCTCTGGTAAAGTCTTCTACCATGGCTGGAAGTGGCAAGGAAGTTACAAACTTTGGATGAAGCTAGTCAATGAGAAGTAACAAGTGGCAGGGAGGTTTTAAACTCAGATGGGAGATAGGCAGCTCATTTTGAATGGCCATTGACAAGGCAGGTTGGAATCAGCTGAACCAAGCATGTGTGCTTGTGTTGTGACAAGACATCTTTTTTTTTGTATACTTACATCAACTTACTGGTAGGTCATGGTGAGTTCCCAACCAGGAGGGTGATTGGAATAAATTTAAATGCTACTCACCAACCAGCACATTCTTAGTTATAATTGGCATAATCATCTTTTAAATCAGTGATGGATTCTGCATATGAGATAAGATCAAAATTCAGTACATGACTCAAGATCCAACACTTACTAATGTCATTATTAGTAATTGGCTTGAGTCCAGGTGGGTTCTAAATTGCCACTTTCATCTAAAATAGATTGATTTATGGAACTACACTGGTTAATTCCAACATTTGTAAGTTAGCTTTCAATCAGCTCAGAATATGTGGTTTCAAATAGACTGACCATTGTGTGTGATATTAGCAATCTTGAAGTCAGCTTGACTCAAAAAACAATGCTATATTATGGTATTGATACACCAATATTTTCCTAATGAACCTCGGTCATCTCATGCCACACAAACAATCAATTCATTTTTATCTATATTTTGGAATATGTTCCTTGAAGGCATAATTAGAGTTGGTCTCTTTCCAATTGAATGTCAGTCAACTCCAGTTGTAGAAATTGTTAGGACAGAACGATTCATGGTTGTTATATTCATCATTATAGAAATCACCATGTTTGGTTGAAGGAATTTGCTTAATCATCTGGGGGAGTTCTGGGGATGTGTATGGAGTTTTATATGGCTCACCTATTGAGCAAACATTGATGAAGAGTCCTGTTTCTGTATTGTGGAGACAATTTCATTTCTGCTCCTCTGTATCAAGGGCATGAATGTGGTCCTTGATGGAGTGGAATACAACTCAAGACAGGAAGACCTAATTGATGAGTAAAACAATATTAATGAGAATCTTAATAGACTGTGACAGATAGGTACTTGAAATTTACCTTGTATTGCCCAAGAACCATATCAATATCCAATAAACCCAAGGTGTTCCTCATCTGCTTGGCCCTCTCCTTTACTGAACTATCCACAACATCCATATTTACCATCAGTTCCTTGTGCTGAGTGCAAAGCTCATCCAGAGTTAGCCCAACCTCAGAGATATTTACATTTTGCTTTAAAACATCAGTTTAAGTCAACCTTTAGCTTTGAATCTGACCTTTCACACTCCATCCCTCCAAATGATTGAGTAATTGCAAGTCATTGAATTAATGCAAAAGATGAACCAGCACTCCAAACAATGTATTCAATGTAGCTCTAAACTTACCAGCTATACATGGTGTTGGATCCAAGAAAGAGCTTTTCTCCCTTCAGTGGTCTTGTTCTTCAATAGTACTACACCACTATATTTCTGATAATGTCCTGAACAAGGTATTCAATGTGGCTCTGAACTCACCAGCTGTGCATGGTGTTGGACCCAAGGAAGAGCCTTCCTCCTCCCAGCAGTCTTGTTCTTTGACAGTGTCATCTTTATGAATTGGTGGCATTTGCTTGATAGTATCCTTATGATGGGTTGATAGAGCACACATCAGCTTGATCAGCTGCTGTGCAGAGACAATGGTGTTCTCATTTTTGGGATGTGCTTAGGTCATGATTGTTTTGTCAGAGAAGAGACCCTTAATGAATGGATTGAGTGATCTGCATCTGAATCTAAATTGCCTATCACACCAATGATACAACTGTGGAGAAGTGAAATCAGGATTTAGGAAATCAAGGTTGTGATTGAGAAAACCCTTGGAGGAATAAGTAATGGAGTTGTTAAAGTGGTTGACATTAAACATCAGGTGTCCCAAGCGATCAATCTCAAAGGATGGATGATTGCTCCAACACTTGTTGAAGGCTTCCACTATTGTATGCTCTGTCCTCTCATGTGATTGGTAAACACACTTGGCATTGTCAAAATAGGGTACTAACAATCAAGATTACAATTGAGGAGGCCTTGGAAAGGGTAAATCATGGGACTATTGAGGTGTTTGATGGCAAACATACCAGTGGGGGGTCTCAAGCAATCAATCATCCCAACTGTAACCTGAAGGAATTAAGAGCCAGTGATTGACCATATTATGATGTCATGGTTAAGATCTGTAATTGACTCAGACAAGCTAAGTTGACTGCAACACATGTGCAAATGTGGTCCAGGAGTAGGTGCTGGCATTGACAGCAGGTTGGGGGTAGTGGATAGAGTCATGTACACTATCCAGGGCAGGCAGCAGATACTGCTGCAAGTGAGTGATAAAATAGGCAAGTGGCAATGAACTGTAATAGGATAAATTCAGATTAAGTAAAGTAAAATAGGATTGCCAATGAACTCTTATATGTGAAGTTGAGGGAGAGCCTCTCATCAGATAGGGTAATGAATGCACCACTGGACAAACCATGAACTGAGCAGAGAATGTATATGAAGTGTGCAAGGAGGAAAATTTAAATATGGGTATTTTAGGGGATTATCTTGAATACATTGATAATACTAAGAGTACCATGATCAAGTATGCTGTTGAACACTATGAAAGAAGGGGAGACAGGTCTGGATGGCAATACTATACTGATGTAACTGCTGCCTATAGTTGGACATCCAAATCAAAGATGAAATTGGCAGCAAGTGGCAATAAATAGTGGGGATATCATACAATAGATTGAATTAGTTCAAGAATACAAAGCAGCTGCTCGGTGTGAGATATCTAGTACAATTCAGATAGAAAATATTAAAGTAGGCTCTTAATATCCATTGACGGTCCACTCCTTCATGCGAAGGAACATATTGCTGTTAATATGTTCTACTACCAAGGATTCATCCTTGTGCTTTGAGTTAGGGTATAGTAATATGCCCTGATGATTGACCAGATGGGGATGAACATCAATGCTAAATAAGGATATGCTTTGACATGTGTAATCCTGAACTCTTCATTAAACAACCTCTGATTTGCACCAATATTAGCAGTAAGGGGGCTAGACCCATGGGTAAACCTGCTGTGGATCTCGCTATGGATCTTCTGAGCATATATTTGGTTGTTTTCTCTATCCTTTGATGTGGATCATGACCCTTGTGTGGATGTGGATGTGGGTGTGAGTACTGTCTTAGGTACCTATAGATTTACTCATAAAAAGCCCTAGTGGTGGTCCACTGCCCTTTTGCAGATAGTTTCACAAGGATAATGTCAAGGCTCCTTCCATAAAAGCACATTCTGAAAGAGGAACCTGAGGGAGTTGTAGTGGAGAAAGTCTGTATCGTTGTCTGATTAGAATACTGAGGAGAGGGACTCAACAAGTTCCACCACTACTGTGACTCTTTCCAGCCTACCACCATCTATGCTACCTGCCCCTCCTTAAGCCCCTTTCCCTCCCCTCTCTATCCATCACAGTCAGCACATTGAATAGAAGAAGATTGCATCAGGCACACCTGGTCCCTCATGAGGCCACTCTTCCTGCAGCAATACTGTTCATACTGCCACATCAGATACACCAACACCATTTGGAGGTTGTTCTCCCACCTTTATTGGCTACTGTGGAAAATCTAGGAGAGCTGAGGATACTATCACCACATCCACAACTCCCTTCATAGGGGCTTGCAAGTATTGTGTAATGCAAGGGAGGACATGTGTTCCAATCTAAGGAAATGCCTACATCGGCTGTCACAACAAGAAAAAGCAGTGCTTGCAAGAGGGTTACAAGAGAGTGTGATCCACCTCACACTCTGCTTCTCCTGCAACAAATACTATGCTATTGACTTCTGGACATCAGGCCTCACATGTCTCATGACCCACTATCATCCCCATTATTCCCCATTTCCATCAGAACCACTTGTGAAACAGCAATGTCTGGACACCTCCCCCCCACTTGTTCTCATTCAACATCCTGTGCCATTGTTTTCAGAGTCAACAAAATTCTCAGCAACACCTGTTGGTATGTGATACCCCACATTTTCTATATTTTTTTGCTTAACTTGCTGCAGATGATAATGTGATTCATTTTTCATGTCTGTCAACAGGTGGACTTCCAAAATCAAGGAAAAGAATACAAACTAGCAGTACATGTCATTCACTTCTGAGCAGTCCTACTTCTAAGTGGTAAAGTAGGTCATGTCCACATCACTCCTGCCATTGTAAATAAGGGCTTGATTCCTGGCCTTTCATATACACTAGAGGGTGAGCCACTTGTCACTTGAGTGCAGCACCAGAGGCTCGAAAAGCAGCTTGAGGAGCAAAGCCAGCAAATCACAGCTTTATCCGCCATGCCATGGGTGGTCCTCACTCACCTTGCTGATGCAAAGCACATAGTGTCCATGGTGGGGAGGGCATGTGAGTCTATTCAAGATAGCATTATTGGTATACTGCTGGATATTGACATATCCACCATGGGCTTTCCAACTGACCTTGAAAGGTAGTGGAAAATCCTCAAGTCTAACCATCTACATCCCCTCGCACCTCATTTCCAGCAGCTTTACTCCTTCATAATACCTGCTCTGCCACAGGATGCCACAAGCCAACCATACACCTTGATCAAGTCAACTAGTGGGTTAGCTCAAGTTCACAAAAGCATATCCTTCATCTCAAATGGACCTCTGGTAGGAATTTCATGTGATCAGGTGAAATTAGCAAGAAAATTTGGATCATTCAACCTGACTCTCAGTTATTCACCCCCTCACATTGATGCACTTGGACAATCTATCGTCATTTCATTCTCCCTCTCTGTTTCCTTTTTAATTTTCCTCTCAGGTTAAACTTCCAATCTGTGCAAGACCTAGTGTCTTCTTTTTAGATAAGATCAGTAAAAACACTAAGAAACACTCACCAGCACAATGAATCTTATCTCCATGAATAGTAAACCTAAAATGAGGTGAAGAGAGTACTCTTCCCTGGTCAAATTGCTACTAAAAACAAGTATTAACTTGTAAAAAGAGGTTGATTATCAGATATGTGGTTTGTTCATCAATCTTCAATGAGGTTGAGGGGGATTGCTTCCAGTAATACTTATATTGGTCTGGCTTTCAGAAATGGAGGTATACTGAATGTACTTGTAGATTGTTGGAAAATGGTCTAGACAACTCTTGGATTGCTAGTGGGGTAGCTTGTTGTGACTAGGGTTACTTCCCTAAAATGCACTTTTAATAGGCTTCCAATAGGCTCCTAATCAATTAGGTAGACTCAATTGGGCAGAAAAACTCTTGATATACTCAATCTCTTGCTAGTAATTCACATACGTCAATTAGATACACAGAATAGCTTTTCCTAAACTGATTCTATTATACACTAAGGAGTTGGCAATCAGCTTATTGCTCTACAAACCCTTTTCCAATATGCTATTGAACTATTAAATCACCCTACTAGCTGGGGATCTATTTCCTTTAGTTGCCTGCTGTGAGATTTTTTTCCTAAAGGTGTCCTAACTGTTCCTATTCTAAGGGATTCAGTATACTCCTAACTATGGATCTAAGTAGCTCTATTTATAGCATGGAAACTACTCTATACAGCCTCACTGTCTGTTTGTAAAGGGGTGCACTTATGAGCACTTATTGGTTAAGCTTGCTCAAGTAGGAATCTTTTTCCTAAAAGAAAATCTTTCTTAAATTGAGGAACTGTCCAAATGGGACTGAATCACACTCCTTATATAGCAATTTACATGTGGCTGTGACAAAAATATGACTCATACTGACTCACTTTGACTCACCTTGACTCACCTTGTTAGAAAATGATTTGCAATGAGCTAAAAATAGCCTTTGGCTTGGCAATGACTCATGCTATACAAGGTCATGTGATCATTCTGCTAGTATAGGGGCAGTGTTTTGGCTAGTCCTCATTTGACTCATGCTATGCAAGGTCACATGCTCCATTTGCTTCTTTGACACTTGGCTCTCAGTACTTAAGGGTAAAAGAGATATTAAAGAAATAGTTTGCTATGTACTTGTAGGTAGTAATAAAACTATGTTGAGAGAAATCATTTTGTTTCTTATAAGCTGTAAATGAACAAATAAGGAAAAATAGAGGTAAATACTAGACACTAGGGTCTATATGTTCCTCAATTAGTTAAACATTTGGACCATGGGAAATATAGTAAAAGCTCAAATCTTGGGTCAAATATCTAGTATCACATATACAATATCTATGATTCTGTATCCAAACATTTTGGTGCAGGTCACTGGGCTACTTGTCCAACCTGATGTCATCCATTGCCAAGAGGATGTCTATCTCATGTATCAAAATGTATTAATTGATAGTAGACACACAAGAATCCAGCAATCAGGTGATTAGTGGGAGAGCATTGGCAAAGTGGGTGGTCTGATAAATGACTTATAATTTTTTATTTTCGTGGGTTATTTACAACAAACCTTGTACCCTTCACATTTAGTGTTTGTGATCACGTGATCTGAATATATATGCTTCCTGAACAACTCAATTTAACTATTCTTCTTGTGGGGTGAATGTTATGGAATATGTACTCTTTGGTCCTCAGTTAGCATATAGTAAGTGTAGCTGATAGCTGAAGTAGCAGTAGGCTTGCTAGGATAATGTGAGAATATGGTTCAATCTTATGGCAAACCCTCTATTAGCATTTGCAAGCCTATGCACAAAACCCAGATATCTTTGTATGTTTTATACATTTTCCACACTTGTCTATCTGATCCATTGCCATGTTATAAGTGTGCCAGACAGTCCCATTGGACCTCCATGATGGGTCTGCCATCATTGGTTAGATGCATCCCCCACTGCAATTTTGTACCCCTCTATGATGATTGACAATATCTCAATTCATATGATATCCAAACTAAGCCTTTTAAATACATGTTATAGCCATGTAGTGGCAGTGCTAGTGGTTTGTACCCATGGGCTATCTAATTAGGGCAGGTCCACTCACTGGCATATTGCACGAGGATGTATGTTCATTAACTGCCCACTAGCAAAGAGTGAAGTCCTGGGATGGTCATCCAAACACATTTCTAGTTAGCAGAGATCAGATAATGAGATAATTCATTCATGGTGAATTGTACCTGGTTATTGTAACTAATTGCTTCAGACAGATATCAAGCATGGATTTTATCCATTTCTCCAATGAGAATTGCAGGTTCAGACATTGTGAGAAACCCTTTTTTCTACTACTTAAGCTTATTTGGTGACATTCCTGCCACAGAACAAATGGATGCACTGCCTTATTTGCATTCAACATTGAGTCAAAATTCAGCAATGAAACTGAAAGAACAGTCAGCAAGATGAAAAACACTGCATGAATTAGTTACTTGGATTCTTGTGTATGCAGAGGAGTAATTCCACCATCCATTTTACCTTGCAAAGAATTTCCACAGGTATGCTAATGCCAGGCAGACAATCTGCAGAGTACATCGGAGGGTGGATATCTTCAAAGAAATGGCAATGCATGTGGTCAACAAGGTCATCCATCAATTTCCAGGGCACACCTGGAGGGCAAGGGAGCATTGCTGCATTTGTCCATCAATATTATCAAGAAGAATGCTAACATACAGCATTCCAAAGATAGGCATTACTTGACACTGCCACTTTCACTGGCTTCTGACCTTGTCTCCACTCTTTGTTAAAGTAAGGTATTCATCTGTCAAGCTATCTAATTACATACCCCATTGAATACTCAATCTGGCATAATCTAACTTTTTTTTTTTTTTTTTTTCAGACTGTTTCCAGAACCTCCCTCTATGATCCAAGCTCTCACAATCACATCACTGCTGACTTATCCTCAGATTGTTTGGCCTGACTTTCATCCTTTGGATGTTGTATGTCAGTGCAAGTCCTAGTGCATGCATTCTTCTATGACAAGCTAGTTTTTGACTCAGCCAAGAGTGAGTGTCCATATTTGGGTATCTAAGTCTGAAATCAGGTAATGGGTGCATCCAAATGTGCTTGTAGCTGAGTTTGAAATCAATGTTCCTTATTCATGAAGAGAATTCATCCACACTCTTTCTCTTTCTACTATAATCAGCAGTATGCCCCACTACTCAATTCATTCAAGTATTGTAGTGAATACCACTTGTATATAGATAGTAATTAGTATAGTGGGACAAACAATTAGAAGCATTCATATCCAGAGTAGCTGAGATGTAATGAATGTAACAAGACAAAAAATCCACTCAGCACTGGTGATTACAATGTGACAATGCTCCAACATGCATCTACCAAGATATATACTTATCATCCCATGTTCCAATTATTGATCCACTTCATCAGATATCTACTTTCCCATAGGATAATGTTTACAGCCACACAATCACCAAATTGTACCTATACCATGTCAGCAAAGGAACCCATGCCCTCACAACCTTGCTGAGACACAAGATTTGATCCAAATTTATCCTATGAACAAGAACTGGTACAGACAAAGCAATGTGAACAAGGGAACTCAGAAGCCATGTGAGTACCTCTATTTTCATTCACCTCATTTATTTCTCTTCTGATGTGTACTTCTGATTGTATTCAGACTCAAGAATGCCATATTATGAGCTCCACCTAGCAAAAAAGTCGATTTGTATCAAGAGGATGGTAGTTCATAGAACAATATACATAAACCCTTCAATGAATTACAAAGGTAGACATAGGAGTAGTTGAATTATAAGTTCCATTGATAAATTGCTGACTAAGCTAGGAAAATTAATATTATTGTCTCAAGCTAAAGTGGGTCATTAATTTAACATTGACAAGTGTCATGGTTTTTATATATTGCTGGCATAAGTTGCTTGTCTTTTAAGCTATGGATAGGATGATGAACTTGGTGCCCATGTGTGACTGTGATCTTACCTTTGACACACAGTCAGATGTTTTCCTGAATATGGGTCATAATGCAATATCTGGTGAGTTGTAACAGACATACTGCATACAAACTTATATCAGATTATATATATTATAGATTCTAGAGATATTGTTACATTGTGGAGCTTTTGCTAATGTAGCTACCAGAAATGCAGGTGCCATTCCCTCTCTCCATTGGGTTGTGCTTCATATTGAGTCAAGTAGACCATTGCTATGTATAGCAGGAAACTGGCCCTTAAGTCATATATGATGACATATATCATCTTATTTTGATAAGCTGCTGGTGATGGCATTACTATATTTGGGCATGTTGTAATTTTTGTGATGGCATCAGTCCCTAGAATCATGTGACTTCAATGGAATGTGAGGTAGTACTTGCTTTTTCCTGGCACTCTTGCTCACTTTCCCCTATTCATTTGACTCTATGCCAGTAGGCTCTCATCTTGACCAATATTGCTAAGGATTGCAACTAGATAGTGCAGTTGAATTGGTGTGGGTCTGCTAATGAGCATTGTCTATACAACCAAACACCCCATCAAATATGGACACCAATTTCTGTTTCTCAGCATTAGTTTAGTGAGTCATGTTGAAGCCCAGTGCTATGTAATAGTTACTTTGTGATGATCTCCCACAGAGGACAGGCATGATGAGATTGAGGTCTAGTCTGATAGTATAAGGCTTTTTTTTTCATCTTCCTGCATTTCTCTTATTTCATTCTCTCTGGATCCCTAGGTATATCATAGCTCCAATGCTGTGATGAAGCCCAACTATGTTCTGACAACCAAGCAAAAACCAACTTGAAAGCAACATGCAAATACACTCATACCATTGACTTTTATACAACATTGTGACATGCATTAGAAATGTGAGTTCATCCATGATAAATCCACAATGGTGGACACCCTAGTGAAGTCATTTTACAACCCTCATCATATCCAACTCTAACAGCCATCTCAGCAGCATTGTGCAACCTACCCATCTCAGAAGATGATTCAACTACTGGATTTATGTACCATGGCTATGACTCCTATCACACTGCCATCAAAACTCCTATTCCTTGTTCTGGATACATTGCTGATCTTGTGCTTCACTTCACAGAGCAGTTAGCATACTGGAGATCTCATTCAAGGATGTCTAGGGGTCCTCAAGGATTTTAAGAGATATTAGGTTTCCTACCCCATCTTTGTCCATTTCATGTTTAGTCCTCCCCCAAAAACATCACATATATGTACACCAGAAGTTGATAGATAATGGTGTCCTGAACATCTTTTACAATGGTGTATTTAAATAATCCAAGTTTATTATCAAGCCTTCCAAAATGGATGCCACAGAATCTGCAGCTTTCAAGCCACTTATCACCATCATATTGAAGATTTTCGACCAAATACCCAACTTTTGATTTGAATGTTCTGCCAATCCTCATATGTGAATCTTTTCAGATCATGACAACACCTCCTGTCCAGATGCATACATCAGATGTTTCAACCCTGAGAAGACTCATTGGTTCAACATCACCATTCCTTTTGAGTTTAAGAAGATCAAACATCCTAGTGCAATGTAAGATGTACGTTGTGAATACTCTATTAAAACAGGCTAACAACTTCTGCCACATCAGAATGAATGGAAGATGATATGGAGCTTGCACAACATCATGTGCAAGGACCTGCTTCGTTGCTTTTCCTTGGGGATTACAGTTGAGGACATGGACATGAGAATTTGATACCACAGTTATGTGCTTCTTACCATCTTAGAGCCCATCAACTTCATTATAGTATTTGATTGAGTTGCATTGCATGGTACATATAGATGAGTTCTTTTTTATCTCATGGTCTAAACTATGACATCATCCTTATCTCTTATCTCTGATATTATATTATGTGACACATGTTTCACTATATATTTCACATATGTCTTCTATCTGTTTCATTTTGACAAATGGTTCTTTCCCATCATGTTTTATATCTGAAATATATTTCATGGATAGTGTTGAACACTATATAAGACCAGGCCTTAAGTCTGTCTTTCTCTCTCTAACCAGAACAATCTACTCTATTCTTCGCTTCCTCCTCTCACTCAGAAACTAACTCTTGAGTATTAGTCCCCCCACCTATTACTCTCCTTTAAAGTATTTTATTGTTACCAATTATCAACCTATTAGTGTGTATCTCCCACTGATATTCTTATTCCTTCTTGCCTCTGTATAATCAGAATATCTATCATCCCAATAGTAGATATGGTCAAGATACAGTATATATGGTCCACAGCTGTATACTTACCATAAGAAGTATGGCTATAGCCATATATAATATGTTTAACAGCCCTACATATGAGGTGTGAATTTTGATGTTCACTAAATTATATTTTTGACATTTTTGAACTTGAACAAATATTTGGAGTGCTACTGTGGTTACACTTTTTTGCTACACTTTGCTATACATTATTGTTTACTACACTTTGCACTACACTTTGCATATACTTTTGCTATATTCCAGCCAGCACATTATTTACTACTTTGTTTACACCTTGATTAGCAAAAATACACTATACTTTACTTTAGCCACCATACTATTTCCTACACTTTGTCTATGCTTTGATTATCAAAAATATACTTCATTTGCTACACTTCAGCCACCACATTGTTTACTACACTTTGTCTACACTTTTGCTATACTCTAGCCACCACATTGTTTACTACAATTTGTCTATCCTTTGATTATCAAAAATACACTACATTTGCTATACTCCAGCCACCACATTATTTACTACATTTTGTCTATACTTTGATGACCAAAAATATAACATATTTGCTACACTTTGTCTATAGTTTGCCTACACTCCAGCCACTATATTATTTGTTACACTTTGTCTATACTTTAACTATCAAAAATACACAACAGTTACTATATTTTGTCCACATCATTTTTTACTATACTTTTGTACACATTTTAGCTACACTCTTGACTACACTTATTGTTATGATCAGTATATTTCCATACTCCTATGTTTATTGAACTTAATATTTTCTATGTTCAACCAACAGACAATCTTATCTTTCATATTCTCTCATCTCTTTATCCCTATCTTGTATGTATTAGTTGCTCTTCACTTCCTTACTCTGTTTCATATATAAGACTTCTTGTCTTCTCTACTTCATATGTTTCATCTTTTCACAGAAGCATTTGATCACATTTTTCTTCCATTCCTTGATACATGTGTTTCACATGTGTTTCATGCTTCATTTCCATTCTGCCACATGGTGTGTGGTCCTCATGTGTTTCACTCTTGTTTTACCCTATGCTCTTTCTCCTTTTGTTCCTAGATTGTCAGATATGGTCACAACATGTACATATTACTGAGTAGTAGTTAAAGTTCAATGCCAGTGTCAGAAAATTCCAGTCTGGTTCTCTTGGTGTTTTCCCTTGAACACTATAAGAACTTTTTTGATCTGACAAGCATACTCTCTACTCTTCCCTTTAAAGTCCAGGTTTTGTGGTAATCTAAGGAAGCTATGCTCTAAAGGTTGTTTCACTTATGATGTATGTTTGGATACACTTTGGTATACTTTTCTACACTTTTAACTGTACTTTTGCTTGCCAGACCCTTCACTACACTTTTGGCTATACCTTTTCCACACTTTACAATGATTATGTAATCATGTGCAATAGTGATATAATAGTGATATAATTATTATATAATAATATAACAATTTGAGCTTGATTAGTTATTACTATTACAATTTGTAACAGAATTTGAGAAGGTTTGAAATTCTAAAGTTTAGAGATCTGAAAATCTAAAAGCTCTGAAAAATTATTTGCAAAGTCTGAAAAGTCTGGAGAGAAATGACTAGTTTGCTAATATTGTGCACTGTCAATGATCAAAAGGATAGATGTGATATAGAACCAAAATATGTTAAAATGCACCATGGACTGGTGAGTATGATAAAATATAGATTGACAGATAGTAAACTGCATGAAAAACTAGGCTTCACATCTGTAGTACTTATTACATTGTAAAATGGTTCAAATGGCCTAGAGAGGACTTGGATGATATCAAAATATAAATGCAATACCTTGAGCTTATTTCAACTGGATTTGCAAGTCTTCTCCACTTTTCTGCCAGAAATCTGATAACTAGCCTTCTAAAAACCTTGTGGAGGTTTTGACTTTCTCAATTCAGATGTTAAAAATTCAATCTGTGGTGACTGCATGCACTCTCAAAAAGTCATAGCATACTACGACAATATGTTGAGGGGATGGTGAACATAGTAGTTTCCATGAAACTAGCTACAAAAATATATCCAGCTGATAGCAATTATAAAGAGATAATGTTACAGTTTTTCTCCTTTCTCATTGTCTTTACCTCTTTTACTTTCCACGACAAATACATCTTTTCTTAGGTCTATTTTAAACAATATGGGACTTAGGTCTTCTCGTGATTAGTCCAGTATATTCTACATTTGTTCTTCTTTGATTCCTTCTGTTGTTTTCTTTCTTGTTCTTCAGACAGCTATCTCCTCGGCCGATTCTCTCATATCGGCCTCGTAGTTCTTATCTTCCATTTGTTACTGTGGATGACGCATCCCTTTATATCATCATTCCACCACCTTCCTCTGTATTCTCTGATGACGTGTCCCCTAGTACTTATATCCACCTGCCATGTACTAGTGTCTTCACACTCGTTCTACACAATACTAGCGTACTCTCATATCCTGACATCCGATCGACTCAGTCCCTCATCCCTCGTCTCTCCCTAAGAACCCTAGACCCTTGACCTTAATACTCTCTCAGATGTTGTGTCTCTTCGTGAGTACCTCCTGAGAAGTATCCTTCAAGTTTTCTCTTTGTGTACGCTATGCGTAACAAAAGAACAAGTGTGACCTTTCATCCCTCCTATTCAGGAGTAGGACACCCCCTCTAGTAACATTTCCTTCCATTCTGATCGAGCCCTTCGCCAAAGCTACGGGCTACCACCTGACGACGAACCTTCTGATATTGAAATTGAAGTGGACCCACGAACCATAGTAACCCCTGGGCCTAGCATTCCCCAGCGACATAGACCCCCTTGTATCCCAGCAAACTCTTTGACCAGTGAAACTACCCCCGTCCCCATGTCCTGCGCTCCCACTGAATTTAAGGTGGCCCTCCTCACTGACTTTTCTGGTGAACCAGCTGATGCTATATGATGGATCAAAGCCATACGTGCATACTTCGCAATCAACAAAGATCTTTATATCTTTGATTCCCAGCGAATCATGACCATACTAAATAAGATGAGTCAAGGACATGGAGTCTCCTTCTCCAAAATGTGGTATGATAAGATGGCAGACACCAATGCCAATACCGCAGATTTGACCTTCAACAAATTCACCGAAAATTTCGAATCCACCTTCTTCCCTTTTGAACCAAGGCCACCGCTCGTCATGAACTCTCGAAACTAACCCAGAGGTCTTTCTGTTGCCCTGATGGAGCTAATGACGATGGTTTCCAAAAGTACATCACTGACTTCCAAAACCTCTCCTCCTGTGCTGGAATAACTGACGACATCACCCTCATTGACCAGTTCTCTCTGTGACTGGACCAACAACTCGCTACCATGATTCTTTCCATGGCAACTATCCCCACAATGGATTGAGAAGGCTAAGATGTTCCATGCACAGAAAATGCGTATCCTCACCCTGAAAGGTGGCATACCCCTCACTTTCTCCCATTCGTCTTCTTCCAGACATCCCAACGCCATGGATGTCGATGCTATCTCACTCTCTAAGCTCTCCCCTCAAGAGCGTGCGAAATGCATCCAAGAAGGATGATGTTTTCATTGCCGCAACACGGGACATAATGTCAACCAATGCCCTAAACCTAGGAATAATTTCTCTCGCCCCTTTCCTCGCCCTCAAAACATTTGCACTACCGAAGTAGCACCTTCTCCTTCCCCCCCCTCTGTCAGAGCCCCTTCCGCCCTCTCTTCTTTCATCGATTTCCTTAAGACTCAGGGAAAAGACGAAGGCGAAATCCTCCAAGTCCTCCAAATGTGTTACGAGGAGTCAGAACCTGCAAAGGAAAAAGTTTCTGTAATGAACATTAATCAGGATTTTTAAACTGGAAAGTTGTACCGACGTCTTCTTCCCATGATCTTCACCATGTACTTGTAGCACCCCACAATGAATGTACTCTCCGTTTCCCAGTAAAGCTACAAGTCGGAAACCAAATCATCGTAACCACTGCCCTCATTGATTCTGGAGCCACCGGAAACTTCATTGACCTAGGACTTCTCTCCCATATGAACTTTCCCATGCAACGTCTTTCTAAACCCATCAAGGCATATAATGTCGATGGAACTCTTAACAAGAAAGACACCATTCTTTGGAAAGCTAAACCCATAGTCCACATCGCCAAACGACCTGAATATATTGAGCTTATGATTGTTTCTCTCAAGTGTAAACAAATTATCTTGGGCATGCCTTGGCTTAAGACCTGAAACCCCCAGATTGATTGGAAATCTCACACCATCTCGTTCCCTCAGTCTCACCTCATTACTCCTCCTATAGAGGAACCTCCCTGATGTTACCTCCTTCACTTACTTGATCTTGATGTTGACCAAGAAATTTCCTCCCTGTTCGCTGAACGATATCCCAATGGGGTTGATGCGTCTCCTAGTAAGTACCTCCCCCAAGAATCCAAAGACGAGATGATTAACAAGATCACATTATCCACCCAACTTGCCCAAGAAAATAAACCACTTGAAACCTCTCTTCCTTCTTGGTGCAAGAACTTCAAAGATGTCTTTTCTGAAAAGACTTATGATCAACTCCCTCCGCATCGTTCCTTTGATCATACCATTGAACTTAAGCCTTCCTTCATCCCGAAAATCACCAAAGTTTATCCGCTTAACCCTAAAAAACAAGAAGTGTGCTGAGCTTTCATTGATGAACACCTAAAGACCGGACATATCATTCCGTCAAAGTCTCCTCAAGCCACACCATTCTTCTTTGTTCAGAAGAAAGATGGATCCCTTCACCCTTGTCAGGATTACCAATACTTGAATTCCCACACCATCCGCAATGCATACCCACTACCCCTTATCCCTCCTCTCATTGACCGAATGAAGAACTCCACCTGGTTCACTAAATTTGACATTCATTGGGGATATAACAATGTTTGGATCAAGGAAGCTGACCAGTGGAAGGCAGCTTTTATCACTCCGTACAGACTCTTTGAACCCACTGTCATGTTTTTCGGCTTTTGCAATGCCCCTCCCACCTTCCAGGCTTTTATGAATCATATCTTTGCTGACATGATTGCTGAAGGTTGGCTTAAAGTCTATATGGATGACCTTGGTGTTCACACAAATGGCAACCTTGCTCTCTATTATGAACAAACTCAGCATGTCCTCCTTCATCTTCGAGAACACAATCTTTCTCTCAAGTTATTCAAATGCACTTTCGACACCCCTCGCATTGAATTTCTTGGAATGATCATTGGCCAAGGACAGGTCATGATGGATCCCATCAAGACCTCTGCTATTCAAGACTGGTGACCCCCCACTTCTGTCAAAGGCATTCGCTCTTTTCTTGGTTTCGCCAACTTCTATCGAAAGTTTATTTCCAACTTCTCAAATACCGTCGCTCCTCTAACCTTGCTTACTTGGAAAGACCAACCCTGGCTTTGGACCCCTCTTCAACAATGTGCCTTTGATTCTCTTAAAACCACCTTTTCCACCTCTCCTGTCTTGGCCATTTCTGATGTCACTTGCCCATTCTCCATTATGACGGACGCCTCTCTTCTTGCCACTGGTGCTGTTCTTCTTCAAGCCGACACCAACAGAGATCTTTATCCCTGCACTTACTTCTCCCGCACATTCGCTCTTGCTGAATGTAACTATGATATTTATGATCGTGAACTCCTCACAGTCATTCTTGCTCTTACAGAATGGCGTCACTATATCCTCAGTACCACTCATCCCATCACTGTTATCACTGATCACAAGAACCTTTCTTATCTCAAAGACCCTCATAAATTTTCCCGTCGGCAAGCTCATTGGTCTCTTTTCCTTCAGGACTTTGACATTCTTTGGAAAGTTCTCCCTGGCACTCATATGGCTCCTGCTGATGCTCTCTCTCATCGTGACCCTGTTGATACTTCCCAAGACAATGTTGACTCTTCTATTGTTCCTGATCCCATAGTTATTAATGCTTTAGATCTCTTCCTGGCTTCTTACATCCGAAACTCTTCGTCTTCTGATCCTCTTGTCCTTCGTGCCCTTGCTAACCTTGATGACGGTTCACCCTTATTTCCTCGTTCCTCCCTTTCTGATTGGTCCTTTGATAATGGATATCTTTATTTCTGCAGTCATATGTACGTTCCTCCATCATCTCGTTCTGCTTTGCTCCATTCTATTCACTCCTCTCTGCTTTCTGGCCACTTGGGTCGTTTTCACACTAAAGCTATTCTTGAACGAGATTTTTGGTGGCCTGATCTTTCTTCCTTTGTCTCTCATTTTGTTGCTGGTTGTTCCATTTGCCAACAGAACAAAGTCCTCACCCTTCCGACCACCCCCCCCTTCTCTCCATCTCTTCCTTGTCTTCTCTGCCATTCTGCCAACTCTCTGTCGATCTCGTCACTGATCTTCCCCTCTCCCATGGCTTTGACTCTTTAATGGTTGTGGTTGACCATGGCCTTACAAAGGGGGTAATCCTTGCTCCTTGTTCAAAAACTATTGATGCAAAAGGGATCGCTCAACTCTTTTTCAACTATGTATTCAAACACTTTGACCTCCACGACTTCATCATCTCTGATCAAGGGTCCACAATTTGCCTCTGCCTTCACTAGAGAACTTGCCCGCCTTCTCAAATATGATGTCCGCCTTTCCACTGCCTATCATTCCCAAACTGATGGACAAACTGAACGAACCAATCAAGAGATCGAAACGTATCTTCACATCTTTTGCTCCCATAATTCACATAACTGGGTTAACTTCCTAACCTCCGCTGAATTCATTCACAATTCCGTTCCTCATAGCTCCACTAAAACATCCCCTTTCTCCCTTCTCTATGACTATGAACTCCGTGCATACCCTGCTCTCAGAAAAACATTTATCCCTTCTTTAGAAAACTGTTTATCTTCCTGGAACATGCCCAAAAAGAAGTCCCTTGCCACACATAAGTCTGCTCAGTTGAATCATGTTATCCCACTCTTCTCGAAAGTTCTCCCCCTGGAAAGTAGGGCAATAAATGTGGTTGGAAGCCACTAATCTCTGCCTCGGATATCCTTCCTGGAAATTAGCCCCAAACACCACAGACCATTCGAGATCTCTCAGGTCCTATCTCCCCTCACTTACCGACTTCAGTCTTTCTTCCTCATGGAAAATTCACGATGTATTCCATGCCACTTTTTTATCTTCTTATCGCCAGACTGAAGCACATGGTCCCTCCTTCTCCTGACCTCTGCTGGATCTCATTGATGCTGAAGAAGAATATGAAGTCGACCACATTGTGTCATACAAAGGATCACGAGGTCACCGATTGTACCTGACCACATGAAAAGATATTCTTTGGCCGAAAATACGTGGGAACCTGAAAGTAATCTCCATCATGCTCCCACCATTCTTTCATCTTATAAACGGACTCATCACTTATCTTGATCTCCCATCTTTTTCATCTTCCTCTCCACTTGGGAAGCGGCGTCTCTTCGTGAAGTACTCCCCCAGTACATGTTTTTCTATGATTTTCTCTTTCTAAATAACCAATATGTCCTTTCTTTCTTCTTCTGTTGTATCTTCATCGTTACCTTCTTCTTCCTCGTCTACTTCCCCATTGCATTCCAGACGAGTCTCACCTACCTCACTATCCATCTTCGCTGCCCATATGCTCTACACCGCCATCCTCACAAACTCCGTTCTCCTCCACGCTGTTGAGGCCCTCCCTTTATATGAAGAAGATATCATCACTCAGGAATTAGTTTGTCTTTTCCATGAAGTATCCAGTACTCAACAGTATCACTTCCAAGCAGCTCTCAGCGATCTCCTGGCTGAATTTGGTCTTTCTCTTCACTTTCATTTGGATGCACTCCCCTGGCGAGTTCTTTCTATCCTTTATTTTTATGATTTTCATCAATATGTTGAACGTCTTTCCCCCTCTGTCATCTACTCCACTTTCCGCCGCATCTACCTCTCTCTGCCGATGGTTGATCGAGACCGCTACCTTGAACGGGTCCAACTACCTGCCATCACCAATTTCCCCCCTCCTACCCCCATACTACCTGTTCCCTCTCGTGCCCCTGCTCTCATCACTTGGATTTCCTCTCCCACTCCCTCCTCTGTCTCCTCTTCCCCTACCACTGTTAAGGAAGTTCCCGAGGATCTGGTGGTACAACATCAAGCTGCAGTAGAAGCAGTCCATCGGTATCTCCCTGATGATAGTCATATTTTATCCTCTCCAACTTGTGTCATGCCTACTCGCCCTCGCCAACCCTGCTTCTGCCCTCTCCGAATGCTTTCAGATGTCATCATCTCAGTCATTATTGAGAAGATTGTCCAGATTACACCTGTCCATACTGTCATCAGTCTGCCCCTGGTCACTCTCAGTCCACTTGCCTTCGCACCCAATGTGACTTTTGCCATCATTGGGACATGGACGTCGCTTTTGTCCCAGAGTGAATATGTGGCCATTGTAATCAACATGGACATGTGGCAGATGACTATCCATTTGAGGTGTTATCCTATGAACAATCCACCGTTCTCTTCAGCCCTTTCTCCCTCCCTCACGGCAAATCGACCTGATGGTATTTTTATCGAACCTGAAGTTTGATTATATGAAGGGGGTAATGTTACAGTTTTTCTCCTTTTCCTCGTCTTTACCTCTTTTGCTTCCCATGACAAATACATCTTTTCTTAGATCTATTTTGAACGATATGGGACTTAGGTCTTCTCGTGATTAGTCCAGTATATTCTACATTTGTTCTTCTTTGATTCCTTCTATTGTTTTCTTTCTTGTTCTTCGGACAGCTATCTCCTCGGCCGATTCTCTCATATCAGCCTTGTAGTTCTTATCTTCCATTTATTACTGTGGATGATGTGTCTCTTTACATCATTGTTCCACCACCTTCCTCTGTATTCTCTGATGACGCGTCTCCTAGTACTTATATCCACCTGCCGTGTACTAGTAGTCTTCACATTCCTTCTATGCAATACTAGCGTACTCTCGTATCCTGACGTCTGATCAACTCAGTCCCTCATCCCTCATCTCTTCCTAAGAACCCTAGACCCTTGACCTTAATACTCTCTCAAACGTTGTGTCTCTTCGTGAGTACCTTCTGAGAAGTATCCCTTCGAGTTTTTTCTTTGTGTACGCTACGCGTAACAGATAAGCTGTTGAATACTCCATTATTTTTCATAAGGAATTCATATTAGCAATGACCTCAATGAAGCCAAATCAATTTTGAGATGCAATATTGAACATGCATTCCTGCAGCATATCAATGAACATTATTATATAATGATTATATAATCATTGTAAAGTATGGAAAAGGTATAGTCAAAGGTGAAATAAAGAGTCTAGCAAGCAAAAATACAGTCAAAAGTGCACTAAATTATACCAAAGTTTGCCAGAAGTGTATCAAAAAAATGCACAAAAGTGTAGTAAAAAGTGTACCAAAAGTGTAGACAAAGTGTAACAAATAATATAGTGGCTGGAGTGTAGGCAAAGTGTAAACAAAGTGTAGCAAATGTGGCGCATTTTTGATAATCAAAGTGTAGACAAAGCATAGTAAATAATGTGGTGGCTGTTATGGTTGGTCCAGGTAGAGCCAATCGTAGCCTCAGTCATTCAGAAGTTCAAAGGTTCAGTCCTTCATTAAGGAACTGATAGGTTTAGAGGTTCAAGGGGAGCATCCACTCAAAAGTAGGGCGAAGACTTTAGAGAGCAGTTTAAGGAGGTGAAGGTAGATGTATGTATTCCTGAGGAGGTCTAACTTAGGGATACATTGTAGAAACATCAGGTTTATATACAGTAAGAAAAGCAAGATGACAAAGCGAAATAGAAACTCGTAGAAGATTTCAGAACATACAAGAAGTACAAATGTAAGACAAAAATAAGAAGAAGCAGGCAATGAGGCAAAGGAAACGAGATAAGCATGGAACGTGGTAAAATGTGGAAAAACATGATGGAACATTGTGGAACATAAGAGAATATTCAAGAAGAAAGGAGTTTAGTAATGAAAAGAAAAGAATTGTAACAGTGGCTGGAATGTAGCAAATATGATACATTCTTGATAATCAAAGTATAGACAAATTGTAATAAACAATATAGTAGCTAGAGTGTAGCAAAAATGTAGATAAAGTGTAGTAAATAATGTGATGGCTGAAGTGTAGCAAATGGAGTACATTTTTGGTAATCAAAACATAGACAAAGTATAGTAAACAATATGGTAGCTAGAGTAATTTTTGCTAATTAAGGTATAGACAAAGTATAGTAAATAATGTGGTGGCTGGAGTATAGCAAAAGTATATGCAAAGTGTAGTACAAAGTGTAGTAAACAATAATATGTATATAGCAAAGTGTAGCAAAGTGTAGCAAAAAAGTATAGCCACAGTAGCACTACAAATATTTGTATAAGTCCAAAAATCTCAAAATGTGATTTAGTACAAAAGGTCACAGAATTGAACTTTCCAAACATCCAAGCTGTCCAAACAGTCCAAATAGTCCAAGCATACTATCACATGTTGGTGTAGAAATTAAACCATGCTGATATAACACTGTTAATCTAATATTACAACTTTCTATCATTCCCACCTCCTGACCTTTTGTCATGCCATCATACCAATACAGCAGTATAATGTGGCCATACTAGTGCTTGAATATGCTTGTTTGCATATGTTTTCCCTTAGTCCCTTATCACCCTGAGTCACATCATCTTCAAAATTATAACAATCACCCATGGAAATATGTATTACTTAACTTTGGTGGAAATAAACAAAGACCAAATCAATGGCTACTAATTTGCCTCTTAAACATGTTATTTGATCCTATGGCAGTGGTGATATGGCCACTGTAAAACAGCAACACCATTGTAATAGTTTTGAATTTATCAATAGAATAGGTGAAATTTTATTGGAATCAAATGATAATGGGTTATACAGTGACCTCCAAAACTGTTGCAATGCCTAACCCGATCCCTGGGTCATGTGATCTGGTATAGTGGCAATGGAGATATGGCCATTTCAAAACTATAATATCAATGCAATAGTTTTGCACCTCTTGCTAGATCAAGTGGGATTATATTGAAATCACATGATAATTGGTTATGTACTGAGCAAAGATAAATAAAGACAATGAGAGCACTCAAAAATGAATGTATTAGAAGATGGAAAATATTGTCTAACATATAGAACTTTTGTAAATATGCAGCCTTGATCACCTTGAAAAGATCCTCATTAATGGAATTCACTTGTTGAAGAAGTGTAAGAAGATACTGAAAGCTTTTAAACCTGAATTGGTGTCAAGTAAAGGAGTGCAAGCAGATACAATAAAGGCAATTCATCTGACTCAGTGTTAGGGAAAGATAGAAGCTTTCTCTATTTCATAACATTTTTATATCTTTTCAAATAAGATTTTGCTATATACATTGAAGAATGAAACACAGTAAAATAGCTTCTTCAAGCCTGTATATGGTAATGGTACTTTTGCATGTCAGGCATCTGAAATGCTCTGTTATTTGTCATTGGTCACTAATAATAAAAATGACTGGGATTCTAGGCTTATGATTTGATAAAAAATACTTATGCTTTCAGTTTGACCAATACTTCTTGGATCATGATTGGAGAATCTTGAATAAAACTGCATGCTGCTTTGAATTCCTGAATGCAGAAATTCTTGAGACAAAATAACACCAACTTTTGCCTGAATGAAATGGATATCAACTGATTGGCTGTGGTAGCATTGATTTATCAAATGAAATTTCCTATGTGCATGTCCTGAAGAAAGAGTAATAACAGACTGAAATTAACAAAAGGATGAATAGACTCATTTGAAGCAACAAGTGTTACTAGCAATATATCAGCAAATCAATTGGTCAATACATACGTAGTAGATGGATGTGATGCTCTTGAAGGAGGTATCATTCTGCTTAGGAATGAAGAAGAATGATAAAGCTTGTGAAAACTTGAAAGTAACAATCTTCCCTTTACAGAGGTTTTCATTAACAAATACTTTCAAAGCTCTTACCTCCATTAAATTGAACAAATAATTCTTCACTTGTCTGAATATGAATGATTTGTTAAACTTGATGGTGTGGTCAAAGGAATAATGGGAAGGAAAAGGAACATCTTTGAATTTGGTGAAGATTTTGTGGAAATCCTCAAATTCAGGAGGAAGTTTGACAGCCTTTTTCTTCTGATCAGCAACTATTGTTGTGGAGACTATCATTTGTCAGAAAGTAATGATCGCTAGCAAATTGGAAACTTTGTCTGAAAGGCAGGATCAACCAGGATTTGTCCACTGGGAATAGTGCTTTCTCTAAGTTGAGAAGCAACATTATTAAGTAACATAGACTTGATGTTCTCAGGAATATCAATGGTTTCAAAGACCCAATTGATAGTCAGATTGGTGTTTTTTTTGTCAAGACATGTCTAAAATGAGGTCAATGTGATCTCATTGTATCACATAGAATATTCTTCATTCAATCATGTTCCCAATCCATAGAGTGGCAAACATAGTTTTTTGTATGATACTACTTTGGTTAGGTATTCCATCCATGTTATTGGCTTGTATAGGTGTAGTATATTGTTACCTTAACCTATGGATAATATGGACATCAATAAAAACATCCAATTGCTTCACTATCAATGAAAGCTAGAGTTTTAGTATTTTTCAGTTTGAGCCAGTGACTATTATAGGAACTTGGATAGATCTTGAATTCTTTCCAGCTACAAATACAGGTAAAATACTAAGAGACATATATAGATGCTGAAGCTACTCTCTGATCCAAAAATCCTATCCCAAAGAGATTTTAACCACATTTTCAAAAGCAGTGGAATACTCAATAAGGTTTCCTTCTTTGGCAATGCCTGAGTTGAAAGAAATCTTGAGAATATTAATAGTGTCCTGCTGAACAATGTTCATTTTCCTAATGAACTCAAGGAGTTTGTTAGGCTTGGGAGTGGTGGTGGAGGAGTGAACTTGAGCAGGGGAAGAGCAAGTGGAAGACTTGCCAAGATGAGGATGTTTGATAAAGCAACAACTGACTTTGTGACAGATGAAGCACTTGTTATTCTTTATGTGATTCATCCATTATACAAGAATAAGTCAGATAATGTTCACATTCATAGCATAGGGCTCTCAATGAGAGGCAGGTCCTCTAGAAGGAACATAGTGGAATCCTCCTGCCTGAAGTTATTTCAGATTGGCAGTGAGGTCATAGAACTGTTACAGTTGGTTCGGGTAGAGCCAATTGTAGCCTCAGTCATTCAAAGGTTCAAGGGTTCAGTCTTTCATTAAGGAACTGATAGTTCAAGGGTTTGGAGGTTCAGTCCCTCATTAAGGAACTGATGGTTCAAAGGTTCAAAGGGAAGCGTCCACTCAAAAGTAGGACGAATCACAAGTTCTTCAGCTAAGGTCATCATCTTGAAAGTGAGCTCCACACTAACAGCCCTCTTTAGTAATTCTTTGAGTACTTGCTCATCCTTGATACTACTCCAGCTAGTCTCAAGCTCAAATTCAGAAAGTCACCATTGAAAAATCATCCTTCCATCCTCATGTTGGTAAGAGCTGCTCAAACTCTTCTATTGTAATCAGTGTGAATAAAGAGGTTGATAAAGTCCTGGATCATCTTATTGCTAGTTTTATGTATTCTCAGTAATAATGAAAGCAACTTCAAGTTTCTGAAGTCATCTTTTGGGGAAGGTGGCACCTCATCCATTTTCTATCTTGTTTAACATAATGAGCATCTTTACAGAGTCTGTATATCACATACTATGTATCTTGAAGTATACTACTATCATAACAAGGAGTCAATACTGTGCATCTTCTTCCTCTTCCAAGAAATCATCTGAAAGACCAGCCTTAATATCAAGTGTTTGGCTTTTACATAGCACCTAACATACTGTATCATCATCATTGTCATCACAACCATAGTTATGTGGAGAAGTTGGACAAGGAGGAATGATGGAAGAAACTGAATAAGATGAAGGATGGAGAGAAGTTGATGGAGAATAGAGTGAAGTCTGTTCAGAGTTTACTTGCTTGACAGAGGGAGTGAAAAAAAGAGGCAAAGAGCAAACTAATGGAGAGTGCTAGGAGGTCAGTGTATGGAAGATGTCTGATATGCATCTGCTTGAGCCCTGAGAAGGTGGACCTGGAGTTTTTGAAGAATAAAACAATGGATATATAGACAGTTGGAAAGTAGGAATGTAGGACTGAGAAAAAGCATTCAAGATTTTTTTTAAATATCATCCTTAGAATCAGAATCAATATCTGGAAGGAAAATCCAGCATGTAATGTGGGTGATGTTGTCCTACTACCAGATGTTTCTTTGTTCATGCTCAGCATAAACTAGCCTTGAAATAGTGTAGAATGATATAAGTAATGATGTGGTTTTGAAAAGAGAATGAGTCTTTCCAAGACAAAGTCCACTGGACATGAACTAAAAAAAGTCAAAGGCTAGACTATTAAGAGATCTCCACAAGGGCTGCTACCTCATCAAATAGTTGGGCTAGATATCCAAGTTGGAGCAAAGGGCTGGAAAGTGTTCAGGCATGAGAATCCCTTTGTGCTTTGGCAGCCTATTGGAAGATGTTCCTTCAGGCTGTGACACACTCCATGAGAAGCCAAACACCTTCCCCCCTCTTCCATGATGTGGGGAAGGTCCACCAGCATCACGCTTCAGGCTAGTCCCCCATTGGGCATCCTGGCACATTCCAAAGGGGGGTCCATGGTAGCCTTCCATCTCTACTAATTGCCAAGATATGGCTGCATCAATGACAGAAAGCCTGTAAAGGTCATTGCTGTCCTGTGAGAGAGGCTGCTCTCAGTGATTCTGCAATGTCAGCAATCTACCTTAGCTTTCTAAGGGAGGGTGCTAAGGGTGGATCAAACTCACTACTGGCTGCAAATTCTTCCCCCTGAAGTCTGGGTAACTTGCCACCCACATGTGAGGAGATTTCTTATTAGCTTTTGTCTAAGAATGAAGGCATGGAACAAATAATACTATTAGTGGCCTTGCAACTTCTCCCACCCTTTGCACTTTTGCAGCATGATAAATCTGAACTTGGGGGGAAACCAGCAGTCTAATGGTCCTGGCCCCCTCCTTACTGGTGGCAACTATCACTTGATAGATGGGGTGCCCAGGATTGCATGTGTCACAGGCCACTTGGGCTGAGCACTAGCTTGCACTGGTGCTTATACTCACTCCCATTGAGGGTGGCAGTGGTGGATAAAAATCCTGCAGCAGTTATCATTTTCTAAGATGTCTTTGACTGAGTTGCTGGTTGTAAGATCCCAGTTTGTAAAGATTTGCCCTGGCTGGATGTTGACAACAACAGCAATAGTGTATAACTCTTTTTCATTCCTTCCAGCCTGCCTGATCAGATCATTTATTACCACAAATCAGACATATGCCATGTCCATGCCCTTGAGTGAAGCTGTCTCATCCAAGTTCCACCTTTGCATTTTCTCATCCCTGAATGTTTCCTAGTTCTCACAGGTTGTCCATGGTATGAAGCACATCAGACTTTGACCATGAACTTGTCAAGCTCCTTCTTTCCATTGAAGAAGACCAGGATTCTCTCCTTGAGTCACAGCTTATCATACAGGCAGTTGATGATGCTGTGGAGTATGTTATTTCCTGGGGTGTAGATGGCTCTGATGTAGTGGAGGTAGAGAGGAGGATCATTTGGATGTCCATCTGAGTATATTGCCTGGCCAATATTTGCCATTTTGAATAATAATTGAGGTGGCACTGAAAAATATTGTGGAACTCATTTATAAAGACCACCTTGATCTGTTTTCCATTCAGCTATACCAAGTCCTTTTCAATGGTGAGCCACCTGCTGAGGTTGCCTGGACTAACAACTGGAGTCAAAGGGTTGGAAGAAAAGACATCAAGTTCCATCTGGAAACCTCTGACCCCCTGCAGAAGGTAAGGTCCAGTCAAGCTTGTAGAATGAAGCACACTTTTCAGGATGGGGAAAATGAGGGGCAGAGGCTTTATGAAAATGAGAAGATGAAGGGCTGACAGTAGCCCCAAGGTGGGGTATGCAAACAGACCTCATTGAGAGTTGAGCCTTCAAGGAGTGGAGCTCAATGGGAGTCTCTGTCTCAACCTTGACCTCTATCCTAATGGAGGTTCTGGCGGGAGTAAGAGGCCTGAATGTTGTGGAAGTTGCATTAGCATGGGGGGTGGAGGTAGCAAGGGTTGCCGGCATTTCCTTGGCTGCCAATGCTCCAGGCAGGGAGGCTTGTTGCCTTTTTTCATCACTACATTTGTGTCACATATGACAGCTCCAGAAGCATCCCACCAGCAGACTTGATTTCTTGAAGGCCTTGTTAAACCCTGGTCAGAGCAATTGGCTCCTGCACTGGGAAATGGCTCAAGCCCAGAAAGGAGTGCCATTCCTGGCATAATCACTGCTACTTCTCAATGTCAGTGTGTGAGAGATGCAGGTGATTCCCAAACATTTTTCTGTAGTGCATGTGGTCAGTGTTCGTTCATTGATCTGCAGCCTTGCAAGTGTGTCATCTAGTACTGCAAACATGGTGTTGGTGGATATGAAGTGCCTCACAATCACAATAGTCACTTGGTGATAGTCTTTACAGTTCCATGTACAGTCAAATAGCTCGCTGTTCTTGGCCATAAACCTGCTGTAAAATTACTTGAGTCCATCCTCTTCCCATTCCACATGCAAAGGTAACTGTGCCAACAGAGACCCAGGTCAGCAAATGTGACTTGGCCCAAGAGGCATGTGTGAGAGCAGTACACCTTCTGTGAGTCCCTTTGACTCTGCACCATACACAACTTCCACCAGTAGCACTTCCACCTCTCACAACCTGCCTCCTATAAGCTCTAGAAGCAGTTGCAAAGTTTGTGGAGGAGGAAATGATGGGATGCAAGAGTCCCTTCCCACTATACTGCTCGTTTTGTTGTCCCTCATTACAAAGAACATCTGTCCATTCCAGAACTCAGTGTTACCCTGGCAATCACTGTTCCTTATTTGTGAGTACATAAACTGAGACACCCATGTCGAAACCCCCATGGTGATGAACAGGATATGTAGCACAGTGTCCCACATCATCATGCACTTCACGAGCAGTGATTTAACCAGAATGTCCCAGCAAAGTTTCCCCTTGTAGTCCATGCTTGCAACTCAGTAAACATCTATGAGATAGTATAACATGGCCCACAGATCTTCACAAAATGGCCTTTTGTGCAAAAATTGACAGCTTCTGAAAGCAGTTCAACTTCAAAGCATATGCCTACTGCTTCACCTGCAGGCTTCCCCAGGACAAGAACTGCCATGGCAAAGGCCCAGAGTGTCACAAGGCCTTTGTTGGGAGGGAAGACAAGTATCCATGTCAGTTTGTTGTATTCAAGGTTGCATTTGTTGCCAGACAGATTGATGAGCTTCTCACAGAGATGTGTGTGACATTAGATATTAGGAGGTAACAGATGTGAAAGCGAGCTAGTCACTTGGTGGGTCGACTCAGGGAGCTAAGACTGGAGTCCACTGTGAGTAACCAAGGAGGAGGAACAGTGGGCTCCAGGATGTAAGTGTGCTTGTAGATAAATAATGGTAAACAAGTGAGCCACAATGCAAATGGAAACACCCCAAGTCCAAGCTCTGCTTGGGCAGAAACACAACAACAAGCTAAAGCGATGGGAAGACGTGGAGGGTAGGTATAATGATGAGTATGGTGCAAACAACCTGCTTCAGGTCGCCCTCAGCAAATCCTTCTGGCTGCTCCATGTAGATATCACAGTCCATCTCCCCATTGAGGTAAGCATGCGAGATATCAACCGACCATAAGTGGAGATCATGGAGTGCAGCGAGAGCCAGGATGATGCAAAGGGTAGGCAAGCGAACTGTAGGGGCAAAGACCTCGAGGTATTCGAAACCAGGACGCTGGTTGAATCCCTGTGCCACAAGGCGTCCCTTGTAGCGCTCGAAAGAACCATCAGCATGGAACACTCTTGTGTGCAGCCAGTTCCTCGAGGGCAGCCTGCTGCCACTTGTCGCCATCCTCTCGATAAATGGCCTCCTTGTAAGTCCGAGGCAGCGCAGCCTTGGTGGACATAGCAGCAATGTAGGCATCCTCATCATCCTCATCGTCGTCCTCAGCCATCAACTGCGCTGGGCTCAGCTTCCACCACTCTCGAGGAGGTTTCCTTGCTCGAGCAGGGAGTCTAGCACCAATGCCAATAGGACTAGATGGAACATCATCTTGGGGACGCAGAGGTGGAGTTGCAGGCGGTGCAGGTGGTGGCAAAGGCGCAGGAAGTGGTGCTGGTGGCGCTGGAGGTGTAGCAAGGCTGGAGGCACATTGTGGGTGTCTGGGATGGAATGTGAGGGTGGCAGGACAGCTGGAGGATTTGGACATTTCCTACCGGCCAAGAAATGGTCCTCATCAAAGTCAGCGCACTCACAGATGATGGTCCGCTTGGTGGTACACTGGAACGAAGACTTGCATTTCCTGCGCGTTCTGCGACATCCTGAGCATTCTGATGGGTACTGGATGCGGAGGTGAAATGATCGTATTCTGCCTGCCCCCAGAGCACGAATCATAGCCATGCAGAACAGTTCATCATCAAGATTGGTGAGACTGAAGGTGGAGGGAAGCTCCTTGATCCTGGACATGCCTTGCTCGACTCTGGCAGTCAGGGCTGTGAGGGTCTCCTCAGGACGCTTCCTGATGCTGAAGAACTCATCATAGGCGACAAAACGAGTTGCAGGCTTCTGCTGGACATAGAGAGTCTTCAGAGCTTTCCAAGCAGCACTGGGGTCGTCCTGGTGCTGCCTGGGCACCCAGATGCTTTCCAATGGTGTAACAAGCTTTCTACTCGATGGATCAACCCAATTTTGAAGCCAGGTAAGGATTTGGGTTCGGGGAATTGACTGGTGAGGTCGAGGAGAGTTGATAACAAGTGGATGTTTTGCGATAAGCGACTAGAGCGCAGGGCTCATAACCTATTAGGAAGTAACAGGTGTGGAAGCGAGCTAGTCACTTGATGGGTCGACTCAGGAAGCTATGACTGGAGTCCACTGTGAGTAACCAAGTATATTGAGAGAGGTATAAAGGTATACAAACCTGGAGTCCACTGTGAGTAACCAAGGAGGAGGAACAGTGGGCATCCTGATGTAAGTGTGCTTATAGGTAAACAAAGGTAAACAAGTGAGCCACAGTGCGAATAGAAACACTCCAAGTCCAAGCTCTGCTTGGGCAGAGACACAACAACAAGCTAAAGCAATGGGGAGAAGCTATCATAGGTTCGGGGTACACAAGGCATGCAGAAGTTGCTTTGTCTTGAAAGCAAGAATGCTACTACATACATAGTGGGTCAAAAGTACAGTACAACAATGCTCACTTATGAATGAGTGTGAGGAATAGGTAGTAGAGGAGGCTAGGACAAGGTAGGCACACATGCCAAAAAACAAGGGGAAGGTCTGGGCAGATGCTCCACATCATGTCCCACAAGTCATCTTCCCTCACCTAACTGGACCTCCAGCCACAAACAATGCAGTGACAGCAGATGGCACCCTTGTCAGTGTGGAATATGATGTCAGATAGGGTGATGTTGCAGCCATTTCTGCACAACCTGAATTGTATGCCCCATGCATTGAAGGGCAGTGCATGCAGTCCAACTTGCCAGCATTTAGGCAGCTGTTCAGCTGGTATTCTATGCTCTTTGATGATGAAAATGACTGGAGAAACTTGAGGATCATCAGGCAAGCCTCTATTGTGCTTGTGAATGTAGCCCATAGGCTTGGTGGTGAAGGCTTCTTAACCTCTGCGACATTGTTAACCACCATGGCCCTTACCATGGTAGAAATAAATGCCCATACATGTGCAGGAACAACCAGCAGGTTGACAAATGTAATCAAAGTGTCAACCAGTTCACTTGACTCTCATGCGAGCAACCAGCCCATCAGAGTTGGAGGCGTGTCGCTCACTGCTTCACCAACCCAACCACTTTTACACACTGGGATGCAGATCACCAGGCCATCACTGAGCACAACAAGGAGCTGCCATCCTCCACAGGATGAAGTGCACTACTTGTTGAGCATAGTGATTGCTTACTGTGTTGCATGACTGATACAGTGTGACTGACAGATCTGCCATTGGATAGTCAGTCACATTAGGTTTTGTTACTGTCAGCCACATTGTGGCGCATTGTTGTTATGTATCAGTGTTATTCACTCGTTCCATAGAGCCTGCGAGTCCGATGTCACTTCTCTTTAGTTTCTGACATTGGACTCCAGGTATGTCTTGTATGCTCTGTAGCATTATAATGCAGTTTCTGACATCGGACTCCAGCTGCACAGGAACTACAACAACCTCATCCCCTGCAAGGCCAAGCGTCATACATCACCACCTTCTTGTTGCCCTCCAGAAAGGCATCCATGATGAGCAGCGGCATGCTGAATGCTAGGGTTGCACATTAAGCCCATAAAAAAGGGCGCTAGTTGCTGGATTAGACCAGCTCTGCAGCACCACCACCATGTTTGCTGGCCAGCTGCAATGGGTGTTGACTGGTGTACAAATTGCACTGCAGGCAATAAGCTTGAGGTTGCCTCCTTGGCCCTCCCAACTCCAATTCCCACACTTGCTATCACCAGCTATTGTGCCGCCATGCTCGTCAGTCCAGCAGCTTCCATTCAAGCAAAAATCATGGATGTTCTCTGGCTGTGCAGCATACTCACATGCAGCTCCCCCTCCAAAGACTTTCAGAAGAAGGTGTATGTACAGTCAAGCATCTTGATGTTGACAATAATGAGGGGCCAAGTGATTTTTGGTTGCTTGTGGCTGCCATGGCTACATTCTCCATTCTGTTTCAGTGTCAGTGTTGGCTCAAAACTGCCATGCCCAGAAAACATACCCCCCTTCGCAGACCCATTCATGCACAATGGGGGCAGACAAAATCCACCATCACACATGATTTGAAAAGAATGCACCCACATGCTTCCCCACTTGGCTATTCATAAACCACAGCCTGGCAAGTACTACACCTTCCAAGGTCTGTGCTTTGCAGCGGCAGAACTTGCAATACCCAGAATTGGGCTCCAGTGGGATTGCCATAGTATGTGGCACATTTTCTGGTGGCCCTGTTCAATGTTCAAAGCAGAGTTCTAGTTATGACTGATGCACCATTACACTTTCTGGGTCCCTGATGGCATCTGAGGTTGCTGCTTTACTCATCCCTTTCTGAGCAGTATGTCCTGCTCTTGTCATTTCTTGGGCAGCATTGATGTTGTGGGGTTTTTGTGGCTAGTTTTGGGTTGCATAAAAGTTGCATGGGGCTGTCACGTGTTGGCTTGCAGCAAGGCCTTAATGCAACACACAATGACTTTACTCCCTCCAGTTTAGGCATCAAAGTGTTTGAAAATAAAACTCAGCATGAGGCATGAACAAAGGCCCATTACAATGCAGAAGTGCTCTCCCACTTTTGGGCATCGAAGTGCTTGAAAAAAAGAACTGCAGATCCTGCCACAAACAGAGACTTTGTGCAATTCTGAGGGCAAGGGCTTTTTGTTTGAAAAGGAGACATGGGGCAAGGCAGCTGCAACCATGTTCAAAACAATGGCCTAGTTCTACATAGAGTATGGCACAGGATGTTATCACTGTTGAACTGAGGGCAGTTTATTTTTTTTTCCCCTACTGTCTTATGCCTAGTGGCCCTCACCAAGGCATTCTGCAACTCCCCCTCCTTTCCACACTCACTAAATTCCACCCCCCAGGCTCTCATTGGGGGCTGGTGTAGTCCATTTACCTACATTTGACCTTTACTCCACTTCTGGTAGATGAGTACCATGGTGTTCATCTGGAGCTGCTTTAGCTCCCTTCTGGCCAGCTATGAGAGGCTCTCCAAAAGGCCACCAGTATTGTTAATGCCAATTCCTTTAATCACTTGGCTGATTGTGCTTGACATAGTGTGATATCATTGAACAGCACCCAAACACAAGGACAAGGTTGAATTCATTCCTGCAGCATGCCTCAGCTTCATGATTATAGTCAAAAAAAAATACACAGTTACCTGTCTACAAACCCTCTGAGGTCCTTGAATTCACTTGAAACTTCAGCAGCCTTCATCATCACTCCTAGCACCAGCTTTCCACAAAATTCAGACAGTAACTTACTTGCTGGATCCCTTTTTGGAGCTGTGGCTGCTGGGGGAGGGATGAGGGGCCAGGTTAGCTTCAGCTGTTTCCTCCCTCTAGACCCAAGAAAGCTATACTGTCATGCATTGTCAATCAAATCTGTGATCACTCAGAATGAAATGGCTGCTCACAGGAATGCCAGCTTTCAGGCAACTTGGCTGAATGTACCAATACTTAGCATTGCATATTGGATAGTAAAACATAGTGTTTGTCACACTATCCTGATGTCAATGCAGCCCCTGCCATAGGTCATAGTTTGCTCAAATATGCACACACTACAGTCACTGCAGATGTTTATTTTTTTTCCCACAAAGTTGCTATAAAACAGCAGTACTTGTTGGAGACAATGAGGGACTGGTCTGAATTAGCACCCTGGTTCCCTGGGCCTGCAAAACTATGCTTAGCCCACAGCCCAGAGGGCCCATGGACAGAGAGTGCTTACTATTAACGTATATTGCACTGCTTCTCCCTGCATTGCTGTATTCACTCACTAGCTTATTTCCATCTTTCTTGTACAGACCACAAATTTGTATCACCAGCTTTTTGTTGCTTGAGTCTTTTGGCATAAAGCGTGATCAAAGGCAGGCCCTGATTTGTGTAAGTGTGGTCACTTTGCTGAGCAAGCAATTTCAAGAAGCTGAGGGTGTGTCTAGCTTTTGCTACTAGTTGGCTGACATCCTATAAGTAGGTTGTCCTAATGAGCCCTAGCAATGGTTTGCTTAGGGGATACTAAACAAAAGAGTATAGGGTTTGCCCTAGGAATGTAAGTTACCATCTAGATGGCAAGATGTGGAAATGTTAAGATGTCAAGATGGGGGAGTAATCTGGCAAATATGCTGAGATGTCGAGATATTGAAATGCTCAGTTCCTGATTGGTAGTTAACTTGACGGTACACTTAGTAGACTCAGAAAGGTTATTATAACTCAATCTTATTGTCTTAACTAAGGGTAGGCAAGTTTGGCTTAAAGAGGCAAAGTGTAGCCCTTAATTGGTACTACAGGACGCTTAGGTTGCTTACTAATAGGGACCAGATGCCTTTTGTTGTCCAAAAAAAAGGATTTCTCCCAAAAGGATAGTCTTAGATACTTGTCCTTTATTTAGGTATAAGTAATAGCCTAAAAGTAGTTCTAAAGTCCTATTTACTTCGCTCTGGGGTACCCTGTCTTATTAGGTCTTATGAGGTTTCCCAGGGAATCTCTTATCAGATGAGATGCCCTCTTTGCTCGTCGCTAAGTGACTCGGTCTGCAGAGAGAGAGGTGTGGGCGAAGGCGCAAAGTGCCTCCCGGCCGCGATCTGGGAGAACCTAGGGGGCCCGGATGTCAGCTGCGTTTCCCAAATGTTAGGAGGGCCCGACGCGACGAGATGACGCTCAGATCCCAGGTACTAGGAGGGCGGTACTCACGAAGAGATAGCTAGCGCACTGGCGGCATGGCCAGCCTGGTGAATTCCATGGCTGTTTCGGGTGGCATGGACTGCATGTAAGGAGCTAAAATCTGGTTGTGCTTCCTGAGGTACAGTTGGAACGCGTTGCTCGCCCAACGACCTTTTACTTTCATGACGTCGAAAGGAATTCCCCGAAGTAGATATTCTAATGTAGCCCCAATGCGAATGCCGTGTCCGTGCACGCGGTCGAGTCCTGCTGCTTGGGCGAACTTATTGAGACGTGTGACAAAAGCCTGTCTTGTTATTGGTCGGTGACCTTTCATTGTCTTGTAAGCGAAAAGAGGGCCGTCAACAGGGGGATTGTTGATTGCGATGTGTCTGTCGAAAGCGTCGAAAGGATCTGTGGGTCCATCCTGTTTCGCCCAGTGGACTTCCTCGCCTGTGGGGCTGGCCTTTGTGCGCGGGAGGGCGAAAACTTTGGTATGTAAGCCATTGCAGTCAGTGTCATCACGGACACCCATGCACGTGATGTGTTCTGCTGGGTTGAGAGTGTCAAGCCTCTGAAGTGTGAATTCGCCAACCCGTGCTGCCGTGTAGAAAATTGTGGTGAGGCAGGCAAAAAAATGCTGCATCGAAGGGGTTGGTCTGATCAAGCTTGTCCTTGATGAGAGACAACATCTGGGTGGTGACGGGTTTGCGCTTGTCTTGTTTGAGTGCGGGCGGGGCGAGTTTGGCTACTCCTTTCAGCATGGTAGCTATCTGATCCTCATGAAGGACCCAAGGTAATCCGTAAAGTGTGTGCCAAGCTCGCACGCCGTAGATGTAGTTGTGAATGGCTTTGCCCGAGAGTGAACCTGCGAGTGCCGAGATGAAAGCGGATATCAGAGCAGCTTTAGCGGGGGCGCGATCTTTTTCTGGTACGTCTCTACTGTCGCAGAAGACATGGAATACAAGGAGTCCTGCACCATAGGTCGTGCGGGTGTTCTCTGCCCAACCGTGCAAGGTGACCGTTTTAACTCTTTCTTGGAGTTCACGCGCTGCCGGTGAATCGAGGAATGGGAGCGAGTTGGGATGCGGAAGCCACTTTTCGAGTCGGTCCTTGGCTGTGCAATGAGGGCGCAGATCGGAGGGTGTGGGTGTTAGGTTCAAAGGATAGGGGAGTACTGTTTTGATGCAGTGAGCGCTAGTGCTTGCTCTTATATCGGGGCAGGAAATTTGTTTGTGAGGGCGAGCGGTTTGAGGCCTGGAGGTGGGCAGTGCGCTCAGGTGTGCAAAGTTGATGTTAGACACAGAGTGTGTTACACCTGGGGTCGTCGAAGTTGAGGAGGTGGTCACCGATCTCCTTGGGTATGGTGATCCGCAGGAGTAGAAACGTGGTGGGGGGATACTTTCCGCAGGACGGTCCGTCAGCTGGGTTGTTTGTGCTGCAACATATTTCGCGAATACCCGACGCGGAGGGGACGCCAGGAGGTTGTGGATCCTTCGGAAAGTAGCATTGGTGGGTGTGTTCCGGCTCCGACCTTTTTTCCAGCCGTCGACGACTCCTTGGTTGTCGTAATAAACCATGAGTGGCATGCTAGATTGGTCGAGTGTGAGCAGGGCGCGAATGAGTAACTCAAACGTGACGCTCTCTGCCCACCCGATGTCTCGCCCGTTTTCATTCCAATGTTTGTGCAATCTCCATGCACGCCACCTGTTGCCGATGATGATCGCCAGGCCATGACTGGTGCTGGCATCTGAGAAAGCTTGGTGATTGATAGCGCGTGGGTGGTGAGGGATTGGGATGGGGGGTTTGGAGTTTAGTGCGTGTAGCCACCAGTGAAGTTCGTCAATTGTGCCGCGTGGTTGTCTACGTGGCATAAAGGGAGTGTTGCCGAAGATTCCCAGCATTGACTGCAGCGAGGTAAGGTATGCACTGCCTTCAGGGATGACTAATGATGCGTGAGATAGTCGTCCATGTAGCTTCTGCACTTGCTCGAGGTTGTGCGCTGTTGTGCGCAACCAATCATGTATCGCATTAATGTACTTAGTCCGCTTTGCTGTTGTTAGGCAGACTGTGTTGTTCTCAAGGTCCCATATGAAACCGATGAAAGTTGGTGTCGAGGAGAAAGGGGTATCCTTGGAGAGTTCTCAGGGTATTCCAAGATGGTTGGAAATCTGGTCGATGTGGCTAAAATCATATGCGTGTGATGCGACAGTGTCGTTCGAGTGCTCTAAAACAGCCTCTGATGCCAGGTCTCGGACCGTATGTGTGCAGTCCTCTGCAAATTCTTCATGGGTGTCATCAGCCAAAGCTTCTCCTTTGAACCACCAGCGACCATTGTCTTTGAGTCTCCCGCCCTGTTCTGTGATAATGTGTGCTTTCATTTCGCGCATCTTGTTATAATCAGCAATGGTTTTGCGGGGTAAGCGAAGGAAAAGGTGATCATCTATCCAAGCAATTACAGGCCCTATACCTGCAGCTCGGAATATGTCCAGGCCGGCGTCCTGTACTATTTCATAAGTCCCAGCTGAGGGTCCATAGCCAAAACATAAAGAAGTGTCTACTGCAAAGAGTGCAGGCTCATTTGTAATACGTACAACGAGTGCTGGCCATTGAGATGGGTGTAATGGGATTGTGCGGTAGGCCTCGGCGACGTCCCTAGTCGCTCCTTGGCTTCCACGTGGGAGCGAGTGAATTAATGCGCAAGCAGTGTGAAAAGTGCCCCACTCGCACAGAAAAAGGTCAGAGTCGACTTGCGAGTTGATTGATAGGGCCTCGTCCGGCTGGGGTGAATTAGGATATGATAGGTTCTGAATGAGCCGAAATTTTCCCGGTTTCCCAGACTTGGGTATAATGTTTAACGGAGAGGATTGAAAAGGTCCGATGAGATTCTCGAGTACGTCTCGGGTGAATGGTCCTATGTACCGCTGTTTCGTGAATTCTTTGTGCAATATCTCGTTGAATGCGTCGTAATGTACACTGATAGATGGATTATTGGGTGGCGTAAATGACTGGGTTATGGTGGGGGCCCGTACGCGGAAGCCGTGCATTAGCTGCTCGATTAGAGTAGGGTGTTTATGGGATCATTTGAAACGTATTAACATATCTCGCCAGCCGTCTGCATTGTAAGGCGTTAAAGCCCTACTTAGCAGATGAGCTGTTAGCGCGCTGACGAAGGGGGCATCCTTGGGCTCCGTGGTTGGTGTCGCCGCAACCTGAGCATTTGTGGTTATGCCCTTGGCTTGAGCATCCACGGGGGCGTTGGAAATCCCAGCAAAGGACTCGTCCGCTCTTGTTGAGCAAACGTCCTTGCTGGTCGCGTGTACAGTGGGTGGGGGCTGAGTTGTCCCAAAGGGACGACGTGTTGCAGGGGGGGCGATCAGGACGGGCTTCGTGTATTCCCAAGCACTTTGGGCAGGTTGGCACAGTCTTGGTATTCCGAAAAGGACATCGTCGCTTGTTGTCGTGGCTGCGGCTACGTCGTGGTGACCTTTCTCTGGACTGAGACTTGTGGCGCATAGGACGCGGGCCTCTCACAGGGCCTGTGGCGTGGGGTGAGGCGGATCGTGAGGGTCTCCAACTGCGTGCATCTCAGGTGAATTGTCGCCCACGGTCCATTGGCTGGAACCGGTTGACGCGTGCTTGGTCCATCTGGACAGATAGAAAAAGTCGCACCATTGCATGTAAGGCAGTGGGGAAAAGCAGCAGCGGTGATGGTAGCAGCGGTGGCAGCAGGAAAAATAGCAGCATTGGCGGAAGCAGCGTCAGCAGCAGCAGCGGCAGCAGGAGCAGAGGGAGCAAGCGGGAGCAGCAGCAGCATCAGTGAAATGCGATTGGGGAGAACGGTAGGATGCGAGGGTGTGATAGGAAAAAATTAGTTTCATATGATCTGTGGATGTGGGGATACGCACCTGCTCGAGGTTGGCCCAGACTTCTCTAGAGTCGAGCTAACGAGCTATTTTGGTGAGCAGATCTTCATTGATGGTAGTGATGTTGTATGCTTTGCGGAGCACAAGTTTATCGTGCCAGTCCAGGCGTGCTCTCAATGCATAAAGGAGTAGTGCTCTTTCTCCTCGGTCCCCTTCCTCTCGCATGGGGTGGTTTTCCAGGTTGTGAAAGAACCAGTTCAATGACTCAATGGCGTCGTCACCCCATTTCGCGTTGTCTATAGCCGTGAGGAAAAGGTTTTTGGCATACATGAATTCGGTAAAAGTGAGTTGGTGGTCAAGTTTCACATTTTTGGATGCTGCGAGGGAACCGGCTGATCGTATGGTTACTTGCCCTTCTTCAGCTTTGGTGATTGCGAGAGTGTCGTTTTCATCTGACTGCCTCACCATGCGGGCGGCCTCGTGCAACCCCTCCCTGGAGAAATACCAGAGTGGTACGTGCTTGTGCGCTTCAATGCGCTTGATGGCGTAATCTGCTGGCCTTGCAGTGAGGGTGGTGGCGATGCGTGCATCTGGGTCGAAAATAATGGTTTGCAAGCCTGCCGGTTGCGCTGGTTGGTCTGGGTTCTCTCCGCAGGCGTCTCCTTTGTGGTCCTGGTCAGGTTGTTGCTGCTGGGCAGCTTCATTCCTCTCGGGGTTTGGGTTATCGTCCCAGTTTGGACGTACTCCCCCAAGTCCAGTCTGCTCCCAACGCTCTTCTAAAAAGGTGATAGCCTCATCCCGATCTATCTGTTGCACTGCCATTGTGAGTTCGACGAGGGCGGCAAATCCCGGCAGATCGAAATCTGGAGGTAGGATGGGATCTTGATCCATGGTCGGTGCAGATGTACATTTCTAGTGGATTCGGGCTAAAACGAGTGTGGTGGGAAAAGGACTTGTGAAGGCGTGGTACTATGAGTGTCCGGCGTGCGAAAAGAAAGAACGAGGTCAGAGCGTGGCTGGTAGACTGCTAGCGAGAGAACAGAAGAGAGAGAGCTGGCGAGACACAGCCACTGCCACTCGAGCAAAGACGAAATTCTATTCCTACTCACGTACTCGTACTACTAGAATGGACATCTGCAGGCCAAAGTGCTCTCCTTTATATACATAAATACAGGAGGCTGTGCCAGCCAATCAGAGGACTGGTGGCTTATAAATTAAGGCACAATCGCTTACTAATACCAGGCACAAGCTGACAAACCCAGGTACATTAAGGGGAAGCACTTTGAGCAGAAGAGTTCAAATCTGGGATGCTCTGCCAAAGAGGCTGGCTATGCTGTGCAGGGCTGTTCAGACTAATGGGGACAAGGTCACATGGTAGCTAGGGGTCACATGATCACTTCCTCTCACTGGCACTTAGCTAATTAATCAGATAAATAAAGAGAAATGAAAAGAATAGTGAGCTATGTACAAATGTGTGAGTATAACCCTATGATGTCAAAGGGTATGGTCTACACGAAGCTGTGGAAATTCCACTTCTCAGATGATTGATTTGCTATGTGCATGCATGAAACTAGTTTCATGCAGGTCACCGCTGAATCACCTTCAATGCAAGTCCTATCAGAATATATTGCTTTGGTTACTAATTTTCAACTATATGTAGAGCAGCTCCTTCCTCCTTCCCATACATGTTAGAGTGCAGGAGATCAGTTGCCCACTTGCAGATAAGCTCATCAAGCAATCAATAAGTACTAAGAACAATCATCTAAATCTTCCTCCTAAGGAATTCTCTCCCTTCACCCAAGTTTTCCAATCCTCAAATGTCAAAATAATAGACATCATTTATGAGGATTGCATTGAGCAAGTCTTTTTGTCCCAGATTCATCACTGTTGTTGTGGAATCTTGAAGCTGTGAACATCCTGCTTCCCAAATCTGCCATTATTGAACAATCCAAACCCACTATTGAACAGAAATGGTCCACTCTCTTCAATCAGGTGAGTAGCTTCTGAAATCCTCAGATCAACAGTTTACAGCTAATTGTGGATAGCTCAGGTGCTTGTATGTAAATGTAGCTTGGTGCTCACCCTTATTCTGGCTTCTCTGAGACACCTATCAATGATATTCACATGAGCTACATCTAATTGAAGGGCACCATAAACTGGATATCATCCTAGTGCTCAAAAGCTCTCAAACACCCACTTTCGGCTCAATTCTAACATTCTGCAAAATCAAGGAAAGCTTCAGAGATCTCAATCCAATGAAAGCATTGACATAACTGCTGCAAGTGGCTGGTTATGCCACAAATTGTCAGATCAATCACAGTTTCTTTCTTGAGGCCATCCTATGTGGCCCTCACCTCTCCTTTGCCCTTCATGCTTGTAATAACTCCTACTATTTCTGAAGTATCAATATCAATAATATTGATAGGTTGTTTCTCCAGGTGATTCTTATCTTATCTTCTAGCATTGAATTACTATCAGATTTGACCCCTTCTTTACTCTGGAACAGGGTCTGGCTTACAGCATCCATATGAAGGGTGACAGGAAATCTAATAGCAAATGCCTTTATATCCTCAAAGTCACCCCTCAAATGTATTACAGGAGTTATGACATGATAGGAAAGGGAACCAAAGTGACTATTTGCAAGGACAAGGAAGAGAAACAGTTTTATGTACTGAAAGCTGAAAGAGACTTTTCTCATTTCTCCTGGACCCAATAACATCAAAAATCATACCTTATTACAAACCTTCAAAAGATTTCCAGACATTTGTCAGTCAATAAAGAAAGAATTTTCAGCAAAAAGAATGAGTGTGATATCTTTCATGGTAACATACAGACTTTTGGTATACAGAAATAGGACAATAAAACACATCTTCATAGCATTCCAGTCCTCATCACTGCTATAGTTGTCTGCATCCCCTACTATGGTCCCATTGCTAGGGAAGACTCCATCCAAATAATAATTCATAGATTTATGAATGGGTCAAACCTGCAAGTCAAATATTTCAAGTCTTGCATCCACTATCATACTGTCTTTGAGACATGCAGAGTATCTATTTCTTGGTTCTCCTATTGATAGGAATTTATCAATGGCATCATGGGTGCCACATCAGGTGAGCTTGCTGTATTATATTTGAAAAGCATGAGTATTAATAATTCAATGTAGGGAATTTTAATGGCCTATTGAAGAATCTTCTTCATTGTGATCCCAGTGAAGTTGGTTGTATATCAACAACCATCTAAACTATAAAGATGTAGTCTCTGACTGGCTGAAGAACAATAGAGACAAGGTCAAAGAACAATAGGAACAAGTGTTATGCGAAGCGTACACAAAGAGAAAACTTGAGGGATTACTTCCCTGGAGGTACTCACAAAGAGACTCAATATCAGAGCAAGTACTAGAGTCAAGGGACTTGTGGGTTCTCGAAGGGCGAAGGACGAAGGCCTGAGTCAATTGGATGTCAGGGATTTAAGAGGGAGACGAAGGATGAAGGGCTGAGTCGATCGGACTGCAGGAATCAAGAGTACGCTATATTTGCGTAGAACGAGAATGGAGAATACAAGTACATATATGACAGGTAGATATAAGTACTTGAGGACGTGTCATCGTGGAATATAGAGGAAGGTAAGAGAACGATGAGGTAATTGTACGCGTCATCCGCAGTAACACGAGGGAAGAGATAGGGACTACGAGGCCGATGTAAGAGAATTGGCTGAGGAGATAAGTGTTCATAAGACAAGAGAGAGAAATCGAAGGAAGTAATCAAAGAAGAAGAAATGAAGAATGAAATGGACTAACAGTAAGTAAAGCTACGTCCCATATTGTCTGTGAGAGGCCAAGGAAATGGTGTACTCGTCGAGGGAAGCAGAAAAGGTAAAGACGAGGAAAAAGGAGAAAAACCGTAACATTACCCCCTTCGTACAATCGAACTCCAGGTTCGATGAAGAGTCCATCAGGTAGTCGCATTGGGAGGGAGAGAGGAAGGGCCATAGAAAACGGTGGATTGTTCATAAGATAACACCTCAAATGGACAGTCATCCACCAGATGTCTGTGTTGATTGCAATGGCCGCATACTCGTTCAGGGCAAAAGCGGCGTCCATGTCCCCAATGATGGCAAAAGTCGCATTGCGTGCGAAGGCAAGCGGACTGAGGATGGCCAGGGGCTGACTGGTGGCAATATGGGCAGGAGTAATCGGGACAATCCTCTCGATAGTGGTCGAGACGATGACACCGAAAGCACTCGGTGAGGGCAGAGGCGGGGCGACAAGGGTGAATGGGCATGACGTGAGTTGGTGAGGAAAGAACTCGGCTGCTGTCTGGGAGGTGGCGATGAATCGCTTCTACAGCATTGGACCATGTTACCAGCTCGGGGGCCTCTTCGACAATAGTGGGGGAAGACGGGAAGGAGGAGGAGGAAGAGGCGGGGGAGTGGATTCGCATGATGAGAGCAGGGGCGCGGGAGGGAACGGGCAGTATGGGAGTAGGAGGAGGGGAATCCATGACGGCAGGTAGTTGTGCTCTTTCGAGGTAACGGTCACAATTAGTCATGGGTAAGGAGAGGTAGACACGACGAAAGGTGGGGTAGATAATCGAAGGGAAGAGACGTTCAACGTATTGATGGAAACCGTAAAGATGTAAAATGGATAAGACTCGCCGGGAGAGTTCCGCTAGGTGAAGACGAAGAGGGGCACCAAATTTGGCGGGAAGGTCGCTAGGGGCCACCTGAAAGTGATAGAGTTGGGTGATAGATACTTCATGAAAGAGACGGATTAGTTCTTGAGTGACCACGTCTTCATCATATAAAGGGAGGGCCTCGACGGCGCGGAGGAGGACGGGGTTCACGAGAATGGCGGCGTAGAGAGAATAAGCGGCAGAGATGGGTAGAAAGGTAGGTGAGACACGCCTGGAACGTAGCAGGGAAGAGGTTAAGGAAGAAGAAGGAGATGAAGAAGGAGCAGCAAAAGAAGAAACAAACGACATATTGGTTATTGAGAAAGAAGAACTCATCAAAGAACATAGATTGGGGGGGTACTTCACAAAGAGACGCCGCCTCCCAGGTAGAAAGGAGAGAGAAAAGAATGGGGACTTAGGCTAAATGATGAGTCCATTTATAAGAGGAGAGAAGGGCAGGAGCATGGCGGAGATTATTTTCGGGTTCCCACGTATTTTCGGCTGAAGAGTATCCTTTCCATGCAGTCAGATACAAGCGGCGACCTTGTGATCCTTTATGAGATACAATATGATCGACTTCATATTCTTCTTCGGTATCAATGAGGTCCAGCGGAGGTCGGGGAAAGGAAGGACCATGTGCTTCAGTTTGACGATAAGGAGATAAGAGAGTGGCGTGGAATACATCGTGAATTTTCCATGTGGGAGGGAGGCGAAGGCGGTATGTGAGAGGAGATAAGACCTGCGAAATCTCGAATGGTCCGTGGCGTTTGGGGGCAAGTTTTCGGGAAGGGTATCTGAGGCGGAGATTGGTGGCTTCAAGCCATACCTCATCACCTACTTTCCACGGGGAGAACTTACGCGAGGAGCGGGATATCATGATCTGACAAGCGGATTCATGTGCAGCCAGTGCTTCTTTTCAGGCGTGTTCCAGGGAAGATAAGTGATTTTCTAATGCAGGGATGAACTTTTTTCCAAGGGCAGGGTAGGTGTGAGGTTCATAGCTGTATAGAAGAGAGAACAGGGAGACTTTAGTTGAACTATGGGGGATGGAGTTGTGAATAAATTCAGCGGAGGTTAGGAATTTAGCTCAATCGTGTGGGTTATGAGGACAAAAAATACGAAGATATGTCTCAATTTCTTGGTTTGCTTGTTCGGTTTGTCCATCGGTTTGGGGGTGATAGGCAGTGGATAGGCAGATGTCATATTTGAGGAGGCGTGCTAGTTCTCTAGTGAATGCAGAGGCGAATTGTGGGCCACGGTCAGAGATGATGGAGTCGTAAAGGCCGAAACATTTGAAGACAAAATCAACAAAGAGTTGTGCGATCCCTTTGGCATCGACAGTTTTCGAACAAGGAGCAAGAATTACCCCCTTTGTAAGGCCATGGTCGACCACGACCATCAAGGAATCAAAGCCATTGGAAAGGGGGAGATCGGTAACAAGATCGACAGAGAGTTGGCGGAATGGGAGAGAAGACGAGGAGGAGATGGGGAGAAGGGGCGGAGTGGTCGGGTGAGTGAGGACTTTGTTCTCCTGGCAAACGGAGCAACCAGCGACAAAATGAGAAACAAAAGAGGAAAGACCCGGCCACCAAAAGTCACGTTCAAGAATGGCTTTAGTATGAAAATGACCCAAATGGCCGGAAAGCGGGGAGGAGTGAATCGAATAAAGTAAAGCAGAGCGAGATGACGGAGGAACATACATATGACCATGGAAATATAGATGACCATTGTCAAAGGTCCAATCAGAAAGTGAAGAACGAGGAAATAAAGGGACCCGTTGTCAAGGTTAGCAAGAGCATGAAGGACAAGGGGATCGGAGGACGAAGAGTTCTTAATATGAGAGGCAAGGATAAGGTCCAAAGCGTTAATAACTACGGGATCAGGAACGATAGAGGAGTCAACATTGTCTTGAGAAGTGTCAACAGGGTCACGACAGGAGAGGGCATCAGCGGGGGCCATCTGAGTGCCGGGAAGGACCTTCCAAAGAATGTCAAAGTCCTGGAGGAAGAGAGACCAGCGAGCTTGACGACGAGAGAGTTTACGTGGGTCCTTAAGGTAGGAAAGGTTCTTGTGGTCCGTGATAACAATGATGGAATGAGTGGTGCCGAGGATGTAATGACACCATTCAGAGAGGGCGAGGATGACAGCGAGGAGTTCGTGATCATAAATATTGTAGTTCCGCTCGGCAAGCGTGAACGTATGGGAGAAATAGGCGCAGGGGTGAAGGTCCCCATTGGTGTCAGCTTGGAGAAGAACTGCACCTGCAGCGAGAAGGAAGGTGTCAGTCATGATAGAGAAGGGGCGAGTGACATCAGGGATGGCGAGGACAGGAGCGGTGGAGAACGTAGCTTTGAGCGAATCGAAGGCACATTGTTGGAGGGAAGTCCAAAGCCAGGGTTGATCCTTTCGGGTGAGTAAGGTCAAGGGAGCGACAGTGTTTGAGAAGTTGGGGATAAACTTCCGGTAGAAATTAGCGAACCCAAGGAACGAACGAATTCCTTTGACGGAAGTGGGGGGTTGCCAGTTACGGATTGCTGTGGTCTTAATGGAGTCTATCCTGACTTGTTCTTGACCAATGATCATGCCAAGGAATTCAATACGGGGGGTGTCGAAGGTGCATTTGGAGATTTTGAGGGAGAGGTTGTGTTCATGAAGTCGACAAAGGACACGTCGAGTGCGTTCGTGATGAAGAGCAAGATCACCGTCAGTGTGAATTCCGAGGTCATCCATGTAGACTTCAAGCCAGCCTTCCGCAATCATGTCAGCGAAGGTGTGGTTCATGTAAGCCTGGAAGGTGGGAGGGGCATTACAAAAACCAAAGAACATAACGGTGGGCTCAAATAGTCCATAAGGAGTGACAAACGCAGCCTTTCATTGGTCCGATTCCTTGATGCAAACGTTGTTGTATTCCCAACGTATATCGAATTTGGTGAACTAGGTAGAGTTCTTCATCCGATCGATAAGAGGAGGGATGAGGGGAAGTGGATATGCATTGTGGACGGTATGGGAGTTCAGGTATCGATAATCCTGACAAGGACGAAGAGACCCATCTTTCTTAGGGACAAAGAAGAAGGGCACGGCTTGGGGGGATTTCGACGGGATGATACGGCCAGTCTTAAGATGTTCGTTAATGAAAGTGCGACATGTGTCCTGTTCTTTCGGGTTCAAAGGGTAGACCTTGGCAATTTTTGGAACAAAGGAAGGTTTAAGTTCTATGATATGATCAAATGAACGATGAGGGGAAAGTTGATCATAAGTCTTTTCGGAAAAGACATCTTCAAAGTCTGTGCACCAAGGAGGGAGTGGGGTTTCAGGTGGTTTATTTTCTTGGGCGAGTTTGATGGACAGGGTGATCTTGTTGATCGTTTCGCTTTGGGGGTGGTACTTACTAGGAGACGCATCAACCCCATCGGGATATTGTTCAGCAAACAAGGAGGAGATTTCTTGATCCACATCAAGGTTGAGGAGGCGAAGTAGATATCGTCTGGGAGGTTCTTTGACGGGAGGAGAACTGAAGGGTATACGAGGGAAGGAGAGGGTATGGGAGGCCCAGTCAATCCGAGGGTTGTGAGACTTCAGCCAGGGCATGCCTAAAATGATTTGTTTTTGTTTTAACGAAACAACCATGAGTTCGAGATGTTCGGGTCGTTTGGCGATGTGAACGAGGGGTTTGGCTTTCCACAAAATGGTACCTCTCTTGTTGAGAGTACCATCAATGTTGTATGCCTCGATAGGGTTAGGGAGACGAATCATAGGAAAGTTCATGTGGGAGAGGAGTCCAAGGTCGATGAAGTTTCCGGTTGCACCGGAATCGATGAGGGCAGTGGTGACGACGGTTTGATTACCGACTTGTAGCTTTATGGGGAAACGAAGAGTTCGTTCATTGCATGGTGCTACGAGTACATGGTGGATATCTAGGGAAGAAGACGTCGGTGCGACTCCCTAGTTTAAAAATCCTGGTTAATGTTCAGAATGGATACTTCCTCTTTGGTGGGTTCGGAGTCCTCGTAACACATCTGGAGAACTTGGAGGATCTCTCCTTCATTCTTTCCCTGTGTCTTGAGGGAGTTGACGAAGGAAGAGAGTTCGGAAGGGGTGGAAGTAGTGCTAGTGGGGGTGGGTGAAGTCGTAGCAGTGGGAGTGGTGGAACTAGTATCGGCGGTGCAAATATTCTAGGGACGAGTGGTCGGAGGACAAGATGGTCAAGTGAAAGGATTTTTGCATTGGTTGGCATTATGCCCCATGTTACGGCAATGAAAGCATCGTCCTTCTCGGAAGCACTTGGCACGTTCCTGGGGGTTCAGCTTGGCAATTGTGACGGTGTCAACATCCATTACATTGGGATCACAGGAGGAGGATGAATGAGAGAACATAGAGGGCCTTCCGCCTTTTAAAGCAAGGATGCGCATTTTCTGCGCATGAAATGTTTTGGCTTTTTCGATCCACTCTTTCACAGTGGTATGGATGGTTGCCATGGAGAGAATCATGGTCATGAGTTGTTGGTCAAGTCCGAGGGAGAATTGATCAATAAGAGTGATGTCGTTGGTGATTCCAGCACGGGAGGAGAGGTTCTGAAAGTCGGTGATGTATTTTTGGAATCCATCATCATGGACTCCATCGGGGCAACGAAAAGACTTCTGTGTGAGTTTAGATAGCTCGTGGCGGGTGGTGGCTTTGGTGTTGAAGGGGAAGAACATGGATTCGAAGTTCTCGGTGAACTTGTCAAAGGTGAGATCGAGGGGATCAGTATGAATATCGGCCATCTTATCATACCACATTTCGGAGAAAGAGATTCCTCGTCCCTGACTCATCTTGTTGAGAGTGGTCATGATTCGTTGAGAATCGAGGGTGTAGATGTCTTTGTTAATAGCAAAGTATGCGCGCATGGCTTTAATCCATTGTGTAGTGTCGGAGGGTTCACCGGAAAAGTCAGCAGGGAGGGCTGCTTTAAGTTCAGTGGGGGCGCGAGACATGGGACTAGGTTCACTGGGGTTGCAAGGGGGTGCTGGGGTACGAGGTTGTCTGGGGATTCCAGGTGATCGAGGGGTAGCAGGGACTAAGGCCTGGAATGGGTTCACAGTGGCGTGAGGGGGTGCAGTGAGTTCGGAGTTGTGGAAATCAATGTCTATGTCCGAGGAATCGTCGGCGTCGTCAGGTGGTAGCCCGTAGGTACGTTGAAGGGCGCGGTTGGAAATCTTTCCAACGGTGGGGATGTCCTACTCCTAGATAGGAGGGACGAAAGATAATTCTCGTTCTTTTGTTACGTGAAGCATACACAAAGAGAAAACTCGAGGGATTACTTCTCTGGAGGTACTCATGAAGAGACTCAATGTCAGAGCAAGTACTAGGATTAAGGGACTCGTGGGTTCTCGAAGGGCGAAGGACGAAGGCCTGAGTCAATCGGATGTCAGGGATTTAAGAGGGAGACGAAGGATGAAGGACTGAGTCGATCGGACTGCAGGAATCAAGAGTACGCTATATTTGCGTAGAACGAGAATGGAGAATACAAGTATACGACAGGTAGATATAAGTACTCAAGGACGCGTCATCATGGAATATAGAGGAAGGTAAGAGAATGATGAGGTAATCATACGCATCATCCGCAGTAACACGAGGGAAGAGATAGGGACTATGAGGCCGATGTAAGAGAATCGGCCGAGGAGATAAGTGTTCGTAAGACAAAAGAGAGAAATCAAAGGAAGTAATCAAAGAAGAAGAAATGAAGAATGAAATGGACTAACAGTAAGTAAAGCTATGTCCCATATTGTCTGTGAGAGGCCAAGGAAATGGTGTACTCATCGAGGGAAGCAGAAAAGGTAAAGACGAGGGAAAAGGAGAAAAACCATAACAACAAGTACCCTAAGCAATTTGGGGTCCTTGATAATTGAGGCATGACAGAACTTCAATGTAAGAGTGCTTCTATCTATGTGCTGGGAGATACCACTGTAAGAATCATGTTGATCAGTGTTGAAGACCATCACTGCTAATACTTTATTTTGCAAGGTACCTATCTCTTTCTAGCAGCTGAGGTACTCACACAGTGCACGATGGAGGGCAAGGTCTGCTGCTGGTGCTAGCATGATCTTGCAGTAGTATTTTGGGTCATTTGGATTGTTAGCATAACCAGTATGGCTCCTTACCACAAATGACATGAATGGACACCACCAATGTCACCTCCATGCTGCCCCCTTTTCCCCCCCTGACCCCAACATTGGTTTTCTCTATCAACTCTCAACACCTGTTGTGAATTTTAGTATGCCCACCCTTTGCAAGTGTCAGATAGCCTGTTCCTGACCCCAACATCAGTTCTTTCCATCAACTTTCAACACCTGTTGTGAATCTTAGTATATTCACCCTCTGCACACCTGCAGATGCTGTGGAAGAGCAGAGGGGTGTTCCTCAATGGGCCACACCTGGTCTACACAAAGGTGATATGGGGGACATCTTCAAGTTCAAGAGAGAGATTTCCAAGATGCAATCTGTGGAAAGCATAAGTTCATATTGGGGTAGTGACAATGTTGTGGATGAAGTATTCAAAAAGGGCATGTTGAAATTGTGAGACCATTTTGTGTGGCAGGATCCCACTGGTCCACCCAACAATTCCATCACTCATATGGAATTTGTCAGTATCCCGAAGGAAATGTAAGACAGTATCCCTGTGGAATTAATCATCATGTGCCTTTGATGAGGTGATTACTGTTTTTTTCAGCTAAGTTGGCTGCATGGGAAATTTGATCTCAAATCCATGTGTCAACTTTACTTGATCATTGCATGCCAACTATTGCACAGAATTCAAAAGGAAGATATGCATTGAGCTCTGACAATTATGATAATGTAGAATACACTCCATAGGGTCCACATATGAAAAATGAGGTTCTGAAATTCCAGAATTTTACACATCAGAACTTCCAATAGGAGAATTACAGCAACAGAAAACTGACATATATTGGTGAGGAAACAAATAACAAACACTCTAATCATAAGGTACAAGTGTCTCTCAATACTCCTAATGTCAACTTTTGCAAGTCTTGCTTTACATACTGCATAATAGAAAGAGTAGTTCCACATGGGATGTTGAGCATTTCCTAGAGCTCATTTCATAATATGAATTTGCCCAACAGTTGAGAGAGACAAAGGATGCCTTCTCATTCAAAAATAGGGGCAAATTGAGTAAAGTTGATCTTGTCTTTGCTCTCCTCTTCATGATTGTCAAGTGACTGGAGTCAAGCAGATATGCTGGGTATTCTGTAAAAATAAAGATGTTGTGTCAGTGTGAGTCATTCCATGTGAGAAAGTGGGAGATGTTGAACAGCCCAAATTGGGTTCACCAGATGGAGCATGAACCACCATCAGCAATATGTTGGCAGACTGAGTGCCACTGTAGGTGAATGCACTGGGTATCCATTTCCCCTTGAGGTGGGTAACCTGGCCTCTGGAGTGGACCCTCCCATGGTGGTAAGACAATCACAGGGGAGTCTGGTGGATAGGAATATTCCCTAGGAGGATTGAATGGATGGAATGAGTGACTCAGTTCTAATCCAGTGGTTGCCAAAGGCTGAGTTCATGTGTATAGCCTTGTGGCATGAAGATATAATGCTAGGGATTTATCATCAATGGTACCAACATCATGTATATAAAATCAAACAATCAGTAAATGAGCATTAGTAGGAATTGATGCATGACATACAATCTCACAATCCCAGAATGATATTTGACTATGCATTGACACCAAACAGGTATTGCTTTGACTGGGGTAGTAGTACATGGCTGTGTTGAATGATTTCATATGCACTTTGCAAGTATATCTTTTCTGAAGTAGATCAACATTTTCTTGATGAGGTATTATACCTTCTTCTATCACAGTTCCTGATGATGATGTGCCTCATTTGGATTCCAACATTGAAGTTTTCCAGCCTAGAAATGGAGGGACAAGTGAATGGCTTTCTGTTTGCAAGATGTGGTGATATGAGTATTGGGTGCATTCTTACCTTGAAGAGCACAAGTTCTTCTGACTGGATGGATATTGCTGCATGTTTTGCATGGTTTGAATCCAGCCAATACTGAAGTTTGAGGGTTCCAGGATAGCACTTGAGTTTTCCAGCCACCAACATCCAAAGCTGATCATAGGCAATCTGGGATGGAACCTTGAAAGGGGAATTTGTACTGTTCAGTCTATGAATGACATATTGAATGATGAAAGCTAATAATTATTAGCAAAGAAGTACAATAGTCAGCCAAAAATGATACTTATGACAAGCCTATGGATTATAAGTACTTTGTGCAGTGTATACTTGGGTACTAGTCCCTTCCCTACTCATGCTAGTGAATCTGACCTTTTTCTTCATTGCTGGAGGTGGTGGCAGCAGCAGGCTACTCTGAAGGAATACATCATCTGTTCCACTTGACTCAGAACTCAAGTCAGTGCTTGACATGGATGAAATAGCAGCAATATCTTGCTCATAGTCTTCACTCTCGGTTTTGAGCTCAAAGAGCATAACACCTATCATCCACTGCACTGAAAAACTCCTTGGTGCCTTCCTAAGGAGCTGTGAATGAAAATACTTCAGAGAGATTATCACTGTTGACCATGTCGCTGTTGTTGGCCTCAGGAATGAAGTATAAGGTAGCCTGAAGGGTCCAGAGGACCTGATTTTAAGGTTTGAGTGACTGGAACAGGTTCCTATGAAGTTGAATGATGCTGCTGCAGCAGCCTGGAATAAGGACTTAGACTATGTGACACTGGTGTCAGACCTGGAGCATTTGCATGACAAGGATGATTTTTGGGAGGTGGAAATAACTGAAGCAGCTCATTTTCCTTCAAGCTGCCAAGGAGCAGGTGGGAAAGTGAGAGAGTCCATAGGTGGGTGGCTGGTGCCTGTTGCAGAATGAGTCAGGCTTTTTTAATATATGCACTCATCAGAGATTCCCATCTTGACACACCTGATGCAAGTGCTAGCCCTGTCATCAAGCTCACAATAGGACTTTGCAATCTTACACCTTGCACATGCACCCAGTTTTGCTTTCAAACCTAGATGATTCAAACATGTCAGTTTTGAAGTGGGTGAGTTACTAACCTTACATCCTTGAGTAGTGGCTACATTGATGTTGTCAGAGGGCTTTTTGTGCTTCTTTGAGCCTGAGGTCATGATGGTGGATTCAAGCTTGAAAAGAATGATATATATTGGCTCTTCAAAGTGCTTATAACACCTCCTTGTGGACTCTTCTGAATGGAGATCAAGAGCATGGTTTTTGTGTCATAATGTGGTAGACTCAGTTATACTCAAGCTGCAGTAATGCCAATGCAGCCTCAATTACGTGCAAAACAAAACTTAATTGCACAACAGGACATATCAATAAGCACTACAACAGGTATTTACATGTAGCTACAATGCCTGAACCACCCAATGAATCCTAGGGGGTGATAGTATACATGGTCCTGAGGAGCAGCACTTATATTTCATTTTCTGAAAGCTCTGTCATGGCCATGTGAGTATAAGCACCATTATGATGAAGGTCTGAAATTAGAGAAATAGGGTGGTAGAAACTCACAACGCATTCCTCTAGATATGTATGAATCATGATTTTGAACAACAATAAATCAGGAGAATAGAGTGCACTTGGATTTGATCATCTCCTGTATATTGGGATGCTTGTGAATTCAGCAATTGTCCATAATGATGACTGAATTTGCAATAGAATAGGGTTGCATCTCAAAAATTCCTTAACAATTTCACAGTGAATGATACCACCATTGAGGAAAAGGGCTGGAAGAACAGAGAAGCTGAATCATCAGCAACAATCAAATCAAATAAGTAATCTAGGATAAATATACCATTGAGCATGAACAAAGAAGACTTTGCATTGGGCTTTGGTTCCTCAAATAGACCAGGCATGTCCACAGTATGTCATGCAGTGATCGACAGAGCTCTCATCCATGAAAACATAGTTGCTGCAGGTCATACTGACTGATTCTTGTGAGGTACTCTAAATATTTCTCAGCTGATCATTCTGCAGCAACACATGTGATCTGAAATGAATAAGAAAGGCAAAACTTGAGAGAAGAGGAAGACTTACCTTCTTCATGGTAAAGCCAGCTCTACAAAGTGTGCACCAGATTATGACATGCAAAACTGTGTGGCCATATGATACAGCAAGCATTTTTTGACATCTAAGTAAATGTCAGGTGTCTTTGCAATGATGCCTAATAGAAACTGTAACATTACACAATTCACACAGATTAGCATGTCACTAGTAACAGAATAAGATAAAAATGAGTTATTGTCATACCTCAACTGTTATGCATAGTGTATACAAGAAGAAAACTCGAAGGATGGAATACTAATACTTTTCAGGAGGTACTCATAAAGAGATACTGCGTCTGAGGAGATATTCAGGACTGAGGGTCAAAGGTTTAGAGACAAAGGACGAGGAACAATGGTCTGAGTCAATTGGACTTCAGAACACAAGAATACGCTAGTATTGCACAGAACGGGTGTAAAAAGAGAAGTACAGGCAGCTAGGGTTTAAGTACTATAGAATGTGTTATCATAGAACAAGATGGAATGTTATGGAATGTTTATGTAAGGGGATGTGTCATTAGTGACTTGTGGAAAAAGGGACTACGAAGCTGGTGTAAGAGAATCAGCTGAGGAGTACACTGTCTGAAGAACAAGAAAGAAAACAAAAGAACTACTCAAAGAAGAACAAATGTCAGAGTAAAAGGATTTACAAAGAATAAGTCAAAGACCCATATTGTCCAAAATATACCAAGAAAGACATATACTCATCGAGGAAAGCAAAAGAGATATAAATAATGGAAAAGGAGAAAAACTGTAACATTACCTCCTTTATACAATTGAACTTCAGGTTTGACAAGAACACTCCTAGGAATTGTCATCATGAGGGATGTTAGTGGACCTGAAAATAACAGTGGATTGTTCCAAAGAAAATGCTTGGAATGGACAGTCATTAACCATGTGCCCATGTTGATCGCAATGTCCACAGACTCGCTGAGGACAGAAGTGGCAGTTATGTTCCCATTGATGGCAAAAGTCACATTGAGTCTGAAGACAAGCAGACTGAGGATGACCCAGGGCAGAGACATGATAGATAGGGCAGACATAATCAGGACAATGTTCTCAATAATGACCAAGATGGTGACATCAAAAGCATTCTGAGAGGGCAGATGCAGGCTGGCGAGAATGAGCAGGTAGGATGTGAGTAGGGGAGGATAAAATCCGACTTCCATTAGGGAGGTACCTATGAATAGCTTTGACTTCAGCTTGATGACAAGTCATGGCATCTTCAGAAACTTCCTCTATAGCAGTAGGGGAGGAAGAGACAGAGGAAGAAGTAGGAGAAGAGAGTTGAGCAGCAAGGGAGGAAGAATTGGATGGACCAGATACAGGGATAGGTGGGGGGGAGTCGGGAATTGTGGGTAGTTGAGCTCATTCGAGATAGTGGTCTCAGTCCTGCTTTAGGAGAGAGAGGTAAATGCAATAGAAAGTAGGGTAAATAATAGATGGGGGAAGACATTCAACATATTGATGGAAACCATACAAATGGAGAATGGATAAAATGCATTTAGGAAGAGCATCCAGATGAAGTCATAGAGGGAGGCTGAATTCCGCAGGAAGGTCACTTGGGGCTGATTGATAGTGGTATCATTGCATTATGGAGACTTCATGGAAAAGACAAACCAGTTCCTGCATGACCATATCTTCCTCATGAAGAGGGAGGGCTTTGACAGCATGGAGGAGGATGGAACTTGCAAGGATGACAGCATAGAGCGAATGGACAATAAAGATGGGTAAGTAGGTAGGTAAGACTTGTCTGGAACACAGAGGAGAAGTAGATGCAGAAGAAGAAGGTAAAGATAAAGATACAACAGTGGATGAAAGAAAGAACATATTGGTTATTAAGAAAGAGAAAATCAAAGTGAAATATATATTGGGGGAGTATTGCATGAAGAGATGCCGCTTTCCAAGAAGAGAGAGAAAGATGAAAAACCAAGAAAGGAGATGAGTCCATTTATAAGAAGAGAAAATGATGGGAGCATGATGAAGATTACTTTCGAGTTCCCATGTATTTTTGGTCAAAGAATAACCTTTCCATGCAGTCAGGTACAGATGGCGACCTTGTGTTCCTTTGTGGAAAATAATGTGATCAATTTCATATTTCTCTTCGGAGTTAATGAGGTTAGGAGGAGGTCAGAAGAAGGAGGGGCCATGTGCTTCAGTCTGACAATAAGAAGATAAGAGGGAAGCATGGAATATGTCATGGATTTTTCATGTGGAAGAAAGGTGAAGTCAGTAGGTGAGGGAAGATAGGACCTGAGAGATTTCAAATGGTCCATGGCATTTAGGGGAAAGTTTTTGGGACAGATATCTGAGATGGAGATTGGTAGCTTCTAGCCACACTTTATCACCTGCTTTCCATGGGGAGAACTTTCTTGAGGATCAAAGCATTATGATCTGACAAGCAAACTTGTGCACTGCAAGGGCTTCTTTTCAGGTATTTGTTAAGGAGGACAAATGATTTTCTAAAGCAGGAATAAATGTCTTTCCCAAAGGAGGATACACACAAGGTTCATAGCCAAAAAGGAGAGAGAAAGGGAAAGTTTTAATGGAGCTATGAGGGATAGAGTTATGGATGAACTCAGCAGAGGTAAGGAAATTCGCCCAGTCATGAGGATTGTTAGAGCAAAAGATGCAAAGATAAGTTTCAATTTCTTGATTGGTTCATTTGGTTTGGCCATCAGCTTGTGGGTGATATGCAGTAGAGAGACAGACATCATATCTGAGGAGTCGAGCTAACTTTCTGGTGAAAGCAAATGTAAATTGGGGTCCATGATCGAAGATGATAAAGTCATGAAGACCAAAACATTTAAATACAAAATCAAAAAAGAGTTGGACAACTCCTTTGGCATCAATTGTTTTGGAACAAGGAAGCAAGGATTACCCCCTTCATAAGGCCATGGTTGACCATGACCATTAAGGAATCATACCCCTGGGAAAGGGAAAGATCAGTGATAAGATCAACAGAGAGTTGTCGGAAAGGTAACAAAGAAGAGGAGGAAATTAGAAGGAGTGGGGGAGTGGTTGGGTGTGTGAAGATCTTGTTCTGTTGGCAAATAGAGCAGCCAGCAACAAAATGAGAGACAAAGGAAGAGAGACCAAGGCACCAAAAGTCCCATTCAAGGATTGCTTTAGTATGAAAATGGCCCAAATGACCAGTGAGTGGAGAAGAGTGAATGAAATGAAAAAGGGAGGAGCAAGAAGTAGGAGGAACATACATATGACTCTTGAAGTAAAGATGACCATTATCAAAAGTCCAATCAGAGAGAGAAGAACAAGGAAATAAGGGAGAACCATCAGCAAGGTTAGCTAAAGTTTAAAGAACAAGGGGGTCAGGAGGAAGAGGAGTTTTTAATATGCAGAACTCCCCCTGTAGTATGGAATAGCTTCCAGTGGTTCCAGCAATTCCACTCATTTCTTGAGTGCACCTCTGGGAGTAACCAGAACTTACTAATTTATCATTTGGGAACTATTTGACTTCAATTTTTTTTAAATAATTATTTATCTGACTTGACACAGACTTGGCCATCCAGGACTTTCCCTGCAGTGTGGAACAGCTTCTGGTGGTTCTAGGAATTCTGTTTAATTTCTCAGATGTACTTCTGGGAGTCCAGGACTAGCCAATTCACAACTGAAACATACTAATTTATAATCTGGGGTACTATTTGAACACCCCCAATGAAAGGAGCTTCAACTGGTTTGTTAATCCCAACTCTAAATCTAATACCTCCAAATTTACATTTATTGATTTCTCTCAAGACAAAACAAGAGAAAGATCATCCATGCCAACCAAAGACTCTATCATAAAGCCAACCAACACACACTGTTTCCTCATAGTCCTGGTAGATGATGACTAAGAACAAGCAGATAGTATTTGCAAAAGAAATAGTCTATTTATTTAGACCAGCAATATCATATTACTTATTTATCTAATAATATCTCCCTTACCCTAACAGATATCAACTATTCTATGGATCATGCTCAGCACTTGCTTTCTCTAACTGTCATTACTTGGAGGCAGTTGTATGTACCTTTTTCCTATTCCCACTAATTTTGATAGTTGATAGTTTACTCACACCACCTTAGAAGGGCAATGGTTGAGTAGCTATTAATCCTCCTTCATAAGAGCTTTTGCAAGTTCAAAACTACACACATCTGCACCCTCCCTCTATCTAACCTTGTTATATGATCTAACCTGGCTATTGTTTTATTGACCACTTTAAGCTTTAGTAGAATAATCCATACTATGAAAAGAAACACAACCACAAAAGGAAAGATATCCTTCTATGCCAAGTAGGTCATAAAGAGGTATCTGGTGATAAAGAATTTCATCCATACCTGATTGCCCTCAGGCAAATTAATTGCAGATGTCAGCCTTCAACTATGGCAGAATATTTGCATATTTATTACATTGCAGATTTTTTACTCTATTGTATTGCAAATCCCCACCTATCATGAAATTTGACTTGCATCATGAGGTTTCAATCCATCACACCAAAAATTTGCACTATTGTCCAGCACTAAAAAGGTACAGTTTTTTTTGATCTCCAATATAGATACAACATCTAGTATCTATACAAACATGTATTCTATTAGTAATTAGTGATGTACTCTGCCTTGCTTGGCCTGAAACCTCAACTTTGGCCCTCACATCCCAGGTCAGGGTCAGGTCTACCTGCAGATCACCTGGCATAAGTGCACAGCATCAGAGGAAGGTGAGTAGGCAAATGCATGTGAGTGAGCACACATGTATGACTGTGCAAGAAAAGTTGGTGGGCAAGAGTGTGTGCATATATAATAGGAGAGGTGTGATGAGGATAAGTAAAGAATATGTGAGCAAGTATATATACATGCACAGATCCAGTCTGTGAATGTAAATGCACTTGTGTGCACACAGATTGGTGGGTGAGAGCATGCATGCATGGTGAAACTGCCTTGGGGGAAGTTTGATGGTGATTGGCTTGAGGCATGATGATTCATCCAGGTGGGTGATGAGTGACCTGTGGGTGCAGCTTGTGTATACTATGATGATGAAGGGGCACCAGGGTGGCACCCAGCCTGAGGGCATAGTGGATGGTGATGATGTTGTTGAGGGTGTATTTGTGACACACTGCATAGGTCACAATGAGGAGTAGGGAGGGGTTGGCCTGTATATAGCAGAACACTGCTCATATAAGGTTGGCAGTAGTGGGTGGCTGACTGAGCTGCTGAACTCAGAGGTCCTTCATGCTGGGTGTAATGGATGGAGATGCCAATGACATTGGGGACATGTTGGCGAAAGGAGTACTACTAGTGAGGAAGTTGTGGAGTTGAAATTTCACAATGGGTGGGAATTTGCAGTACAATGGAGTAAACAATCTGCAATGTATAAATGTGCAGATATTCCACCATATTCAACACCCTTATGTGATGTATATATATATAATAGACACCATTGCTTTGTCAGTCTATACATCTAAAACTATTAGCAGGAAGGACAGGATAGAGAGAGAGCCTTATGCCCACCTCTTGGAACATTTGTGGGACTAAAGACATTCCAGGGGTAAAGTTTCCCCCTTTATTATATTCCACCAGAATACAAATGGATTGAAAAAGGGAGAAGATTTCAAGAATCTCCATGTTGCATTCTTGATACAAGGAGTCTAATTTCAAGGTTCTCTAAGTGTGGTCTTTTTGAATGACAGGATAAACAGCATCTGGATCAGATTTTATGTTCACTGAGCTATAGGAAACAAAATGACTGACTAGTAACTACTGTCATGTTAGCTCAAATGGAACCTGGTAGTGGGATTTAAAAGAATTGAACAAATGTATGGAATATGAAACATCAGTCAGATAACATTATCACCCACTATGCATGTTTCCTACTATGAGGATGCCTCTCAAGGGCTAACATATCCTAATTTGATATGAAGGTCATATTCCAAGGATTCTAAATTTCTTTCCAATATTCCAAATTTCTTCCAAGTGTTCTGAAGGTCTTCCAAGTGGTCCAGCCTACTGGAAGTCCTGGTGACATTCTATTTATTCACTCATATCTCTAATACAATATGCTATGGTATTAGCATCTTTTATAGGGAAAAGAACCTCTGACAGTTCCATAGTGTGGTAAATATTTTGAATCGATTTGTTTATTCAAATTGCTAACACATTTATTATTTTACATTTATATTCTGAAATATTTTTTTCAAAATGAACTATACTTAGTCTATAATTGAATACAGTCTTATGTGCTTTGTATAGAATAGAACTCACACTTCACAGAATAGCAATAAAAAATGTCTGCTATTAGTAAATTATGTTAGTGAGTTCCTCATTGGGCTAAGATTGTGATAATCTAGAAAACTTTATTAGATCAACCAAACACCACAGGATTTTAGCATGTTTCAAAGTTGCGATTTTTGTGATCCAAAATACTTGGACCCAGTGGCGCCTTCTGATCATTCCCTGCAACTTTTAATGCCACTTGTATAGCATTTGGATCTTGACTGTGTTAATATTATACTATCTGTAATTTGCTCATGAAGGGATGGTGATGCAGTCAATCAGATACCTATGACAAATTGAAGAATCTCTATCAGATCAGGGTTAGAAATCTGTTTCTGATATGATGAAATCACCCTGACATCCTCCACTCTGTGTGAAACTTGTAAATCTTTTTTGGGCAACAGAGAAAATTTGTGCATATATATATATGTGCCATACCTTCCATTTTCTGGAACTTCTGATTGCATTCAGGGCTGAATTCTACAATGGCCCAACAGGACCCTTTTGGTCATCATTGTATCTAATAAGTATGTTGGTCCATTTATCTGATCAGTAACATATACTACTTCCACCAATTTCAAGTCAAAATCTAATTATGCAGGTAAAGTGGATCCAGCACCTGATGGAAGAAATTCTTACCTTCTCCTATTTACCCCTCACCAGTAGCACAAAAATTATGATGTTTTCATTTTCTATTACTGCTGCACTACTTATATTAGGAAATACCCAGGATTTCCATGGACAAGCACCACTTGGCAGGATATAACCAACATATCTAAGGTGCCCTGGCACACTAAAGTTGGTGCAGACTCTGATTCCCAGGCTTCACATGTTCATAGCTGGACAACTCAGATTGCTGAGTATACTAAAGTTTATGCAAGAAATCTCCGGTTAGCAGATAACACTATTAAGCAAATCTGGTATTCCAAGCAAAGACTGAGTGACAATGATCATGCCAGATGAATAACATGGAACAAGTAGGTGCAGAAAAACTTGAGGAAGAGATGGAAGATGAACAGTTAGATCATTAAAGTTGTTATTAAGTACAAGTGCTCGCCTTATGATGCTATGACATGAGCAAAAACACATAAGGCAGGGTTTTTTTCTCTCTAAAAGATCCTAATGTGCATCTGAGCTCATATTCACAGCTTTCTAGTCTTGAGACTTTCCAGGTCTCAAATGTGGTTACCACACCCCTTGCTCATACTCTTTTCAGTGAATCTACTTATGAAAACAATACTAATTTCCTAATTCCAGCAATCAAAAGCTTTATGGATATACTCCTACTTTAAACATGAAATCAGTACTGAAAGGGGATATCTTGAGAAGCCAGATAGCTTAACAAGGATCAGGCTAGGTTAGAGGAAGAATAGTTAGGTGAGTTTGGTGTGCCTTTGTAGTAGAGTGTTGTAAACTCAGCTGGTGATTTTCCTTTTCTTCCTAGCTATCATCCAAGAAAGAACAAGCCCACCGGTCAAGATGATCAAGTCATATCTTACCTGCCTCCACCATGTTGTTACCGTCCTCATCCATTATCAAGATCAAAAGACCTTTGAGAACCTTCAGGACAAATAAAAAATCTTGCGTACCATGTTTGCTATTGCTTTGAATGATGATACTAATCAAGGAGTCATGGAAAGTGAGTGTAATATAGTCAATGTGGTTCTAATCTCCATGACGCTGACTATAGAGCTATCCAAGGTTCTCTAGAAGGCTTTTCAGAAACTCACTTTCAAACAAAATATTTATGATGTGGAGCACTTCGTAAAAACTACCCTAGAAAATCTCAACTCTGAAAACTCCAAAATCCCTATTGAACTTCCCAAAGGTCACCCCCTCAACTTTTTCTGGAAGGAAGGTACAGAAGACCTAATCTGATCTTATTTTGATTTTGGGGATGTCAAAGCTCTCCCCTTCTTCCAGAAATATACTGATCCAGATGATATAATAGATTCATGAAGTAAAGAAGATGAGAGGTGGCTCACCTCTGGAATCAGTCCTTGTGAGTCCTTGAGTCCACACTGGCATCAGCTGATTGGCATTTATTGCATGCTTGAGTGTACCTTTGAGGGCAAACCTATACTTTTTACAGATGGTGTGGGTATTGGAAAGACTTTGCAAGTCATAGATGTTATAGCTTGCTTGGTGTTCTACTGTCATTTCTTCAACAAAAATGGAATGTTTCCTAGTGCCTTTGGTAGGCTTCCTCTCAATTCTGAGATCATTCCATTCTTATTGTCCAACTTCCACCATTCCAGCTGGAAGGAAATGGCAGGGTTAGGACAGTAACATTTCCAACCAGCCCTTCATCATCATCTGCCTGGTCAACCTCTATTCCCAATGGACATGGGAGATTGAATGATTCCTAAAACATGGCTCTTTTGACTTGTTTCCCTATACTAGCAGGCTGAGTACATGCAAAATCTGGTGGGCAGAAATGTTCACCAAGAGCCACCATAAGCCTTGTCATCACATAGTATTGGCCACAAAGAAGGTGTGTGATTACTGATGCTTCTGCTTGCCTTGGTATGATACTCAAAACTCCTAACTGTTTTTCTTCCAGGCCATTTAGGAGGATGCACCCACAATACTAATGGACATCTTTGGAATGTTGATAAAGAACCTAGGAAATCCTCTATTTATGCTACCAAAGTCACCTCCACTATTTATGATTGCAACTACCTTGCCATGATATAGATAAGGCTCATGTTACATATGGCAACATATGCTTTCTGTTCTCACTCAGCCTTTATAGTCTCCATGACTGCCATCCTAATCATGACCAATTTCCAGGTATGTATTCCTCTAGTCACTATCCTCACCCTTGCCTACCTCTATCTGCAGAATCTATGGCTCATGGGTCATCTCATGGAGATTCGCTGCTTTTTTGACAAAGGTCAATATGATAAGGTAAAAAGAGAATTAAACTATACACAGGCCAGAGATTGCTGAGTTGAGTGACAGTCTAACACAGCTGGAAATCACCTCTGTGCCCTACTTTCTGGTGAAGATGCTCATGACTTCACCAAGACTGAGTATTATTCCTAGCTCCAGAACCATATTCTATGAATTGGAGATGCATTTTCCAAGCATGTCATTTGTCACACCCTCCATTCTATTGATTACCAAGGACATAAGATTTTCAGCATAAGACCCTACCAAGAGCATGTCATGCTTTTGGAGTTATGTCAATGGGAGAAACTAGCCTTGAATGCTATAACCGATCAGATGGTGCAGAATTTACCTCTAACCACACTCATAAACTCCACCAGTGTGAGTTTCTTTTCTAAGCTTCATTTTGGCAGCTTGCTTTTTCAGGCTTACCACCCCTTTTCTTCTAATCTTTCTAATCCCTTCCAAAGTTTCTGTTCCCATGCTTTTTATCTACCTAATCACCCCTTAGAATTTCTATATCACTTTCATCATGAACTCCTTCATCCCCATATAAATTTGTGTACTACAAATGACATCTGGAGAAAACCATATTTTATAACTGGGTGGAAAAACATGGCCTTTACCAAGTTTGATGTGCTTGCCAAGATAGTTCATCACTATTACCAACAAGACAATGTCCTGCCCCTTAAGATTTCCAATGATGGTCAAACCCTTGAGGTGAAAGATACTATAATGAATAAAGATGTATATCATGCAAAGTGTGATCACATAGTTATTTTCTCTAGTTTTCTGTCCTCTAATGCTGCAATTCATGATGTACCTATTATCCATGTAATTTTTTTTTCACTCACATTATCCATCCATCCAATGTTCTGGCCCTTAATAACATAATGATTGTAAAGCTCAATGTAAAAATTCCACATAACAAGTACAAATCTGTTCTTAACAAGTTCAGGTCAAGCACCCATTATGTTGGTTCTCAAGTGCTCATTCTGTCCATGGTTGGAGCTGTGGGCCTTAACCTTGCATATTTCAACATCATGATCATCACAATCTATATCTATCTTTCACTCAAATCATCACCTTAGCTTAACCTTCTATATAGGACACTCTCTGGTTTGTATTGGATAATGAACAATTGCATGGTCAGATTTATAGGTTTCCCAACAAAAGCAGATTCACTTCTATTACCTGGTAGCCCATGGAACCTCAAACATCTTTCTCAACAACCTTGCCTTTGACAAAGGAATGCTCCACCACACCTTTGTGGATATGGATGACCAGACATGTCTATCCCACCCTTATATTCTTCCTTCTCTTTTAACTTATCTCCCATTAATAAAATTATTCAATAGTAATGACACCACTCTAGACCTGGCCCACTCTGCTGACTCAGATTTAGAAGGCCCAGAAAATCTATTTCCTGCTCTCCTTAACCTCAGCCACAAAAGAAGGCCAGAAGGACTACCTCTAAATACCCTTGATCTCCTTCCAATTCTTTTAGGAAATGTAAAGCATTCACCTCCTGGCCTCTACTGACCAAGTTGTAATCAATCCTAGGAAATCAAAGCAGGTAACTGCAAACACTTCTGCTCCTCTGAATATGCAAAAAAGGAATAAAGAGCATGTGGAATCATCTACTCAGCCCCTCTCAAGTTCCCCTAGCACCTTGTGGGCTCCTGCTCACCATTCCATAATAGTTTTTTTTTTTTTTTTTTTTTTTTTTTTTTTTTCAAGATCCTCATTTAACATCCATAGGGAGATTTCCTTTGTTGGACATGTACAAATATGCTTTTTAGTACCTTTCTTGTTTATCTTTTCTTCTCATTACTCTATAGTGTCCCTCTGCCAAAAAAATTCCATGTGGTCTGGCATTTTTCCTTTTGATTTGACTAATATGTTAGGGTATGTGATTTGCAGCTGTGATAGATTGCATGGTTGTCAGGTGGGATGGAGGTCTGTGGTGGTTTTATTAGTATCATGTGTACATGATATTTTAAAATGATAGCTTATTTTTGGGTATCCTTCTTGAGTGCAATGAGGTCTCTGAAGGTTTTCTCAAAACTTCTTGTTGTGTGTAGGTAATTGAGTGTCACTCATACTCCTTTTGGATGACTGAGTAGCATTGAGAGGTCACAGATGCATACTTTTGCTCAGTATGTGAGTTCATGGCAGAGTCATGCACATTGAGCTGAGAAGTATATACAGTTTATGAGAAAATGGGTTACCATTTCCTTGTATTGGTTGTAGTAGTTGCATAGAGCTGATGGCACTTTGGCTATCCAGTGTAGGTGTTGTTTGAGTGGTGCATGACCAGTGCATAGTTCGAAGAGAATGACCATATGTCATTTCTGGAAATTGTTAGTGAGTTTCAGAAAGGACAGGGGAGGGGAGAGTGGGATTGATTTTGAGGGCATGCCCTGTCCTTTTCAACTGTTTGAATATGTCCTTGCACTAGTTCTTTTATGTTCACATATAGCTCCTGTTTTGTAGTGGATTTACAAGGGAGGGTTTCTTTCACACATTTTTTCAGCCTAAGTTATTTTGGCAGCTGTCACTGTTGGGATGATTCTCCTACTGCTGCTCTTTTTGCTTCTTTGTCAACCAGTTCATTACCTAGTATTCCTGTGTGACTTGGTGTCCAGTGGATCTTGATGTGGTCCATGCCATGGCATTATATAATGCTGTTAGGGTTGTCATGAAGATTTTCCAGAGGTATTGGCTGGGGCTGGTTTTAAAGGTGGTGGATGCACTTATTGCTGCTTGGTTGTCAAGTGCTAGCAAGATGGTGCTGGCCCTGTGTACATTTTTTAGTAGTTCTACTGCTAGTATGAGGCTGACTACTTTGTCTTCATAGACTGTGTGGTTCAAGTCTTTTCCCAGGTGTCATCTGATCCTCTTTATTGTTTGTCCTTTTCTCCTGAGGACAGCTGCACCTCCAATATTGCCATTTTGGCTGGACCCGTCCAAATAGATGCAGATGTTGTCACATCTTTCCAACTCCTCATCTTGGGCTGCAGCCATGTTGGAATTGTCTTTTGAGTGTACCTCAACCTTTGAGGTCCATTTTGAGCTGATGGTTGCCAGCATGATGGTTTTATATGTAGTTGTCTGAGTTGGTTTTGAGGAATCTCCAAGATTTGGTGGATTGGAAACTTGTGTTGTCTTCTTCCTTTGAGTGTGGATGTCATCTCTTTATGGAGTAGGTGAGATAGTGGTAAGGTGGTGAGGCAGAGTGCCACTCTGCTGATGTGTTTTTGAGTGAGAGCAGGTATGAGGAGAAGGTTAGTGTATGCAAAGAGGATGTCAGTGGCAGAGGAGTGCATGCCCCCAGTTATGAGGGATAGCCACTACTCTTTGGACTGATTCTATTTTTTTGCAAAGCCTTATGCATTTCAACCTTTTTACTTTTTACTTGTATCTCTTTATAGCATTGTGAAGCCTCAGACTTCAACTGCATATAGCATTTTGAGTACTATGACCATTTTGTACAGTTTTTTCATCATTCATATTTTTATTCCTTTTGAAACTTTAGTAAAACATTTGCATGCAAGTACATACTTTGTGCCCTTTGCAATCATATAGGCAACATGAGCTGAGAAACATAGTTCCTAGTTGATGATTATGCCAAGGAACTTGCATGTAATAGAGGCTTTTATGTGATGGCTGTTGATGGTGATTGGTGGTTGAATGATGGTTGATAGGTGGCCTGGGTGGAATAGGTTAGTTTTTTTGTTACAAGTAGTGCAGATAAGAGATATCTTGTCTATTTTGAACTCTGCCCAGTATGTGGCACTCCACTTTAGGGTATCTCCAGGTTGCTCCATTAGGTGCAGTAGTTTTTTGTTGACCTCATCAAAGCTCCTGCCTCTTGCCATAAAAGCAGTGTTGTCAATGAAGTCCAGGGTGAGGAGGATCCTATCAGGTTGCCATCCAAGCCAATGAGGTCAGCATTATAGAATAAGAGAGCAATGGGAGAGAGGGGGCAGCCTTGATCCAGGCCAATTGGGATGTTGAATGAAGTGGATTGGTAGTTATTGAAGGAAAGTACCATGCTGTAGCATTCAAGTCTTCTTTGATACCATTTAGCATACTAGTTTTGGAATGCCACTCTTCCTCATGTTGTGAACAAGTGTTTTAATCATGATGCTTAGGAAAGTGGCTTTGATGTCTAAGAAGATCATTGATATGCACTTGTCCCTTGGATGGGCTCATGTGTTGTATATGAATTTTATTAGCAAGAGTAAGAAGTCCATAGTTGTCCTATCAGGTCTTTCACCAAAGTGGATATTGGGGAGTAGGTGGTGTCATTCTGTTAAAGTAGTTATGTTTTCAGCTATGCACAATGATAAGATTTTTGCCATTGTATCCAGGAGTGTGATGGGTTGGTATGCTTTTGATATCAAGTAGTTTGGGTAGCCAGGTTTTTGAAGGACTACTGTTGTCAATAGTTTCCATTCCTCTGAGTAGAATTGTGGGTCAAAGGTGGCTCTGAATATGTATGAAGCCTATGTGTGATGTGAGCTCATTAGAGCAGTTTACAAAGACTGCATTGCTAATTCTATTTGGTCCTGGTGCTTTGAAGAGGGAGAATCTTTTGATCACTCTGCTGATTTGCTTGTCCATGATGTTCTTGAAGCTTGTTGGTGGTTCTAGGTAGTCTTCTTTGTCATGTGTAGTAGCATGTTGGGGGCTGGTTTGAAGAAGGTTTCATACAGGAGTTGGCTCTTTGTGTTGTTAGTTTGGCTGTTTGGGAGTTCATCAGTGGGAGTTCATTGGAGGTTAGGAATACATGATTGGAAGTTGTCTGCAGGCTCATCTACAAGATACTTGTGAGCTTGCCAAATGTTCCCCTTGTCAATGTTCTCCAGGTATTCATTTCAATGGGTTTCCTTTGTCTTCTTTAAGAGTTTTATGAATCTAGCTCTTTCTATATGGTACATGTTGTGGGCCAGGTGGTGGTAGTTATGGTGCTTTCAGTACACTTTCTTGGCAAGCTTCTTTAGGTCCTTGTTTTCTGCTACTAATACATGGGATCACCATTATTTCATGAATGGTGATATTTTCACAAGTGGGATTGTGGCTTTGATCATGGTCTGGATTGTAGTATTGAGTTGGTGGAGTCAGTCAATTGCTTCTTCTTTCATTTGGATTGGTGAGTCTGTGGGTTTAGATAGTGACCATAACTTCTCTTTGAAAGTAGATTTGAATTTTTCCCAGTTCATGCTTTTGTAGTTGTGTTGTTTTGGTGGGCTGATCATTTTGGAGGTGAGATTCAGTTCTGTGATGATTGAGAAGTGGTCAGTATTGATCGGGTGGGATGTCTCATTTGTGTTGCATCTTGTGATGGCCTCCTTGATGTGGGCAGAATAGAAGACATTATCTGGGTATGTTAGGTTTTTCGTGTTTTGTATTTGGAGAGTTGAGATACTTCTGGGAGTGCCATGTCCAGTTTAGAGCCAGCTACTAGATCCAGTAGCAGCTGGAGTGCAGTGATGTTGATATTGGTGAAAAAATAGTGGTTGTTGGTGTTATTCCATAATAGATGGTGGTGGTTGAAGTCTCTGAGTAAGACAATGCCATCTATTGGGTTAGTGTTGTGATTGCAGTTCCGTTCTTTGTCTTCAAAGTGTTGTGTGAGCATGTCAATTATTCTCAAATGTATGCAGTCATTGTAAATGCTGTAAATACATACCTTTCCCCATTTGCCTTTGAGTTTAATGGCAGTAATGTTTGAGCTTTTGATCAGGATAGTTTTCCAGCTACATATCTTTTAAGAGGTTTTTGTTGATGAGGATGATTGACCTCATGTAGGGGGCATCTTCAGAGCCATGGGTGGTCAAGTATATGATATTCCATCTTGGGTTGAATATGATGAGATTGACACAGTTTATTATTAGTTCCTGGATTGTAGCTATGTTGAAACTATTGGGGTTGAGGTTGCTGAGAAAGTGTTGTTGGGCAGCATTTGATTTGTTGAAGTTTTGTTGCCATATTCATATTGAAGTTCTTTGGGTTGGGAGTTGGATTGGATTGATATTTATTTGATGTTCATTAGAGACTCCTGTATTAGCCTGCTAGATGAGAAAGAGAAAGAGAAAGAGGAGGTGAAGATGAAGGAGGAAAAGGAGGAGGAGGAGGAGGAGGAGGAGGTCTGGTCCATAGTGCAATCATTCTGAGAGTCAAAGGGGATGGAGCTTAGAGGTAATTCCACTTGATCTGTTGGGTTCTTGTCTCTTTGTGTGAGTTGAACAAAGCTATCAAGGTGAGTCTGCATCTGTCGGAGGTGGTGGTATTGGAGTTGTGGTGAGTCTCTTGTGGAGAAATAGCCCAGAGTGGGAGGATGGCTCCCTCTTATTATGGGACATCTTGGCAGGATATTTTGTATGGAGGTACCAGGCTTTCTTGTGTTGTTTTTATCAAGTGTACATTCTTGTGGATTAAGTTCTTTGTTGAGTGCTGTTGAATAAGAGGGAGGGCAGTATTTTGGTTGTATTAGGCCTCCTAATTTGACTGTAGATCTTGAGATGCAAGATCCGACTCTGGGGATAAATTGGGACCTGTTCAGAGACTCTTCTGACAAGGCTAATAAGCTGCCACTATTGTCTTCACAACCCAATTTTTCTTCTCCTATGGGCATCTACTTGAGGAATTTCTTTTTTTCTGATGCTCTCTCATCCCCATCATCCCACTATCTTCCTTCTGACCAGATTTCTAATGAAATCCAAAGCTTTACTACCAGTGTCAAACCCTGTCATTCTTCATATTTCTCCCCTGCCACTGAAGGATCCTTTGAATTCTTCTCAGTCCCCTTCAGTAAAAAATATCAGGGATGCCTCCCTCATTCCTGGCAGCATGCATTAATTCAAGAGTAGTGGTCATTGAAATCATGGAAAAGGAAAAAGGAGAGCATAAAGGGAATTTGTATATTCTGATCATAAATTTATTCCTTGATGACTATCAAGCTCTACCAGCCATGAAATAGAGGGAAACTAGGATATGTACATACAGGAGACTGTGAGTAGGAGCCTCTAGAATCTGTTAAACTTCTGTTGAAAGGGAATCCGATCCAGAGTCTGAAGTCTCAGACATCCTATCCACTGCCTTAAGGCATCTGGAACAGGCATTTGGTTAAAATGCTCCATTGAATCTGCCCTGTTGTCACAAATAAAGTCTAATTGCCTTTTATAATCCATTGAATTCTTGCCAATTTACACCATTTACAGCATCATCTGAACTTTTTCTATATAGTGTAGTTCTAAGATATCCCATGCAGGGTCTGGTATTAGACTGGTAGTTCAAAACACTGATATATTTCCCCTTATGTCATTAATAAATGAGGTTACTGTTGTATTCTTAACCAAATCTGACAAGAGTCAAGGCAGGATTAGATTATCTTAGGATATTAAAATATATTACTAAGGCTTCATTTGGTTATGGTCAGGAGGACTACCTTTGTCCTTGGATCATGCTCCAGTCTACTCTGGATTCTTTGATTAAACTTTAAAAATCTTGTCAGCCCCATCAGAGTCTACCAAACCTGGTGATCTAGTTTGTAGATCCTTTGATCTGTATCAATAGTGAAAAGTGCCAATCTATAAATTCAAATATCAAGCTGGTTTCAGTCCTCCCTTTCATACCACACAGCATTGGAAGTATTACATACTGTATTGTATCAAATATATTCCCCTCTTCCTCAAGATACTCAGAAGACCTTATCCTGATGATTGTGCTGATGACCTGGTCCAATTAATCCTGTTTGAATTTGTGGATAAAGCTGCCTGACTCTATCAAAGATCAGATGTAGTAGGAATGAATGAACTTGAATTTCTCAAATTTATTCTAGCTGGTCAATAGGATTTACAGCTAGAGGATCAGGATTCCATCATTCTTAACATCATCCAGGGCCAACCAGATGTTCAAAACCTCACCACCACTCACAATTTTGACTTGTTAATCAGAACCACCAAGACACTTCCCTACTTTGTCCCCCTCATGGTCTGGCCAATATCCTCCTTTAGGAACATGCTCACTGTGAACAATCATATCATTTCTCTTGTCATTAATTCATAGTGGAAGTGGCTGATCCTGTGAATTCAATTACATATATATTTTGAATCTTTTTTGAGCATAATAATCCTGTTTATATTCCTATGCACTCTATCCTGAGTGTAGTCCTCAAAAAGGTCACAAATTGATCTGCCATCCATGTCTTTTTTCCTCAGATGTATTAGAGAGCAGAGTCAAAAAAAATCTCCATCAGAGATCTAGAGTCCATATATGACCAGTGTCTTCATCCCCTCATCCTATGTCTCATGTTGAATCAAGCAACTCATTGGCCAAGAAACTACACATCTGCAGTAGAAACTAGCCTGAATTGTAGAGGGTCATCTCATTTCTCCTCTCTTGACATTCCCTTACATCTTCTGGATGAATTCTTCCACTTCTATTTGGAGTAGATTCAAATACTCCATTCCTACTTCCAGGATGTCTACTTTGGTCATGAATTGCATGGTTGGAAGGCAGTAACTGTTCACAATCTGAAGGGTGATGGAGAAGAGGACAGGCAAGATGGTTAGCATGACTCTATCTATGTATAAGCATGTGAATGCTTTGAAAGACCTCACTAAAGTACTGAATATGGAGTTGATTAACCAGAAACAGTGGTTGATTGACATTTTGGAATTCAGAATCCCTGAAAAAATCATCATATGGCAAATCTGAGATTCACCAGGCCCTTATTCATGTTCTTCTACCAGATTTTAATAATATAATAGAGGTCCTTGATGATAAAAGACATTTCTTTGTCAACAACCAGATATATCTCAAAGATCTTGCTGGTTACTACTAGACCCTGCATGGACACTTAGACATCATCCACTACATCTACATATGTAGACTTATACTATTGAAAAAGCCATTTCCTATCAGCTTCACCAGGGCATCTTTTCCCAATGAAAGCCTTTGAAGTTGCTCACTGATTATGTCTGCCAAAAGCCCAAGATTTCTCTTGAACAACAGGGTGACATTCTTTATGCTTGCACCAATGATACTGGAAAAAAAAAAAAAAAAAAAAATCTAGGCTTCAAGATGGCTGTACAAGGCTGGAAGTTCAAGTTTTTCTGATCTATGCACATGAAATATTGACCAAATTCCCTTGATGCCTGGTTAATCAAACCATAATCCAAATCCCAGCTAAAGATTGGTGGTCAGTAAATTGTATGCCTTGTATCCAGAATCTAAAATAGTCAGTAGTTCCAAGTCATCACTCTTTCTTGCAAGTATTTCAAGTTCCTTTATCTTGCTATGATCCATGTCCTGATCTATAATTTTGCTATAACTCCTTTGAAGAATCATTCTTTCAAGAGCACTTTTGTTCTGGATATCATGGCCATCTGGATTCTCAATGGTACACATCATGCTCTAGACTATTATTTGCATAAGTTGGCCAAGCTGGCATATCCTGAGGATTCAAATATATTCACCCAACCCCTCATGTATGAAGCTAGGACATATTTTCTATGTGATGTAATATGGAACACAGCCACACATGTCAACCACATTCCATATTCCAAGACATATGAAGTATATGTGATCCCTCAAGCATATGAAAAGGACACAATGAATGAGCTTCATCGCATGATAGTTGAGGTTGCCATGCTCCAGCCAGCTCACCGACCAGCCCATGCCCAAAGAACCAACAATCATATCTCAAACCAGACTATCAATGTTCATTCCATTAAACCTTAAGAATAACTTCTTTCTGAGATTGACCACTTCCTTAATCATTTGCCTCTTTCTAATCCTAAACATTCCTGTGATCCAGATGTTGACTATTTTCTTCAATATGGTGGTGAAAATCATTGGCTCATTGATCCTGATGATGATCCCAAACAGGATCCTGAAGACCCCTTTAAAAACCATATTCAGCTCATTTTAGAGCAAATGCTCTATGACATCCTTGAAGAATCTCTGAATTGCAAAAGTCACAATTAGGATCCATGAACCAACATCCTGCTTATCCTCAAAGAAGAGCTCACTGTTGAAGATCTCTATCTACAACTTGAATTCCCCTTTGAAGCAGTCCAGTATATCCTTTGTATCCCAGAGCTGTAGTTTAAACATTTCAATCATTTTTTTCCTCCATGGTCCCCACTTAGCCATTGCAGGGCTTTAGAAAATGTTGCTATTTCAATTCCTACCTCTCTCTCATACAACAACTACCTCCTCAAAGGCTTATTTGAATTCATGCTAAATTCTGCAAAAATTTCAATTCTCTCACCTGTTACGGTTTTTCTTCTTTTCCCTTGTCTTTATCTTTTCTGCTTTCCCCAACAAGTACATTGTTTCCTTGGCCTCTCACAGACAATATGGGACGAAACTTTACTTATCATTAGTCCATTTCATTCTTCGTTTCTTCTTCTTTGATTCCTTCTGTTAATTTCTTTCTTATTCTATGAACACTTATCTCCTCAGCCGATTCTCTTACGTCGGCCTTGTAGTTCCTATCTCTCCCCTCGTGTTACTGTGGATGACGCGTACTATTACCTCATCGTTCTTTTACCTTCCTCTCTATTCCATGATGACACGTCCCTGAGTACTTATACCTACTTGTCGTGTACTTGTATTCTCTATTCTCATTCTACGCAATCATAGCATACTCTTGAATCCTGCAGTCCGATCGACTCAGTCCTTTGTCCTTTGTCTCCCTCATAAAATCCCTAACGTCCGATTGACTCAGGCTTCTGTCCTTCATCCTCTAAGAACCTTCGATCCTCGTACTTGCTCTGACGTTGAGTCTCTTCGTGAGTACCTCCAGAGAAGTAATCCCTCGAGACATCTCTTTGTGTACGCTTTACATAACATTGCCTGGGTTCTACATACAGAATCTAATCATATATTGTGTATGAGAAAAATATAATATGTTCTTCCAGATAGCAATCTCTTCTATAGGGTAGTTTGAAAGGGCCTAAGATTGTCATCAATCTCTTCATCTGCCAGCCTTTTCATAACCAGCCCAGACTTTGTCCACCTCCTAGAGTGGATGAAGTTATGCCTTATCCAGGAGAAGAAAATGACAACAGTTACACTAAGGATGCCAATAACCAAGATCATTAAGATCAGTCCAGCTCTGATTTGGATTAACAAACTTACCCCTTGATATTCTGACATTTTCCCATTTTCCCACTTGAAAACAATTCCCTGAGCCCTGGGACCACCTCTGGTTCAGAATGAATTTAGACCACATAGTATACATTAGTGTCCACCTTGAGGTTTACATAACTCCTCACCTACCATAGTAACCTGATGCCCCTTCTGGAATCTACCTATATTCCAAAACTGTTGAAATCACTTAAGCCTGATTGAAAATATAACATGTAGCACATCCTTATATTACTATATTTAACTTGATATGCTCAGCACTCAAATACACAGTGGGGTTCAGGTGAAAGAAATTGATTGGGAAATAATGTATTATGTGTAATAATCCTGCATTTTATAGGGCATATTTGTGCATAGTTCAATGAGGTTCCTTTTTTATTATTACATGAAATTTATATGATCATGACCCTCTTTTCAAGGGGATTTTAACCATGTAATATTCATCAAGATTGATAGCATAGTTCTTGAGATATGAGCAAAACAAGTTGCTTGAAATAGTATTTTAGAATTACCTAATATAGTAAGTCATCTAGGGTTAGGGTTACTCAGTATGACAAGCATGGACCCACAATTTCCAAATCAAGCAACTATTATATCATTCATGGCCAAGGCATTTTTAAGCTACTTTCAAAAACTCTTTTCTGATGTGCTTATTCTGGAAACTTAGATCATACTCTATTGCATACCTTCACCAGACTACTTTTCATTTTGTTTACTTTTTATTGCTGTCATCACAAATCCCTTATCAGGCAACTCCTTCATATATAATATTCAGATTTCCAAATACAAGGCCTTTCTGGCTCAAAGACCTTGACTTTCAAAGATCCTCAAATTGAACATGTCTAAATCACCAATTCAGGAAAAGGTGGGTTTTATTGCATATACTCTTCACAGAAAAACAGGAAAACAAACTATAGTCTTTTTTTTCTTTGACTCCACCATAACTAATGAATTTCAAGTCCAACTCATCTGCAATAGCAAAATATAAATGGGTGAGAGATATCCAAAAAGATGCACAAATATATTTGCTATATCTTGAGATAGTTTTTGGTAGGAAATCCTGATCTTTCAAAAAATCTTTGTGTACCTCTATATGTACCATGCAATAATCTAATACAACAAGCAGTGAGTATACATCCACTTTTATGTCATTGACTTTGAAGGTCATTGTATATTCTGGTGTCTTTTTAGTGTGAATTAAATTAGCTAGAACTACATGCATGATTAGATTATGATGCAATCCCAGTACCAAAAGTACTAGTATCACCCACATTGAAAATGTGAAAATCATCCCCCTTAGAAGCACTCCTGGGGGTACCTTAGATATATTGAAAGCATTTGAATCACCCTCATCAGAAGAATCAGAAACACTAAAGACATCCAGGATGGAAGATGCCAGAAGCACCAAAAGCACCCAGTGGGTCACTAGTGCCAGAAGCTTCACCCCTGTCTGACTTTGTTGAAATGCCCATCTCCAAAGCACTTCCTTTGGAATTCATGCTGGAAGCACCCCTCAGGTCACCAAAAGTATTCAGGGTTGAATAAAACTCAATATTGTGACCTCGCTTGAAAATGTCATTCAAAGGTGGTCTATCTCCCATATAGCTTAGAAGCTCCTGGACATCAGATTCCTGCCCAACTCCCATGGTTTGAATAGAAGAATGAAGTGATCCTAAGACTTTGCAAATTTCTTTAGTATTTTTTTTCCTCAGCCTTGAGCTCTTTCACTGAATGCAGTTTGGATGTGCTCTTCTCAGTGGCATGGTTACCTCCATATATATTCTGAACATTAAGTGACTCTGTCTGCAGAATAGTTCCTGATTTTACAAGCAAACCTTGCAAAGCTACTCAGTCATGCACAATATCTGCCAAACAGCATGAAGGCTACAGGTTCCAGACACAGAAGACTCTGGACAGGTTCTCATGGGACCATAAATGTGCACACAAATTCCAAATGCTATAGGCTCAAGGAAATAAGTGACACCAGGAATCAGATATTAAGGAAGATTGTTTGCATCAATCTGCCCTATCCTCAGCTTGTGACATATTTCAATAAAGCTCAAAGTATCTCCATTAGGGCATCTTACAGCCAACAGAGGTGAGGAAGAAAGAAAAAACCTGCTAGATCAAGGAACAAGAGGATTCCACCTCAAGTAAGGAACCTCAGAGGCCATGATAGAGTTTAGAGAATAATGTTCATATTCAGCATGAGATAGCTTAGCCCAGACAGAAACCTATAACAAATTGTATCCATATGTACCTTCTTTACTCTATATTCCATGTGAGCATATATTTCAGTGATCAAGTAAAAATATCCAAATATCTGTCAGATAGATCAATCCTTGAAAGACTTGAGTTTGCATCACTTGAAAGTCTCTTCTAATGAGCAAGCCAATACAGTTGGATTTAGCTTGACTGGCCCACGTTAAATCCACTCCATGTGTCATAGACTTCTCACATACCTTCACTCTAATTCCCATACCATTATCCATGGCACCACAAAGTAGGTGAAAATATGTATTATACATTGCTTATTTGTATCTTTATCTCTTTCTTCCTTGCTATAGAAACATCGCATTCCATGATTCCATGCAATGATATCCCCAGTATACTACTTCTTTCCCCTCCAGTCCATTCCTCTCATGTTTCTGAAGGCCTGCCAGGCATGGGTCATATTCAGGTAAATAATAGGTGATCCATGCTTTTTAAATCTTTCCTTTTCTCTGACCATAAATTCTTAGCATTCTGATATATCATAACAAAAATACCTATAATTCAGAAGACAAAAGCACAGTTGATGCCATGTAGAAGGCCAAGGTGATCTGTATCTATAGGACTGACACTTTCCAGATAAAGACAAAAACAAAGATCAAGGTTTGTAGCTTAAGGTGACTCTCCAGCTTACTTAGCTCACTCATCTTTCAGTACAAGATAGAGGTAGTGTGGTTCTACAGCACCTCTGACATCTTGGATCATGTCATCAAAAAGAAAGGCAACTCCAAGTCAACAAAGGTCAAGAAAAAAGCACTCAAAGACAAGTTGTGAGCTTGTTCACTAATTGGCACTAGCTCTCGTTATTTTTTTTCAGCCATCCAAATCACTACCATCCTCATGAATTGATCCTATCATTTCACCAGCAAGTCCTTGACTCCACCTGCATCATTGGTAATCTTTTCTTTCAATTTTAACTTCATAACACATCTGACAGTCAGTTTTTGTGTGAATTCAAATCCTTCAGGATTCATAGATGTCCCTCACTTTAGGCAGGAATGTTGAAGATCACATGTGCTTGGTGGCTGCTATTTTTATCAGTATGTTTTGCCTGCCTCCCAGAGTCTCCCAAGTTAAAGCCATACTTTATTATGCATCCACCACTTATAATTCCAGTCACATGGTGTTGATTGTAAGGATAATGATCAGCCATCAATACCCCCATGGTCTGCCATAACCACCCCCTCTTCCCACCATGGAATCTCCTCATGGACATACTCCTCCATGCTCACTACACCAAAGATGACCTTCCTGACACCAATGACCTTACTCGGCTCATCAATGCCATGTACAACCCCTATTTTTCTGTCACCATCAACTCCTTAGACATGGGCTCTTCTCTTTATGCTCTCTATCATGCTTTCCTTCAAAATTCCTCCCCTATCTAGTATACTAAACATATCTGCCAAATCCAAAGAGACATAGAAGGGTATCTCCTGGTGACTCTTTATCAGTTTGGTATGTTAGAATTCCTGAAAGACCTAGACCATTATTTTTGTGAACTTGCCTTAACTATCAGCTCCCCCACATCCTCCCACTCCATCCTATTTAGAGACCCTCATTCCACCTCTTCTTCTCCTTTCTTTCCTCTTGAGGAGGAAATCCTCTGAGTTGTGGAATATGCCTGAACTAGAGGAAAAGAGATTACCCTCCCACTATCCCTTATGCCAGGTTTAATGCTTATTGAACTGGAGGCAATGGATCTTCCCCCCTTGCCTCCACTCCCCCTTGATACAATAAAGCTTGTTTCTCCTATAGATACCTTGGACATGTCCACCTTAACTGTCCCATCTACCAATGTCCTACCTGTCTGTGCTGGCATCCTGGCCATTCCATCCATGATTGCCTGCTTTGTTGTTCCACTCCTTCCTCTTCTCACTTGTCCTCTTGAGGTTCCTCTTGCACCTTTTCTGCAGGTCCCATTCTTTTTCTTCTTTCTGTCAATCTTGTCAGATCCTCCCTGTCCCTCCTCCATATCGTCATTCCCCCTCCCCCTACTATGACAATGTCAACAACTACTCTGATGGTACTGTTGCCAATATGATGGGTTTCCCCTGTGGTGGTGACATTGATCTTTAAAGTTGTATCTTCATCATAGACTTGATTCTAAACTGAAGGAAATGTTATGATTTTTCTTTGCCCTTGCTAAATTCCTTTCTTTTTCAAACATTCTTTTACATTTCCAAATCCTCTATCATGTTCTTCCATCTTCCATAATCTTCCATTCTTATCTCACTTCTCTTGCCTCATTGTATGCTTCTTCCTCATCTTTGTCTCACACTTACACTTCTTGAATGTTTCATGATCTTCCATCATTTTCCTTTTGCTTAGTCATTCCTCTTTCTCAAACTGTATATAAATCCAAAGTCTTTATAATGTATCTCCAAGTTGGACCTCCTTAGGAATATATTTTACTTTACTTCCTGAAAATGCTCTCTAAGTCTTCATCCTACTTTTAAGTGGATGCTTATCTTGAATCCTTGACAGTCTATGAAAGGATCAAATCTTTGAATTTTCAAAAGACTAAGGCTTCATTTGGCCCTACCCAGACCAACCATAACACTCATGCTGTACTTATCCTAGAAACATCAAGGTTCTTTTTGCTGATGATCAAAAAAATACCAAAACTACAAATGTAGTTTGAAATGAAGTATTTAGAAACTTGGAACTATAGTTTGTGTCATGTTGTACTGATGTGGAAAATCTCTGATTACACTTCTATGACTGATTACATATGTGTGATTGACAACCTTACTGACAACTTGCCACAAGTGACTGACATAATATGTGACTAGCAATACTTATTACTGATGCATGACTGATAGCCTTTCCACTAATGTGTGACTGACAACACTTACCACAAGTGACTAACTACATAATGTGTGTGACTGACAACCTTATTAACAATTTACTATAGGTACACACTCTTCATTTTTTAGAGTAATGTAGGAATTTCTAATATGAAAAAATAAGAAACACCATTGACTTTCTTTTACCTGGGCTAACAGTGCAAACATGGACTTGATCTGAATTGACAGCATCTCCTTTGGCACATCAACCACCAAGTGTATTGTCTTTCTTCTAGACAAGACAATGAAGAATCAACCAAAAATTGGTGGTCTCCAAACAACATATCTTGTCTCCACAGACCAGAACACTATGCTCAAGAGAAGTAGTATAAGTCTACCCTTGGTGAAACTAATGCTAATGATATAGTCCCAAGTAAAAAAAGGGGAAAAATAGTGTACTAGTAAGGAGTCATGGTTTGTTTGCCAATCCTCCATATAAGTTTATGAATTGATTGTTAAAGATGGTTTAGCCTAAAGTTTGGTTAGTAGAGGTGATTTATACACCTAATGGACTCAGGTCAATGGCAAGTGGTTGCCTAGTGACTGGGGAAAGTTATACTTGGGTGGTACAAAAGGTGGACAAATTAGGGACTTGGCTTAGATTTCAACTAATGCTAATGATATGTATTGTAGGAACTCCTGGGAATGCTACATCCATATGTAGTGATTATGTAAGCAAAGGGTCGGCTTAGGTTGCTTAGTCACTCAGTCAGTTATAACAAATTTGGTCTTCTTGTGTACTAAGAAGTTGGAAATAAAAGTCAGAGTGTTATGCATAGTACACACAAGAGAAAACTTGATGAATGGAATACTTCTCAGAAGGTACTCATGTAAAGATGCTACATCTGAGAAGGTATTCAAGACAGAGGGTTCAATGATTATGAGGAATGAAGACAAAGGTTGAAGTCAATCGGACTTCTAAGGGGTTTTCAATGACAAGGGACGAAGACAAAGGTCAAAGTCAATCAGACTAAGGATACAAGAATATGCTAGATTGTGCAGAATGAGTGTAAAGACTATTGTACAGGCAGCAAAGGTATAAGTACTATGAGACGCGTCATCATGGAATAAGATAGAAGGTCAAAGAACACTTAGGTCAGAAGGACACATCACCTACTACTAAATGAGGATAGGAACTACAAGGCTGATATGAGAGAGTCAGCCAAGGAGTTAGCTGTTCAAAGAATTGAAAAAAAAGCAAAAGAACAAGTCAAAGAATAACAAATGTAGGATTTATTGGACTAACAAGAAATAAATTGAAAATCCATATAGTCCAGAACATACCTAAGAAGACATGTACCCATTTGGGATAGCAGAAAAGATAAATATTATTGACTAGTAAGAAAACCGTAACATTACTCCCTTCATACAATCAAACTCCTGGTTCAATTAAAATTCCCCTAGAAAGAGTCAGCAGGAGGAACATTAGTGGTTCCAAAAATGAATGCGGCCTGATTAGAGGAAAGCATCTCAAATGGACAGTCATCCGCAACATGTCTATATTGATTACAATGTCTGCAGATGTGCTCAGGGCAGAAACAGTGACCATGTCCCCAGCGATGACAAAAGTCACATTAGGTATGAAAACAAGCAGTTGAAGAATGACCTGAAGCAGATGGAAGGCAAGAGGGACATGTGTAGTCGGAACAGTCTTCTTTATAATGACCCAGACAATGACACTGAAAGCATTCGGTGGGGGAAGAGGTGGGTCATCAGGGAAGAGGGTTGGCATGAGAGGGAGCGGAGAGGATGCAACTTCCATCAGATAGGTACCTATGAAGAGCTTCAGTTTTTACTTGACAATGATCTTCCTCATTTTCAATGATGTCTTCAACATCTACAGCAGTAGGTGAAGAATAAGCGGAGGATGGAAGAGGAGAAGACAGACAATCAGCTAAGGTAGATACAAGAATGGGAGGAGAAGAGTCAGGGACTGTGGGTAATTGGGCATGTTCAAGATAATGGTCATGGTCCTGCATGGGTAGAGATAGGTAAATTCAACAAAAGGTGGGGTAAATGACAGTAGGAGGGAGTTGCTTGACGAAAGAATGAAAACCATGTAAATGTAAAATGGATAAAACACATCAAGGAAGAGGATTCAGGTGGAGCTGTAGAAATAATCCAAACTCTGCAGGAAGATTACTCGGAGTCAACTGAAAGTGATATTGCTGGGTCATGGAGATTTCATGAAAGAAATAAACCAATTCCTGAGTAATTGTACCTTCCTCATATAGAGGGAGGACCTCAACAGCATGGAGGAGAGCGGGATTTGTGAGGATGGCAGTGTAGAGCGAGTGAATAGCAGAGATGGAAAATAATGTAGGCAAGACTGGCCTGAAATGCAATGGAGAAGTATATAAAGAAGAAGAAGGTAAGGATGAAGACATAATCATGGAAGAAAGAAAGGACATTTTGATTGTTTAAGAAAATGAAGTCAAAATAGAGCATAAGTTGGGAGGGTACTTCACAAAGAGACACTCCTTTCCAGGTAGAAAGAGAGGTAAAGAATCAGGAGAGGTGATGAGTCTGTTTATAAGACAAGAGAATTTCAGGGGCATGATGGAGATTACTTTCAGGTTCCCATGTATTTTCGGCAGAAGAGTATCCCTTCCATGCAGTTAGGTACTAATAGTGACCTCATATTCCTTTATGAGATACAATGTGACTGACTTCATATTCTTCTTCAAAGTTAATAAGGTCAGGTGGTGGTTGGGAGAAAGAGGGACCATGTGTTTCAGTTTGGTGATAAGAAGATAAGAGGGAGGCATGGAATACATCATGGATTTTCCATGTGGAAGGGGGTCAGAGTTGGTAAGTGAGTGGGAATAGGACCTGGAAGATCTCAAATGGTCCATGGCGTTTAGGGACGAGTTTGTGGGAGGGATAGCCAAGATGGAGATTGGTAGCTTCTAACCATACTTTATCACCGACTTTCCAGGAGGAAAACTTCCTTAATGACCATTGGATCATGACCTGTTGAGCAGATTCATGTGCAGCAAGAGCTTCTTTCCTTGCTTTATCCAGAAGGGACAAACAATTTTCCAAAGCAGGAAGAAAAGTCTTGCCCAAAGGAGAGTATGCATGAGATTTAAAGCTGTAAAGAAGGGAAAAAGGGGAAGTCTTGGTGGAGCTATATGAAATAAAGTTATGAATGAATTCAGCAGAGGTAAGGAAGATAGACCACTCATGTGGATTGTTGGAACAAAAGATATGGAGATAGATTTCGATTTCTTGGTTGGCCCATTCAGTTTGGCCATCAGTTTGGGAATGATACACTGTAGAAAAATGAACATTGTATTTCAGAAGTTGAGCAAGTTCTCTGGCAAAGGCAGAGGCAAATTGGGGTCCACGATCAGAGATAATAGAGTCATAGAGGCCAAAGCGCTTGAATATAAAATTAAAAAAAAGTTGGACGATGCCCTTGGCATCAACAATCTTAGAGCAAGACACTAAGATTACCCCCTTTGTAAGGCCATGATCGACCACAACCATCAAAGAATTATATTCATGGGAAAGTGGAGGGTTGGTGATGAGGTCAACAGAGAGTTGGCAGAATGGAAGGAAGGAGGATGAGGAGATAGGGAGGAGAGGGGGGGTCATGGGATGAGTGAGGACTTTATTCTATTGGCAAACAGAGCAGCTAGAAATGAAATGGGAAACAAACAAAGCAAGACTGGGCTACCAAAAGTCATGTTCGAGGATGGCTTTAGTATGAAAGCAATCCAAATGACCAGTGAGGGGGGAAGAATGGATAGAGTGTAGCAAAGCAGAATGAGAAGAAGGGGGAACATACATATGTCCTTTGAAATAAAGATGACCATTGTCAAAGGTTCAATCATGAAGAGAAAAATGAGGAAAAAGGGGGGAGCCATTGTCGAGGTTGGAGAGAGTATGAAGGACAAGGGGATCAGAAAAAGAAGAATTTTTGATATGAGTAGCAAGGAAGATATCCAAAGTATGGATAACGGCAGGGTCAGGCAAGATAAGAGTGTCAGCATTATCAAGAGTGGTGTCAAGGTAATTGCGATGAGAAAGTACATCGGCAGGGACTATCTGAGTGCCAGGAAGGACTTTCCAGATAATATCAAAGTCCTAAAGAAAGAGAGACCAACAAGCCTGTCAGTGAGAGAGTTTACAAGGATCCTTGAGGTAAGAAAGATTTTTATGATTGGTGATAATAGTGATGGGATGAGAAGTACCTTGAATATATTGTTGCCATTTGATGAGAGCAGGGATGATAGCAAGAAGTTTGCAATCATAAATACATATCATAGTTGCATTTGGCAAGGGCAAAAGTACAAGAAAAGTAAGCAGTAGGGTGAAGATCACCATTTATGTCTTCTTGAAGGAGTACAGCCCCAGTAGCAAGGAGGAAGGCATTCGTTATAATGGAGACGGGGCAAGAGATATCAGGGATGGCAAAGATAGGACCTGTCAAGAAAGCTGCTTTCAGGAAATCAAATCCTTTTTGTTGGAGAGGTGTCCAAGCCCAGTGTTAAAGGGGCGATGGTATGAGAGAAGTTGGGGATAAACTTTTGGTAGAAATTGGCAAAACCAAGAAAGAATCAGATTCCTTTAATTGAGGTGGGGGATTTCCAGTCGCAAATGGCAGAAGTCTTGACTAGGTCCATAGCAACTTGTTCTTGGCCAATGATCATGCCAAGAAATTCCATATGGGGGACATCGAAGATACATTTGGCCAGTTTGAGAGACAGTCCATGTTCTCAAAGACAAAGGAGAACTCGATGAGTTCATTCATGGTGTAGTGCAAGGTCCCCATTAGTGTGAATGCCAAGATCATCCATGTAGATTTTGAGCCAGCATTCAGCGATCATATCAGTGAAGATGTGGTTCATAAATGCTTGGAAGGTGGGAGGGGCATTGCAAAAACTGAAGAACATGATGGTGGGTTCAAAGAGGCTGAATGGAGTGATAAAAGTATGGATGTTGTTGTATTTCCAATGAATGTCTAACTTGGTAATCCAAGTTGAGTCTTTCATGTCATCAATAAATTCAGGAATGAGAGGGAGGAGATACACATTGCAGATGGTGTGGGAGTTCAAGTAATGATAATCTTGACATGGATGAAGAGAGCTGTCTTTCTTTGGGACAAAAAAGAAGGGTGCAGCTTGTGAGGATTTGGAGGGAAGAATGCGACCAGTCTTTAAGTATTCGTCGATGGAAGCTCGACAAGTGTCTTGTTTCTTGGGATTCAGTGGGTATACTTTGGCGATTTTCGACATGAAAAAAGGTTTCAAATCAATTGCATGGTCAAAGGAGCGATATCGGGATAACTGATCATAAGTCTTTTCCAAAAAGACATTAGCAAGATTAGTGCACCAGTCTGGAAGTGATATTTTGACTGGTTTATTTTCTTGGGTAAGTTGAGTGGACAGGGTAATCTTGTTGATAGTTTCACCAATGGATTCCAAGTGGGGGAGGTGCTCACTAGGAGACACATCAACCCCATCAGGATATCATTCTAAAAGAAGAGAGGATATTTCTTGGTCTACGTTAAGACCAAGTCATTGGAGGAGATGAGGCAGAGAGATTTCTGATGTTGTTGGAAGAGAGAGAGAATCAGATTTAGGAAAAGATAGGGTGTGGAATTTCCAGTCAATCAGAGGATTTTGGCCTGTAAACCAGGGCATACCGAAAATGATTTGTTTCCATCCAAGGGAGACAACCATGAATTCAATCTCTTCAGATCATTGGGAAATATGAACAAGAGATTTGGCTTTTCAGAGGATAGTGCCTTTCTTGTTGGTAGTTCCATAGACATTGTAGGCTGCAATGTATTTGGCTAATCATTTCATAGGAAAGTTTGTGTAGGTGAGAACTCCAAGGTCAATGAAATTTCTGGTAGCTCCAGAGTCAATGAGAGCTGAGGTGACAATGATTTTGTTTCCAACTTGTAGTTTCATAGGGAAGTGAAGGGTTTGTTCATTTCAAGGAGCTACAAGTATATGGCTAATTTCGTGGGAAGAGAATGTCAAAACAACTTCCCAGTTTAAAAATTCTGTTCAATGTTTATGACTGAGACTTCCTCCTTTTTGGATACAGGTTCTTTGTAACACATTTGCAATACCTGCAAAATTTCAGCTTTGTTCTTTCCCTGCATCTTGAGAGAATTGATGAAAGTGGAGAGAGCGGAGGGAGTTTTAGCCTTGGGGGTGAAAGAAGGTTGTGTCTTAGTGGAATGGATGGTCTGGGGATGAGGAGGGGGGTGAGTAATGGTATTTTGAGACTTGGTACATTGGGAGACATTATGTCCTGTGTTTTGACAGTGGAAACATTGTCCTTCTCAGATGCATTTAGCACGTTCTTGGGGGGTCAACTTCAAAATAGTAATGGTGTCAACATCCATAGCATTAGGGTCTCTGACAGAAGGAGGTTAGGGAGAGTTGTACAATCTTCCTCCTTTCAAGATGAGGATTCATATTTTCTGCATGTGAAATGTCTTTGCCTGGTCGATCCAGCTGTTAATAGTGTTGGGAATGACAGCCATCAAAAGGATCATGGTAGCAAGCTGTTGATCAAGTCCAAGGGAAAATTGGTCGATGAGTGTGATGTCATCAGTGATTCCAGCTCATGTGGAAAGGTTTTGGATGTCAGTGATGTATTTCGGAAAACCATCTTTAGTGACTTCATCAGAACAATAGAAGAATTTTTCCATCAACTTGGAGAGTTCATGGCAGGTGGTTGCTTTGGTATTGAAGAAATAGAAGGTGAATTCATAGTTCTCTGTGAACTTTGCAAAGGTTTTGTCACTGGCAGGAACATGAGCATCAGCCATGCGATCATACCACATTTCCAAGAATGAGATGCCATGTCCTTGGCTTATCTTGTTCAAAGTGGTCATGATTCATTCATTGTTGGTGGTATACAGGGCCCATGGGGTTGATTGAGAAATAAGCATGCATGATCTTAATCCATCGAATGGAATCAGCGGATTTGCTGGAGAAGTCAGCAGGAAGAGCTGCCTTTAGTTCAGTGGAAGCATGAGACATGGGGGTAACTTGGGGTTTGAGGGGCATAGGGTTTACTGGGGTACGAGGGGGCCTCAAGGTGCAAGAGTGTACAGGGGTAGCTGGATTGGCAGTGGTGCAAGAGAATATAGGATTCTGTTGAGTACTAGGAAGCTGTGTGACAGCTTCTATGTTGGTATTAACCTCAATGTCAGATTCAGTTTTGGGAGGAAGTCCGTAGGCTTGTCAAAGGGTGCAGTCAGAAATCTTATCAATGGGGGGGGTGTCCTGCTTCCAGTTAGAAGGGACAAAAGGAAACACTTGTTCTTTTGTTATGCATAGTGTACACAAGAGAAAACTTAATGGATGAATACTTCTCAGGAGGTACTCACATAGCGACACTATGTCTGAGAAGGAAGATATTCAAGACAAAGAGTTCAATGATTACAAGGAATGAAGACAAAGGTCGAAGTCAATTGGACTTCTAAGGGGTTTTTAATAACAAGGGACGAAGACAAAGGTCAAAGTCAATCGGACTAAGGACACAAAAATATGCTAGATTGTGCAGAACAAGTGTAAAGACTATTGTACAGGCAGCAAAGGTTCAAGTACTACGAGACGTGTCATCATGGAATGAGATAGAAGGTCAAAGAACACTTAGGTCAGAAGGACACATCACCTACTACTAAATGAGGATAGGAACTATAAGGCTAATATGAGAAAATCAGCTGAGGAGTTAGCTATTCAAAAAATTGAAAAGAAAGCAAAAGAACAAGTCAAAGAATAACAAACATAGGATTTATTGGACTAACAAGGAATAAACCAAAAACCCATATACTGTAGTCTAAAACATACCTAAGAAGACATGTATTCATTTGAGATAGCAGAAAAGATAAATGTTGTTTGAAACACCAATGCCCACCAGAGACTTACTGTATTCTAGCAAGGCCAACCAGCAGTGCACTTGACTAGAGCTAGTTGGTAGCCACACTAGTTAACCTGTTGATCAAGCGCAGATGAATTATGGGAGAACTCCAGGAGGACAAGACTGGGAGGCCAGTTGCAGCCTACCTGGGAGTTTATATACTATCTAGGATTTGTACATGTTTGGTACTATATAGTATCTATGTATGGTAATAAGCTATGTCTAGAGAGTCTGGGCACAGCCCTATGAGTCAGTGTGAGTCATACTGAGTCAAGGCAGAACCAAGCATAGCCATGAGGCAATGTGAGGCTGTGTGCACGTTGCATACATGAGGTAGAGATAAGCATAGTCATATGTATAGCTAAAGGCAATAGACATAGGTATCTGCATAGTCATATGTATAGCTGAAGGCAATAGGCATAGGTATCTGCATAGCCATATGTGCATGAGGCTGCGATAAGGCATAGCTGAGTATGTCAAGGGGAATGAGGCATGGAGGCAATGTATAGCAGTGCACATGTGGTGAACATGAGGCATAATAAGGAAATGACTTATAGATAAGGAAACATGATAAGAGATAAGAGATAAGAGATAAGGTATGAGTCATGAGTAGTCATGACGAGTCATAAGCATAGCCAAGCATAGCCGTGAGGCAATGTGAGGTAGTGCATGTCATGAGTCATGAATAATGATAAGAATATGAGACATGACATGAGGCCAAGGATACCTGTGTGGCAGTGTGGAGCAGTGCAAGGCAATGTGAGGCTATGGCATGGCAGTGCATGGCTGTGTTGTGAGGAGTCATGGTGAGTCATGGAAATCACAATAAGTCAGAGTGAGTCACAATGGTAGAGAGCATAGCCATGATGCTGTGCATGTCCACATGGTATGACATGAGGCAAAGGCTGTGCATGGCTGTACATGCAAGGCAAGCCGATATGTCATGTATTGAACATGGGAGCATGATATCGTGTGATGTTGTAGGGTATCATGTGATGTCATGTGACCAAATGGTCATGTGATCATTATTGAGTGAGTGTGATGAGCTCAATGAATGATAGGGGCTATTTAGCGAAATGTTTTGTAGAAAATCCAGAAAAATAGAGATAAATAAGGGAAAAATAGGGGCAAATACCAGCAGTTATAACATTATTGACTAGTAAGAAAATTGTAACACAGAGAGCGTAAACTTAGGCTAATCCTTTAGGATAATAAGTTTAGGAAAAGAATAGTAGTACTCCTAATGATAGGTCACTCTAATGGGTCCTAGCAAAGGTTTGGGTTTGTCTAGAGAATGCTAATCAAATAGGTAATGATTTGCCCTAGGAATATAATGTTTAGATGGCAAGAAGCTGAGATGTCAAGATGCTCAGTTACTGCTAGGTAGTTTACTTGATGCTACACTTGGTAGATTCAGAAGGATTACTAAACTCAATTCTATTGTCTTAGCTAAAAAGTAAGCAAGTTTGGTTTGGAGAAGTAAAATATAGTCCTTAATTTGGTACTACAAGGTGCTTAGATTGCTTACTAATACATGACCAGATGTTACAGTTCATTTTTTTTTTCCTTTGTATTAAGCCCCTTTTTCTCAAATATTCTCTCGTGTTACCCAATGTTCTATCATGTTCTATTGTGTTTTGTAACCTTCTTGCTTATCTCATCTTATTTGTCTTATTATATGCTTCTTTCCTATCTTTATCTCATGCTTACATTTCTTGAATATTCTATAACTTTTCATTGCTTTCTACCCACTTAGTCATTCTTCTCTTTCAACTGTATATAAACCCAATGTCTTTATGATATATCCCCAAGTTAGACCTTCTTGGAAATACATCTCACTTCACTTTCTTGAATACCCTCCAAGTCCTCATCTTACTTTTGAGTGGACACTAGCTCTAAACCTTTGACTAAGTCCAAACAAGGACTGAAACCTCAGAACCCTTGAAAAATCAAGGCTATATTTGGTCTTGCCCAGACCAACCACAATACCAGATGTCTTGTGACCCAAAAGAATTTTCTTCCAAAAGTGTAGTCCTAGAAATTTGTTGTTATTTAGGTACAAATCCTATTGGCCTAGTAGTAGCTCTATAGTCCTATTTACTTCACTCTAGGGTACCCTGCCTTATTAGGTCTTATTAGGTCTTTCAAGGACTTGCCTCTTATAAGGGCATATTGTTTTAGCTGCCCTTTGCAGGTCAAAAATACCCTTATTTATGTATATACATAAATATAGGAGGCTGTGCCAGCCAATTGGAGGACTGGTGGCTTACAAATCAAGGTACCATTGTTTACTCATGCCAGGCACATGCTAACAAATCAAGGCACATTAAAGGAAAGAACTTTAAGCAGAGGTGTTTAAATTTGGGTTGCCCTGCCAAAGAAACTCAGTATGCTGTGCAAGGCTATATGCTATATAGACTAATGAGGCAATGTCACATGATAGGTAGGGGTCACATCATTACTTTGTTTCACTAGCACTTAGCTAAGTAATCAAGTAAATAAATAAAAATAAAAAAATAGTTGACTATATACAAATGTGTGAGTATATACATATAAGGGTATAGTTGGAGAAATGAATAAATATCTTATTAATCAGCAGGTGGGAAATTCTGGAAAAATAGGAGTATGCAGGTCATAGTAAGGACTATCTTTTCCCAAAAATCAAAGAATATAGTCCATAGAAAGTTGTGGAAATTCCACTTTTTGGGTGACTGATTTGCTATATGTGTGCATGAAGCTGGTTTTGTGCAGGTCAGCATAAGGTATGTGTTCATTTGAGGATAGCAAGATGGAGAGGAAATTCCACACAGGGTTACTTGCAAATCAAAAAATTCAATGATCATTGATATAATGCCAAAGGTGACATCTGAATTGAAGGTCCCAGGTGGTGAAATTAGTCAATGGTTTTTTTGAGCAGCAGTGTAAATCTGAGGAATCAAGAGATTATTGAACAATTGAGGATGGATATCAACATATGGTACAGGAAGAAATGTGATGACCTGTGAGGTGGTGACTACTCTGAGTGTACATTGAAATAGATAATTTATATTTGTCTGATGTACTTTTTGAATCTGGAAAATGATCATCAGTATGGGAGAAATTAGTTTATATAGAAACATACTTACAATACCTTTAAAAGCATTCTTGAACTATATTATGTCTTGTAGGGGAAAGTCATTGATGGAATACATAGCCTGCATATCATTGCCATTGATAGTAATAGAGGGAGGTAGTAATTACTCATTGAATCTTATCATGTTCCAATAAATGTATGCTCTGTGAAGGATACAATTAGCCACTTGTACTAAATTTAATAGTAGGTGATATATATGGGTTGCATGGAGGTTAATGTATCAACAATATAAATATATATCAAGGCAATCAACTATGCTGCTGTGGCTGCCTGACACCTGACCTACTAAAACAGAGTACATGATAAGCAGTGGTAGATGTGAGGGTAAAGCTCCAGGGCACAGATACAGCAAGTGATCAAAAGGTCATGGGCTGGATGTCGTTGAGGTTGAGCTGAGCATGCAAGCAGATGTAGAGATCAAGACCAAGTTGCTGCTCCTATTCTAGTTGCCTCTGATGTTGTAAATATTACTGAAGCAATTGTGAATTTTGTAACTATAGTCTATAAGCAGCCCCCTAATCCACTTGTTGCAATTGTTGGAATGATTGTCTAAAAGAAGTATATATCTGTTCTCTTTTAGCCTGAGCTGCTAATCAGCTTCATGCTGGAAATTGATGACATTCTGATATGGAATAATAGATGGATGCACAGAACCAGCATGAGCATTGGCAATATGGAAGGTGGAGACACAATTGAAACATCTAGAACAGCACCTTTGATGATCAGAATAAAAGTTTTGCATCAACCTTGTAGTATAGTTCACCCTTTGAGGTTGTGAAAGCTGAGGTAAAAAATAATTGTCAGACACTGGCAAAGAAACAGGCAAAGAAGTAGGTACAGGAGGTAGGAGTTGAGAAGCAGGCAGGAAGACAGAAAAAAAAGGTAATGGTTGAGGAGGCTGGAGTTAAATGGGAGGTAGAGATGGTGAGAACAAGCAATGCATATATTGAACATGAAGATATTTAATGTGATGATGTGGAATGCCTGGATATTAATATACAGGCATTGGAGGGTGATTCTGGACATTGAATTTTTATTAAGAATGAAATATTCTGAAAACCATGGCCACTTACAATCAAAGTATTGGGGAGGAAGGAAGGAGAGCCAAGAACATGTTGGTTATGTTCAGCCTAATGGCCAGCAGTTCAAGCTTGCTCAAGAGAAGTTGAAGGAGTTGCCCTGACATTTTCCATTAATATTGACACAAAGTATAACCTAAGAAGTTGGGATACACACATTTTTGCAAGATATCTAACCAAAAAAAGCTCAAGAAAAATTTGACCCATATAAAAGCTAGCAAATGGATCAGAAGTGGATGTAACTATGCTGAGTTTCTCTTTTTGTATGAATAGAGTGCAAGGATTGGATAAACCTGGTGTTGAACTAATTACACCTTGAATTTCTCTTTTTGTGTAAAGAGAGTAAAAAAGATGAAATAACCCTGGTGTTGAGCTATCTTATAATATGAGCTATGATGACATGACAATAACTGTAATTACATGAACAGTAGACATTGTCAATGCGTTTTACATAGTAGCAGCCTCTAGTGCTCTGCTAATATTCCCCCTTGTGTACTATGGGAAGAATAACATTCTTTTTATTTAAGATAGCAGGCAATCATATGACTATGTGTAAGTGTATATGACTTCAAGCATAAGTGCCTGGGTGACTGTTAAGACAGCTGATAGCTTCAGATCAGACAAAGGAGGAGGAACAGAAACCTCTCCTATCTGATGAAAAATTATGATCATTATTTGGATTTTATATCAGAAAAACTCTTTTATATCCTTTAATATGAGTGAGAAGCCAGCCTCAGAACACATAGAAATGATATAATCTATTATCAGATCAAGTCACATCAGATCAAGTTCAGAATGGAATTAGTCACAGAAAGTGGATATACAGTGACTCCAAAAACTCTTTCCATACTAACCCTGATGGTGGTGCACTTCAATAACCTCATTTCTTTTTTTGGTCATTGACATGATCATAGCTATATTTTATTGAAATTTTGCTTCCAGATCATGGTAGGATCAATCTATTTCCTTTTTTGATTGCTGATATCATTACAGCTATATTTTCCTCAAATTTTCTTTAAAGAGTATGTCCAGATCATATGATTGCCTTTTATAGTTGTTTATATCACCATGGCCATATTCTGCTCTAAAATAGTATGCAACATCTTTTTTGTCATGCTTATCTAATTATTTGCTTTGGTTGATTATATGTGATAAGATTATCATTACTCACTAGTCTTACAACACTTTTTGTCAATATATATATCTTGCTACACTTTTTGTACACTTGTTACCATAGTCAATGGCTGTACTAGTGAACCCCATGCATGCCTGCTGTCCTGGATAGTGAGAACAGCACAGCCATACTATCACCATTACTTGCTAGTTTCACTACTTTTTGTCAACATACTATATATACTTTGCTATACTTTTTGTATACTTGTTATCATAGTTGGTGGCTGTGCTAGTGGACCTCATGCATTCCTGCTGTCTTGAACAGCAAGAATAGTACAGCCACACTGTGGTCACCACCACTTGCTAGTTTTACTACACTTTTTGTATATTTCTTAGCACAGTTAGTGGCTGTGCAAGCGGACTTCATGCATGCCTGCCATCCTGGACATTGAGACCAACACAGCCATATCATGATAAACACTTCTTGCTAGTATTACTAGACTTTTTCAATATATACATATATTATACATATTATATTATATTATATTTTTTCTATACTTTTGAGCAGGCAGGTGGCTGTGTTAGCAGACCTCATGCAAGCCTACCATCATGGACTACAAGAACAACACAGCCATGCAATGGTCAATATCTTTTGCTAGTCTTATTACATCTTATCAATATACATATTATATATGTATGTTATGCTTTGCTATACTTTTGTATACTTCTTAGCAGGCAGGTGGCTGTGCTAGCAGACCATGCCTGCCATCCCAGACAGCAAGAACAGTACAGCCATATTATGGTCAATACTCACCACCAAAGTACAATGCAATATTAATATATATATTGCTACATCTTGTGTATATCTCCTACCAATATTGGTGGCTGTGCAAGCGGACCTCATGCAAGTGCATTCTCCTTGATGGCAAGAATAGTGCAATCATATCATGGTCCAGCCATATCATGCTCAACATTCCTCAGCAAGATATAATACTATGTTAATATGTATATATATTACTATATCTTGTGTATATCCCCTACTAACATTAGAGAACAGCACAGCCATACCATGGTCAACACTTCCTGCTAAGTTAGAGTGTTATTCTTTTTGTTAGTATATACTTTATACTTCACATCTATTGCTATACTATTTTTACACTTCTTGATGCAAGCAGTCCTAATGCATGCCAACCATTCAGGACTACAAGTGCATGCTGTACCCACTGTTGCTATGTTTTATATAGCTGGCCATCCAAGACAACAATTATTATATTATTGTAGCTCTATGCATGTATACTAAATCCTAGGCAAAAATTCAAATATACCCTAGCTAGTCATAGATAGCATTATAACACAACAAAAACTTGCTGCTGAAATTGATCAATAGCATATACAACAATAGTGAAAATATCATCCTAGCCAGCCCTAGATAGTGTCATAACCTAACCTAAGGGAAAACAAAAGAAGTAATAAGTTTGCCCATAAATGATATGAACCATAGTAGTACATGGACAATAAAATACTATGGCAATGTTATATATATATGTGATGTCTGTCTTGATGCCAAAATGGTACAATATGAATATGTTTACTCAGAATATTTAACAATGTCATAATCTAATCAACTTGGAGCTTGATTATGATTCCTATAAATAGACTGAAGCTTGTGTAAACTGAAATTATCTTACTATCTTGCTTATAAGATCACTGGCCCAGAATGTTGTTACAGGCTATGAAGGGACAAAAATATACCAGTGGAAGTTTCTTGCACCTAATCTGATAGTAGTTGGTTAGGGAAAGTGTAGGATTAGCTTGGATGAAAATTCTGAAAAATGTAACTAGAGCTACAGCAAAAATTGGTTCAACTTGGCAGTGGCTTCTTACCCGAATTCTTGAAGCTAACAGTCAGAGATTGATTTAATCAGTATCAGTTTGAGAACTCACTTTCACAAGCATGAAATATCCTGATGACAGTCCTAAGTATTGTGCCCACCAATAAATAATAATGACTTAAATATTAATGCAGAGTTGAAACAAATGGCAGGAGTTTCCAACTCCAAAAGGAGATAGCCAAGCAGTGAGGTGAATGTTAATGAAAGACCCTTGTTGACAGTAATGAACATGACTCACATTGGGGAAGAAAGAAAGGTGGAAGAACATGCAATCTCTTGCTTAAATATGAGAAAGATACTCAGTAATGTGTAAGTAATTACAAGAAGAGATGAAAATGAGAGATGGAAATAGGATTAAAGTTTAGATGTTAGATTGTGAAGTATAGAAACCAGCTCAGCAACAACTGATGCAGATGATAAGTTCTTTGCTGTTGGTCCTTTTGAGAGGTCCTAGAAACAAGATTAGATAGGTTACAGGGAAGTAAAATGGATATATAAAGTTTTGCAGTCAATAGAATCTCCCTTGCCTATACCTGGGGGAAGTGTCATGTATAGCTTAGCAACAACTGATGCAAATGACAAGATCTTTACTGCAGATCCTTCCAAGAAGTTATAGAAACAAGATTAGATAGACATCGTTAACAAGTTTATGGAAGATTTCTAATATAGTCATGGAATTTATTGGCATATAGTGCATCAAAAACAACCTAACAACACTTTATAGTAATTTTAGCCCTGGTTGATCTGCTCATTGCTTGTACAATAGCCTTATAACCATTGAAGAAATAGATATGAAAGTTGATTGAAGAAGACAAGCCAAATCAGATCCTCACAACAAAGTTTTGCATTCTTTTCATTCAAATCATCATTACTTATATATTTTACTTTGCATTCAAGTTCATCTTTCCAATTAGACTTACACTTCAGATACCAAGTAACAGACATGGATTGCATTGGCTAACTTCAGACATGTACTGATATGATGGTAGAACACCAGAAGAGCTCTTCATGAGATTCAAAGATATCCCATCATAACCACTGATGTAATATACCACTTTCAATCCTCTGCTATTTATCATCATACTCATTTACTACTGTTGCTGCATGTATCATGAACTCAGAGGCTGCTAGTGTTGGATATTGGAAATTCATCTCCTCAGCAGTATATTCTTATACTTTTGGTGTCTTGTATGTTGTTATATTGCTTGGTTTGACTAATGCTCAATGACCTTGTCATTCAAGCAATATATTTCTTGTGTGTTTCAGATTTGGTTCAATTTCTAACAAAAATTAGGTGGCCATCAAATTAGACCCCTTTGAATTCACACTGAATCACATTTTTACATCCACATATGATCATCCACTGAGTATATTCATATGTGCCCCACTGCTATGATCAACTTCAGAACAAATTCCTCAACCAGGTGGAAAAATTCCCTTGTTCTCTTTACATATCTTTAAGTTGGCCCATGATTCCCTCTACCTTTTCTCAATTGACAGTGATCATCTGTTGTATAGCTGCATTGATACTGCTTGTAACATTGGTAGTGATTCATTCTTCTGTTGTAGCAAGCTGAATCTGAAGGCTGTCCACCTGAGCCTTGACCATCCTCATCTCCATTTTGATGTTCTCTATACTATGTCCCACATCCTGCCATGCAAACTGTTAAGTTCAGTATGTTGCTGAGCTGTTTGCAACTCCACACTTTTCATGTTGAAGTATAGCTGTATAGGGGTGATACTTTTCAAAGTTGTATTGTTCAGTCAGATACACAGGAAACATTCAAATATCTCTTACTTGCTTTTGTCATGTAGCACTTAAATCTGAAAGTATCAGTACTGGATGCTGATGATACTAAATAAAGTTCCCTCTTGATCCATCAAGCCAATATGCATAGGAATGAATGCATACCTTGTTGGGTGGAACCATTGAACATATTTATTGATTTGCTAATAATTGATTCTCTGGAGGTCATGGTGGTTGGAATAGATCAAACAGGCATGATGTATGACCTCATTTTGTCTGGTGTTGTGCATGTATAGATCACATAAATGATGCCTCTAACCTTCATATAAGGCCACTGAATCTAAGTTTGGCTGGTTCAGCATGTGTGCTATATCTAGCATTCCATCTATAATATATATGCAGCCTGTGATTGCAATCCCAGATACTTAGGTCAACTACACCTGCTTGTTATATATATATAACATATCTACTCAAAAACTACAAATTTTGCCAATACATCCTTGATGTTATATTCTAGTCTAAGGTCCCACCAGCAGCCTTTTCCCAACTTTTTATGTGTGTCTGTGACATTTAATACCTGAAACACCAGGGCCTACCTGAGGCTGAGATGGGTGTTTAACTAGTAAACCTAGTGGTCAGGCGCAGATGGGTCGATGGGAGAACTCCAAGAGGACAAGACTGGGGGGAAACCAGTCGCAGTCTCTTGGGGGTTTATATACTATCTAGGTTTTGCACATGTTTGGTACTATACAGTATCTATATAAGGTAGATAGCAGTGCATACGAGTCATAGCAGAGTCATGGCGAGTCATAAGGCAGTACTCGGCTGCGGCATGAGTCATAAGGAATCATGGTGAGTCAGAAATAAGCAACATGAGGCATAGATAAGCATAGCCATAGGGCATGAGGCATAGGGCTGTGCGTATGAGTCGGCATGAGTCATAGATAAGAGAGTGACTCATAGATAAGCGATAAGAGATAAGAGATAAGGCATGTCATATGGCGTGGCTGTGTATGGCTGTACACATGCCAGCCAAGAAGTGACGTGAGCGTGGGCACAGGCGTCATGTGATAGCACATGATGTCAGGTGACCAAATAGTCACGTGTTCATGGTTGAACGAGTGGTAAGGAGTTCAAGTGTGATAGGGGCTATTTAGCGAAATGCTTTGTAGAAAGCCCGGAAAAATAAGGAAAAATATAGAATAAATAGGGACAAATACCAGCGGTCATAACAATACCTTTCTGAGCTTCATTGCAATCTCCTCTGCTGCATCCCACTCTCTAGATATTTTCAGTTGCATTATACAGTGACTCCAAAAACCCTTTCCATACTAACTCTGGTGGTGGTGTGTGAAGTACACCACCAAACAGCATGGGAATTGCACTTAGCTTTGGTGGAGTTACAAATAGTACATACTCTTGGCCATAAGATCGCCCCTATGTCACGTGATTTGGTTAACAGAGTGTGGAGATATGACCATCACAAGACAACAATATCATGAAAAGGGTTTTTTTTTACTTTTGAACTAAAGACCAGGATCTTAGTCAAATCATATAATATTTGCCATTGTTTGTCAGTACAAACAAAGATATACATATAAATAGTATGTTTGAGTTTAAAAAAGTTCACACACCCTTTGATATCATGATCTGATTTCTGTTTCTTTTTCAACAAAGTACTATTCTCTCTATGCTTAATATTGACCAATCTGATCAAGCCATTGGCAAGAAAACTTGTCTGAGTCCTTCTGCTATATTCAAAGTCCACTACAAATAGTTTTCTGCCCCTTTTAATGCTGTTGGAGAGCATCCTTTCAAGCTTTTCTCTACTAATATTCCTCTTGCCCATGTCATATTCCATATTTTCTCCAAGTTTAACTCCAGTCCTCTGGGCTTATTGCTACTAACTCTGCTGCATTCTCACATAAGATGCAACTCTGAACTTTGGACTTCATTTTTAGTATTTCCTCTTGTCTCTGTTCCTTGTTTTTATATTACATTCTTCCCCACTTGTACTAGCCCCATAACTTACTTACCTCTGAACCTGTGTCTCACTTAGAGCACAGCTCCAGCTTTCTGCTACCTAGAGTGCAGCTCCAGGATACTTGCTCCCAACTTCCGTTCTGTTATGACTCCATTACTAATCTGTCCCCAACTCTGTATATAAACCTTTGACTTCACTCATGTACTCTTTAGTTTGAATATTAACTAGAATAACTCTTTGCTTGAGTCTTGACAACTCTCTTCTGACACCTCCGCTTGACTTGACATCTCAATGTCTTAAGTCTCATATCCAATCTCCACAAGTCCAGGACTGGACCCTTGTAGGGGCACACCACATACAGTAAAGCCAAGTCCCATCATAGTAATCATCTCTGGCATTCTGGAGTTGATACCAGAGTTCATGGTTCTAACAGCCTAGCATTTTATCACCTTTGGAACAGCTGAAAATGCTCTCCAAGTGACCAAAACTTCTACAAATATTGTTAATTAACTTCTTGTCTAAGAACATTTATTTTTAATTGAAGACAGCTGATATAAACACTCTGATACAGCCTCCATACCCCTAATAAGATCTATTAGCCTATTACTAAGCCACTTATCTCCCCTTTTCCATGTTTATTTAAGGCTATCTGACTATAGGCAATGTAGTGGGGTCACATCAGATCATATAATCTTCTTCCAGTCATCCAGATTCTAATCCTTGTGATCACATGCCAAGCTTTGTGTCAGGATAGCAGAGAGAAGGAGGTATTTAAATGACACCACATCTTTCATACCAGCATTTTTCAAGTACAAACAGATGTGATTGATAGAGGGGCTAATTGACAATATTTGTAGAAGTTTTGGTCACTTGGAAAGGATTTTCAGCTGTTTCAAAGGTGATAAAATGCTGGGCAAAAGGAATGTTAGTAGAGAAAAGCTTAATGATTTTGTGGCCAAGTATAGATACTATTTGTAACTCCACCAAAGCTAAGTGCAATTCCCACACTGTTTGATGGTGTGCTTTATGCACCACCACCAGGGTTAGTATGAAAAGGGTTTTTGGAATTACTATATCTGTTTTTTATTTAAAAGAGTTAAAGCAGTTTTCAATGCCTCTACAATGTGAAATAACCTAAAGCTCTAGCTAAGGCTGCTGTTTCTCTAGTACACTTGATAGCTAACTTCTTAGCAGCATATTTGTGGGGAATCAACCCACATAAGGATAGGGAAAGGAAAGTGAGTCAGCTAGAGGAGCAGAAGGGAAAACTCCAAGGAGGGCAAGACTGGAGAGCCTTGGTCACTGCTTGAAAGGTTTTATATACTATATAAATATATGTACATGTTGTGCATAGATCTATAGATTAATGAGTCTGTGAACATGTGTGCAACACATATATCAGTACAGCCATGGAATGGAAGGGAAGCAGAGAAGCATGACATGAGGAAAAGGTATAAAAGTAATAGAATGAAAGCATAACTCTGACCATGAGGGTGTGGCAGAGATAATAAATTAATGAAAGATTATAAATAAAGAAGCATGGGTATGGCAGGACATGGAGGGCATGAGAAGGATGCATGGATCAGGAATGAGAGAATAATATATGATCAGAAGAGAAGGCATAGTCATACCACAGGATGAAGAGGTGAAGATGTAAAGGGTTGGAAAGGTATCCTGTGATATGGTGAAGGTGTGAAGAGGTGACATGGTGACATGGTGAAGAGGTGAAAATATAGGAGGGTAATTCAAATCATCCTAGAGATTAGATAGAGATAAGAGTTATCACATATCTAATGTGAGTTGATTGTACTTCTGGTGCATAGATAACTTGGTTGTGCATGCCCAGTGCAGTTGATAAGAAGATTGCACCTGTTCAGAGTGTCTGATAAGGGAATCTATCCTTAAAGAAGTAAAAAAAATAAAATGAATGAATTCTAGAACCACCATTCCCTTCCATAGTGGATATGGAGAGAGTCCTTTGTGAATTGACTCAGAATGAACCTTTCTCTAAACCAAAGAAGGAAGAAGCTCCTCCTCCTAATCGGGGACAGCAAAGAGCTAATGGGAGATCACAGCTTGATTATCCTTGATTGAAAGTACAATTAGGAATAATTGTTTTCCACTCCCTGCAAATGACCTGCATCAAAATATTTGGATGCAGAATCATAGATATTGTATATGAGATGCTAGACATTTGACCTGAGATTTGAGTTTTCACTATATTTCCACAGTCCAAATGCTTAGCTAATTGAGGGACATATAGATCCTAGTGTCTAGTATTCACCTCTATTCTTTCTTATTTGTTCACTTACAGGTTATGGAGAAACAAAATGATTTTTTTCAACATAGTTTGATTACTACCTACAAGTACATAGCAACCCATTTTCTCAACATCCCTTTTACCCTTAAGTACTTAGCCAAGTGTCAGAGAAGCAAATGGAGCATGCCAAGACAGAGGCTGTTTTTAACTTATTGCCAGTCATTTTTTGACAGGGTGAGTCAAAGTGAGTTAGTATAAGTTAGTATAAATCATATTTTGGTACAGCCACCTCGGACCCGAAGGCAGCACAGCCACATATAAATTACTATATAAGGAGCACAATTCAGCCCTATTTAGAGGGTCTCTCTTTTAGGAAAAAAGTTTCTACTTAAGCGAGCTCAACTAACAAGTACTTACAAATGCACCTCCCTATAAAACAGATAGTGAGGCTGTGTAGAGTAGTTCCCACACTATAAATAGAGCTACTTAGACCCATAGTTAGGAGTATACTAAATTCCTTAGGATAAGGAACAGTTAAGACACCTCTAGGAAGAAAACTCCAGAATGAGCAATTAAAGGGAATAAATCTCCAACTAGTAGGGCAATCAAATAGTTCAATAGCACCTTTGGAAAGGGTTCAGCAGAGCATTAAGCTGATTGCTAACTTCTTTATATAATAAAATTAGTTTCTAACAAGCTATTCTGTATATCTAAGTGACATGTGTGAATTGCTAGCAAGAGATAAGAGTCTATCTGCTCAATTGAGCCTACCTAACAATTAGGAGCCAATTGGAAGCCATTTGAGAGTGCATCTTAGGGAAGTAATCCTAGTCACAATAAACTACCCTTCTAGCAACCCAAGAGTTGTCTAGACCATTTCCTAACAATCCATAGTACATTCAGTACACTACCACTACTGAAAGTCAGACCATTATATCACTCTATTTGAATCTACTGTCATGTTCTTTGGATTCTGTAATACTCCTCCCACCTTCCAAATGTTTATGAATCACATCTTCACTGACATGATCACTGAATGTTGGTTAAAGATCTATATGAATGACTTAGATATTCACACAAATGACAATCTTGCCCTTTATCATGAGTGTACTTGCTACATCCTCCTTTGTCTTTGTGTACACAGTCTCTCACTTAAACTGGCCAAATGTATCTTTAATGTCCCTCATATTGAATTCCTGAGCATAATTATTCAGGTCATCATGGACTCTGTCAAACTTTCCACCATTTGTGATTGGAAACCTCCCATCTCTATTAAAGGTATTTGCTCCTTTTTAGATTTTGCCAACTTTTATCACAATTCATTCCCAATTCCTTCCACATTGACCCTTCTTTGACCCTTCTCACTTGAAAAGATCAACCCTGGACGTGGACCTCTCTTCAGCAGAAGGCCTTTACCACCTTGAAAACTGCTTTCACTTGCAGCCCAGTTCTTGCTATCCCTGATGTTACTTGTCCATTTCCTATCATGACAGATGTCTTTTTTCTTGCTGCTGAAACTATTCTTCTTCAATCTGATACAAATGGTGACCTTCATCCTTGTGCTTACTTCTTGTTATGAATGGTATATTCTTGTACCCCTATGTTCATTGGACTTAATGTTTTCCACGTATAACAACAGACAATCTTATCTTTTATCTTATCTCATGCATCATAGTTGTCTCACCTCTTCACTCCATTTCATGCACGAGACTTCTCATTTTCTCTGTTTCACATCTTCATGTTTCACCTTTTCATGAAAGTGTTTGATCATGCTTCTATTCCATTCCCTTGATACACATGTTTCACATATATTATGCTTCCCTTCCATTCTGCCACACTGCGTGTTGGCCTCACATGTTTCACTTCCATTTCACCTTTTTGGATCATTAGATACATTCACAACATGTACATATGTACCTCCAGTAGGTACTTAAAGCTTGATACCATCATCAGAGAACTCCAGTCTAGTTCTCTTGGTGTTTCCCCTAAGTACTATAAGAAGGACTCATACTTGGCCTGACAAGCCTATTCTATTATCGCTCTCCATCCAGTTCAAGTTACTATTGGCAACCTAAGGGAGCTATGCTCTAGGGTTGTTTCACTTCTCACACACCTTCATCCTCATTGAATGCAATTACAACATTTATCACTACAAACTTCTTGTGGTCATTTTTACCCTCACTGAATGGTACCAATATGTCCAAGGAACTTTTCATCCTATCACTGTCATCACCAATCATAAGAATCTCTCCTATCTCAATAACCCTCAGAAACTTTCTTGTCATCAGGCTCACTGGTCACTTTTCCTCCAAGACTTTGATATTGTTTGAAAAGTCCTTCCTGGTATCCAAATGGCTCCCACCAACACTCTTTCTTATCATGATCACCTTGACACTACTCAAGATAATACTAACATCCACATTCTACCTGATCCTGCTGTTATCAATGCATTAGATATTTATCTTGCTACTCACATTAAGAATTCCTCTTCCTCTAACCCCCTTGTTCTTCACACCTTAGCTAATCTTGCTGACAGTTCTTCCTTCTCTCTCTGATTGGACCTTCAATAATAGCCATCTTTATTTCCATGATTATATATATGTTTCCCCTACTTCTCATTCTCTTTATTACATTCTCACCACTCCTCTTCCCTTACCTGCCACTTGGGTCATTTTCACACTAAAGTACTTCTTGAATATGACTTTTGGTGGCCTAGTATTTCTTCTTTTGTCTTTCAATTTGTTGTGGATTGCTTTGTGTGTCAACAGAACAAAACCCTTACTCACCTCACAACACTCCCTCTTCTCCCAATCTTCTCTTCCACTTCCTTGCCTTTCTGCCAACTCTCTATCAACCTCATTACAGACCTTCCTCTTTCTCATGCTTATGATTCTTTGTTGGTCATGGTCAACCATGGCCTTATGAAAGGGGTAATTCTTGCCCCTTGTTCCAAGATTATTGACACCAAAGGAGTTGCTCAAATCTTTTTTGATTTTGTCTTCAAATGTTTTGGCCCTCATGACTCCATTATTTCTGACCAAGGACTCCAATTTGCATCTGCCTTTGTTCAAGAATTGGCTAGAATCCTCAGATACAATATTCATCTCTCCACTGTATATCATCCTTAAACTAATGGTCAAACTGAATGTATCAATCAAAATTGAAACATATCTTCATATTTTTTGCTCTAACAACTCACATGATTGTATTAACTTCCTCACCTCTATCAAATTTGTTTATAACTCTGTTCCACACAGCTCCACAAAGACCTCCCCTTTTTTCCTTCTTCTCAGATATGAACCTCGTGCATACCCCCTTTTGGGTAAAACCTTCATCCCTATTTTAGAAAGCCATGTATCTGCTTTGGAAAATGCCCACAAGAAAGCCCTCACAGCACATGAATCAGCTCATCAAATTATGATGCAATGATCTTTTCTGAAATTTCCCCTCAAAATGGGAGACAAGGTTTGATTAGAAGCAATCAATCTCTATTTCAGATACTCATTCTGAAAACTTTCCCCTAAATGCCATGGATCATTTGAAATTTCTCAAGTCCTATCTTCACTCACCTACCAACTTCAACTTCCCCCCACATGGAAAATTCATGACATGTTCCATGCTTCTTTATTATTGCCTTACTAACAGACCAAAGCACATGGTCTTTCCTTTTCTTGACCTCCACCTAACCTTATTGACTCCAAAGAAGAATACAAAGTCAATCATATTGTATTTCGCAAGGGAACTCAAGATTGTTGTTTGTACCTGACCACATGAAATGGATATTCTTTGGCCGAAAATACTTGGAAATCCAAAAGTAATCTTTATCATGCCCCCACTATTCTCTCCTCTTATAAATGAACTCATCACCTCCTCTAACTCCTCACCTTTCTTTTTCTTTTCTATTTGGGAAGTGATGTCTCTATGTGAAGTATCCCCCTAATATACATACATATGATCTACTTTAACTTTGTCTTTTTGAATAACCAATATGTTGTTCCTTTTATCTTTGCTTGTACCTTCATCTTTGCCTTCTTTTTCTCATCTACTTCTCTTCTGCAATCCAGGTGAGTTTTGCCTACTTGCTTACCTGTCTTTGCTGTCCATTCTTTTTATACTGCTATCCTTGCAAATCCTATCCTCCTCTATGCCATTGAGGCTCTCCCTTTATATGAAGAAGATATGGTCACTCAAGAATTGGTTTGTCTCTTCCATGAGGTTTCTATGACCCAATGATACCACTTCCAATCCACCTCAAGTGATCTCTCAACTGAATTCAGACTTCTGTTATGACTTCACTTGGACACTCTTCCTTAACAAGTCTTATCCATTCTCCACTTATATGGCTTTCATTCTTACATTAAATAACTTTTTCCTTCTACCATTTACCCCAGCTTCTATTGCATTTATCTTAAACATGCCCAACTACCCACAATCCCTAACTGGTCCCAGTATCTGCCCTATCCACTGCTGCTCCCTTAGCCACTCACCTATTATCTCCCCCTTTCTCTTCTTCTTTCTCTTCTCCTACTACAGTTAACCCACCCTAAGAGATAATAAGGAATGTTGTTGAGAAACTAAAGTATTATATCAATACCTTTCCAACAGGAGTCATATGTATCTTATCTTCTGCCACCTGTACCACACTTCTCCCTCATTGATCTGCTTCTTCTCCTACTGAGTATATTCAGTGTCATTGTCTGGGTTACTATTGAGAGAATTGTTCCAACTACATCTGCTCCATTTGTCACCAGTCTACTCCCAGTCATCCTCAGTCTGCTTGCCTTCATACCCAATGTGACTTTCTTTGTCATTGCTAGGGACATGATCGCCATTTCTGCCCTGAGTGCATCTGTAGACATTGTAATCAACATGGACATATGGCAGATGACTATCCATTTAGGATGCTTTTCCTGTAACAAGCTTTCATCATTTTTGGGTCCTTCAATGTCCCTCATGCTGATACTTCCTAGAGGGATCTTGATTGATAAAACACCAATGCCCACCGGGGGCTTGCTGTATCCTAGCAAGGCCAACCAGCGGTGCACTTGACTAGAGCTAGTTGGTAGCCACACTAGTTAACCTGTTGGTCAAGCGCAGATGGATTATGGGAGAACTCCAGGAGGACAAGACTGGGGGGGCCAGTCGCAGTCTACCTGGAGGTTTATATACTATCTAGGGTTTGTACATGTTTGGTACTATACAGTATCTATGTATGATAATAAGCTATACATAGAGAGTCCAGGCACAGCCCTGTGAGTCAGTATAAGTCAGATGAAGTTACACTGAGTCAAGGCAGAGCTGAGCATAGCCATGAGGCAATGTGAGGCTGTGTGCACGTTGCATACATGAGATAGAGATAAGCATAGCCATATGTATAGCCAAAGGCATGAGGCATATAGGAATGCTAATAGTTATAGGTATCTGCATAGCCATATGTACATGAGGCTGCAATAAGATATAGCCAAGTATGGTGAGGAAAACGAGGCATGGAGGCAATGTATACCAGTGCACATGTGGTGAACATGAGACATAATGAGGGAATAACTCATAGATAAGGAAACATAATAAGAGATAAGACATGAGACATGAGTAGTCGTGACGAGTCATAAGCATATGTAGCTAAGCATAGCTGTGAGGCAATGTGAGGTAGTGCATATCGTGAGTCATGAATAACAATAAGGACATGAGGCATGACATGAGGTCAAGGATAACTGTATGGCAGTGCAGAGCAGTGCAAGGCAATGTGAGGCAATGTAAGACTGTGACAAGACTGTAGTTGATGAGCCAGGATGAGTCACAGTATATGTAGCCTTGTGGCAATGCGATGCTATGGCATGGCAGTGCATGGCTGTGTTGTGATGAGTCATGGTAAGTCACAACGATAGAGAGCATAGCCATGATGCTGTGCATGTCCACATGGTATGACATGAGGCAAAGGCTATGCATGGCTATACATACAAGGCAAGCCAATGTGTCATGTATTAAGCATGGGAGCATGATATCATGTGATGTCATGTGACCAAATAGTCACATGGTTGTTATTGAGCGAGTATGATGAGGTCAATGAATGATAGGGACTATTTAGCAAAATACTTTGTAAAAAGCCCAGAAAAATAGAGATAAATAGGAAAAATAGGGGCAAATACCAGCAGTTGTAACAATTGAACCTGGAGTTTGACCATATAAAGGGGATATTGTTACAGTTTTTTTTTTCATTTCAATGTATATATCTTTTCTGCTTTCTCAGACAAGTACATATTTTCTTAGGTATGTTTTGGACTATATGGATTTATTGTTTTTTGATTCTTTGCTTTTTCTTTCTCATACTTCTCTTCTTTGGACAGCTAGCTCCTTGGCCAATTCTTTTACATCTGCCTTATAGTTCCTTTTTCCATTAGTAGTAGGTGATGTGTCCTTTTACTTAAGCATTCCTTGATGTTCTCTAGAGTTCCATGATGACATGTCCCTTAGTACTTATATCATCACTATCTATACAATAGTTTTCACACTTGTTCTGTGCAATACTTGCATATTCAAGAGTTTTAACATTCAATTGGCTTAGTCCTTGTTACTCTTGTCCCTTGCCTCTTGTCCTTAGTCTTCAAGTCCTTAGTAGACATTGTGTCTCTTTGTAAGTATCTCCTACTAGGTGTTACAGCCACTGATATTTGCTACTATTTTTCCTCTATTTACTTCTATTTTTCTCAACTTTCTACAAAGCCTTTCACTAAACAGCCCCTATTATACTTAAACTCCTTCATACTCATTCAATTATGACCACATGACTATTTGGTCACATGACATCACATGACATCACATGCCCATGCTCACTTGTCATACAGTGAGGTGCAAAACCGTTGCAATGTCTAACCTCAAACTGGGGCGCGAAGCGCCCCGCAATCACTTGTGGGAATTTCACTTTGCTTTGGTGGAAACAAATAAAGTACAAACCCTTAGCTACAACTTTGTCCCCAGGGTCATGTGATTTCGCTTACATACTGCAAAGATACATCCATTTCAAAACACCAATACCATTGCAACAGTTTTGCACCTTTTGCTTTCCAGGGTATATTAGTACTTGGTATAGCCTCCCTTTGCCTTGATAACTGCTTCAATCCTTCTAGGCATGCTCTCTATCAACTTCTGACACTCTTCAACTGCTATCCCCTCCCAATCAACCTGAACTCTCTCCCACAATTCATGAATTCCCTTAGGAGAGGAATCATGATCTGCTAGTCTTCTTTTGAGATAACCCCAGAGGTGCTCAATGGGATTGAGGTCAGGAGACTGTGCAGGCCATACCATAGTATGAAAATCCTGCTCCTGAAGCCAATCCTTCACCTTTTTGCAAGTATGTTTGGGGTCATTGTCCTGCTGAAAGATGATGTCAGGAGGATCAAGACCATAAAACTGCAAAGAATTGAGCAGTTCATCCTTCAAAATCTGAAGGTAAAGGTCCCCATCCATCCTACCATCAATCTTGGTAGCATAGCCAACTCCCTGCCAAGTCATACAGCCCCACATCATCAAAGAACCTCCTCCAAACTTCACTGTACCTTCCACCAGCCTATCACTTAGCCCTTCCCCTGCCTTTTTCCACACCCACTTGCGCCCATCTGACCCTAGGCGATTGATTTTGGTCTCATCAGACCATACTACCTTCTTCCAGTCCTCCAGAGTCCAATCTTTATGAGCATAAGCAAAGTCTCGACGAGCCCTACGATGCTTGGCTGAAAGGAGAGGCCGTTTGGACTTGACCACAGCTTTCATACCTGTCTTCCTCAACTGTCTGCGCACTGTGGAGGTAGAGAGAGGCTGGTTGACTATATTGGTGAGTGCCTTGGTCACCTGAACAGCATTCTCTGCCTTTCCAGAGGAGATAAGACGAACGGCATGCCGGATATTGGCAGAGGAAAGCTTGGATGGACGACCTCCAGTAACTTTTTGAAGCTCAGAACGCTCTTTGGAGCGTAATCTGGATATGGTAGACACATTAAGACCAGTAGTGGATGCAATAGAGTGAGCAGATTGGCCAGCATCAAGCATAGAGAGGATGGTTTGTTTTTGAGTAGAAGAGATGGTTCTCATGATGGTTGTGGTTGGAAACAAAGATGCGTGTGAACTATTTTAAACTCAGACATGCTTCTAATATGTGTATGTTTGTTTGTATGACCAAACATAACCAAATAACACTTGATTTCAATGTAATGAGCAAAGGGTGCAAAACTGTTGCAATAGTATTGATGTTTTGAAATGGATGTATCTTTGCAGTATGTAAGCGAAATCACATGACCCTGGGGACAAAGTTGTAGCTAAGGGTTTGTACTTTATTTGTTCCCACCAAAGCAAAGTGAAATTCCCACAAGTGATTGCGGGGCGCTTCGCGCCCCGGTTTGGGGTTAGACATTGCAACGGTTTTGCACCTCACTGTAACATCACATCTCACTGGCATGCACACAGCCATGTATAGCCATGTCTCATGTTATGCCTCATGTCTCTTATCTTTTATCACTTATCTATGAATCACTTCCTTATCACTTATCCATATCTCATGCCCTTATGGCTATGCTTATCTCTAACTCACTATGTATGACTCATGTCACTGCCCTTATGGCTATGCTCAACTTCACCTATGACTCATCATGATTCCATATGACTCACATGCATAGCTATTTACCATATATAGATACTATATAGTATCAAACATATATAAACCCTAGATAGTATATATACCCCCAAGGTGATAGTACATAACTGACTTTCCAGTCTTGTCCTCTTGAAGTTCTTCCATTATCTACCAGAGTTACTGACTCATACATACTATTGCAACACTGATAAGCCTCAGGTAGGTGTTGGTGTTTCATTAGAACAAGACTATTGACAACCTGCAGTCTAGCTAGCTGTTTGTTTGTATAGCCAATGGTTAAAAAGGTGGAGTAGTCCAGACAGACCCTGGACAAGTCCAACACTATTGACCAGGTACTAGGTTTTTAGTACCCATTGTAGGATAACAGAGGCAGAACCCCTTTGGATATTGAGAAGTAGGTGGATGAGACAACTGAGCCTTAAAATGATACTAATTAGGCTGGTATCACAGTGTCTATTTATTGTTGCAAAAAAGGAAGAAGAGTAATTTGTGCTCAAGCTTTCCTCTCCCATCCTAGCTCTAAAGGTAGAGAACCAGGAGGTAAAGTTCATAGAGTCTTCTCTAGGAGGTAGTAAACATCATGTTAAAGAGGCAAGTGACACCCATTCACTTTTGGGTAGAGCAGTGAATGAACAAGTAATGTTCACCTTTTCCAACTTGTAGGAGGAGGTAGAGTACCAAAATCAAGCGAACAACAGTAATGACTTTGAAGTTTCATTCCTTGTTCATGAAGCAGTATTATGCCATTGTAGCTGCTGTCAAAGTGATCCTAAACCAAGCACAGGCCACTTCCCTTTCTTTCTTCTGCACCTGCTCTCCTGTGTCCAAAGGGGCATATACTTCTTTGATCAGCTCTTGAGCCTTATTGGTTCATTTCTTCCCCTATCCTACTTCACACAGAAAAGGCTTTGTATATATTCTGGCAATACCAGTCTGCTTGCCAACCCCACTCTCCATCCCAGTAGATTGGGATTACATCAGACAGGGTCCACTCTCTAACCCAGTAAAAACCAAAACTAGTGACTCAGAGGATACCCTTATACCTTCAATCACTGCAGTTCATGGTGAGGTTGATCTTTAGTCAGAGGTTGATACAATACTTGATGAGGAAGTTGAACTTGTTCATCAGCAGGCTGCCCTTCAGCTTTAACAAGATTAGATTTGGGCCAATATACTTAAAGGACAAGACAAAGTCAAGAAGAGACTTTGAGATCTCAATAGGTTTTAGAAGGAGGCTATTTCTATTCCTGCTCACAGTAATCAGCTACTTCATTGGTGGTTTAGAGGTTGCACTCCTATTCCAGGAGTATGTGTTAAGATTGGAACTCTTCACCCCCAAGGATCATATAAAGTACCTGCATATTATTGTCAGGATTAGAGAAGCAGATGGAATACTAAGGTTCTTTGCAGCATAATAACCATTTATCCCTTTTGGATAAAATGCAGGGATCTTCATAAGAGATGAAAGATTTGAACAGCTATTTCAAGTTGTTTCAAATTTAAAAAAACCCATACTGCTGCCACATCCCTTGAGAAGAGAACCACTCAGAAGGCCAATCAAAAGATAAGGAGCCTTTGTATTGCACCTGACTAATCTGTCCCTACCAATGGATTTGTCATCCACATTGCTCGAAAGTCTACCTGGGCAATATCACAACATCTCACTCTCGCACTGATTGCATCCCCAAGCTCAATCAGCTACCCAGGAAGCAAACACAGCTACCTCTATAGAGCAGTTTACTGAGTCTCTGAATGAGTATGAAGTAGTGGAGCAATCTATCCAGATTAGAGTTCCATCTTCTGAGGATCAAGCAGTCCCTTCTTATGATAGGGCTTATCTTCTAGGATATCAGATGCTTTCTTTGATGCTGGCTAACACACCAGCTAATCCTTCAGTTAGTGGCTTGTTAATTACAGAAGAAAAGTCTACTTCATCAACAGGTGATTCTTTTTAATCAAGAACTAGTATACTCTTTAACTCATTAGGAGGTACTTTGACATGAGGAACTTGGCCAGAATCAGAACCTCACATTATTTATCAAGAATTTCTAGAGACAGTGGTAGCATATCTTGAGAATGAATATAAACATCTACAAATAGAGGATGGACAAACTAGGCTCCAAGATATCTATTTCAATATCCTCTCTTTGTCTGAATGACCTCTTTAAGACCAAAACTACTACCTAAGAAGGTTAGACAAAGCTCATGATCAAGTAGCCAAAGAAGGATCTTAAGGATCTTACTTTGAAGCAGCTCGAAAATCATCATTATCTCACCATGAAAGACTTAGAAGATTTAGGCAAAGAACTCCCCAAATCATAAGAAGAATCTTCTGTCCTACTTTAGATTCAGACTCCAACTAGAAAAGAAGAAAATCCAAAAACAAATGGAATTTATTTCTGCTATCCTTTTTTTCATCGCCTACATTATAACTCTTATTTTCGCTTTCTTTCTCCATCTTACATATCTGTTGAGTTGTTCCTCATAGTTATCCTGTTGTGGTTGATATTAAAAAGGAAGTTGTTTCACAACTCATGTGTTGATCTTTCATGGTCTGTAAGGCTTTAGAAGCAAAAAAGGTTCTTTAACCCAAAATAAGACCCTGATGCTGAACAAATAGTTCACAGCTGGGATAATATTACCAACTGGGATGCAGAAGAAGATTGGGAACCAAATCCAAACTGGGATACTAGCCCTAACAACAACCAAAACTATGTATATAGATGATCTCTAGGATCCTATATTAGGAAACTTTGATTCTACTAATTAGGTTGAGTGATTATTTCATAATCTATTACCATCATGCCTTAGTGACATGGCAGGTCATTACTTTTCTCAACACTTTCAGAATCAGTTTTTGGTGACCCACAAATATATACCTACAATACTCCTATAGGAGAAGTACCTTCTTTCTCCATAGATAGTCCTCCAGGACTTCTCACTCTGGAATCTCTTCAATAGGAAGATGGAGCAGTAATTTGGAAAGTTGGATCAGATAACAAGTTCCCTTAATAGAGAATTTGATATCATCTCTTGTCATCAGAAGTTATCTAAGAAACAAAAGAAGCACTTTCAGCAACATGTCAGCACAGAAAACAAACAAAGATCTGGACATCTTCCTTTATCATATGCTTCTATCAGAAAACAGGCTAGATGCCTTAGAAAACAAAAACATTAGTCATCATGGCATTCAACCCAGTTTAGTTTAACTCAATGCAGTTTTTGTGGATCTGTATGCCTTACTAAAGCAACCTAAAGCTCTAGCTAAGGCTGCTTGCTCTTGAGTACACTTGATAGCTAATTTCTTAGTGATATAGTTTAGGGGAATCAATCCACATAAAGATAGAGAGAGGAGAGTGAGTCAGCCAGAGGAGCAGAAGGGAAAACTCTAAAAGGACAAGACTGGGGAGCCTTGGTCACTACTTGGGGGGCTTTATGTACTACATAAATGTATGTACATGTTGTGCATAGATCTATAGATTAATGAGTCTCTGAACATGTGTGCAATACATATATCAGTACAGTCATGGAAGGGAAGGGAAGCAGAGAAGCATGGCATGAGGGGAAAGCATGAAAAAAAGCAAGAACATGAGGAGGAGGGATGTAAATAATAGAATGGAAGCATAACTCTGACCATGAGGATATAGCAAAGATCATAAATTAATGAATGATCATAAATGAAGAAGCATGGATGTGGCAGGACATGAAAGGCATGAGGAGGATGCATGAATCAGAAATGGAATAATAATATATGATTAGAAGCAGAGGCATAGCTATACCACAGGGTGAAGAGGTGAAGAGGTGAAGGGTTGGAGGGGTATCCTATGATATGGTGAAGGGGTGAAGAGGTGACATGGTGAAGAGGTGACATGGTGACATGGTAAAGAGGTACATGTAAAACATAGAAGGATGGTCCAGACTGTTCTAGAGATTAGATAGAGATTGCCAACAATCAAGAGATAAGAGATATCATATATCTAATGTGAGTTGATTGTACTTCTGGTATATAGATAACTTGATTGTGCATGCCCAGTGCAGTTGATAAGAAGATTGCACCTGTCCAAGGTGTTTGATAAGGGATAGCACCTATTTTGTATACTTGATGAAGGAATGGTACCTGTGCAAGGTGCCTGATAAGGAAATCTACCCTTGAGGAAGTGAAGAAAATAATAAGAATGAATGCATCAAGTATAGTTGCAAGTTGGCAGCTGTTACACTTACAAGGAGAAAATGAATATTTTGCATTTATAGCCACACAGATTGGTCTAATGACAGGTCATTCTGCTAGACTACAACAAACTGCTCTGCAACTTCAGCATGAATTGGATCAGGCAAATGCACAGCTTGCAGCCATCCCACCATCATATGTGCCTAAACCTTTCAAGAAGGTTGAGGTATTCACTGATCCTGGTGAATTTAAAGGCAAACTTGAAAAGTTTGATGACTGGTGACTGAAAATGAAAACATGACTCTGCATTAATTCTGATACAATTCACCCATAATCACATGATGCAGTAGTTGTTGTTTTGTCACAAATGACAGGACCATGTGCATTCATATTCACACATCTGGATAAGAGTCAGTCCTATACATGAACCACCCTTATCACAGAAATCAAGGCACAATTCTGTCTGATAGCAAAGCTGGATTGGACACCCAAAAAACTCTGGAATCTGAAACAGATAGAAAAGATGTGAGCATGTGATTTCATAGATCTGATTCACAGATACTATCAAGAATCAAAGATTAGTGCCACACATGTGATCAACATCCTAGAACAAAACATGCTCCCATCCATTCAAAAACAAATCATCTGAGACAGAGGTTGATCTGATGATATTTGTTATGGTTGGTTCGGGTAGAGCCAATCGTAGCCTCAGTTTTTCAAAGGTTCAAGGGTTCAGAGGTTCAGTCTTTCGTTAAGGAACTGATGGTTCAAAGGTTCAAAGGGAAGTATCCACTCAAAAGTAGGATGAGGACTTATCGAGAGGTTTAAGGAAGTGAAGATAGATATATTCCTAAGGAGGTCTAACTTAGGGATACATCATGGAGACGTTGGATTTATATATGGCAAGGAAATCAAGATGACAAAGCAAAAGAGAAACTTATAGAAGGTTTCAGAATGTCAGAGAAGCATAAGCGTGAGACAGAGATAAGAAGAAGCAGACAACGAGGCAAGAGAAGCAAGATAAGCATGGAATGTGGAAGAACATAAGAGAATATGATGGAACATTTGTGAAACGTGAGAGAATGTTCGAGACGAAAAGGAGTTTGAGTAAAGGGAAAAGAAAAGAGTCGTAACATTACCTCCATATTAGAATCAAGTCCATGATGAAGATAACTTCAAAGATCAATGTATCCACCACCAGGGGAGCCGGTCATATTGACTACTGCCCCATCAGAGTAGTCGTCATAGTTATCATAGTCAAGAGAGGAAGAACAATGACGACAAGGAGGGGGAATGGAGAGAATGCAGTAAGACCTACAGGAAGAGGTTGAGGAGTGGGATCCTCTGAAGGAAGGATGAGAGGATCCATGGGAGGAGGGAGGGGAGGTGTGACAAAGAGGACAGTCACAAGGGAGGTGACTGGGGTGCCAGCAAAGGCAGAAGGAGCATTGAAAAACGGAGCAGTTAAGATGAATATGCCCTAGTTGGCAGCAAGAGAAACAGGCTTTGTTGTATTGGGGGTGAGTAGAAGGAAGGGGGGAAGAGCCATCTCCTTCAGTCCAATAGGTGTGGAATCGGGTGTGAGCATCAGATGGTGAAAAGCTTCAGTTACCTCCACCAGTCCAGGCATATTTGATGGCTTGGAGAGTTTCTTCTTCAATTGGAGAAAGGGGAGAGGACAAAGCAGAGTCCGGGTTTCTGGCCAAAGCTGAATAAAAGGAGGCAGGGGAGGAGGTGGTGGAGGCAAGTTCTCAGAGGTAGCAATCTAAATCTTCAAGGAATTTCAACATGCCAAGTTGGTAGAGGGTGATGAGGAGATACCCTTCAATGTCACGATAGATTTGGTGGATTCACCTGGTATATAAGGTGAGGGAAGCGTTATGGAGGAAAGCATGGTAGAGGGCATAGAAGGGGGAGTCCATGTCGAGGAAGGAATCAATGGCAGTGGAGAGGTGGGGATCATGGAGGCCATTGATGAGTCTAGTGAGATCGTTGGCATCGGGGAGGTCATCCCTGATATGGTGGGTGAAGGTGGGTACATCAATGGAGATAATTCCGTGGTGGGGAGAAGTGGTGGTGACGGCAGGAGACAGGGTGGAGAAGACTTCAGGGGTATCAAGGGAACGGTCATTGAAAGACATGGTGAGGAAAAGTGAAGATAACTGTGAGTGTAGAAGAGGAGAGCACGTAGGTAGAAAGTTAAAGGGAGAAAACAGAAGGATGAAGTTTTTTATAGCTAGTGAGAGTGGACTTGGTATTGTTTAAATTCCACTTGGGGATCCAGGAGTCTTCTTCAGCCAAATATCCTTTCCATCAGATCAGGAAGAAGTGGTTGTTGCGAGGTCCATGATGGCGTAGGATCTTTTCGATTTCATATTCTTCTTCGCCGGAAATAAGGTCAGGTGGGGGCATAGGGAAGTTTTTTCCATGGACAGAGTTCTCCTTGTATGGAGATAGAAGAGAAGCATGGAATGTGTTGTGGATACGCCACATTTTAGGGAGTCGGAGTTGGTAGACGATGGGGGAAAGAACTTTTGTAATGGTGAATAGGCCTTCACATTTTGGGGCAAATTTTGGATTAGAGATAGAGCGTTTGAGATTTCTGGCCTCAAGCCAGATTTTGTCTCCTTTGGAGAAGGAAGTGAAGTTTCGACAGGTGCGGGAGGCCATGACTTGGCGAGTGAGTTCATGGGCAGTGAGGGCTTTGTCTCGTGCAGCAGAAAGGGATTTTAGGTGGAATTCTATTGCTGGAATAGGGGAGTCAGAGATCAAGGAAGGGAGGGCACGGGATTCATATCCCATCATGAGATAGAAGGGTGATTTGTTGGTGATGAAGTGAGGGTAGTGATTGTGAGCAAATTTAGCATGAGGGATCTTTTCAGACCAGGAGGAGGGGTTTGCGCCACAGAAGATGCGGAGATAGGTCTCAACTTCTTGGTTTACCCATTCAGTTTCTCCATCAGTCTGGGGGTGGTAAGTGGTGGAGAGGGAGAAATCATAGTTTAGAAGTTTGCCAAGTTCTCTAGTGAATGCAGAGGCAAATTAGGGACCATGATCGGAGATAATTTTGTCGTAGAGTCCAAAGTAGAGGAAGACTTTGAGAAAAAAGAGGAAGGCGATTCCCTCGGCTGTGATGGTTTTCTTAGTGGGGCAGTGAATTACCCCCTTAGTAAGCCCATGGTCGACCACGACCAAAAGGGAATCAAAGCCAGTGGATGGAGGTAGGTCAGTGATTAGATCACTGGAGATCTGTTGGAAGGGGCAAGATGCCAAGGATTTAATCAGGGTGAGAGGAGGGACAGTGGGGTGCATGTTGAATTTGTTCTGCTAACAAATAGCACATCCTTCAACATATTTGCGGACATAGGAGGCGAGACCGGGCCACCAGAATTCCATGGCGACTAACTGTCAGGTTTTGAGATACCCAGAATGACCAGCAGTTTCATGATCATGGCAATGTTCCAGGAGAGCATGGCAGAGGGAGTCATCATTGGGGACATAAATGCGTCCTTTGTAGGTAAGGATACCAGCTTTGTGTTGCCAATTAGAAAGACGAGAGCAGAAAGCTGGGAGAATGGATCCATTCATAGATTGGAGGGCTTGGAGGACAAGATGGTCATCTGCCGAGGCAGATTGTACTCAATCAAAGAGGGAGGTGTCGATGATGTGAACGAAGAGAGAGGGAGGAAGTAAGGTGACTCTTTCATTGTCCAGATCAGAGGGTGAAAGAAGATCAGGGCAGCGAGAGAGGACATCAAGTCCTGCTAGGAGTTTTCCTGGAACATGAATCATTTTTAAGTCAAAATTGGAGAGGTTGAGGAGCCAATGAGCTTGTCATCAGTTGAGGGCTTGTGGTTGTTGGAAGTAGGTGAGGTTCTTATGGTCAGTAAAGACCTGAACTGGGAAAGGGGAACCGTGAAGATAATGTCTGCAGGATTTCAGGGTGCAAATGACAGCTAGAAGTTCACGGTCATAGATGTCATAGTTTCTTTCTGTCTGGGAGAAAGATTAGGAAAGGTAGAAGCAGGGGTGCCAATCCCCATTTGAATCGGTTTGAAGTAAGATAGCACCAGATGTATATTTTGAGGTGTCGGTGGCAATGGCAAAGAGGGCAGAGGGGTTGGGGAGATGAAGGACCGGTTTCAATAAGAAGAGGGTTTTCAAGGAGTCGAACAATTTTTGACAGGCAGGGGTCCAGTCCCATTGGAGGTTTTTCTTGGTGAGGTTGATGAGGGGGCGGGGAATGTTTGAGTAGTCTGGGATGAAACAATGGTAGAAGTTGGCAAAACCAAGGAAGGAGCGTACATCCTTAACCTTTGTAGGGGTTGGCCATTTGGCGATTCTGTCGAACTTGATGGGGTCCATTGCGAGTTGTCCCAGTTTGACGATCATTCCAAGATATTCTACTTCTTCGGAGGCGAACTTGCATTTTTCTAGCTTTAGATGCAAGTCAAGTTCAGTCATTCGTTAGAGGACACGTTTGGTTCATTCCTCATGGGTGGCAGCATTGGGGGAGAATATAAGGAGGTCATCCATATAGACAATGAGCCATCCTTCTGCAATCATATCACGGAAGGAGTTGTTCATAAATCATTGGAAGGTGGCAGGAGAGTTGATAAGACCAAAGAACATGACTGTGGGTTCGAAGAGGCCTTTGTGGGTAATAAAGGCAGCTTTCCATTGATGGCCGTCTTTGATTTGGACATTGTTGTATCCCTATCATACATCGAATTTGGTGAAGACCTTGGTGTCTTTCAGTTTGTCAATGAGGTCGGAGATGAGAGGGAGAGGGTAGGCGTCACAAACAGTATGTTCGTTTAGGTATCGGTAGTCTTGGCAGGGGCAGAGTCCTCCATTTTTCTTTTTCACAAAAAAGAAAGGGGCAGCTTGGGGGGAATTTGAGGGGTGAATCTTTCCAGTACGGAGATTTTCATCAAGAAAATCTTCGGTGGCTCTTCGTTCTTCAAGGGAGAGGGTGTAGAATTTTCTGACTTTGAGATAGAAAGACTCAGTGAGGTTGATCTCATGGTCGTAGGATCTCGAGGGAGGGACATGATCCATAGCTTCTTTAGAAAAGACGGAGGAGAACTAGGAGAACTCAGGGGGAAGAGTGACTTTAGGCTTGGTAGCTTTGGCAGCTACCATGAGTTCCGTGATGGTGGTGAGGCAGGCAACCATTAGGGATCCTAGGGGAGCGAAGTGGGATCCGTAGTGAACTATCCATTGAATGGCTCAGTGTTTACAGGCACGGTTGATCAAAGCGGATTCTTCCTCCCGTTGGTTGTACTCATAGAGATGGGAGTCAGTGATTGCATCAACATTGATGTGGCAAGGGGGTCGGGTGAGGGGTCGATAGGTAGAGTTGTGTCGTTTCACATCAACTTCATGGGAGGCGAAAAGGAATTTTGATTCATCTATGGATTCATCAATAGAGAGGGTTCTGCGGGTCCAGTCAATGACTGGGTTGGTGGCACGTAACCAAGGAAGTCCAAGAATGATATTATCTTTGAGGGACATGACATGAAAGTCGATTTTCTAGGTGATTCCTTCAATGGAGGAGTAGAGGGTGCAGATGTGTCGGATGTCTTTCTTGTTAAAAGATCCATCGATGTTACAGGAGTGGATGGGGACTTTTAACTTGGTTATGGGGAGTTGGTGTCATTTGACAAAGTCATAATTGATGCAGGAGAGGTCTGCTTCGCTATCAATCAGGGTGTAGGAGTCGACAGTTTTCAAGGTGTGTGAGGGAACAATTAATTGCAAAGAAATTTGCATAGATTTGCTCATTACTGGTACAGATATAGATGCACAGGTGAATTCTGGGGAGTCTCATGTCGATCGAGGTTCCCCGTCTAAAAATCCCAGGAGAAGTTTACTCTAGCGATTGTGACTTCATCATCGTCCTCCAGTTCAATGAGCACAGGGATTTCTTCTTTGGTTACTCATTGTACCCATTTGGCAGCGGATTTCTTTGATTCAGAGGAAAAGGTGGGGCTGGCCGAACTGAGGTGTCCAGGTTTTCGGCAGCGGAAGCAGAGCCCTTTTTTCTGGCAGCAGCATCGTTCCTCGGTAGCGAGTTTAGGTAATTTTATAGCCTCAATGTCCATGGCATCTGGGTCACAAGTGGTTTTCGAGGGGGTTGAGTAGGGTTGTGTATAGGAGGAAGATTTCGAGTGGCGATGGGTGATTTCTTCAGCACATTCCCATTGGGTTTGGAAGCGAACTGCTTTCTTGTACCATTCGTCGATGGTGTCAGGGGGGATCTCCATCTGGTAGATTCATCACATGAGAGATGGTGGGATGGCGACTGAGTAGTAGCTGATAAGGATGGTGTGATCAGTGATTCCAGAGAGGGCAACATTCTTTTGGAAATTTGAGTTAAATTCAGTGAGGGAGGGGGAGTAGAAGACGCATCCGTTCTTCTTTTGGGTGGTCATTTGTTTGGTGGATAACCAAGCGATAGCGTTGTTCTTTTGATTGCGGTATTCAAAGGAAGTTTTAAAGGCAGTGTAGAAGGCGGCCCAAGTGCCGAAGTTGATTACTGTGCTGGCAATGGCTTGTTGTCTAAATGTAGAAGCCCAGGTGAGGGCCGATCCCTTTGTCATGTAGGAGAGGGTGAAGATAATGCATTTTGGATCAGAGTCATAGATGGCTTCATTGGTGTGAAGGTAAAACTGGACCGAGTGGAGCCATTGGATGGCCGTGTCATAGGATCCGTCAAAATGTTTGGGGGTACCAATTTGGAGTTCAGTGGGTCAGGCTGCCATAGCTGGGAGGGGTGGTTCAGGAGGTGGGAAAGGGTTTGGCGGAGGTCATGGGAAGATGGGTTGTCTAGGGTTGATGGAAGGTGAAGGAGGGGTAGGAGGACAAGGTAAGACTTAGGGTGGCAGAGGTTTGGTGGGCGAGGTCAAGGTCTTCTTGTTTTTTTTCTAAAGAGAAGAAAAAAAGGTTGGCAATGTCAGGGTTCACAGTGGGGGTTCTTTTCTTGGGGGTAGAGTCGTCAGAGGTTTCTTCTTGGTTGGATCGATGTCCAAACCGAGTGGGGGTCGAGGAGATTCATCAGGAAATGGTGGCGAGCTACAGCTATGATAGTCACAAGATCAAAGGTAGATCTTTTGTTATGGTTGGTTCGGGTAGAGCCAATCGTAGCCTCAGTCATTTAAAGGTTCAAGAGTTTAGTCCTTCGTTAAGGAACTGATAGTTCAAGGGTTCAGAGGTTCAGTCCTTCATTAAGGAACTGATGGTTCAAAGATTCAAAGGGAAGTGTCCACTCAAAGGTAGGACAAGGACTTATTGAGAGGTTTAAGGAAGTGAAGATAGATATATTCCTGAGGAGGTCTAACTTAGGGATACATTGTGGAGACGTCAGGTTTATATACGGCAAGGAAACCAAGATGACAAAGTGAAAGAAAAACTCATAGAAGGTTTCAGAATGTCAGAGAAGCATAAGCATGAGACAGAGATAAGAAGAAGCAGACAATGAGGCAAGAGAAGCGAGATAAGCATGGAACGTGGAAGAACATGAGAGAATATGATGAAACGTTTGTGAAACATGAGAGAATGTTCAAGATGAAAAGGGGTTTGAGTAAAGGAAAAAGAAAAGACTCGTAACAATATTGACATATATCTTGAAACTATTTTGACAATTGGTCAACAAATGGAGTTGATCAGATTCCTCAAAAGAAGAAGGTCTGGACATTCAACCACAAACTGGTCAAATACTCTATGGAAATCTGTTTACAAAGATCCAATGACAATGAATGTTGATACACTCCAATACACATATGATTCAAAAAATGAATCATCCAATGATAATGAGCTTATTACCACCACCACATCCAAGAAGGTCAGAAAATTCAAAAATATGAAGAATCATCTATCAGGAGGATATTTTAATTGTAGTACACCAGATCATTGAATCAAGGATTGTATGAAACTGTCGACCAAATGTGAATAGTGTATTATAAATGGCATCAAGGAAAACATCATCCACAGTGTTCATGTTAATGCTGCCTTCAAGCTCTTGAAGAAGAAGAAGAGGAATTTCTAGATTACAAACCATCTGAAAATGAATCTGATGATGATAAACCTAAGAGAAAAGGTTTGTTGGGATGAATGATCTGGGTGTTCATTCTGAGATCATATCTCTTGCTATGAAATCTTATTATACTGACATATCCACTAATGAAAAAGATTTGTCTTATATATAGTCAAGTGGGGTCTCTAGCAGGTCTAGAGCTCAGTCAGGACTTAAAACTGATGCTTAATTCCACTCCTTCAGAAATCCAGAACCATTTGAAGAACAATGGGTACATTCTTCAAACCCACATGAAATCAATTTTGATATCTCTATTGCCCCCACTAATTGAAAAAACCATACTTATATTGCCACCACTTTTTTAGATTCAGGAGCTGATACTATTTATGTATATTGGTTGAAACTTTTCCAAGCAAAAGAAGCTTCCACTAATTCCTTTACCTGAACCAATTCCCATTTACAACATAGATGATATACTAAATTTGGCAGGTTTTATTACTCATAGTGTAGATATATATAATTGTTCAATACTAGGAACATGCTGAATTACTTAATGCCAAAGTTACAGATCTTGACAAGAACCAAATGATTCTTGGATATATGTAGCTAAAGCAGTACAACCCTGATATAGATTAGAAGACTAGAGAAGTGCACATAACACATTGCTCAAATGACTGCAACTTTATGCTGAAGAAAGAAATTCTTTATGCATCATCCATGCTTTGAAAGAAGAAGCATAGCTTACAGAAAAAACTCCAAGAAGGTTTCTACTGAAGAACTAGTGCCCAAAATATATCATCACTTCTTAAAGACATTCATGAAAAAAGACTCTGAACAAATGCCATTGAGAAAGCCTTGGAACCATGCCATCAACTTGAAAGAGTCATTTGTAGCAAAGAAAGGTTGATTGATTTGCCTTTCCATCACTAAACAACAAGAAATCATGGGCTTTGTTGAGGATCAACTAAAGAAAGGATATATCTCCACAAACATCTCCTGTCTTCTTTGTACCAAAGAAACATGGTTACAAGCACATAATACAAGACTATTGTTATCTCAACGAGCACACCATCAAGAATAATTACCCACTCTCTCTGATTTCACAACTTGTTGACAAGTTGCAAGGATTCAAATGGTTTACCTACGATAAAGATACAACAATGTATATATCAAAGAATGTGATAAATGGAAGGCCACTTTTGTCTGTCACAAAGGAAGTTTTGAACCCCTTGTCATGTATGATGGGCTTTGCAACTCCCCTGTCATCTTTCAAACCATGATGAGCGAAATCTTTGTGGATATACCAGAAGTTAAAGTCTATATTGATGACATCATGATCTTTATGAAATTCCTTGACATCAAGATTCATGAATGCATTGTTACATAGGTGTTACAGTATTCAGAAGATAATGATCTTTTTATACAATCAAAGAAATACACTTTTAATATCCAAGAAGTAGAATTCCTCGGGATGTATGTCACCCGTGAAGGAATCAAAATGAATAACCAAAAGGTCAAAGCCATTCAGAAATGGCTAGTACCCACAAATATAAAAGATGTTAGAAGTTTCCTTGATCTAGCAAACTTTTATAAATAGTTCATTATAGATTACATGCAAGTTGCTAGATGTTTGACAGATCTTGCAAAGAAAGATGAACTCTTTATTTGAAATGAAACATATCAAAAGGTGTTTGACATGCTCAAAGACACATTCACCACTGCTCCTATTCTTGCTTATGCCAACAATGACAAGCATTTTTGTTTGAAAACAGATGCTTCAGATTATGTGACAGGTGTAGTACTATCTATAGAAATAGATGGCAAATGGTATCCAGTTGGCTTTTCATCACATTTCATGACAAAAGAAGAATGCAATTACCCAGTTGTAGACAAAGAAGTGCTTTTAGTAATTTGCACTCTAGAACAATAACACCACTACCTTGAAGGAGCATGCCATCCATTTGAAATATGGAATAATCATACAAATCTACAATGGTTTATAAAATGACAAGATCTTAATTGTTGACAAGCTCGATGGTCTTTTTATCTAAGTAGGTTTCATCACAAATGGCATTACAAGCCAGGAGTAACTATGAAAAAAGTAGATGCTTTATCTCGATAAGAAGACCATGCTATCAGTATTAATGATGATAACAGGAGTGTTATTGTAATTCCATCCAAGAGTGTTATCTCGATGATTGTCACTGTGACAACTGATTCAGAAGCAATTGTTGATTATATCAAAATAGCCACCAATCTACTCAAAGAGTCTGAAATAAAGAAGCTGCAGGACAACCACAATTTGACTCTAGAGCTGGATAATAGTATATTGTGAAAAGACTCCACTGGTTGGATATTTGTTTCTGAAGATCATAATCTTTGTATGGAGATTCTACATCTCCATCATGACACACTGGTTGTAGGACATTCCAGATTAGACTTAATTCAGTGAAGCTATACTTGGCCTGGACTATCAATGCTAGTCAAAAACTATGTCTCTTGCTGTGCAAAATGCCAATGTTTCAAAGGATCTAATATTGCTCTGGCAGGCAAACTCCTACCTTTAGATATCTCTAATATGCACTGAATCCATATCACAGCAGATTTTACTACAGACCCTCCTCTTTCTAATGGTTTTAACTCTATTCTCATAATTATTGATTGATTCTCTAAAGAAGTTGAATTCATTCCATGCAACAAAATGGTCACAGCTATGAATACAGCTCATCTTTATTTACATCACATCTGGAATACCCATGGCATACCACAATCCATCATCTCAGATTATGGTCCACAATTTGCTTTACAGGTTATGCAAGATCTTTGCAAATGCCTTGGTATCCAACCAAAGTTGTCCACTGCATTTCATCCACAAACTGATGGACAAACAGAGTGCATGAATTACAATCTACAACAATATTTATGCCTCTTCACCATAGAAAAACAGAATACATGGGCAGACTGGCTCCCCATGGCACAATTCTCATATAATTCAAAAAAACAAGCATTGACACAAAAGTTGCTCTTTGAGATTACAAGGTCCTATGTTTCTAAAATGGGATTTGAACAGCATATAGTCAAAGCAGTGGTTGTTGACTCCTTTGCATCTGAAATACAGGATATATTGACTCAAACAAGAGAAAACCTAACCAAAGCACAAGATCATATGAAAAAACAAGCAGATTGCCATCAGTCTAATGCTTCTTGTTACTCCATCAGAGATGAAGTCTGGCTTTCTACAACCAACCTTGAATTAACTCATGCTTTTAAAAAATAAACAGAATGCTGAATTGGACCTTATACCATCCTTAACTTGGTTGATACTAATGTGGTTAAGCTATGCTTATCCCACACTACAAGAATTCATCCTGTTGTTGACATCTCTCACATTCATCCATATACAATAAATCACTCCTTGACAAACAACTGTCTTTTAAACCTGGACCTGTGCTGGTCACAGAGGAATGTGACAAGGAATATGAAGTTGACTATATTATTGATTCATGCTTTAAGGGCTGCCGATTGGAGTACCTTGTCCATTGGAAAGGATATATAGATGAGGATTATACTTGGAAACCATTGGATAATTTATTCAAAGTGCAGAACACTATCACAAATTACCACCCCAATGCTTTTCATAAAATCTGCCTCTCCCAGGCAAAGTTTCTCTTCTTCTTCATTGATTTTGGACAGCTATCCTTCACTACCCTGGTAGATTACCTTTCCTTTATTTGCCTGAAAGTTGAATTTTAGGAGGGGATAATGTTACAGCTGTTGGTATTTGCTACTATTTTCCTTCCACTTACCCCTATTTTTCTTGATTTTCTACAAAGCCTTTCACTAAATAGCTCCTATTGCACTTGAACTCCTTTACACTTGTTCAATTACGACCATGTGACTATTTGATCACATAACATCATATGCCCATACTTACTCATCATAACATCATGTCTTGCTGGCATGCACATAGCCATGCACAGCCACACCTCATGTCATGCCTCATATATCTTATGACTCTTATCTATACCTTATGTCCTTATGGCTATGCTTATCTCTGACTCATTATGACTCATGTCACTGCCCTTATGGCTATGCTCAACTTCATCTATGACTTGTCATGACTCCATATGACTCACATGCATAGCTATTTACCATGTATAGATACTATATAGTATCAAACATGTACAAATTCTAGATAGTATATAAACCTCCAAGATGACAGTGACTGGCTTCCCAGTCTTGTCCTCTTGGAGTTCTCCCATTGTCTATCAGAGCCACTGACTCATATGCACTATTGTGACACTGATAAGCTTCAGGTAGGCATTGGTATTTCACTAGGTATTTTATCGCCTTTGAGTTTCTCTATATATACACTACATATAATACTAGTAGGATGATCTAATAGTTCAATAGCACCTTAGGAAAGGAGTTAGCAGAGCATTAAGCTAATTGCCAACTTCTTAGTGCATAATACAATCAATTTCTTACAAGCTATTCTGTGTATTTACATAAGTGACATGTGTGAATCGTTAGCAAGAGTTAAGTACATTAAGAGTTTATCTGTTCAATTGAGCCCATCTAACTGATTAGAAGTCAATTGGAGGCCATTTTGAGAGCATATCTTAGGAAAGTAACTCTAGTTGCAACAAACTTCCCTTCTAGCAACTCAAGAGTTGTCTAGAGCATTTTCTAACAACCTACAGTACATTCAGTACACCACCACTACTGAAACCCAGACCATTATTAGTATTACTGGTACAATCCCCTCAACCTCATTGAAGATTGATGAATAAATCATGTTCCTGATAGTCAACCCCTTTCTATGAGTTGGTACTTGTTTTTAGTAGCAATTCACCCAGGAAAGAGTATTCTCTCACCTCATTTTAGGTGTACTATCTGTGGAGATAAAATTGGTTGTTTGGTGAGTATTTATTAGTGTTTCTACTGATCTTATCTAGAAGGAAGACAATGCTTTCACACTATATCTTGCATATATCAAGTTGTACTATAGACAAACTGTAATATCTATTGATCTTATTTAAAAGAAAGACAATGCTTTCACATCACATTTTGCATATATCAAGTTGTGCTATAGAAAAACTGTAATAGCACCAAGGAAAAATCTGATCTGGATCCAGGAGGATAATAATGAGAGACTATAAAAATTCTCTTATAGATCTAGAAACACATGTGTAAGTACCAGTAATCCTATTGATCAATAGTCCTAACTATCCATCAACTAGCTACTCAAGATGTGACTAAGCACTATGAATCACTCCAATCTTAGCAAACATGTGCCTCTTGTGAAATACCTTGGTACTCAGGGAGTTAGCTCTGATGAATCTGAGGACAAGATTAGACACAGTAACTTTTACCCTCAAATCTATCTCAGATGGAACAGTAAGAGACTCACTACACTAATGTGGTATACAGATACTATTGCCATAGAGACTGTCTCCATCCCCTTGAGGATCCATAAGAAGGCTGAAAAGCTTCTCTGCTCCAGGCTGTACTATACTAAGTCCAACAATAAGATTGCAGTATCTATTGGACTCCCTAAAAACTGTTACAACACTAATTGGCCTGGATTGCTATCTCCTTATATTGTATCCCACCTGTGAGTTGTTGACAAAGACTATGACTTTGGGACAAGCAATTCTGGTGCCTCTGCACCACTGGGCTCTCCATCTACCATTGGGCCCATATCTCTTAATCCTCCCATGTGAGGTCTTGATCCAATCCAACCCCCCATTCCCTCTCCCATTCCTAGCTCTAACCTTATTTTCTACATTTACTATTTGTCTGTTTTATTACACATCAGAATATAGTACTCATAATCATTTTTTACCTTTGGATATGACTTTGTACTAACATGTCAAATATCTAACAGAGTGATGTTGAAAGTAAACTCATACTAATCATTAATAATGGCTGATATGTATCCTTACAGGCTGTTTTATTTAGCCCAAGTTCATGATCTTTGCCTCAAAGTGAGAATTGGCTGAGGTGCTTTTAGTAACTAAGCTTCCTCTGACCCCTCATCCACACCTACCATATACAACTCATTGCAGATCTGGACCTGCCCTTGTGGACCTTTCTTAACCTTTCACTGTCTCTCTTGGTGCTTTACTTATGATTTGTGATATCTGGCCTATACACTGTATTTGATCCTACAGTTTGGCCTGTTATTTCACAGTTGTCTCATATATTAGCTCCCCTCAAGCCAAGCTTATTGTGCAGAATATTATATTCAAGGGCCATGTTTCTTTTTGCTTTGAGTCTTAGTCTCACTTGATTAGAGACTATATTCCTTCATTGGCATAGGAACCTTTTCAAGAAGTCAAATCAGCTAACCAAAAGCAGGTGAACAGAGCTGTTATTGTAGGTGTTTCAGAAGCAGGTAAACTTGGCCAAGTAATCTGAAAGCCACTTTTGGGCTCATCAATTGGTGTTTTGCATTCTGGGAGCTGCCTGGTAGGTGCAGTTCATCTCCTGATTTATCTACCTTGTCTCAAGCTCTTCCAGGTATGTTTTCTTCATTTCTTTACTCTAAGTGCTCTCAAACTTTGTTTGACATGTTCTGCAGCTTCCTCAGCTGCATTTTGACATTTTTGACATGTTCTGACACTACTGATATGTCTGCATTATTGTTCAGATCTTCTAGATCATCTGGGGCACTCCTAGGTGAGTTCTTTCCTCCCCCTTTCTCCAAGCATTGCATGACTTGTTCTGATGCATTCTTCATCATCTCAAGTTGGATTATAGTGTCCTCAGCACCTTCTGACACTTCTGACATGTCCATTTTGTCACTGCTAGTGATATATTCATTATTGCAGCTCTCTAATCTGTCTCTCTCCCCCTTGAGCTTAGTGCTTGGGGGCTCATTTCAACAATATATGGGTTTATTGTGCAATGTGCAATACACTCCTTCTCTTGTGCCATGGGTGAAATGAGAGACCAGCAAAGCAGAACATTGGACATGGTGTACACTAACCCATTCTCCATTTACTATGTATTAGCATTGTTTGTACCATACCTGTTACCTACCATGAAATTTCAAAACTTGACAGTACTATCCACTGTACCACACTTCACTGCTTGAAAGGATACCACTGGAACTGTAGTGGATCAAATGGCATTGCTGACAACATTGCTCAACATTAGCTATGTAATACATCAAGTGCTATGATATTTTTCATTTTTCCTGATGACTTTGTCTTAAAATCCAACTTTATTCACCACATACTGTTATACATATCAAAGAATCAATTCAGAGTGACTCAGTTGAAAATAAATTTGTATGTAGTAATTGTTAGTAATTACTAATGCTGTGTTCTTGCAGGCTATGTTGCATCTAGCTTTACAATCTTCACCTCAAGGCAGCATGATGTCTGAAACAACCCTAGAGTGTAGCTCCCTTAGATTGCCAAAAGTAACTTGGACTAGAGTAGGAGTGATTGAGAGAATAGGCTTGTCTGGCCAAATAAGAGTCCTCCTTATAGTGCTTAAGGAAAAACATCAAGAGAACTAGACTGGAGTTCTCCGGTGCTGGCATCGAGCCTTAAGTACCTACTGAAGGTATGTACATATTGTGATCATATCTAACGATGCAAGAATGAAGGGGGAAAGGGCATAGGGTGAAACAGAAGTGAAACATGTGAGACCAACACACAGTATGGCAGAATGGAAATGAAGCATGAAACATATATGAAATGCAAGGAATGGAAAAGAAGTGTGATCAAATGCTTTTGTGAGATGGTGAAACATGAGGATGTGAAACGGAGAAGATGAGAAGTCTCATGTGTGAAATGGAGTAAGGAAGTGAAGGGCAACTAATATACACATGATAGGGGCCAAGTGGACAAGATGAGATAAAGAGATAAGATAGTCTGTTGGTATATGTAGAAAATGTTAAGTCCAACAAACATAGTGGTATAGGAATATATCAATTATAACAGTGTCCAACTTCAATTGTGCAAGTAAATTATGATTGATGATATCACCCACATAGCCAAAGTGAGGATCAGCTGGGGCTAAAGTGTTGTTAGTGAATCCCACCAATCCTAGCTTTGATCCTATCCTATCCCACTTTATTCTTAAGATATATTCTTGCAAAATCCTGGGTAGGAATGATGATAGACAAGAATAAATTACATCTTTTCACCTCTCTACTATTCCTATCTGTGGCTGAAAGGAAAAAGTGATGGTTTTAGTTGATGATCAATCAAATATTAGGAACATATGTACTTGGTTCATCTCTGCTAACAGGAACTGTATTGAAATTAAATCCAAGTCAGATAGGATGGATCACATGTCCTGGCTATGACACATACCCCCTGCAGACCATAAATTGAATGTAGTCTCAGGAATTGTAAGCATCAATCTACCTTCAATAACCAAATGCAGAAAACATAACATTTGTCACCAGGCTCTGAAGTGCTACTTGAAATCAGATGCTTGAAACATTGTGAGAAATGATACTGAGGGTCCTGACCAATGAACAAGCTATAATTAGATGGAGTAAAGGTACTGACAGTAATGATCTGGACTACTTGGAGTTCTTCAAATTGGTTGAATCAAATTGCTAGATTCAAAGGAAAGCAATTCACCTTGTCTATGAGGAAGTGGTTGAGCAGGCTTTTCTGTCATGAGATCCCATGTTAGTACTTGATCATTATCACCACTTGCAATTGCAGTTGTTCCATTCAAGTCAAACTGAACTTGAGCAATTCTATTTCTATGGATTTGAATGCAGAGGAGTCAGATATATGTAGGTCAACTGGGGAGTGATCTGATTAGTCAGTTTATAAACATTAATGCCATTGACCAGATTCCAAACTAGAAGTGTTTTTATTCTCTCATGGTAGGCAGTGGTCATCATCCAATGTGCAGTACAGACTTATATGCATGCCCTAAGCTTTTGCTGCTATAGTTGGTACCAGGGTGATAGATTCCAAGCAATTCTACCATACGAATGCTTTGAGCACAGAGGAAATATGATGAAAGACCATGGCTCACATTTCATGTAAATCAGGAAATTTCACCATCAGTGAATGGTCTTGATTAAAGAAATGGGCAGTGATCAGCAATGCGGGAAGACATGGTTGTGCATTGGAAGATATCATTCAAATATTTTACAGAAGATCTGGACTCAGGCGATAAATCAGAATTATTATCTGAATAAAAATCAGAATTCACCTACTAACATTATCAGGAAAAACTTGGAATAGAACAATCCAACCCAGTCCAGTGATGACCAAGAGGTGGTGAGTCTCATCAAGTATAACATGCTCTATAGCATAGTCGAATATAGTTTCCATATGAACCCACTTGAATAAAATCTGTAAACCTCATCAGACATAATCAAAAAATGAAAAAGGTCATTACAGAAGTTAGGTTGAAACACCAGAGAATGAGTGTTTCATTAGCACCAATCAACATTAGATAAAAGATCTGGAATGATTATGAACTGCTAGCCTGACCAAGTCTTTTGATCAAGACAATGGAATCTTGTTTTGGTTTCAATTGTCAAATCATACTATCCTGTTAAAGTGATCAGATGATAACATGATCATCATTGGCTGATTCAATGCTTTGTTAGCAAAGTGCAGATCAACTGGTGGAGAATGGCATACACCACCACTGACGAGATAATTTCCATTGAAAAATAACATACAGTTAATGGAGCCCTGGTACTCTTCAAGCAACCACTATAATGTATACTGTACCATGCAGACTTTCGAACTACTTTAATATTGAATGAGTTAAGGATTTATGTGACACACTACATCCATTAATTAAAGATGATTGAGCTCAAATCTGAGTAGTCATGTGACATGATTGGTCACGATATCAAGCAATCATCCATGTCAACAGTGCTCTAATTATATCACCTGATTACCTCACAATATTCTACTAGCTGGGCTAGTAGCCACTCATTTCTTTGTAGTTTAGTGCTGTAATATCCCATATTTTCTACAAGTCCAAGTCCAGCCCTCTGAGCTCATCACTATCAACTCCACTATGTTCTCACATAAAATACAGTGCTGGACATCAGACATCATACTTAGTATTTCTTTTCATGTCTATTCATTGTTCTTATGTTACATTCTTCTCCACTTGTACTAGCTCTGTTATTTACTTACTTCTGAACCTGTGTCTCACTTAGAGCATAGCTCTGGCTTTCTCCTACCCAGAGTGCAGCTCCAGGGTACTTACTTCCAACTTTCATTCTCTTATTAATTACTTACAACTCCATTACTAAGCCTTCTCAGACTCCATATATAAACCTCCAATTTTACTCATGTACTCCTTAATTTGAATATCATCTAAAATAACTCTCCTGACTTCTATTTGAGTCTCAACAACTCTCCTCTAACACCTCTGCTCGACTTGACATCTTCATGCCTTAAGTCCTACCTCCAATCTTTGCAAATCCAGGACTGAACTCTTGTAAGGGTGTACCATATGTATATGATAAAGCCAAGTCCTACCCCACTAATCATCTCTGGTATTTCAGAGTTGATACAAGAGTTCCCAGTTTTAATAGTATATTTGAACTCACACTTGCAAAGAGTTCCCCACCATGGCTATGCATACCACACATTCCCATACTCATGCCCTCATCAGCACCAACAATTCTTCTAGATATAACCCTCTCAGCACTTTTAGGAACAGTTGTCAAGGTCCAGAACTCATCAATCAATTCCAAAGATTCTTCACTGGTTGCACCTCCACCTCCACTTTAGCATCATGCCCTTTCTTGCAATCTTCAACTCTGGGTGCATGCATCAAAGTCTTAGAAGACAATGATGAGTAATTACTTTACACTCCTTTCAATGAATCAGGTTTTCCAAAAGGCCAATGGTCTGGACAGCAATGGCCCAGATGACCTGGAAGATCCTGATGACAACAACTTCCACAGATCCCATGACTCATACAATCTAGACCTTGATGACAATGAACACATCCTGCGAGATACCCTCATCCAGCTGGCAAATGCTATTCAAGACCTTGCTCATTCTGCTTATCATTCCCCTTTCAACTCTACCTCCCATATCAAAATCCAAGAGCCTAATCAGTTTGATGGTACAGAACTCTGCAAACATGGTGCAATGTAAATTGAACTTCCAAGATTGCCCCAAGGTATTTAGCACAGACTGTGCTAAAGTAATATTTGTACAGTCCTACTTGAAAGGTATGGAGCTAGAATGATTCAAACCAGACCTTCTTCAGATGAAAGATTCTGACCAACATTCCCTTTGAATGAACAACTACAAAGAGTTCATTCTCAAACTCCAGCTAATTCCAATCCACATGACCCTGTTAGAGATGCGGAGCACTAACTCAACCACCTGTCAATAAAGGATAGTTACAGTGAGGTGCAAAACCGTTGCAATGTCTAACCCCAAACCGGGGCGCGAAGCGCCCCGCAATCACTTGTGGGAATTTCACTTTGCTTTGGTGGGAACAAATAAAGTACAAACCCTTAGCTACAACTTTGTCCCCAGGGTCATGTGATTTCGCTTACATACTGCAAAGATACATCCATTTCAAAACATCAATACTATTGCAACAGTTTTGCACCCTTTGCTCATTACATTGAAATCAAGTGTTATTTGGTTATGTTTGGTCATACAAACAAACATACACATATTAGAAGCATGTCTGAGTTTAAAATAGTTCACACGCATCTTTGTTTCCAACCACAACCATCATGAGAACCATCTCTTCTACTCAAAAACAAACCATCCTCTCTATGCTTGATGCTGGCCAATCTGCTCACTCTATTGCATCCACTACTGGTCTTAATGTGTCTACCATATCCAGATTACGCTCCAAAGAGCGTTCTGAGCTTCAAAAAGTTACTGGAGGTCGTCCATCCAAGCTTTCCTCTGCCAATATCCGGCATGCCGTTCGTCTTATCTCCTCTGGAAAGGCAGAGAATGCTGTTCAGGTGACCAAGGCACTCACCAATATAGTCAACCAGCCTCTCTCTACCTCCACAGTGCGCAGACAGTTGAGGAAGACAGGTATGAAAGCTGTGGTCAAGTCCAAACGGCCTCTCCTTTCAGCCAAGCATCGTAGGGCTCGTCGAGACTTTGCTTATGCTCATAAAGATTGGACTCTGGAGGACTGGAAGAAGGTAGTATGGTCTGATGAGACCAAAATCAATCGCCTAGGGTCAGATGGGCGCAAGTGGGTGTGGAAAAAGGCAGGGGAAGGGCTAAGTGATAGGCTGGTGGAAGGTACAGTGAAGTTTGGAGGAGGTTCTTTGATGATGTGGGGCTGTATGACTTGGCAGGGAGTTGGCTATGCTACCAAGATTGATGGTAGGATGGATGGGGACCTTTACCTTCAGATTTTGAAGGATGAACTGCTCAATTCTTTGCAGTTTTATGGTCTTGATCCTCCTGACATCATCTTTCAGCAGGACAATGACCCCAAACATACTTGCAAAAAGGTGAAGGATTGGCTTCAGGAGCAGGATTTTCATACTATGGTATGGCCTGCACAGTCTCCTGACCTCAATCCCATTGAGCACCTCTGGGGTTATCTCAAAAGAAGACTAGCAGATCATGATTCCTCTCCTAAGGGAATTCATGAATTGTGGGAGAGAGTTCAGGTTGATTGGGAGGGGATAGCAGTTGAAGAGTGTCAGAAGTTGATAGAGAGCATGCCTAGAAGGATTGAAGCAGTTATCAAGGCAAAGGGAGGCTATACCAAGTACTAATATACCCTGGAAAGCAAAAGGTGCAAAACTGTTGCAATGGTATTGGTGTTTTGAAATGGATGTATCTTTGCAGTATGTAAGCGAAATCACATGACCCTGGGGACAAAGTTGTAGCTAAGGGTTTGTACTTTATTTGTTTCCACCAAAGCAAAGTGAAATTCCCACAAGTGATTGCGGGGCGCTTCGCGCCCCAGTTTGAGGTTAGACATTGCAACGGTTTTGCACCTCACTGTAGCACATCAATAAGTATGTGGTCGAGTTCAATAGAATAGCTTTGCAAGTCCAAGATTATGGAAAAAATACCCTCCAGCACCACTTCTACAATGGTCTGCCAGATAGTATCAGGGACAAAATCTTCCATGTTGGAAAACCCCCAACACTCTTCAAACTCCACCATCTTGCTCAGGGAATTGACACATGCTACTGGAAGCACAAGTCTGAAATCAATTGCCAAGCAAAGATGTCCAACCAGCCCTCCATGTCAAAGCCCTTCAACAAATCACCTGCTCCTGCATCTTCCTCTGCCCATCCCTCCAGTAATACTAAGGACACAAAGGAGTCCAAAGGCAAAAAAGTCACTATATTCACTCCTTCAAAACCAGACTTATTATTGAAGCTAGGAAAAAATGGCAAGCTTACCACTGAAGAATATATACAAGTGGTGCTTTGACCTCAAGTTGTGTATGTTCTGCAGTTCCACTGGACATATATATGGTCAAGGACTGCCCACAGTTGATGTCTAAGGTATCCAAGGCCCATGCTGTAATAACTACTCTGGAAGCCAAACTAGAGGTCTTCGTCTTGGAGACAAAAAAATAAAATACAACCTCCATGACTCTACACAGTCTGAAGGTTGTGTTGAACCCACCTATGCACTCAAGGAGATCTGTCCCAATGTGTCTGCTCTTGCAGACCTCAAGTTGCTTATGCTCTCTATCTCTTTAGTATCCTATGATACATATTTCTCCATTCCCTGTGCTTGTAGACTCTGGATCCTCTGACTGTTTTATCAATACATCCCTTGTTAATAAATACAATCTTCCCACCTACTCTGTCTCTCCACTGCAATCCCAACTCTTCAATGAAACTACAAATTTCACCATAATTCAAGCCATCAACCTCTCTGTTTGTTTTGAAACCAGTGATATCACTTCAACAACATTGTATGTTACTCCACTGGATGGATCTTGTTCCCTTGTTTTAGGACATAACTGGCTTACCCACTACAATCTGTTGATTGATTGGATTATGAGTAGTATCTTGTTCTGTTTACCTGGACAAAATATGTCAGCACCTCTGAGCTTATCTCTGCAGCTTCTGGTCTTGTCACCTCCAGCTGATTCTACACTCTCCAATCCATCATGTTTCTCTAATCACAAAGCTCTGCCCATAGCAATTGTCAGTGTGCCTATATTTACACTAGCTTGTTGCCTCCAAGGCTTCATACAATTTAGCCTACACCTCCACACTAAGAAGAGTGAACTCCATGCCACTTCCACCACTTTTGACTCTATTGATTTGTTCAGCATTCCTCTGAACTATCACAATTTTGCAGATGTTTTCAGCAAGAGCAAGGCCTCCCAACTTGCTCTGCATTGTGAATACAATCTAAAGATCAACTTGAAAGAAGGAACTAGTCCTTCTTTAGACACTCCATACTCCCTCTCCCCTTCTAAGCTTAAGTTCCTTTGAACATTCTTTGCTGAGCACCTAGCAATGGAGTTCATTCATTCATTTATCTTCACTCACACCAATCCAGTCCTTTTTGTCCGCAAGAATAATGGGTCACTCTGCCTCTGTGTCGACTTCTGAGGACTCAACAAGATCACAAAGAAAAACCACCACCTCCTACTCCATATCTTCCACCTCTTAAACACTCCAAGCTATGTGAAGATCTATACCAAAATCAACCTCCAGCATGCCTACCATCTGGTTCACATTGCTAATGGTGATGAATGGAAGACATCCTTCTAGACATGCTATGGCTCCTACAAATGACTTGCCATGTCATTCGGTCTAACCAACACCCCTGTGACATTTCAATGGTTCATTAATACTATCTTTACTGATTATTTAGATGTTTGCATCATAGTCTATCTGGACAACATTCTAATCTACTCCATGAACATGACCTCCCACAAAGAGCATGTTTAGGAGGTCCTCTGAAGACTCTGCAAGCACAAACTCTATGCGAAAGCATTCAAATGCAAATTCCACACTGACTCTATCAAGTACCTCAGGTATCAATTATCACCCTTCAGGCTTACTATGTTCCCTGAAAAGGTTCAGACTATTTAAGATTGGCCTGAACCTTGCAAAGTCAAGGACATCCAATCCTTCCTAGGATTCACAAACTTCTACTATTGTTTTATTGACAATTACTCCAACATTATCACTCCTTTAACCATCTCATCCACAAAGGAACTCTATGGTATTTTTCTGACTCCTGTTGCTCTCCTTTCCAGAAGTTCAAGGATGTCCTCACCTCCACTCCAATCCTAACTTATTGGATGCCAGACACTCCAATGATCATAGAAACCAATACTTTAGATTATGCCATCACTAGTATCTTCTCCATCCAGTGTCCCAATGATGAGATTCATCCTGTTGCTTTCTACTCTCAAATACTGTCTGCTCCAGAGCTCAACTACAATACTCATGATAAGGAGTTGCTCACCATTCATGAATTCTTCCAGACTTGGTGACACTACTTGGAAGGCTCTATAACTCTAGTTGACATTGTCACCAACCACAAAAACCTTGAGTACTTTTCCATGACAAAATTCCTAACTTAGTAGCAAGCCTGCTGGTTGGAGTTCCTTTCTCAGTTCAATATTGTTGTCTATTTTCACCCTGGGCACCTTGGTACAAAGCCTGATGCTCTTAATAGACACTAGAATATCTATTTCAAAGAGGGAGATAAAAACTATACTTGTGTCAATCTTCACAATTTCTGTTCAATCTTCACTCAAGAGCAGCTCACTATGTTCCTCTGAGCCACATACCTAGCAACTCTAGTACTCAGGGCCAGCATGCTCTTTGACAAAGAAACTCTCCATAATAACATCCTCTCTGCTCTTCACTCTAACTCTCTGGTCACTATTCACATGTTTACTTTCAAACTTTTTAACTCTTAATGGTCTGTTGATACTAACGGCTTCCTCTGCCTAGATAATAGGATCTACATGCCAGACTTCAATGACCTTTATCTCCATGTTCTCCAGTAGAAGTATGACCACCCTTTCTCTAGACATTTTGGTCAAAATAAAACCTTGGAACTTATTCATTGCAAATACACCTGGTCAAGCATCAGGATATTTATAAAGGACTATATTTCATTCTGCACAATCTGTACCCATACCAAGATTCCAAGACACAAACTGTATGGACTGCTCAAGCAGCTCTTCATCCCAGAGAACTCATGAAACTCCATCTCCATGGACTTCATCACACAACTTCCTGTATCCTTTGGATTCACCACTATCCTTGTAGTCATAGATTGTTTATCCAAATAGTACATTTTCATTCCAATGCATGACATGATTATATTTCTGGACTTGCCAAGCTCTTCTTGCTTCATGTCTTTTTCAATCATGGAATTCCCTCCCATATTACCTTCAATCAAGGTTTGGAGTTCATCTCTCACTTCTTCCACTCACTCAGTAAAGCCCTAGGTATCCACCTCCACTTCACCTCTGAATATCACCCCAAAGGAGATAGTCAAACAGAACAAATAAATCAGATTCTGGAGTAATACCTCTAAAAGTACTGTAATTATCAGCAAGACAACTGGTCCAAACTCCTTCCCCTCATGAAGTTCATGGACAACAACACTCCAAGCACCACTACTGGAGTTTTGCCATTCTTTGCCAACAGGGGCTATTACTCCAATATCACTGTTCACCCTGAGCATGACCTTACATCTGAGAGAGCTTGCAAATACTCTGTTGACCTTGATTTCCTCCATAAATTCCTCCATGAGGAGATGACTACTGTACAGAAGTGATACCAAGGACCTGCAGATGCCAAATGAACTTCAGCACTGGAATTTAAAGTCAGTAATCAGGTATTTGTCAAAGCAAAATACTTCTACTCAATAAGGTCCTCTAAGAAACTCTCTGAGAAGAATCTAGGACCATATACAATCATTACTCAGGCAGGATTCCACTCCTTCATGCTTCACCTTTTGAACTCCATGAAGTTTATTCACCCCATATTTCATATCTCTCAGTTGGAGCCTTTTGTACCTAACACAATCCCCAATTGGATACAACTCCCACCTCCTTCAATAGAAGTTAACAGAGAACCAGAGTATGAGATCTCTGAGATCCACAACTCCAAGATAGATCGATGCAAAAAGAACTACAAGTTATTATACAGTATCTTGTGCATTGGTCTAGATATGAAGGCACAGACAATGAGACCTCCTGGCTTTTAGCCATGGAGCTTGACCATGCCTCTGAATGTATCCATGACTATCATCTCCATTATCCAGACAAGCCCAGACCTCATTCTGATGCTTGACTCACAAAAAGTACATTTCTGGTTTATATACAAGAGGAGCAGCTACAGTTTACATATATCATCAACTCATTTGAGTTACTTTCCTCCACTATCCCCTTCTTCTCCACTCTTGCCCTCTCCTCCTTCAAGCTTTTCAAATCCTTCACCAGCTCCACTGCCACCTTTGACTCTAACTTACCTTCTGCATACACAGACAGCTCAGACTCCAAGTCTGAGGCCCACTTGTATACCTCCATCTCCTTGGCTGCAATGAGCTCCTTCAGGAGCTTGTTCTACCTGTTTATTTGCTTCAACAACCACTGCATCCAGTGCCTGAAGTCCACAGATACTTGAAGCTGAGCAGTTGCCACCCCCAAACTTCCCTCTCCCTTGTTCAACTCTAAACTCTTTGTTTCTAACCTCGCTTTCTTCTTCTTTCTCCTTGGTAACTCACCCTCCATGCACCTTTTTCTCTTGCCTCTGCCACCTGTCTTCTCTGCCCCATTCTGCTTGCACTTTGCCTTGGCCTCAATATAGTCCATATATGAGGTGGACTTACCAGATCTGAGCCTGCACTCAAGTCCCTGGACCTTGCACCTCTCATACTCCAGCAGGGGCTGCTAAACCTTGCCCTTAATGGAGCTCTGCTCCACTCAGACTTTCTTGGCCTAATTCTCATTAGTACATGACCATTAGCGAGTGTCAACTACTCACTTGTTTCTTGGCCACCTTCTTGACCTCCTTGTGTTGCACCTCCTCTGCCTTTCATAACTCCTCCACCTTTTATACTTTCTCCATCTTATGCACTCCCTTTGCCTTGCATGTCTCCTTTGCCTTGTGCATCTCCTCCATCTTGTACCTCACCACCACCACTACTCACCTTCACTCTTTCTCTGCCGTCTTCTCTTTGACATGTCGCCAATGCTTGGCAAGCTTGGCCATGCAGACATTGTCTTTATTATCTGTGTACTCTTTCAGGCACTCCTTGGATCAGCTCATGATGTTGTCAAATAGATTAGATATGATGGTTGTGAGTAATAAGATTAGATCAATGTACCATACACTTTATATGGTGCTGAAAAGCAATCAACAAACTTTCAGACTCAGACTTCCTAACTTCACATTGTCCCTTGCTAACAGCCTTTAGGAGTTCAGGCCTAGGAGGGGGATACTGTCATATCCCATATTTTCTCCAAGTCCAACTCTGGCCCTCCAGGCTCATTACTATCAACTCTGCTACATTCTCACATAGGATGTGGTTCCAGACATTTGACTTCATACTTAATATTTCCTTTTGTATCTGTTCCTTGTTCTTATGTTACATTCTTCTCCACTTGTACTAGCTCTGTTATTTATTTATCTCCAAACCTATGTCTCACTTAGAGTACAGCTCCAGGATACTTACTCCCAACTCCCATTTTCTTATTACATAATCACTTACAACTCCATTACTAATCCTTCTCAGACTCCATATATAAACCTTCAATTTCACTCATGTACTCCTTAGTTTGAATATCATCTAAAATAACTCTCCTGACTTCCACTTGAATCTCAATGATTTTCCTTTGATACCTCTACTCAACTTGATATTTTCATACCTTAAGTTCTACCTCCAATCTCTGCAAATCCAGGACTAAACTCTTGTAAGGGCATACCACATACAGTGTTTTTCTTCTAGATAAGATCAGTAGAAATACTAATAAATGCTCACCAGACAACTAATTCTATCTTCATGGATAGTAAATCTTAAGTGAGGTAAAGAAAGTACTTTTCCCTGAATGAATTGCTACTAAAAACAAGTACCAACTCATAAAAAGAGGTTGACTATCAGGTACATGGTTTGTTTGTCAATCTTCAATGAGGTTGGGGGAGATTGCACCAGTAATACTAATAATAGTCTGGCTTTTGGTAGTGGTGATGTACTAAATGTATTGTGAAATGTTAGAAAATGGTCTAGACAACTCTCAGGTTGCTAGAAGGAAACTAATTCTATTATGTACTAAGGAGTTGGCAATCAGCTTAATGCTCTGCTAAACTCTTTTCCAAGGTGCTATTAAACTATTATGTCACCCTACTAGCTGGAAATCTATTCCCTTTAGTTGTCCACTCTGGAGTTTTCTCCTTAAAGGTGTCCTAACTGTCTTTTATCCTAAGAAATTCAGTATACTTCTAACTATGAGTCTAAGTAGCATTATTTATAGTGTGGGAACTACTCTACATAGCCTTACTATTTATTTTGTAGAGGAGTACACTTGTGAGCATTTGTTAGTTGAGTTCACTCAAGTAGGAACCTTTTTCTTAAATGAGAGACCCTTTAAATGGGGCTGAATCACACTCCTTATATAGTAATTTACATGTGGCTGTGCTACTTTTGATTCCAAGGTGGCTATGCCAAAATATGACTCATATTGACTCATATTAGTAGAAAATAACTGGCAATGAATTAAAAATAGCCTTTGGCTTGGCAATGACTCATACTGTATAAGGTCACATGATTATTCTGCTAGTCTAGGGGCAGTGCTTTGGCTAGTCCTCATTTGCCTCACTTTGACTCATTATGACTTATTATAACTCATACTATGCAAGGTCACATGCTCCAATTGCTTCTTTGACACTTGGCTAAGTACTTAAGGATAAAATGGATGTTAAGGAAATGGGTTGCTATATACTTGTAGATAGTAATAAAACTATGTTGAAAGAAATCATTTTGTTTCTCCACAATCCGTAAGTGAACAAATAAGGGAAAAAAAAAAGGTAAATACTAGACACTTGTGTCTATATGTTCCTCAATTAGCTAAGTATTTGAACTGTGGGAATATAGTGAAAACTCAAATCTCAGATCAAATGTCTAGTATCTTATATATATATAATATCTATAATTCCACATTCAAATATTTTGATGCAGGTCACCAATGTGTCTGATTCAGCTCTGGTATGCTCAACATTGAAGCTTATTGATATACTCCACTCCCCCTCAAGTCCAGTGCTTGGAAATTTGTTCTCTTATGCAGGTGGTGCAGATGAGCTAGAAGGTGGTGATGGAGCTTTGGGGATGCTCTAAATGCATTATCATCAATCATTTCATTGTGCTGATTATTTTCTTTATTAGCTGTTGTTGATTGTATGTTCACACTCATGCTTCCTCTCTTCCCTACAATCAATGTGATTTGATATGTTGTCATGCTCTCACTTGGGCCCTTGACCTGTTGCACTTCCTCTGCAGCCTTTCTATCATCCTCCATGTTTGTGCTTCTATGTTGGTAGCCTATGTAAGCTGAGGAATGAGGCAGCATAGGTTGTAGTCTGCATGAGAGCGAAGCAAGGTGGTGCACAGCTTTTTCTTTGACACCACCACCTCCGCTCAGTTAGTCTGCCTTGCTGCTCACCTTTGTATTGCTAGCTACTCATACTACTCTACACCATGAGCAACCCACACTGCAACATACAACCTGACTACACACTTCCTGAATTTAAGGAAGCCAGGCTCATCTTCATAGTCAAAGGTAGAACCAACCAGAAAACAGCTGCTCTACTAACAGAAGTCTGACACTTCAATCAAAAGAGAGCATGCACCATCTAGGATCAGGAGGAAGAAGTGCAAGCTCATGAAATCCAAGAGAAGCACATGCATGCAGACAGAAAAAGAGAGCAAGTCTGTATCACTTGCAAGCAAGAGCAAGAACTTGCCAAATAGGAGGAGTACAAGAAACACAAAAACAAGTTTCTGCCTATTCCAAACATTCCCCTTCCATCTCACGCTCTTTTCATTCCCCGCAGCATATGCTCAACAAGCTGTGCAAGGGAGAATATGTTCCTTTATACTACTTCACCAACAAGGGTATTCGTGAGGCTGAAGAAGAAGCCCTGAACCTTGATAATGATGTACTTACACTCATCCACTCGGAAGGCAATCCAATCTTCCAGTCTACAGCTGCAGTGAAGACAAAGGATTGTAAGGTGCTGGACAAAGACCTCTCCTGGGAGGAATTTAGCAAAGCCAACTATTGCATGCTAAAAACCATGAGGCAATAGGACTGGCCTGAGGAGCATACCAATATGATACACAACTTTTGGCTGGCTCTGGAAGAACATGATTTTCGCCACGGTGAATGCGAATATGGAAAATGCACACTACTACTCTACCAAGCATGCATTTGCAAACAATGGCATCAGGCCATTGGAACCCCAGATGCTTTTTCCCTCACACCACTGAGCAAGTACCATCTACTGGTATTCCAGAAAAAGCTAAGAGATCTGACACTAAACTCACAAATTGAAACTTTAAAAAAGGTGGGATTTATTCCTTTAACCAAATGTCCTTCCTCATCACATAACACTCCCCCCTTATGCACACCCTGCTTCCCTCTTCTCCTTTTGCACATTATTGCATTTTAAATCCCATCTTGAACCCACATACAGGCATATTCCTATGCAGCCACTTTTAAGATGTGGAATGACTAATCCAATCACCAGTGTGTCGTCAACTCATCGTACTTCTTCCTACAACTCCTCCTGCTACTACAGATCAATGCCCAGATCTCAGCTCCCCCTCCCTCTATGTTTAGGCCTGCACACACACACTCTGCCAGCCTTTCCAAGCATCCCATATCCCCTTCCTTAGCCTTGGGTGCAGACCCCTTTCTATCCAAGAAGGGGCACTCCTTTCACCCTGACCAAACCCTTACTCCCCCTGGGCCTGGCAAGCCTAAGGAGACAGAATCCACTACCTATCCAGTTTGTGCTGTTTGCCTCGGCCACAAGAAATATGACATTCCAGTCATTGCATGTCAGGCCAAGAGAACTTGGAACAACCTCTTTGATATCATCTGCGAGTGGATCAATAAAGCCCTCCATGTTTGTGGAATGGTGTTAGAACCATGAACTCTGGTATCAACTCCAGAACTCTGGAGATAAGTACTAAGATGGGACTTGGCTTCACCATATGTGGTGCACCCTTACAAGAGTCCAGTCCCGGTCTTGTGGAGATCGGAGATGAGACTTAAGACGTTGAAACGTCAAGTCAAGCAGAGGTGTCAGAAGAGAGTCGTCAAGACTCAAGCAGAGGTCAGGAGAGTTATTCTAGTTAATATTTGAACTGAAGAGTACATGAGTGGAGTCAAAGGTTTATATACAAAGTTGGGGACAGATTAGTAATGGGGTCGTAATAAAATGGGAGTCAGGAGTAAGTATCCTGGAGCTACACTCTGGGTATGAGCAAGCCAGAGCTGTACTCTAAGCAAGACACAGGTTCAGAGGTAAGTAAGTTATGGGGCTAGTACAAGTGGGGAAGAGTGTAACGTAAAAACGAGGAACAAAGAAGAGAGAAAATACTAAGTATGAAGTCCAGAGTCCGGAGTTGCGTCCTGTGCGAGAACACAGCAGAGTTGGTAGCGATAAGCCTGGAGGGCTGGAGTTGAACTTGGAGAAAGTACAGGATATGACAGTATCCCCCTTCTAGGCCTAAATCCCTGAAGGCCATTAGCGAGGGACAATGCGGAGTTAGGAAATTGGAGTCTGAAAGTTTGTTGATTGCTTTTTCAGCACCGTATAAAGTCCGTGGTGCCCTGGCCTAACCTTATCACCTACAGCCATCATGTCCGAGCTCAACAACATCATGAATTGGTCCGACAAGCATTTGTAGGAGTGCGTTGATGACGAAGACAACGTCTGTGAGGCCAAGTTCATTCAGTGGTGGCGATACATCAAGGAGAAGAAGGTGGAGGAGAAATGGAGGCAAGTGGAGGTGGAGGCGAGGCGCAAGGCGGAGGAGGCAAAGACAGCAGAGGAGGCATGCAAGGCAGAGGAAGTGAAGAAAATGAAGGAGGTGTGCAAGGTGGAGGAAGCACACTGCAAGGTGGCTAAGGAGGCAGCCAAACAGCGAGTAAGTAGTCATCGTTTAATGATGACTTCGTGCTAATGAGAGCAGGCTGAGCAGGTTCAAGCAGAGCAGAGCTCCGCAAAGGGCAAGGGCAAGGTCCAGCAAGCCCTGCCAGAGTACATGAGGTGCAAGGCCCAGAGATTCAAGTGTGAGCTCAAGCCTGACAAGTTCACCTTGTGCATGGGCTGCATCAAGGTCAAGGCGAAGTGCGAGCACAGTGAGGGGAAGGTGGGCAGCAGGAGTAAATGGAAGAGACATGTGGAGGGTGAGTCACTGAGGGAAAAGAAGAAGAAGGTGAGGTCAGAGACTAAGGGGTCAGAGTCAGACAAGGAAGAGGGAGGTTCGGAGGGGCAGCCACCTTAGTATTGCTCCAAGTACCCACAGAGTTTGGGTACTGGATACAATGCTTCTTGAAGAGGCTCGACAGGCAGAACAAGCTTCTGAAGGAGCTTGTGGCAGTCAAGGAGATGGAGACATACAGGTGGACATCCAAGTCTGAGTCCAAGGTGTTCGTATATGCGGGGAACAGGTCAGAGTCGGAGGTAACGGCGGAGATGCTGGGGGACATGGCGGAGTTGGCAGCAGAGGAGTGGAGAACATGGGAATAGATGTAGGGACGGAGGAGAATGAGAGCAACTCAGACGAGTCAATGGTCTAAGCTATAGTTGGTCCCTTGTAACTAAAACAACAATGTACTTTTTGTAGATTAAACATTGGAGTGGGGTCCGGACTTGTCAGAGTAATGGAGATGGTAGTTGTGGACGAGTTCAGAGGCATGATCAAGCTCCATGGCTAAAAGCCAGGAGGTCTTGTTGTCCATGCCTTTGTACCCAAACCAATGTATGAGGTACAATAGTTTACAGTTCTTCTTTCATTGATCTATCTTAGAGTTGAGAATCTTGGAGATCTTATACTCTGGTTCTCTGTCGACTTCTATCAGAGGAGGTGGTGGTTGTACCTGATTAGGAATTGTGTTGGGTACAGAGGGCTCCAACTGGAAAACATAAAAAATGGAGTGAATGGACTTCATGGAGTCTGGAAGGCAGAGTGTGAAGGAGTGGGATCCTGCCTAAGCGATGATTGTGTATGGCCCTAAATTCTTCTCAGAGAGTTTTTTAGAGGGCCACATTGAGCAGAAGTATTTCGCCTTGATGAATACCTGGTCACTGACTTTGAAGTCCAGTGTCGGAATTTGTTTGGCATCCACAGGTCCTTGGTATCGCTTCTGAGCAGCAGCCATTTCTTCACGGAGGAATTTGTGGAGGAAGTTGAGGTCAACGGAGTATTCGTGTGCCCTTTCAGAGGTGAGGTCACATTTAGGGTGAACTGTGATGTTTGGATGATAGCCTTTGTTGGTGAAGAATGGAGAGACTCCAGTCATAGCGCTCGGAGCATTGTTGTATGTGAACTCTGCAAGGAACAGGAGTTCTGACCAGTTGTCTTGCTGGTAGTTGCAGTATACTCAGAGGTACTATTCGAGAGTCTGGTTCATTCCTTCTGGCAGACTGTCCCCCTCTGGATGATAACCAGAAGTGAAGTGGAGACGTATATCTAAGGCTTTCCCAAGTGAACGGAAGAAATGGGACATGAACTCCAATCCTCAATCAGAGATGATGTGGGAGGGAACTCTGTGCTTGAAGAAGACATGGAGTAAGAAGAGTTTAGCCAACTCCGGAGACGTAATTGTGTCGTGCATTGGGATGAAAATACACTGTTTGGAGAGTTGATCGACAATGACAAGTATGGCTGTATAACTGGAGGAGGCAGGGAGTTGTTCAATGAAGTGCATGGAGATGAAGTTCCATGGCTTTTTGGGGATGGGGAGTTATTTCAGAAGCCCATAGGGCTTATGCCTTGGAACCTTTGTGCAGGCACAGGATATACAGGAGGAGACATACTCCTTGACGAATGTTCTAATTCCTGGCCAAGTGTATTTGCGACGAATAAGTTTCAAAGTGCGATTCTGACTGAAATGTCCAGAGAGGGAATGATCATGTTTGTATCAGAGTATGCGGAGCCAGAGGTCATTGGCCTCAGGGATGTAGATGCGATTGTTGAGATGAAGATAACCTTCTTCGTCGATAGACCAACGAGATTCAGAGGGTTCTGAGGAGTACATGTGAACTACAGCCAATGGATTAGAGGGAAGTGCAGAGAGGATATCATTGTGGAGGTTTTCCACATTGAAGAGAGTGCTAGCTCGGAGTACTGGAGCTGCAAGGTATGTAGCTCGGAGGGACGCAGTGAGCTGTTTCTGAGTAAAAAACTGGATGGAAATTGTGGGGGTTGATGCAAGCATAGTTCTTATCCCTCTTTTTAGGGTAGATGTCCCAGCATCTAGTGAGGGCATCAGGCTTCGCGCCAAGGTGCCCAGGGCAAAAACAGACCACCATGTTAAACTGGGAGGAATTCCAACCAGCGGGCCTGCTGCCAGGTCAGGAGTTTGGTGGTCATGAAATACTTGAGATTCTTGTGGTCGGTGACGATGTCAACCAGAGTTCTGGAACCTTCAAGGTAGTGCCGCCAAGTCTGGAAGGACTCATGAATAGCGAGGAGCTCCTTATCATAGATGTCGTAATTAAGCTTTGAAGCAGAGAGGGTGTGAGAGTAGAAAGCGACAGGGCAAACCTCATCATCCAGGCACTGGATGGAGATAATACCAGCCATGGCATAGTTAGAGGCATCAGTTTCTATAATGATTGGAGCATCAGGCATCCTTTAATTTTCAGAAGGCAGCATGACAGTCATCAGAGAAAGACCACAGAGTATCCTTGCGAGTGAGACGAGTCAAAAGTACTACAATATCAGAGTAGTTGGTGATAAAACACTGATAGAAATTGGCAAACCTGAGGAAAGATTGGATGTCCTTCACTTTTTACGGCTCCAGCCACTCCTGAATGGTTTTGACTTTTTCAAAGGACATAGTGAGACCAGAGGGCAACATGAAGTAGCCTAGGTACTTGGTAGAGTTGGTGTGGAACTCACACTTCTCAGGTTTGGCAAAAAGGGCATGTTCGCGGAGACGACTGAGAACTTCATGAACATGCTCTTTGTGGAAGGCCTTGTTTGCAGAGTAAATCAAAATGTCATCCAGGTATACTATAATGCAAACATCTAAAAGATCAGCAAAGATGGTGTTGACAAACCGCTGAAACACTGCAGGAGCATTGGTAAGCCCAAATGGCATGACTAGCCACTCATACAAGCCATAGCACATCTGGAAAGATGTCTTCCATTTATCTCCCTCAGCAATATGGACTAGGTGATAAGCATGCTGGAGGTCGATTTTGGAATATATCTTGGCATGGCTCGGGGCATCCAGGAGGTTGGAGATGTGTGGGAGGGGGTAGCAATCTTTTTTCGTGATCTTGTTCAGTCCTTGGAAGTCAACACAGAGGCAGAGCGAGCCATCCTTCTTGCAAACAAAGAGGACTGGGGCAGCGTGAGCGAAGAAGGAGGGACAAATGAACCCCATTGCTAGGTGCTCATCGAGGAACATGTGGAGGGACTCAAGTTTGGAGGGGGAAAGGGAGTAGGTGGTACCCAATGGAGGAGAGGCTCCTTTCTCTAGATCAATTTTTAGATTGTATTCGTGATGTGGAGCAAGCTTGGATGCTCTGCTCTTGCTAAAGATGTTAGTGAAGTCATGGTATTCCGGAGGCACTCCGGAGAGATTGATTTCTTTGGGGGAAGCGATAGAGGCGGAGCGGAGATCGCTCTCCTTGAGATGGAGCTGCATGCTAAACTGGACAGAGCTCTGGAGACGACAGGCTAGTGCAAAAGTGGATGTGCTGATGATCGTGATAGGTGGAGCCTTGCAATCGGAGAAACGTGGTGGATCAGATGGGGGGGTGTTAGCAGGAGGAAGAGGATCTGAGGGGTGTGGAGGGGTGCTTGGGGGTGCTGGCAAACTCTGCTCAGGTGTATAGAAAGATATACTGCTTGAAACCCAATCAATCAATGGATTGTGGCAGGTGAGCCAGTTGTGTCCTAGAACAAGGGAGCAAGAAGAGTCCAGCGAAGTGACATAGAACGTCATCAGAGTGATGTCACCAGTTTGGAAGCAGATGGAGAGATTAATAGCTTGAGTGATGGTGCTGTTTGATGTTCCATCAAAAAGGCAGAGTTGGAGCGGGGGCACAAGATAGGTAGAAAGTCCATGTTTATTAACAAATGATGTATTGATAAAAAAATTGGAGGATCCTGAGTCTACAAGCATTGTTACGCGAAGTGTACACAAAGAGGAGACTCGAGGGATTACTTCTCTGGAGGTACTCACGAAGAGACTCAGCGTCAGAGCAAGTACTAGGATCAAGGTTACTCGAAGGTCAAGGGACGAAGGCCTGAGTCAGTCGGACTTCAGGGAGTTACGAAGGAGACGAGGGACGAAGGACTGAGTCGATCGGACTTCAGGAATCAAGAGTACGCTATGATTGCGTAGAACGAGAATAGAGAAAGTACAGGTATACGACAGGTATAAATACTAGAGGACGCGTCATCATGGAATAGAGGAGAAGGCGAGAGAACGATGAAGTAATCGTACGCGTCATCCGCAGTAACACGAGGAGATCATCCACAGTAACACGAGGAGAGAGATAGGAACTATGAGGCCAATATAAGAGAATCGGCCGAGGAGATAAGTATTCGTAAAACAAGAGAGAAATCAAAGGAGAAGGAAAGAAGAATGAAAAGGACTAATGATGAGTAATGCTACATCCCATGTTGTCTGCGAGAGTCCAAGGAAACGATATACTCGACGAGGAAAGCAAAAAAGGTACAGACGAGGAGAAAGGAGAAAAACCGTAACAAGCATGAGGAAGGATGGGATGGGATAAGATGCAAGAGAGACAGAGGGCATAAGTGATTTGGGATTGGAGAGAGCGGACGCATTGAGACTGATCTTCTTGAGTGCATGAGTGGGTTCAACACAACCTCCAGACCGTGTGGAGTCACGGAGGTCGCACTCTATTTTTTTGTCTCCGAGGAGACCTCCAGTTTGGCTTCCGGAGTGATGGTGGCAGCATGGTCCTTGGATGCCTGAGAGGTAGACTTAGGGCAATCCTTTGCTATGTGGCCAGCGGAGCCACAGAACATGCACAATTTGAGGTCAAAGCGCCTCTTACGTTCCTCAGCAGTGAGCTTGCTCTCTTTTCCTAATTTTGATGACAAGTCTGGCTTCAGAGGCACGGACATAGTAGCTCCTTTGCCCTTGCACTCCTTAGTGTCTTTGGAGTTTTCCAAGGGATGGGCAGAGAAGGATGCAGGAGTAGATGATTTCTCAAATGGCTTGGACATGAAGGGCTGGTTGGAAGTCTTTGCTTGGCGATTGATTTCAGACTTGCACTTCCAGTAGTGCACGTCAATTGCTTAAGCAAGGTGGCGGAGGTTGGAGAGCATTGGGGGTTTCCCAACATGAGAGATTTCGTCCTTAATAAGTCCGGCAGACTGTTGTAGAAGTAGTTCCGGAGGGCACCTTCTCTGTAATCCTGAACTTGTGAAGCTATCCTATTGAATTCAACCACATACTTATTAATGTGCTGGCTATCCTTCATGGATAGGTGGTCAAGTCGACGCCCCACATCTCCAACAGGGTTATGCAGACCAAAATTCACCTGGAGTTTACGAATGAACTCTTTGTAGTCATCCATCCAAAGGGGATGTTGGTTGAGATCTTCCATCTGGAGGAGGTCCAGTTTGAACCACTCCAGTGTCATACCTTTCAGGTAGGACTGCACAAATGTTACTTTTAATTCGCATTGCACCATGAAAATCCAGAGTTTGCGGGGTTCTGTTCTGTCAAACTGATCTGGTTCTCGGACCTTGGTGTGGGGGGTAGATTTGGAGGCAGGATGACAAGTGGAACGAGCGAGGCCTATGGCACTTGCTAATTGGGCAAGGGTGTCTCGTGGGATATGTTCATTATCATTGGGGTATGGATCATAATCATCATAGGGTTCAGGGAAGTAGTCATTATCAGGACCATCCAGGTCATCGCCATCTGGATCATCTCTGAGGCCTTCCAGGAATCCTGGTTTGTTGGAAGGAGTATGGAGTGACTGCTCATTGTCATCTTCCAAGACTGCAATGCATGCACCTGGAGTTGGGGATTGTGGGAGTGGGCGTGATGTTGAAGTGGAGGCAGGGATGCAATGAGCTAAAAAGCTTCGGAATTGGTCAACAAGTTCTGGACCTTGATGACTGCTTCCGAAGGTGCTAAGGGGATTGAATCTGGGGGAATTGTTGGCACTGATGAGGGCACAGGTTCGTGAATGTGTGATATGCGTAGCCATGGTGGGGAACTCTTTGCAAGTAGGAGTTCGAATATACTGTTAGAACTGTGAACTCCAGTATCAACTCCAGAACTCCAGAGATGAGTACTAAGATGGGACTTGGCTTCACCATATGTGGTGCACCCTTACAAGAGTCCAGTCCCAGTCTTGCAGAGATCAGAGATGAAACTTAAGACATTGAAACGTCAAGTTGAGCAGAGGTGTCAGAAGAGAGTCATCAAGACTCAAGCGAAGGTCAGGAGAGTTATTCTAGTTAATATTTGAACTGAAGAGTATATGAGTAGAGTCAAAGGTTTATATATAGAGTCGGGGACAGATTAATAATGGGATCATAACAGAACAGGAGTCGGGAGTAAGTATCCCAAAGCTGCACTCCAGGTAGGAGAAAGCTGGAGCTGTGCTCTAAGCAAGACACAGATTTGGAGGTAAGTAAGTTACAGGGCTAGTACAAGTGGGGAAGAGTATAACGTAAAAACAAGGAATAGAGAAGAGAGAAAATACTAAGTATGAAGTCTGGAGTCTGGAGTTGTGTCCTATGTGAGAACGCAATGAAGTTGGTAGTGATAAGCCTGGAGGGCCGGAGTTGAACTTGGAGAAAGTATGGGATATGACAAATGGGAGACATCATCTGTAGCTTCTGGCAAAAAGACTCTGGATGCATCCAAAAGCATAATCACAAACATATTTGCTCGGGTTGTTTTGCCACTTCACATGGAGCTAGCCAATGCCCTCAAGCACAGAAGGCTATATCCGCTAACCCCATATAAAGCAGATGCCTAGGCACATATGTCCAGCCAGGCCCTCCACTCAAAGTGTGCAAATACTCTACTATTGGACCTTCAATTTGGTTTTATAGTAAGATTTCCCCAGATCACCCATGTACAATCCCCCTCAAATAGCACCTCTATTTCCACCTATCAAAGCAAGTTTAATGAAATCATACATAAGGAGTTAACAAAGAATAGATACATCAGCCCCTTTCTCTTTTCTCTCATCGAAGAAATACTAGGCCCATATCAAACTTCTCCTCTTTCCATGATTCCAAAGCCTGGTCGCCCAGACAAATTTAGACTTATACAAAACTTTTCCTTCCTCTACAACATATCTCCTACCTTCCCTAATTCCTTGACTAATGATAGCATTACCACCAAGCACTTTCCATGCACATGGGAAAAATTCTCCATAGTCTACCTACTCATTTCCAGACTCCCCCCAGGCTCAGAAGCAGCAATCCGAGATGTAGCAGAAGCCTATTGTACAATTCCCCTCCATCATTCACAATGGCCAGCAGCTGTAGTCAAGATCTCAGATTCTCATGGATGCATTGACATGTGTGCTGCTTTCAGCACTTCCCCTTCATGTGGCACATATGACATTGTGGCTAATGTAGACACAGACATTCTACATATGTTACAATGGAATTGGCCCACTAGACAAATGGGTGGACGATCACATATTTTTGCAAGTTCCCCACATTCATCTAGATTAATACAATGCAACATGGCAATCCTGCCATGAGCAAATTACCACAACAGGTAGGAAACAATCTTGCAATCAAATTTGGTTTGAGGACTCAAGTCTCTCAGACAGCTCCATTGAGAAATTCAATGAAGACTGTGTGTGGCCCATTTGTGACCTATCCAGTGCATCAGCACATTCTGAACACAATTAACTTTTCACCTACAACATCAATGACATTGATTGCATATCACACATTCTTGGCATTTCCTGGGAATCATCCAAGGATCAACCCTTCAGCTTTACAACAATCTATATAGGTTTTCTCTGGGACCTGGAAAACTGCATGGTCACCCTGCCCACATCCAAAATTGACAAGTACTGCAATGTGATAAAACAATGGATGGGGCGCAGTTGCCATACACTCAAACATGTACAAGAGCTGTATGGCAAACTTCTACTTGCATCTGTGGTACTATGGCAAGGGCATGCTTACCTAACTGACCTGGAGGACATGCTGGCAATGTGTGCCAATCATTCCTTTGCCCTACACCATTCAAACAAACACATTCGAAACAATCTTACCTGGTGGCTCTGAGGCCTTGAACCAACAGGAATCTCCTGTCCCATTTTCCTACCTACCTCCTTCCTTGACCTCCAAGCTTTTTCAGATGCCAGCTCTGGCCTTGGAATTGACATCATCATTGGTGCCAAATAGCATGCTTGGTGCCTCTTCCCAGGATGGAACACCCTATATGGCCAGCGAGACATTGGTTGGGCAGAAGCAATTGCTTTTGAACTCCTAGTACACACTATCAGCACTTCACTCCTATCTCCACAGCATGTTATCACCTACTGTGACAACTAAGGTGTCGTCAATAGCTGGTACATTGGAAGGCATAGAAACACAGCCATCAATGATGTTTTCAAATGCATCCATGAATTCATTGAATGCTCACACCACATCATCAGCATCCTCATCCAATGAATCCTTAGTGCTGACAATCCAGCAGATCTTCCCTCTCATGGCATTTATAACTCTCCAGACCTGCTCCTCCCCCCCTTCCAATCCCAGACACCCTTCAAGAATACATCATCAATGCTGAACAATCTCTGTCTGCCAGAGAACTCAGGTTGTTTGGGGAAGGTACCTACTCTTCCTCTACCTCTTGTACCATTGACCACATCCAAGCATGCCAGGAAGCTAAGGACCTTATGCATGCTCAAGCAGAAGCAGAAGAAGATCTCATTCCTCGAGCCCTCCAAGATGAGCAATACTAGCTGCTTCCACCGCTTTGACATACCCCTCCCTTTTAAGCCAACCTCTACTCCAATCACCAGAGTTTGTCCCTACCCAACCAACCTCATGCCACTCCCTTCACCCAACTGCCCCCACTGCCTAGCCAAAGATTGCTTATGCCTATGGGCTCCCTATACCACACAGGCTTGTCAGCCTAATGACCCTGCACCCTCCTTCATCCCCGAAACTGTACTCAATTGTATCCTTAAGGTCATTGGAGCCTCATGGGCAGATAGTACCAAGGAATTGTATAATACAGGCTTGCTAGTTTTCCATGTATACTATAACCTCAACAGCAATCCTGAGCTAGAACGCTGCTCCATATCATGCACACACTTCATTACCTTCCTGGTGAGCCTTGCCAGTGCTTACTCCAGAAACATCATTTCTAACTACACTGCAGCAGTACATGCCTGGCACATGCTACATGGATTTACCTGAAACATTACTCCAAATGAACTCAAGCTCACACTTCAAGGAGCTTCCAGACTTGCACCATGTTCTTTCAAGCAACCAAGGCATCCTCCCTTAACCCTCACTGACCTAAAAATCCTTTGTGAGAACCTCAACCCCAATGATCCCTACGATGCAGCCATACTTGCCTGCATCACCACAGTCTTTTACTACATAGCCAGGCTTAGCGAATTCACCATCCCTGCCATCACCAAATTTGTTTTGGACAAACATATAGCGAGGCGTGATTTAAATTTCACACAAGACCTCAAGGAGCATCCCATGATAAAATTCTTCATTCCTTTCACTAAGTGCAGCAAAGAAGAAGGTGAAAACACACAATATGTGCCACATTCTGAATGCATAAGAGACTCAGAGGCAGTGCTCAGAAACCACCTATGCATCAATCCAGCCCCTTCACACTTCCATCTCTTTACCTGGAAACACCTCAAAAATGGTCTTTGTCCCCTCTCCAAAATCCAAGTTATTTCACATATCTCTGCCATCACCAAACACTTTGATCTCTCCAACATCAAGAGCCACAGCCTCCACATTGGAGGTACCCTTCACTACCTTCTGAAGGGCATTCCTTTTGAAGTGGTCAAAGTTATTGGCTGATGGGCAGGAAATGCCTTCACAGGCTACCTATGAGAACATGCCCTAATTCTTGCCTCCTTCCTCCAATCCGATCCAGAAATCTTTGAGGTATTCAAATGCATTGCCATACCTCCCATGCATTGAGTGAGTACCTTGCCTGCTCCTAATGGATGGGCACTCGAGCTTCACTAGCTATGTTGCCAGGCTCCTACCACCTTAGGATCACAGCTCACCTTGGCTATCCACAGATTGGACCAGCCTCCAGCTGAAAAACCCTGTGGGTTTTCTCCCAACTACACAACCTTATCTGAGCATACCATAACATTCATTAGATCACTTTCCATGTACCTAAATTACTTGCATCAAACTCTTTTCCCCATAACGAGCACACACATTCACATAGAGTGATGCTTCTGATTGGTTCAACTTTGCCAATCTTAGATGGTTCATTGGCCTTGCCAGCTCAATGTTCATCATCACTATTGCTGTTGCCCAAACCTTCTTCAACACCTGTCAATATTCCTAGTGCCCTTGCCTCAACCTGCTTCTTACCTTCTTGATCTTTTATGCCTGCTGGCTGATCAGGCAGCTCTATGGGCTAATCAGGATGATGTTTGTTATTATCTGTTATGTCTCCAGGATTCTCTGATGATCTTGGTGAGTTTGTTAGCCTGTGGTCTCTGTCAATGAGGGTGCATGATGTGCATGATGTGCTTGTGTTTGTATTCATTAGCTAGTCTGTTTTATATGCAGTCAGCTTGGTGCTGTCACAGCTTGTCTAGCTTGTGTGCTCTCTCTTGAGCAGTAGGCTCTGGGGCATGTGTGATGTCATTGTCATGATCTTCATACAACTGGCTGATTCATTAACATACTTGGTATGCACTCAACATTTGTTAGTGTTATCACCCACTCATGCTAATAGCGTGGTGTTTAACTTGACAGGTGGTGGAGATAGTTTAATAAATTGTAGGCCACTTGCTATTATGGTTTTCTTACTTGTTCATCATGTCTATCTTTTTTGCTTTCGTAAACATGTCCATGCCTTCCTCAGCATGTATAGGACTATCTGAGTTTTCGGTTTATTTCTTGTTAGTTCAATAAACCCTACATTTGTTATTCTTTGATTTGTTCTTTCATTTTCTCTTACATTCTTCAGACAGCTAACTCCTCGGCCAATTCTCTCATACCAACCTTGTAGTCCTTATTCTCATTCAGTACATAGATGATGCATCCTTCTTACCTAAGAGTTCCTAACCATTCTATCGCCTTCTATGATGATGCGTCATACAGTACTTAAACCTTTACTGCCTGTACTATTATCTTTACACTCATTCTGTGCAATCTAGCATCTTCTTGTGTCCTTAGGCCGATTGCCTTTGTCCATCATCCCTCATCTACATTGAATCCTTGGAAGTCTGACTAACTTCAATCATTGACTTTTGTCCCTTGTCCCTCGTAACCATCAAACCTTTGTCTAGAATATCTTCTCAGATGCAGTGTCTCTTTGTGAGTACCTCCTAAGGAGTATTCAACTCTATGAGTTTCTTCTTGTGTACACTACACATAACAAAAGAATGAGTGTTTCCTTTCGTTCCTTCTACCTAGGAGCAGGATACCCCCTCTGTCAGTAAGATTTCTGACTGCACCCTTCGACGAGCCTATGAGCTCCTCCCTGAATCTCACTCTGACATCAACATTGACATCAATGACTCAGGAACCACTGAACCCCCTCACGCCACTGTTAACCCATATTAGACTTCTAACCCAATACACCCTCACACAAGATTCCCACGTACTCCAGCCAATCCATCAACCCCTGCACCCCCTTGTATCCCTATTCGTCCACCTACCCCACCCCTCATGTCTCACCCTACTGAACTAAAAGCCACCCTCCCAGCTGATTTATCAGGAGAACTCACTAACTCTGTTCAATGAATTAAGGCTATGCATGCCTACTTCTCCATCAATCCCACCTTGTACACCACTGACAACAAAGGAATCATGATCACTTTGAATAAGATGAGCCAAGGACATGGTATCTGATTCTCTGAAATGTGGTATGACCAAATGGCTGACACTGCTATTCCTGCCAGTGAAAAGACTTTCACCAAATTCACTGAAAATTTTGAATCCACATTCTACCCCTTCAACACCAAAGCAACTGTCCATCACAAACTCTCTAAACTAGTCCAGAAATCCTTCTGGCATCCTGATGGAATCACCAAAGACAGTTTCCAGAAATATATCACCAATTTTTAGAACCTTTCAGCTCGCGCTGGAATCACAGACAATGTCACCCTCATCAATCAATTCTCCCTCGGACTTGACCAACAACTCGCCACTATGATCCTTTCTATGGCTGTCATTCCCAACTCCATTAGCAGTTGGATTGACCAAGCCAAGACATTCCACACACAAAAAATATGTATCCTCACCTTGTGAGGAGGAAAAACATACTCTTCCTTCCGACTTTCACCCTCTAGAGATCCCAACGCCATGGACATTGACGCTATCACTATTTCTAAACTCACCCCTAGGAACGTGCAAAATGCATTCGAGAAGGATGATGCTTTCATTGCTGAACTGTTGGACATAACACCACCCAATGTACCAAATCCAGAAACACTGCTACTCATCTTCCTCCTCGTCCTCTAACCATCCATTCTACCGAGACTGCATCTTCCCCCACTATCACCACAGAAACGCCCACTGCCCTCGCTGCTTTTGTCAATTTTCTCAAGACATAGGGAAAGGACAAGATCAAAATTCTTCAGGTACTCCAAATGTGTTATGAAAAACTGAAGACAGAGGAAGTTTCCATATTTCATATTGAACAGGATTTTTAAACCAGGAGGTCATCTCGACATCTTCTTTTCATGAACTGTGCCACATACTTGTAGCTCTTTGAAATGAATGTACTCTTTGTTTTCCTGTGAAACTACAAGTTGGAAACAAAATCATCATCACCTCTGCTCTTGTTGACTCCAGCACTACCAGAAACTTCATTGATCTCGGAATCCTAACTCATGTCAACTTTCCTATGAAACATCTACCTGAATTCATCACAGTCTATAATGTCAATGGTACCACCAATAAGAAGGGTACCATCCTTTGGAAGGCCAAACCTCTTGTTCACATTGCTGGTTAACCTGAGAAAATAGAACTAATGGTTGTGTCTCTCAGCAGAAAATAAATTATCCTCAGTATGTCATGACTGAAATTCCACAACCCCTACATCAATTGGAAATCCCATACCCTCTTATTCCCCAAATCACCCATGCTTGTGAAAGAGATCTCCTTGTCATATCCCGTATTTCACCCAAGTTCAACCCTGGCCCTCCAGGCCTATCATCAACAACTCTGCTGCATTCTCACACAGGACTTGCCTCCGGACTTCGGACTTGTACTTAGTATTCTCTTTTTGTCTCTGTTCCTTGTTCTCTCCTATTTAGTATTAGCTCTATTGTTTACTTACCTCCGAACCTGTGTTTCGCTTAGAGCACAGCTCCGGGATGCTTACTCCCGACTCCTGTTCTCTTACCAATCCCTTACGACCCCGTTTACTAATCATTCTCGAACTCCATATATAAACCTCTGACTTCACTCATGTATTCCTGAGTTCGAATATTAACTAGAATAACTCTCCTGACTTCCGCTTGAGTCTCGACAACTCTCCTCTGACACCTCCGCTCGACTTGACATCTCCACATCTTAAGTCCTAACTCTGTCCTCCGTAAAACCGGGACCGAATTCTTGTAAGGGTGCAGCACATACGGTGAAGCCAAGTCCCATCTCCTAATCATCTCCAGCATTCCAGAGTTGATACCGGAGTTCCAGTTCTAACACTCCCCGCCTCATCTTCTCCAATGGTTAGGTCTTGATGTAGATCAAGAAATATCTTTTCTTTTCCTAGAATGATATCCTGATGGGGTCGATGCGTCTCTTAGTGAGCACCTTCCCCATCTGGAACCTGCTAGTGAAACCATCAACAAAGTCACCTTATTCACACAACTCGCTCAGGAAAATAAACCAGTCAATGTGTCGCTTCTGACTGGTGTTCCAATTTTGCTGATATCTTCTTTGAAAAGACTTATGAACAATTACCTCCACACCGTTCCTTTGACCATACAATTGACTTAAAACCATCCTTCGTTCCTAAAATCACCCAGGTATATCTGTTGAATTCCAAGGAACAAGACGCTTGTCACGTCTTTATTGATGAACATCTTGCAACTGGCCATATTCTCCCCTTGAAATCCCCACAAGCTGCACCCTTCTTCTTCATCCCCAAAAAAGATGGCTCTCTCTGTTCATGTTAGGACTACCAATACCTGAATTCTCATATCATCTGCAATGCATATCCCCTTCCTCTCATTCCTGAACTCATCGACAACATGAAGGACTCAACTTGGTTCATTAAATTTGACATCCATTGAGGATACAACAATATTCATATCAAGGAAAGTGATCAATGGAAAGTAGCTTTTATCATCCTGTTTGGCCTCTTTGAACCCACAGTCATGTTCTTCAGCTTCTGCAATGCCCCCTCCATCTTCCAAGCCTTCATAAATTACATCTTTACTGATATGATCGCTGAATGATGGCTTAAAATCTATATGGACAACCTCAGTATTCACACAAATGGAGACTTAGCCCTACATCATGAACAAACTTGTTGTGTCCTTCTCTGTCTTCGAGAACATGGACTCTCTCTCAAACTGGCCAAATGTCTTTTCAACCAATCTTGAATGGACTTCCTTGGTATGATCATTAGTCATGAGACAGTTGCAATGGACCCAATAAAGACTTCTGCCATCTGTAACTGGCAACCTCCCATCTTGGTCAAAGGAATTCAATCCTTCCTAGGCTTCGCCAATTTCTACTGCAAATTTATCCCAAACTTTTCTCATACCATCACCCCCTTAACTTTTCTTACTCAGAAAGACTACCCTTGGGCCTGGACATTCCTCCAACAAAAAGCATTCGACTCCCTGAAAAGTGCTTTCTTCACCGGCCCTGTCCTCATCATTCTGAATGTCTCTCACCCCTTTTCCATCATGACTGATGCCTCCCTTCTCGCTACTGGCACTGTTCTCCTCCAGGCCGACTTCAATGGTGATCTTCATCCTGCTGCTTATTTCTTTCACACTTTTGCCCTTGCGGAATGAAATTATGACATCTATGACTGCGAGCTCCTCACTGTCATCCTTGCTCTAACTGAATGGTGTCAATATGTCCAAGGCACATCCCATCCTGTTACTATCATCATCGATCACAAAAACTTTTCTTTTCTCAAAGACCCTCGTAAACTTTCCTACTGACAAGCTCGCTGGTCCCTTTTCCTTCAAGATTTTGATATCATCTGGAAGGTCCTTCCCAGCACTAAAATAGCCTCTGCTGATGCTCTTTCTTGTCATGACCACCTTGATACAACTCAAGATAACGTAGATACTCCCATTCTACCAGACCTGGCTGTTATTAATGCATTAGATATTTCTCTCGCTACTCATATTCACAATTCTTCCTCTTCCGATCCACTTGTTCTTTGCACCCTCGCCAATCTTGCCAATGGTGATCCTTTATTTCCTTGTTCCTTCCTTAATAATTGGGTCTTTGACAATGGTCATCTTATTTCAAGGGTTGTATGTATGTTCTGCCTTCCTTTTGATCCTCTCTTCTCCATTCTATCCACTCTTCTCCCCTCACTGGTCATTTGGGCCTTTTTCACATCAAAGCTATTCTTGAACAAGATTTTTGGTGGCCTGGCCTTGCTTCTTTTGTTTTCCATTTTATTGCTGGTTGCTCTGTCTATCAACAAAACAAGGTCCTCACTCACTTCACCATGCCTCCTCTGCTTCCTATCTTTTCCTCGTCTTCCCTCCTATTCCGCTAGTTATCCGTTGACCTTGTCACCAATCTTCTGCTCTTCCATGGCTATGATTCCTTAATGGTCATGGTTAACCACAGCCTTATGAAGTGGGTAATCCTTGCTCCTTGTTCCAAAACTGTTGACGCCAAGGAGATCGCTCAACTCTTTTTTGATTGTGTTCAAACATTTTGGCCTACATGACTCCATTATCTCGGATCACAGACGTCAATTTGCCTCTGCCTTCGCCAGGAAACTGGCTCATCTCCTAAAATACGATGTTTGCTTGTCCACCACATACCATTCCCAGACTGATGGACAAATGGAACAGACCAATCAAGAAATCGAGACCTACATGTATCTCTGTATCCTTTGCTCCAACAATCCTCACAAATGGTCCACCTTCCTTACTTCCATCAAATTCATCCATAACTCTGTCCCACATAGTTCTACCAAGACCTCCCCTTTCTCCCTCCTTTAGGCAAGACCTTTCTTTTTGCTTTAGAAAATCATTTGTCTCTTCTTAATACTGCCAGGAAAGAAGCTCTTGCAGCACATGAATCTGCCTGACAGATCATGACTCTCCGATTTTCCAAGAAGTTTTCCCCTTGGAAAGTCAGCGATAAGGTATGACTCGAAGCTACCAATCTTTGCCTTGGCTACCCTTCCTGCAAACTCGCCCCCAAGCATCATGGACTATTTGAAATCTCTCAGGTCCTATCCCCACTCACTTACCAACTCTGACTTCCCCCCACATGGAAGATCCATGATGTTTCCCACGCCTCCCTCTTATCTTCTTATCACCAGATCAAAGCATATGGTCCCTCCTTCTCCCAACCCCCACCTGACTTTATTGATGCCAAAGAAGAGTATGAGGTTAGCTATATCATCTCACACAAAGGAACACGAGGTCATTATTGATACTTTACTACATGGAAGGGATACTTTTCAGCCAAAAATACATGGGAACCCGAAAATAATCTCTGTCATGCCCCAGAAATCCTCTCGTCTTATAAATGGACTCATCTCCTCCCCTAATTCTCTATCTTTTGTCCTACCTGGGAAGTGATGTCTCTTCATGAAGTACCCCCCCGCTTATGTTTTATTTCAACTTTATCTTTCTAAACAATCAAAATGTTATCTCCTTCTTCTTCTGTTGCTCCCTCTGTGTCACCTTCTTTTTCCTTATATACTTCCCCCTTGTGTTCCAGACCTGTCTTTCCTACCTTGCTACCCATCTCTGCTGTTCACTTGCTTTATGTTGCCATCCTTACAAACCCTACTCTCCTCCATGCTGTCAAGGCTCTCTTTTTATATAACAAGGATACCATAACTCAAGAGCTGGTCTGTCTATTCCATGAGGTCTTAATAACCCAACAGTATCACTTCCAATCAGCTCCTAGTGATTTACCTGCTGAGTTCGGTTTACCCTTATGACTTCATCTGGATGCTCTTCCCCGACACGCATTATCCATTTTGCATTTACATGGCTTCCACTCTTTTATTAAACACCTTCCACCTGCCGTCATCTACCCCACTTTCCATCATATCTATTTCTCCTTGCCCATGAGATCTCATAACCATTATCTTGAACACACCCAGTTGCCTACTGCCCCCAACTCTCCTCCTCTCCTTCCTATACCCGCCTTAGCTGACCAGTTGTCTTCCTCTCCTCCTCCTTCAAACTCCTCCACCATTGTCGAAGTAGAGGACATCCTTGATAACGAGGAAGACCATCATCATGCTGAAACTAAGGCTCTTCACAGGTACCTACTGGACAGTACTCGCATTCTCTCCACCCCTTCTTATGCTAATCACCTTCTCTGACAACCTGCCTCCTCCCTCACTGAATGCTTTCAGTGTCATCATCTGGGTCATTATTGAGAAGACTGTTCCAACCACCTGTCCCTCCTGCCTCCTCTCTGCTCCGGGTCATCCTGCCTCTGCTTGTCTTCGCACCCAATGTGACTTTTGTCATTGCTGGGGACATGGTCGCTGTTTCTGCCCTGAGTGAATCTGTGGACATTGTAATCAACACAGACATATTGCAGACAACTGTCCGTTCGAGATGCTTTCTCCTAACCAGGCCATGTTCATTTTTGATTCCACTAACATTCCTCCTGCCAACTCTACCTAGAGGAATTTTAATCAAACCAGGGGTTTGATTGTATGACAGGGGTAATGTTACAGTTTTCTTACTCATTCATTGTGTCTACTTTTTTTGCTTTCATAAATGTGTCCATGCCTTCCTTGACATGTATAGGACTATCTGGGTTCTCAGTTTATTTCTTGTTAGTCTGATAAACCCTAAATTTGTTATTCTTTGATTTGTTCTTTCATTTTCTTTTACATTCTTCAGACAGCTAACTCCTCGGCCAATTCTCTCATATCAACCTTGTAGTCCTTATTCTCATTCAGTACATAGATGATGCATCCTTCTTACCTAAGAGTTTCTAACCATTCTATCGCCTTCTACGATGACGCGTCGTACAGTACTTAAACCTTCACTGCCTATACTATTATCTTTACACTCATTCTGCGCAATTTAGTATCTTCTTGTGTTCTTAGGCCAATTGCCTTTGTCCATTGTCCCTCGTCCACATTGAATCCTTGGAAGTCCGACTGACTTCAATCATTGACCTTTGTTCCTTGTCCTTCATAACCATCGAACCATTGTCTAGAATATCTTCTACACAGCATTTCTTTGTGAGTACCTCCTGAGGAGTATTCAACCCTACGAGTTCTTCTTGTGTACACTATACATAACACTTGCCAGGGTCATGAGGCTTATACCATCAGTTATTTTGGCCATGATCTCTATGCCTGGTACTGTTAATGCTGAGCGTAAACTAGCCTAGGAATGGTACAGAGTAGTGCAAGATGAATCAATAAATATGTGAACAAAGATGAAAGGAACTTTCCTAAGGCAAGGTTCCCCTGTGTGCAAGTGAAGGAAAAGCCAAAGGCTAGGTTCTTGTAATGATTCTCTGCTAAGGTAGGCAGGGGCTAGATATAACACTGAGTTGCATAAAATTACCTGAGAAAAATTACAAGTACAAACAGGTGTTTATATATTGGTATGTGAGGGTAGGCTTTGAAAAATGCTGAAAACTAAAGGAAAAATGGAACAATAAAGGAGTACCATTTTAAAAGGAGATGTCCATAAGAGGAATCAGATCAGGAGTGGAATACTGGAATGAAAAGAAATGAAGTAAAGAGATGCAAAGAAGCAGAACAAAGTGGAATGAACCAAGATAACAAAAACAGCCAACAAAGTGTGATAAGCAGCAGAGTGTTGTGTATCTAAAAGGAACCAAAGGAAGAACCATATGGAATAGAAGGAAAAGAAACCTCAATAGGGTCCAGTTGGTACCAATCACCTAGGAGCAAGAATAGATCTTGCTCTATCTCCTTGGAGACCCAGGGGATTTCTGTAATAGGACCTTTTGCTGTGGCTGCACCTTCTTCAACTCTCCCACATGGTATTTTATCTCTTTCACCCATTCTTCCCTTTATTTTGCTAACCTTCTCAGGGATAGAGCTTTTGTGCATACTCCATCACTAAGCTTGCATGCCATCTTCCATGCCTGCATTTGCATCATGTTGTAGGGCTATGTACATGCTGTTGCATGTGGCTGTTGCTTGTATATGGCATTGTCTGATATCCACCAGTATCATCCATGCTGATGTGTCTGTTTTGATTGTGTCAACTCCTTCTCCAGCTCAGTACCTGGCTCTATCTTTGGATGGCATGTCTGATGGGTTATATAAACCATTCACTAGTACTATTGGCTCATTGTGTTCACTGTTAGTCATGGTGGCATCAGCAGTCTCTTCATGGACCTGTTGATGTGCTAGTTCAGGTTCATGAGACTGTATAGTAGTTGCATGAGGGACTTCTGAGTTGCATGCCTTGTTGCTAACCTCTCTGAGTATCTGGAGTTGCTTGGCTACTTGCTATCTCCAATATATTAGAAATAGTTGTTTGTGTATATTACTGGATATTTGATCCACTTTGATAATAGCTTGAATATAGTGTAGTCAGATTTCAGTGTAGCACATTGAGCTTCTCACACTGCACAGAGGATCTTCTCACAGTAGTCTGACCATTCATACCTGTTAAGATTTAACACTTGAATTTTCATGCTGTTTTCAAGTATGACTTCATAAGCCCTTTTGAGTCAGGTGAGTCTAGTTCCCAATGGCCTCATTGAGGGCCAGGGCTCATAACCTATTGAATAGTAAGTATTGTAATATATCAGTACTAGGTAGAAAGCTAAGTAATGTGTATATTTACCTCAGTGGTTGAAAAACCAGCTGAGGTGTAACTAACTAAGGACACACAGAAAGTAGACTATGCTTATATAAGCTAACTCTCACATTTGTAAATCCTACACTTCACAATCAACAACAGCTTTTGTTGTTTCATGTTGTACATGCCATCAATTACAAGCAGGAATTGTCAGCACCCATGGTTATATCATATCTGATGGGCTGGAGTGATGTAAAACATTCACATCACTACTCTCCAATTTACTGGTCAACATTCACTCAAGCACTGCTTTTCTCTTTCCCATCCCTTTGTCTTCACATTACATCTGCTTCATCAGATCACCATAACACTGCCACCCCTTAAAATCAGACAGAAGAGGTATGCATATTTAACCATCTTCCAAGATTGACTTAATATGAGCAAAACTTCATGTATAGAACTCCCCTTCAATGACTATACAGCTCTCAACACCTGGATGTGTTTTTGTAAAGAATCAAGTACTGGACTACATATATGGAACATGAAGATAAACTAGAGAATTCAACTATACTAGACTTTTTTGTGAACACCTATGAAATACCATTGCATTCCAAAAATATTGTTGAGGCCATGATCTGACAATGATCGTTAGGACATCCACAATACCAAAGAGTTGATTATCATCCTGCACATCCTTGTCATCTTACAAGAATATGAGTGTTGCACTCTGCCACTCACAAAAACCTGTCAAATATTATTAGTTATTACTTTCTATATAATGATGTCCCTAACATCCATGACTTTTACTACACCAACATGCTCATGCTATTCAAACCTTCACAGGATCTTGGCAGTTTCATTCACTAATTGCTATTTGACTCTTTCAGAGCAAGAGCATAGAATAATAGATAATATTCAATATTTCCATCAATGTGAGACAGCAGTGTGAACACAATGTGCAGATACATCTATCAATGACAATTCCAAAGGTGGAACATCTCATCTAATTGACAGGGAGTTGAGCATGTGGGAAGTTCTAAGAGATGAAAACAGACTTGAAAAAGGTGAAACTTTGAAAAATCTGTTCTTATCATATAAAGACTTGCCTGATTGGCTTGCAATGAAGGCAGCAAAAGAAGAAGGGGTATTTCCCCATGATGTAGATAGACCACTTCCTTCAATGAATTTGCAATCAGAAACATTAGACAATTCTCATCAAGCTACTGCATGAGATCTGGCTGACCTTTTCCTATGGCAATCTCTACTTGATTCAAATCAACAACCATCAAGTGATTCCTTTAATTTGACAACCATTTATCCAGCATCAGTCACTCCAATAACAAACAACAATAATACACTTTCTGTTAGAAATAATGCAATAGTATCAAAGCAGCCTGTTCTAGTGGTTGATCCAGAATATCTTAACATTGATTAGTGGAGAGCATTTGACATGATTGCTTGGCATCTGGACTGCACACTTCAAGGCCATTTACCTCCACTATTGGATATGATTGTAAATGGTGAAAAAAATATTGGCAAGTCTCAAATCATTCAGGTGATCACCAATCACTTTGGAAACAGAGGTGCAAGTCATTTTCTTGTGAAAAATGCTTATACTGGAGCAGTAGTGTCTTTGATTAAAGGGCAAATCTATTACATAGCTACAATGATGTCTCACAAAAAAAGTCCTTCTGGTGCTGTGACAAGGACAAAACTGCAAGTATTATGGCAAGATGATCTATACAATATCATAAACAAGTTCTCTATGGTGGGAAAAACATTCCTTGCTCAGTTATTCCTCCATCTTAATATTGCAAAAGGCACAAATGATGCCACTACACAATCTTTTATAATGTTGAGTATCATTTTATTTGGTGATCCACATCAATTTCCATCTGTTGCATGCTTTATATGGGAAGCTTTTTTTTTCCATTCAACATCAATCTGATACTATGCTATGCCAAGTTGGCCATGAAATCTATCTTGAAACTTTCATGTTGACTGTCACACTCAAACAGCAAATGCAAGTAGTGGACCTCATTTGCCACAATTTTCTACATCACCTTCACATCAGACTTGTCCAAGAACACCACATCCACATGTTATATGAAATGGTTCTATTTAGAGCAACATTCATGCCTTCTAATTTCACCTCAGCACCTTGGAACAATATGATACTTATTATACCTTAGCATGCTGTTTGTAATTTATGGAATTCAGCAGCAATACATGATCACTGTTGTCAACATCATCACTCACCCCTACTCTCTCATGCTCAAGATTCTACACACAGATGTTTACTTTCCAGTGTTGAATGTCTCATATTTCAAAAGTATCTCAATCATCAGCATAAGGATTCATCTTGTTGGAAGCATGCAGTACACAATTACTTGGCTTACCTGCTGTAATGGTAACTTAGAGATGATAGCAGTATCTGATCAAGAGTGAATTGGGACTCAGATGCCTGAGTCCAAAAGCTATATATGTATGCTATAGGAAGTGCATGTAAACTAACTACTATAAATGAACTACTACCGTATAATATGAATTTATTTAACACTCCCCCTTGCTAAGCACATGGTAATCACATAAGCATTTAGGTGGTAGTTGTATATATCACTAGTCAGTCTGGCCAACTGTGAGTTTAATAACTAAACTGATTTGAAATCAACACTACTTGAATTTGACATATTCAAAGTTCTTGGTGAATATATTGGCAGGATTGTTAGTCCCTTTGATATAAAAGATCTCTATGTGCTGATTGATTACAGCATCATGCACAAAGTGGTAGTGAATGGATATGTATTTGGTGTGTCATTCAGTAATGGAATTGTTAGCTATAAAAATACAATCCTGATTGTTGCCACAAATAGGAATAGATTTAAGGTGAAACCTAATTCCTCAAACATTTGTTTCACCCATATGACTTGGCAAGAATAGTCACTCAAAGCCATGTATTTGACCTCTGTAGAAGAGAGGGCCATGGTTTTTTGTAAATGTGAATTTCACAGGAAAATGTCATTTGCCAATTTTAAGTAGAATCCCATTTGAGAGTGGCAAGTATTCAGATCTGCTCTCCAGTTGGAGTCAGTGCAAGTAGTAATACCACATCTGAAAGCACCATCATATACAAGTGAGTAATCATGAGTACTGATTAAGTACCAGCAGATATATAGGACCTTATTTAAGTGCTTCTGTGATGGATTGGCAGACTGTTGCACCATTTGTGTAACTGCATAAGCAATGTTTGGACAAGTATCAAGCATGAGGTATTATAACGAGCCAATAACTGTCTGAAATCGTGTCCGGAGTTCCATGTTGACAGGGGCTGTATTCTTCTTAGATTGATAATCCTGAGGTAAAGGTGTATGGGCAGGTTTTGCATTGATCATTCCACATCACTCTAGTACTTTCTCGAGGTATTCATGCTGGTCTATATGTAATCAGCAATCACTTCAATGAATATTCATTTAGAGGAATGCACATGCATCCCCGAGATTGTGGCATTTCCATCCTTTTATAAAGGCAGCCTTGACTTTTTTGACAAGGACTTTTGAGGTGCCACAGAAGAGAGCATAATCTACATAGATTATAGCTACAATGGTTTGGTTTGCTTCTTTGTATACAAAGAGGCTGGTGTCTGTTTTCAATTGCTCAAAGTTTAGTTCTCTCATGGATTGATTGAGCTTATTCCACCAAGCTAAATCTACTTGTTTAAGCCTATATAGGATGCAAAGTAATCTGAGAATTTTATTTTCAAGGTGAGAAGATACAAAGCCTTCTGGAAATTCCATATAGATTTCCTCATCCAATTTGCCATATAGATAGGCAGATCGCACATCAAGACCAGACAGATGTCAGTTTTCTAAGGCAGCTAGGGTGAGCATACATTACACTGTTTCAAATCAAATAACTAGACTAAAGATCTGATCAAAATCAAGACCTTTGACCTGTGAGAAACCTTTCGCTACTAGTTGGGCACATTTACAGCCATCAGATTGTTCATCAAAAACCCAGCAATTCTTAGTGACTTTTTGGCCAGTAGGTCAGTCAAAGACCTCAAAGACTTTGTATTATTTCAGCATGGCTAATTCTGTCTTGTATGCTTTGAACCATTGCTTTTGCTCTGATATAGGTAGGTGGATAAGGTCTCTATAGGACTATTTGTGATAATTTGGCTTATTAGACCTTTCACTGAGTGGTACTGCTCTTGCACATAGATATAAAACCATAGCATCTCCCCTTCCTAGACTATGCATTCAATGTCATCCTTTGAAGAAGTAAGTGATGGAGGCATGGCACCAGAAACATTGGGTGTTTCCGGTGCAGAAGGGACAGATTGAGCAGTAAGGTCTTTCCAATGTGAATTGTGCTCAATTTCCTTGATTTGTTACATCAGGTGATGGCACTCTCCGTAGATGTTGCTGGTTCAGGTGAGGGTGCTTGCATAGAAGGTAGCAGACTTGAGTTTGACAGGGCATGGCAGATTTGCTCAAAGAGGCCTGGCAAGTCATCATCATCACTTTCCACATCAGAAGGTGGATGCAAGGAGGGTTTGGAATACCTATGGGATTGTAGAGCTGCACTTAGCAGCTTGTGAGGCTGAGCCCCTGGACATCAGGGAAATAGGTTCTCATCAAATATAGCATGCACATACATGTGTGGCATGTTATTGGAACGCATCAATAGATAATTGTGCTCATTACCTGACAATATGCATATGTAAGTAAATCATTAGCTGTGATTTAGGCTGCAGCTTGCCTCCATGAGTGTCCACTGGGAGGTGAACATATGCAACACATTCAAAAATGCATAAATGAGAGATAGTAGGAGGAACTTTATTCAAAAAGTTTGTAAGGTGTCCTCCAATTTAGACCTTGTTTAAGAGTACAATTGTACACATACAGTGAGGTGCAAAACCGTTGCAATGTCTAACCTCAAACTGGGGCGCGAAGCGCCCCGCAATCACTTGTGGGAATTTCACTTTGCTTTGGTGGAAACAAATAAAGTACAAACCCTTAGCTACAACTTTGTCCCCAGGGTCATGTGATTTCGCTTACATACTGCAAAGATACATCCATTTCAAAACACCAATACCATTGCAACAGTTTTGCACCTTTTGCTTTCCAGGGTATATTAGTACTTGGTATAGCCTCCCTTTGCCTTGATAACTGCTTCAATCCTTCTAGGCATGCTCTCTATCAACTTCTGACACTCTTCAACTGCTATCCCCTCCCAATCAACCTGAACTCTCTCCCACAATTCATGAATTCCCTTAGGAGAGGAATCATGATCTGCTAGTCTTCTTTTGAGATAACCCCAGAGGTGCTCAATGGGATTGAGGTCAGGAGACTGTGCAGGCCATACCATAGTATGAAAATCCTGCTCCTGAAGCCAATCCTTCACCTTTTTGCAAGTATGTTTGGGGTCATTGTCCTGCTGAAAGATGATGTCAGGAGGATCAAGACCATAAAACTGCAAAGAATTGAGCAGTTCATCCTTCAAAATCTGAAGGTAAAGGTCCCCATCCATCCTACCATCAATCTTGGTAGCATAGCCAACTCCCTGCCAAGTCATACAGCCCCACATCATCAAAGAACCTCCTCCAAACTTCACTGTACCTTCCACCAGCCTATCACTTAGCCCTTCCCCTGCCTTTTTCCACACCCACTTGCGCCCATCTGACCCTAGGCGATTGATTTTGGTCTCATCAGACCATACTACCTTCTTCCAGTCCTCCAGAGTCCAATCTTTATGAGCATAAGCAAAGTCTCGACGAGCCCTACGATGCTTGGCTGAAAGGAGAGGCCGTTTGGACTTGACCACAGCTTTCATACCTGTCTTCCTCAACTGTCTGCGCACTGTGGAGGTAGAGAGAGGCTGGTTGACTATATTGGTGAGTGCCTTGGTCACCTGAACAGCATTCTCTGCCTTTCCAGAGGAGATAAGACGAACGGCATGCCGGATATTGGCAGAGGAAAGCTTGGATGGACGACCTCCAGTAACTTTTTGAAGCTCAGAACGCTCTTTGGAGCGTAATCTGGATATGGTAGACACATTAAGACCAGTAGTGGATGCAATAGAGTGAGCAGATTGGCCAGCATCAAGCATAGAGAGGATGGTTTGTTTTTGAGTAGAAGAGATGGTTCTCATGATGGTTGTGGTTGGAAACAAAGATGCGTGTGAACTATTTTAAACTCAGACATGCTTCTAATATGTGTATGTTTGTTTGTATGACCAAACATAACCAAATAACACTTGATTTCAATGTAATGAGCAAAGGGTGCAAAACTGTTGCAATAGTATTGATGTTTTGAAATGGATGTATCTTTGCAGTATGTAAGCGAAATCACATGACCCTGGGGACAAAGTTGTAGCTAAGGGTTTGTACTTTATTTGTTCCCACCAAAGCAAAGTGAAATTCCCACAAGTGATTGCGGGGCGCTTCGCGCCCCGGTTTGGGGTTAGACATTGCAACGGTTTTGCACCTCACTGTATACCACATACTGGACAGCAAACTCCCAATAAGATTCAGGTAAACAAGCATAAAGATGCATTGCCTAAGCTTTGTCCATTAAAGTGTGAATAAATCGCTCAGCCTGTCTGTTCTGCTGTGGGGTATGGGGTGTAGACTCATAGACATGAATGCCATTGTTGTACATCAGTTGCTCGAAGACTTTTGATTTGTACTCTTCCTTTATATCAGACATCCAACCTTTTATGGAAGTGGAGTACTGATTTTGAATATACTTTATAAACTCTTTGATGGCACCAAGTGCCTGGTCTTTAATCTGGAGGGGTTTAATCCATCCTTGGGACATGTAATTATTATAGAAGATAATGATGTATCTTGATCTGTGATAAGACTCAGTCTTGAAAGACTTTAGATCTGAGTGTATGAGCTCAAAAGCTTTCTTTGTGCAAACATCATTCACAGTGAAAGGGCAGTTAGATTGTTTGCCTAGCTGACAGCTGGGGCAAACTAATTCCACAGGCGAAATAGTCACACTTGGGAAGTCTTTGGTGTGTTTTTACACAGCTCTCAGGACATCCTTAGAAGGGTGCCCAAGGCAGTGGTGGAGCAATTTGTAATCCACAGCAATCATATTTATATTCACTCTAGTGTGATCATGGACAATAGGGGCTCTCATCCAGTATATAGTACTACTTCCATGGAAGTGGAAATTAATCAGGTTACACTTGGTGCAATTATCTATTGTTAGAAGCATGCAGTACACAGTTACTTGGGTTACCTGCTGTAGTGGTAACTCAGATAATAGCGGTTGCTAGTCAAGAGTGAATTAGAACTCAGATGCCTGAGTCCAAAAGCTATATATGCTATATAAAGTGCATGTGAACTAACTACTATAAATGAACTACTACTGTGTAATATGAGTTCGTTCAACACTCCCCCTTGCTAAGCACATGGTGATTGCATAAGCATTTGGTGATAGTAATATGTATCGCTAGTTAGTCCTGTTAACTGCAGTTCTAATATCTAAACTGATTTGAGATCAGCATTGCTTGAATTTGACATATCTGAGGTTCTTGGTGAACATATTGGCAGGATTGTCAGTTCCTTCGATATAGAAGATCTCTATGTTCTGATCAGTTATAGCATCACATATAAAATGATAGCAAATGGATATATGTTTTGTGCAATGTTCAGTAATGGAATTGTTAGCTATAAAAATAGAATCCTGATTGTTGCCACAAATGAGAATGGGTTTAAGGTGGAATCCTAATTCCTCAAACATTTGCTTAACCCATAAAATCTGATGAGAACAATTGCTCAAGGTCATGTATTTAACCTTTGTAGAAGAGAGAACCATGGTCTTTTGTAAGTGTGAATTCCATAGGAAAACATCATTCACTAATTTCAAGTAAAATTTCATTTGAGAGTGGCGAGTATCCAGATCTGCTCCCCAATCGGAGTCAGTATAGGTGGTAATACTGCATCCAAAAGTACCATCATATATAAGCAAATAATTGCAAGTGCTGATCAGGTACCAGCAAATATAAAGAGCCTTATCTAAGTGCTCTTGTGGTGGATTGGCAGACTGTCACACCATTTGTGTGACTGCATAAGCAATGTCTGGGCAAGTACCAAGCATAAAGTATAATGATGAATTGATGACTGTCTGGAATCACGTCCGAAATTCCATGTTGACAAGAGCTATATTCTTCTCAGGTTGGTAACCCTGAGGTAAAGGTGTACAGGTGGGTTTTGTGTTGATTATTCCACATTGCTCTAGTATTTTCTTGAGATATTTGTATTGGTCAATATGTAACTGGTGATCTGATTGACGAATGTTCATTCAGAGAAATTTGCATGCATTCCCAAGATCACAGCATTCCCACCTTTTCATAAAGGCAGCCTTGACTCTTTCAACAAGGGCTTTTGAGGGACCACAGAAGAGAGCATCATCTACATAGATTATAGCTATGATAATTTGATTTGCTTCTTTGTATATAAAGAGGCCAGCATCTGTTTTCAGTCTCTCAAAGTCTAGTTCTTTCATGGATTGGTTGAGCTTATTCCACCAAGCTAATCCTGCTTGTTTAAGTCCATATAGGATGTAGAATAATTTGAGAACTTTATTTTTAAGATGAGGAGGTGCAAAGCCTTCTGGAAATTCCATGTAGATTTCCTCATCTAATTTGTCATATAAATAGGCAGATCATATATTGAGACTAGATAGATGCCAGTTTTCTAAGGCGGCTAGGGCGAGCATCTATTACACTGTTTCGAATCTAATGACTGGGCTAAAAATCTGATCAAAATCAAAACCTTTGACTTGTGAGAATTCTTTTGCTACTAGTTAGGCACGTTTATAGCCATCTGATTTTTCATCAAATATCCATCAATTCTTAATGACCTTTTGGCCAGTGGATTGATCAGAGACCTCAAAGACTTTGCATTGTTTTAGCATGTTTAATTCTGTCTTGCACACTTTGAACCATTGCTTGTACTCTGATTCAGGTAGGCAGATAAGATCCTTATAGGACCATTCATGATAATTAGGCTTATTGGGCCTTTTGCCAAGGGGTACTGTCCTTGCACATAGATATAAAACCATAGTGTCTTCCCCTTTCCAGACTATGTGTTTGACATCGTCCTCTGAGGAAGTGGGAGATGGAGGTATGGCACTGGAAACATTGGGTGTTTCCAGCATGGAAGGGGTGGATTGACCAGTAAGGTCTTTCCAGTGTGAATTACGCTCAATTTCTTTGATTTGTTGCACTGGATTATAGTGCTCTCCATAAATGTTGCCCGGCCAGTGAGGCAGTTGCCTAATATGCTTTGAGCATTGTAGCAAGGTGAAAGTTGGCATCCAAAGGAGGAAGTCTCCTAGGAGACATTCAAGGAGGGGATGGGATCTGTTCTCAGGCAACTAGTTCAGGCAAGGGTGCTCACACAAAAGGTAGCAGACTTGGATTTGAAGGAACTCAGCGAGGTCACTCAGAGGGTCCTGGTAAGTCATCATCATCACTTTCCCCTTCAGAAGGTGGATGTGAGGAGGGTTTGGAATGCCTGTGGAGTTGCAGAGCTACACTTACAGGCTTGTAAGGTCAAGCCCCTGGGCACTGAGGAAATAGGTTCTCATCGGATATTGCATGTACATATATACTGTATATAGCATGTTATTTGAGTGCATAAATAGATAGTTGCACTTATTACCTGATGCTATGCCTAGGTAAATCATTAGCTGTGATTTAGGCTGCAGCTTGCCTCCACAAGTGTCCACTGGGAGGTGAACATACACAGCACATCGGAAGATGTGTAGATGTGAGACTGTAGGAGGAACTTTGTTCAAAAGTTTATAAGGCATCCTCCAGTTGAGACCTCATTTGGGAGTGTGATTGTACACATGTACCACATGCTAGACAGCAAACTTCCAATAAGATTCAAGTAAACAAGCATAAAGATGTATTGCCTGGGCTTTGTTCATTAAAGTGTGAATAAATCACTCAGCACATCTATTCTGCTGTGGAATATGGGGTGCAGATTTATAGATATGAATGTCATTGTCACACATCAATTGTCCAAAGGCTTTTGATTTGTACTCTCCCCCTGCATTGAATATTCAGCCTTTTATGGAGGTAGAGTACTGATTTTGAATATACTTTATGAACTCTTTTGTGGCACCAAGTGCCTGGTCCTTAGTCTGGAGGAGTTTAATCCATTCTTTGGATGTGTAATGGTCATAAAAGACAATGATGTACCTCAATCTATGATAAGACTCAGTTTTGAAAGACTTTAGATCCAAGTGTATGAGTTCAAATGGTTTCTTTGCATGAACATCATTCACAGCAAAGGGGCGGTTAGGCTGTTTGTCTAGCTAACAGCCAGGGCAAACTGGTTCCACAGGCAAAATAGACTAAAATACCAATGCCCACCAGGGGCTTGCTATATCTAGCAAGACCTTCCAGAGGCATGCTTGACTAGAGCTAGTTGGTAGTCATACTAGTAAACCTGTTGGTCAAGCACAGATGGGTTTTGAGAGAACTCCAGGAGGACAAGACTGGGGGGGCCAGTTGCAGTCTACCTGGGGGTTTATATACTATCTAGGGTTTGTACATGTTTGGTACTATATAGTATCTATCTATGATAATAAGCTATGCATAGAGAGTCCAGGCACAGTCCTGTGAGTCAATGTGAGTCAAAAGGAGTCATACTGAGTCAAGGCAGAAACGAGCATAGCCATGAGGTAATGCAAGGCTATATGCACATTGTATACATGAGGTAGAGATAACCATAGCCATATGTATAGCCATAGGCATAAGATGCAATAGGAATAGCGATAGACATAGGTATCTGCATAGCCATATGTGCATGAGGCTGCAATAGAGCATAGCCGAGGGTGCCAAGGGGAATGAGGCATGGAGGCAATGCATAGCAGTGCACATGTGGAATACATGAGGCATAATAAGGGAATGATTCATAGATAAGACAGATAAGAGATAAGGCATGAGTCATGAGTAGTCATGACGAGTTATAAGCATAGCTGAGCATAGCCATGAGGCATGACATGAGGCCAAGGATGACTATGTGGCAGTGCAGAGTAGTGCAAGGCAATGTGAGGCAATATAAGGCAGTGATGAGCCAGGATGAGTCACAGTATAGCCTTAAGACAATGCAATGCTATGGCATGGCAGTGCATGGCTGTGTGATGATGAGTCATGGTAAGTCACAATGATAAAGAGTATAGCCATGATGCTGTACATGTCTACATGGTATGGCATGAGGTGAAGGCTGTGCATGGCTGTACATGCAAGGCAAGCCAATGTATCATGTGAGAGTGTGGGAGCATGATGTCATGTGATCAAATAGTCATGTGATCATTATTGAGTGAGTATGGTGAGGTCAATGAATGATAGGGGCTATTTAGCGAAATGCTTTATAGAAAGCCCAGAAAAATAGAGATAAATAAGGGAAAAATAGGGGCAAATACTAGTGATTGTAACACTACCCCCTATCTAAAGGTTGACTTCCAGGCAACCACATGCAGAGCCAGCCAGCAGAGTGGACAACCAAGAAAGAAGGTAATTTGTTTTTCCAAGGGAATATATCCATAGAAGTCGTCAAGAGCGACAAAAGACAATAATAACAATGGAGAGGGAGCAATGTATGAAGAGCAATGTTGGTCCAGGATGTCTAGATTCCAAGGAATAAAGAGTGAGGGAGCATTCAAGGATGTGATGAAGCGACAGAGTGAATATTTTAATACCAGAATGAAAGATCAATAAAGAACTTTCAGTAGAGGTGTAATGGTCCAGAGAGAAATAAATAAATATGTATAGTCAGGAGTCAATTCAAACTTTTTAGGATGAGGACTATAAGACCTGCATATCCAAGGCAAGGATACAAAGGAGAGACTGATTGGATTGGTCCATTGTTGATGAAAGACAACAATTAATGTGATAGAAGTCAAGATATGTTTGTTCCAGTAGGATGAAAGGTTCGATGCATAGCAAGTGTCTTCCATATGATAGTACAGTGTAGGCTGTTATACTTTATACTCTATATAAGCAACATCTTGAAGAACAATGAGTATCCCAAGCAATATCCTAAATGTAAAGGCAGTGATGCCAATTTGCAGTATTGCAATAGAAAGTGAATAGAGTGGAATCAAGTGAAGAGGATAGTTCATGGAATGAGCATAATATTAACTTGATGTCCAGAATTATTAAATTGATTAATGATGATAGAATAAAGTAATGGAAGGGATGAGCCAATGATGAAGTCTGAATATTAACTCAAGGGGGAATCCTTCCAGTGATAAAGAAAGATTAATCCATGTAGTCGACAGTTCTTGTGGAACAAGATCTGTTATGAATATAGTGTAGCAACATGTTCAGATGACTAGCAACTGAATATGTTGTGGAGAATACTTTTGTATGTGTAATAGATCAACCATCACAGATAAATATTCTTCCATATGATTATCCCGAGCAGGAACATAAGGCAAGTACCATCAAGGTGTAGCACCATTTGTTCTAGTGACAAGAAGAATGGAAAACATTACTTTGTTTGCCTATCCAGATCCATTCTTCGTAGTCGAGGGATGGAAGAGGGGAGAGATGAGAGATAACGAGAGGAATGTGATATGATATCTCACCTAATGGAATGTCTAAGGAAATATGTGCATGACATATAAGATCAAGATTCACTTGTGCTGAGTACTGCCAGAGTATCAGAAAAACTTCTTGATCTTTTTAGATTATAAATATGGAAAATAATAAGGGTTAATGTTCACATGGAATATTGGATTGAGAGGTAGTTGATCTAGTTGTTAGTCAGAATGCTAGAAAACCTTCTTAATCCTTTAAGAGTTTATCTATGGATAACATGTTCCATAGAGAATCTAGTTGTTGTGAGTGTTGTGAAAAGTGTCCATGTCCTGTCAAGCTTTGCTGTGAGACAAAGAACTGTCTTCTTCAAACCAGTTGATGAAGGAAATGTCAACCTGAAGGAGAACACCAGTTTATCTTGTGTATGGATATCATGACCATTTTGATGGCAATGAATCAAATTCATTCTTAACCATATGAAAGACAAGACTGAATGTGTCCTTGTGGTTTCTCTTGAAGAAATCCAGTTCTTCTTTCAGGAGACAATACACTATGTGTCATAAGATTCGTTAAGTCATAAGGGAGTGATAAAAAGTCATGTAGGAATGTCAATATAGATGTCAATGAAGATTTGTATTCTTCATGATTGTAAAGGAAGGATGAAGGGGTGGAAAGATGAGACTAGCAGAATGCTAATATGTTCATTAATGTGAATTCTTTCTTTATAAATCAAGATTAATCCTAACAACTTGTCATGTAAGTTGTAAGACTTTTGTTCTAAGAACTTGTGATGATGAGATGATTATAATTGAATAAAGAATGTCAGAGAATTCTGTGGGAGGAGATTTTTGGTAGTCACAATGACAATCATTGAGATGATATTCTCAACTGTGATTACGATCACAATCCTGTTACCATCATTGATACCAATAATGTGTTCCTCTGAACTTTGATAACCACAGAGTTCTTGATGTTCTGATATCATGACTTGAGAGGGAAATACTTCATACCCTAACAAGTTATGTTTGAATGTGAAAGCATACTTGTGATCTTCTTAGCAAGACTTGTTCAAAGTTCTATCTTCAAAGAACAGATGAACTGAATGACAACTTGTCATGTAAACAAGTCTGTCATGAGACAAGGTATAAGTCTTTGGCAAAGTCCTATCAAAGGTTTGCTTTGGATTTTGTACTTCATCTGAAGTTCGTAATTAATGTGGTAATACCTGATTATTTACAATGACTGTGAGTTGAGTTGTAATGAGAATTGATTGAGATGAGACTTTCAAGCAAGATTGCAATCAAGCTCCTGTTATCATCTTCAATGATTACATCATAAGTGCAAGACTGAATTTTAGTCATGAATATTATGAGTTCAGTCTAGCAGAACTGCGATAGTTTGGTGTCTGTTCTATTATATGTTTCATTGCTGTTCAAGAAGACAACATGAGAGATGAGACTTTTCTTGTGGAGTAAAAGTGTTTAATACTTTTTCATAATGATTATCGGAGAAAAGGTGTAGAAGGAAAGGGAGAGGGGAAGTGGAATGAAGTGTTGATATAGCCTCAACCAAGCTCCAATCCAGCTAAAGATTCCACTTGGCTGTAGATGTGATTAAGATTACAGTCAGTAGTAATATATGAGTTGGAAGTGAGAAAATGAAAATGAAAATGAAAAATGAAGAGTGAGAGCATAGGATAATTCTTCAGAGTACTTCTCTTTTTCTTTTCTTCTAATGTTCAAGTCTTGAGATCATATGACTGAATTCCTTTTCAGGGAAACCAATCTTTTGATCTTTGAACTTTTCTTTTCTTTAAATATCATACAGGTCTGTGTTCTAAGTCATAGGAGATATGACTTTGCATATTGACACATCTTAAACATTTGGTATGATGCGTTCCTCAATGATAACCACAGTAGGAACATTTGATCGTTGATTTTCTACAGTTTCAGAAAAATATGACCAACTTCACCACAATTAAAACAAAGGTTGTTTTTGGATTTTCTGACCATCTTGGATGTGGTGGTAGAAGAGAAAGCTTCAGGCAATGGTTCATCATTTGAACCATATGTTCTTGACATGTTCAGATCATAAGGTTTGTCATGTGAACCAAATGATTCCTAATAATGAACTAATGTATCATCATGAGAACTACCTTGTTCCTGTTGTTCTAGATGATGTACATGAGGCTTTGTTATGGAAAAATCTGCACATCTCATGTTTGAGGAGGAAAAGACTTGCAGTTTCTGAACAATCTCGTCTTGAAAATAGTTACTGTAGAGTAACTTCTAATAGATTTCTTGGATCAAAGAATTCCAAGGAATTCAAACTGTTCATCAAGTTCTGCACCTTGTTTTAGACAGGTATCCACTTGATCTTGAAGGATACTATCTTTATGAATAGGTGAGGATATTTTGTCTATGAGAGATCTGAACAAATTCCAAAAGTTTGTAGCTCTTGCAGATGAGATCTCACTTAAGAGGTCATCCCAAGTATAGAGCATTCCTTGCTCAGTATGAGAATTTTCAAATACAACTGCATGAAGTCCAGTCAATCTTGATAAGACTGCAACTACTGCGTCATATGATCCTGGGCAAATGCTATCAGAATACAGTACAAGCCAAGCTTGCATCTTTGTCCACCAAGCTTCAAAAGTTTCATGTTGTTCGTCAAATCTACTAGGGTCAGCAAATGTGTTGATTGACGTTCTTGATGAAGTGAGGGTTGCAATCTGTGCATGAGCTTTGTTCAGTTGCTCAAGAGCTTTTTCTAGTTCAAACTTGAGGTAAGCTGATTCTGTGCATAGAGTCATAGCATAAGTATATATGAACTCATACTGTGAATTGATGAATTCTAGACATTCATCTTCTGTTTTATACTTGTACAGGTCTGTAAGGAACTATATAGAGTTGAATAGATTGAGCGCCATGATTGCAATCAAAGAATAGATTTGAGGAAAAGAAACACTGATCATTTCTTATCCTACAGTGAGGTGCAAAACCGTTGCAATGCCTAACCTCAAACCGGGGCGCGAAGCGCCCCGCAATCACTTGTGGGAATTTCACTTTGCTTTGGTGGGAACAAATAAAGTACAAACCCTTAGCTACAACGTTGTCCCCAGGGTCATGTGATTTCGCTTACATACTGCAAAGATACATCCATTTCAAAACACCAATACCATTGCAACAGTTTTGCACCTTTTGCTTTCCAGGGTATATTAGTACTTGGTATAGCCTCCCTTTGCCTTGATAACTGCTTCAATCCTTCTAGGCATGCTCTCTATCAACTTCTGACACTCTTCAACTGCTATCCCCTCCCAATCAACCTGAACTCTCTCCCACAATTCATGAATCCCCTTAGGAGAGGAATCATGATCTGCTAGTCTTCTTTTGAGATAACCCCAGAGGTGCTCAATGGGGTTGAGGTCAGGAGACTGTGCAGGCCATACCATAGTATGAAAATCCTGCTCCTGAAGCCAATCCTTCACCTTCTTGCAAGTATGTTTGGGGTCATTGTCCTGCTGAAAGATGATGTCAGGAGGATCAAGACCATAAAACTGCAAAGAATTGAGCAGTTCATCCTTCAAAATCTGAAGGTAAAGATCCCCATCCATCCTACCATCAATCTTGGTAGCATAGCCAACTCCCTGCCAAGTCATACAGCCCCACATCATCAAAGAACCTCCTCCAAACTTCACTGTACCTTCCACCAGCCTATCACTTAGCCCTTCCCCTGTCTTTTTCCACACCCACTTGCGCCCATCTGACCCTAGGCGATTGATTTTGGTCTCATCAGACCATACTACCTTCTTCCAGTCCTCCAGAGTCCAATCTTTATGAGCATAAGCAAAGTCTCGACGAGCCCTACGATGCTTGGCTGAAAGGAGAGGCCATTTGGACTTGACCACAGCTTTCATACCTGTCTTCCTCAACTGTCTGCGCACTGTGGAGGTAGAGAGAGGCTGTTTGACTATATTGGTGAGTGCCTTGGTCACCTGAACAGCATTCTCTGCCTTTCCAGAGGAGATAAGACGAATGGCATGCCAGACATTGGCAGAGGAAAGCTTGGATGGACGACCTCCAGTAGCTTTTTGAAGCTCAAAACACTCTTTGGAGCGTAATCTGGATATGGTAGACACATTAAGACCAGTAGTGGATGCAATAGAGTGAGCAGATTGGCCAGCATCAAGCATAGAGAGGATGGTTTGTTTTTGAGTAAAAGAGATGGTTCTCATGATGGTTGTGGTTGGAAACAAAGATGCGTGTGAACTATTTTAAACTCAGACATGGTTCTAATATGTGTATGTTTGTTTGTATGACCAAACATAACCAAATAACACTTGATTTCAATGTAATGAGCAAAGGGTGCAAAACTGTTGCAATGGTATTGATGTTTTGAAATGGATGTATCTTTGCAGTATGTAAGCGAAATCACATGACCCTGGGGACAAAGTTGTAGCTAAGGGTTTGTACTTTATTTGTTTCCACCACAGCAAAGTGAAATTCCCACAAGTGATTGCGGGGCGCTTCGCGCCCCAGTTTGGGGTTAGGTATTGCAACGGTTTTGCACCTCACTGTAATGAATCAAAGGAGTGTGAGTATCTCTTTTTCAAGAGATAAGATTCTAATGAATGTCTGGAAAAATGAGTGTCATTTTGTAAAGGATGTGGTGTAGAGTTTACAAGATAACAGAGTTATAAAGGACGAGTATGGATAAGACAAGTGTTTCATGAATCAAAGCATTGAAGTAGACTTCAATGTCTGTTCTAATAATTATTGAAGGCAGAAGAGTGTCCTAATGAATTGCAGGACTCTTTACTTTCTTCTTCTGTTTCATTCTTCAGCAATGATTCTACTGAATCTTAAACATCTATCAATTTCAAGCTGACAAGCTGCATCTGATGAAATTACTTGTGGTGTCTCTGTGTCAATGAGGCAACTGGGTCATAGTCCATTGAGATGGTCAATGGTTTCTTGTATTCAAAGAGTTTCAGTGGTAATGATGAATCTAGGAATCTGCTAGTTCTGATCATCAGTGATTCTGATCCAGTGTGCCTGTACCACAGAAGAGGCAGTGACTTGGGGTATAAGTTCAATGTCAATATGAACTATACCAAGTGTTGAATTTAGGGAGGATGAGAGATGATTATTCCTTCCTAAAGATATTGATGAAAAAATGGATTCTGAATCTTCTGATGATGAAGAGTCTAATCTATCTTGAGTCAATAAGCAGTGTGGACTACAGGGTGAAGAATTTTGTACAAAAGATTCTTCAATCTTCAATGAATGTGGATAAAGAATTTTACGATCAAAGTTTTCTTCAAACTTAGAGAGGATGTTATCAACAGTGTTGAGTACTGATAACAGCTGTAATGACAGCAGTACAGATGACTGTTTAGAATGTGTACCATCTTGGTTATGCAACAATTCTAGTGGAGATGGTGAGATAATTGAATCTCTTGCAGAACATTCTTTGTCAAGTGAGGACATAGAAAGGTCAATGTTGAATCTCCAATGTTCAATGGTAAGTATTCTTTCAATGCTAAGAAAAATACAATGTGTTGCCAGAGAGGTAGCTGGATTTTCTGTTAGGAATTTCCAGTGCAAGGGTGGATAGGGATGCCAAGCAGATAACTCATATGCTGATGAATCATCTGAAGGTGAGGACTGATGATGAAGCACCGAGATATTTGATCTCTCAGTTGGTCTTTTTCAATCTGTCCAAGGAAGAGCGTGTCTCTGCTCTAACTGATTCAAAGAACCGTAGAGGTTTTGACTAAATGCTAATCCTTGTGTATGACCGAACACATATCCTTCAGCGAATGCCTGTTGCATAAGCTTATGGGTTTGATCTAGCATGTTCATATGATAGTTGACAACTGAATGCCTCTTTGTCATATATGAGTTGTATGATAGTAGACAAATAAATGCCTCTTTGTAGTAGAGCCTTATATTGAGTTCAAGTCTTGAATGAACAAGATATATGCAGCAAGCAACAATCCAGTTGTTGGACTCCTGTGTGAGTATCTATTTGGTAAGTGGGCTGATTCTAACAAGCATGTGTGTGAAGATGAGAAGTCTTCAAATGAGAGTGGGGTTTTCCTAGAATAGTTGTCATAATGAAAGAGACGTAGTCCTAATAAAAACATGTGTGGGGAATGTGTCTGTGGGATATGGAGTGGAACAATGTCAAATTGTCAGTAAAGCAATGAAGCTTGTCCTTCAATTGGAACAAGAGAACAAGTGAGGTATAAACTGAAATGGTTTGTCATGAGATGTCATAAGGCATAAGCAGGGATATGCCAGATATACTCAAATGAATGTCCATGATTATGAATGTCCAATTTTAATGAGTGACTTGTCCTGTCACAAAGATAATTGTCTTGGCACTGGCCTACTTTGCGCTTATGTGACCAATTCATTCTCCTTATGACTTTAGATTTTTTCTTAATATCAGATCAAAAGCATGCCAGTATGCACCTTAATCTTTGGCAGCCCATGCCTGGGTGGTTCTGAACCCTAACTGTTTGTCATGTAGGATGGTAAGCTCCTCAATACTATACCCTGTATGGCAAGGTGAACTTTGCTTGTTCGTTCTTCATACTCCAAGAGTACAGGCAGTTTAAACCTTGCACAATATCTTTAGTGCCTTTGCTACCTTACCTAGTACTGTCTAGGTGGGATGTCTTCTTGTCCAGTTTAGACTTTTGCTCCCAGGTGGTCAAGTCCAAGAACTTTGCCTTCTAGTTCACTGTCTGTAGTGCTAGAGCAGGAAGGGGAGACCAACTAGCCAATGTCTTCTCTTTGGTTTTACGATAGGAGGAATTGTATCCTGCTTCCAATGCTTACCACACTGCCACCAACCTTCCTTGGTTTTCATGGATGTTTCTGTCCATGTAACTACACAAAGGTAATTATAAACTGTTACCAAGTTCAATGGCAGAGGACCTGATCTGAGGGGTTTGAGCACAGCCTTCCCAGCTTGCTGCATCATAGTCCCAGCTTCGATCTACTCCTACCCTTTTCTACCATTCATTTTCAATAATTGGTGAGTGACTAATCCAGGGATCAATTAATAGTCTTGTTCTAATGAAACACCAATGCCCACCAGGGGCTTGCTGTACCTAGCAAGGCTTTCCATAGGCATGCTTGACTAGAGCTAGTTGGTAGCCACACTAGTAAACCTGTTGGTCAAGTGCAAATGGGTTTTGGAAGAACTCCAGGAGGACAAGACTGGGGGGCCAGTCACAGTCTACCTGGGGGTTTATATACTATCTAGGATTTATACATGTTTGGTACTATACAGTATCTATATATGGTAGATAGCTATGCATGATGAGTTAGGACGAGTCATAAGGAGTCATATACATAGAGTCCAGACACAGCCCTGTGAATTAGTATGAGTCATACTGAGTTAAGGCATAGCCATAAGGCAATACAAGGCAGTGTGCACATTGCATACATGCATTTAGAGATAAACATAGCCATATGTATAGCCATAGGCATAAGGTGCAATAGGAATGGCAATAGGCATAGGTATTTGCATAGCCATATGTGCATGAGGCTGCAATAAAGCATAGCCAAGGGTGCTGAGGGAAACGAGGCATGGAGGCAATGCATAACAGTGCATATGTGGAAGACATGAGGCATGATAAGGGAGTGACTCATAGATAAGACAGATAAGAGATAAGGCATAAGTCATGAATAGTCATAACAAGTCATAAGCATAGCCAAGCATAGCTGTGAGGCAGTGTGAGGCAGTATATGTCGTGAGTCATGAATAATGATAAGGACATGAGGCATGACATGAGGCCAAGGATGACTGTGTGGCAGTGCAGAGCAGTGCAAGGCAATGTAAGGCAATGTAAGGCTATGACAAGGCTGTAGTGATGAGCCAGGATGAGTCACAGTATAGCCTTGAGGCAATGCAATGCTATGGCATGGCAGTACATGGCAGTATTGTGATGAGTCATGGTGAGTCATGGGAATCACGATGAGTCAGAGTGAGTCACAACAATAAAGAGTATAGCCATGATGCTGTGCATGTCCACATGATATGACATGAGGTAAAGGCTATGCATGGCTGTACATGCAAGGCAAGCCAATGTGTCATGTGAGAGCATGGGAGCATGATGTCATGTGATGTCATAGGATATGTCTGATGTCATGTGACCAAATAGTCATGTGGTCATTATTGAACAAGTGTGGTGAGGTCAATGAATGATAGGAGCTATTTAGCGAAATGCTTTGTAGAAAGCCTAGAAAAATAGAGATAAATAAGGGAAAAATAGAGGCAAATACCAGCGGTTGTAACAGGCACTTTGCCATTTGCAGTTTGTGTGTAGTACAGCATAGTATACACCTGATACTTGACGAATGTGTTGAAGTTGTTGATGAAATGAGCTGAAGCTCCAGAGTTAAGAAGCCACATTTCTACATCCTCTCTCTGTTCTCACATTTTGCCTTTGCCTTTGGTGCTGTGGTTCTCACAAGCATCACATAGAATATAAAGGAGCGTAGATAATTTGTCCATTGCATCACTATCTACTACAGACAATAGAATGCAATCTACATACTGTGGCCAGTAAGGAAGTTGCTCATTAGTGTCTGAGAGATGTGAGTGGGACGAGGAAGGAACGTACATTTCATTCTCATAGCCACCATTCAGGTTAAAGTAGGCCTCATAGGCCATCTCGACTTCTTCCTCTTCTTGGGTGTAGAAGTTCTCTTGGATAGTGTAGAATTCACCAGCCTTTGCCTGGCTGGAGTGGATGGAGACTTCATCTTCATCATCCATCTGGATGAGTGCGGCAGGCATGATGGGCTGGTGGAGGCAGTTGAGGAGCGAAGATGAGTCGTCTTCCATCATGTCCTTGTAAAAGGATACGTCCAGGCCAAAAGTGACCATAAAGGACGGTGAAAGTTGGTGGACTGGGGAGTCGCACTTGTATTCCTTATAATCAGAAAGATGAGAGGGTTTGAGAATGCCAAAGTCATAATCGCCGATGTTGATGATGGGGGTGTGAGTGAGTTTACTGTTCACAACTTTATCAAGATGTCTTATAGTCTCAATGGTGGGAGTGATCTCCAAATGGCAAGCAAGGGATATTGCGTTCATTGTCTGGGAAAAAGCAGGTGGGCTATAGTGGATCTCACCAGTGGTGTGAGCAAGTTGGCAGGGGTCAATGATGGAGGGACTGGCTTCCATGATGGCAGGGTTAATGATGATGGTGCTAAAGAAGGTGAAGGAGGTGGTGGCCTTGCTAGCATGTGCATTTTCATAGTGTTGAGCATGAGTGTCTTGCTTCACTTGCCCTTGTACAGAGCACTAACCTTTAGTGATCTTCTTCTTCTTCTGCTAGGGACCTTCCTGCTGCTGCTGGTTCCCTCCTTGCTATTGCTGTTGTTGCTGCTGCTGGAATTGGAGGTCCGCAGGCTTACACTTGATGGTGAAGATCTTCTGCATGTGGTCATCATGCTTGGACTTATACTTCAAGACATATTGCTGCCAAGCAATAAGCATCATCTGCTTGATTTCATCCAAGGTGGGGAGCATGGTTGCTTCTCCAGCCTTTTCCTTTCCTTTTACCAAAAAAGTGGTGAAGGCACCAGGCATACCAGAGGTCGATATGTTTAGCAATTGCATGAACATGTCCATGTACTACAGTAACTTTGCTAGTATGATAAGTGACTGTAAAGTCATAGGAATCTTGTTGGAATAGGTACACAACAAGTCAAAGTGCTGGCACAGCTTGGAGAATACAGCTTGGTGGTGCTGGTCCTTAGGTATAATGGTATCCATCATTGCTTTAAACTCCAAGTATTTGAAGGTGGTGGATGGGACAGAGAATTTGGCCACGAAGGCCTATCAAACATCCTTGGCAGAGTTGAAGTCATAGAAGGAGTGAGCAAGGGCCAGGGTCATCTTGAAAATCATAATACCGAGTGCCTTCTTATTGGTGGTATATCAGTCATCAACACAAGACTGGTTTAGGACCCTATCGGAGTCCCCTTCAGTGAGCTCGTTGGGGCAGTCAGTGGTAATACATAGGTCACCATGTGCTGAGCATGCACAGGTAGGCCTGCATGACCTGCCTCTACTTGAGGTAGTTGGAGTCAGTTAGGTTGGGCATTGGAGTGGTCGGTCTTGGAGGACATAGTGAAAATGAGGTTGGTCTAAGACAAAGAGGCGTCAGTAAACTTCTTAACAATGAGAAAAACAAAGAGAAGGGATATACATAAGTACAGACATTACAATGCTCTCAGAGCCTTGGACTGGTGAGACATAGTCTCCTCCTACATCCAGGACCTGGTTGCATATGTCCAAGCATGAAGATGTGTAGGACGTGATGTGTCACATGTGTTCAAGCGTGAAAATACATAGAACACAACTTTACCACATCGAAGAGTATGAAATATGTCTAAGAGCAGGAGCAGGATAAACTGAGTGATGGCAGCAAGCTAGTCACTGTTATGGTCTTTTTACTAGCCAACGGTGTCTATCTTTTTTCCTATTGTATGCATGTTCATGCCTTCCTCGGCATGTATTGGACTACTTGGGTCTTCGGCCTATTCTTAGTTAGCCCACTGAACCCTATGTTTGTTATTCTTTGATTGCTCTTTTTTCTTTGTTTCTCTTGTGTTCTTCAAATAGTGCACTCCTCAGCTGATTCTCTCATATCAGTCTCGTAGTTTCTATCTTCCTTTCCGCAATATATGACATGTCTCACTTACTTAAACATTCTTCTACCTTCTATCTTATTCCTTGATGACACATCATATCATACTTAAACTCTTGCTGCCTGTACTAGTATCTTTACACTCATTCTGCACAATCTAGCATTAGTCTAGTGTCCTTAGGCCGATTGCCTTTGTCCCTCGTCCCTTGTCCACTAGTAAACCTTTGGAAGTCCAATTGACTTCAAACTCTTGACCTTTGTCCTTCAAAACCCTGGTCACTTGTACTCTCTCAGACGCAGTGTCTCTTCGTGAGTACCTCCTGAGGAATATTCGACCTTCAGACTTCTCTTGTGTATGCTATGCGTAACAAAAGAACAAGTGTTTTCTTTTGTCTCTCCTATCTAGGAGCAGGACATTCCCACCATCAGTAAGATTTCTGACCGCAGCCTTTGTCAAGCCTATGGGCTCCCACCTAAGCAACCTGAGCCTAGCTCTAACATCAACATCGATTTCCACAACCCAGACACCACTGAACCCCCTCGCACCACTGTAAACCCACACCAGACCACTGCCCTAGAAACCACTGGACCCCCTCGTGCCACTATAAACCCATACCAAACCACTGTCCCTGTATCCCCTTACTCCCCAGGAACCCCCAGACAACTACAAACCCCAGCACCCCCTCATCTACCTAGCTCTCCCATGTCTTGTCCCACTGAACTAAAAGCCACCCTCCCAGCTGACTTCTTTGGAGAACCTGCCGACTCTGTTCAATGGATTATGGCCATGCATGCCTATTTTACCATCAATCCTGTACACCACCGACACTGAATGTATCATGACCACCCTGAACAAGATGAGCCAAGGATGCGACATCTTGTTCTCTGAAATGTGGTATGACCAAATGGCTGACCTGGTTGTCCCTGCTAGCAACAAGACCTTTGCTAAATTCACTGAGAACTTTGAATCCATCTTTTACCCTTTCAACACCAAAGCTACCACCTGTCACGAACTCTCCAAATTAGTCCAGAAATCCTTCCACTACCCTGATGGAATCACTGAAGATGGTTTTCAGAAGTACATCACTGATTTCCAAAATCTCGCCACTCATGCTGGAATCACTGATGACACCACTCTCATTGACCAGTTCTTTCTAGGACACGACCAACAACTTGCTATCATGATTCTCTCTATGATGGTCATTTCCAACTCCATCAATGGTTGGATTGACCAGGCAAAAACATTCCATGTACAAAAGATGCACATCCTCACACTTTGAGGAGGAAAAATGTATTTTTCCTCTTGTCCCTCTTCATCCAGAGATCCCAATGCCATGGATGTTGACACCCTTACCATCTCAAAACTCACCTCTCAAAAACGCATGAAATGCATTCCAGAAGGATGCTATTTCTGTTGCTGAAACACTGGATACAATGCCACTCAATGCACCAAATCACAAAATACCACCACTCGTCCCTTTACCATTCATTCAACTGAGACTGCACCCGCCTCCCCTTCCACTCCTACCACCACAGAAACACCCACTGCCCTTGCCACCTTTGTTAACTCCCTCAAGACGCAGGGAAAAGACAAAAATGAAATCCTTCAAGTACTCCAGATGTGTTATGAAGAACCAAAGACAGAGGAAGTTTCCATACTTCATGTAAACCAGGATTTTTAAACTGGGAAGTTGCCTCGACGTCCTCTTCCCATGAATTACACCATATACTTGTAGCTTCTCAAAATGAATGCATCCTTTGTTTTCCTATAAAACTACAAGTTGGAAACAAAATTGTTGTCACCACCACTCTCGTTGACTCCGGCACTACCAGAAATTTCATTGACCTTGGAATGCTAACCCATGCCAACTTCCCTATGCAATGTCTACCCAAACCCATCATAGCTTACAATGTTGATGGCACCACAAACAAGAAAGGGACGATCCTATGGAAGGCCAAACCAATCGTCCATATCATCAGTCAACCTGAGAAAATGGAACTCATGGTCATATCCCTTGGCAGGAAACAGATTATTCTCGGCATGAAATGGCTGAAATCATGAAATCCTCGAATTGATTGGTGGTCTCACACCCTATCCTTTTCAGTACCACCGACACCTCAGAAAGAACCCTCCTGACCACATCTCCTTCGCTGGCTTAATCTTGATGTCAATCAAGAGATATCCTCCTTGTTCCTAGAACGGTATCCCAATGGAGTCAACACATCTCTCAGTGAGCACCTCCTCCATTCAGATCCCATGAGTGAGAGCATCAACAAGATCACCTTGTCCACACAACTCGCTCAAGAGAACAAACCAACCGACATATCTCTCCCTGACTGGTGTACTGATTTCGCTGATGTCTTTTCTAAGAAGACATATGAACAACTACCTCCACACTGTCACTTTGACCATACCATTGACCTTAAACCATCTTTCATCCCAAAGATCACCAAGGTATACCCTTTGAATCCCAAAGAGCAAGATGCCTGCAAGGCTTTTACATATTACTGAACACCTCGAAACCGGCCACATTTTCCCCTCAAAATCCCCACAAGCTGCACCCTTCTTTTTTGTCCCAAAGAAAGATGGCTCACTTCATCTCTGTCAAGACTATCATTACCTAAACTTCCATACCATCTGCAATGCATACCCCCTCCCTCTTATCCCCAAACTCATTGATGACATGAAGGACTTCATTTGGTTTACCAAGTTCGACATTCATTGGAGATATAACAACATCCATATCAAGGAGGATGATCAATGGAAAGTGGCTTTCATCACCCCTTTCGGCCTCTTCAAACCTACCATCATATTCTTCAGTTTTTGCAATGCCCCTTCCACTTTCCAAGCTTTCATGAATCACATCTTTGCTGACATGATCACTGAACGCTGGCTAAAAATCTATATGAATGATCTTGGCATCCACACCAATGGAGACCTCGCCTTACATCACAAATGAACCTGTTGTGTCCTCCTTCGATTACAAGAACATGGCCTCTCCCTTAAACTCGCTAAATGCCTCTTTGACCAACCAAGAATGGATTTCCTTGGCATGATTATCGGCCATGGCAAGATCGCCATGGACCCAGTAAAAACCTCTGCCATTCATGACTGGCAACCTCCCACCTCTGTCAAAGGTATCCGATCCTTCCTCAGGTTCATAAACTTCTATCGCAAGTTCATCCCCAACTTTTCCCACACCATCACTTCCTTAACCCTCCTCACTCAGAAAGATTACCCTTGGGCCTGGACATCCCTTCAACAACAAGCTTTCGACTTCTTGAAAATCACTTTCTTCACCAGTCCCGTCCTCGTTATTCCTGATGTCTCTTGTCCCTTCTCCATCATGACGAATGCCTCCCTCCTTGCCACTGGTGCTGTCCTCCTCCAAGCTAACTCTAATGGCGACCTCCATTCTGCTGCCTACTTCTCCCACACCTTCACCCTTGCAGAATGAAATTATGATATTTATGACCACAAACTCCTCACTGTCATTCTCGTGCTTACCAAATGGCACCAATACATCCAAGGCACCTCACACTCCATTATCATCATTATCAACCACAAAAATCTTTCCTTTCTCAAGGATCCTCGTAAACTCTTCCATCGACAGGCCCACTGGTCTCTTTTTCTGCAAGACTTTGACATTGTCTGAAAGGTCCTTCCCGGCACACAGATGGCCCCTGTAGACGCTCTCTCACGCTGTGACCACCTTGATACCACTTTAGACAACATAGACACTCCCATTCTTTCTGAACCCGCTGTTATTAATGCTTTGGATGTTTCTCTTGCTACTCATATTCACAACTCTTTTTCTTCTGACCCACTTGTCCTTTGTGCCCTCGCCAATCTTGCTGATGGTGATTCTTTGTTTCCTCACTCCTCCCTTAATGACTGGGTCTTTGACAATGGTCACCTCTATTTTAAAGGTTGTATGTACGTTCCGCCTTCTTCTCGCTTATCTCATCTCCATTCCATCCATTCATCTCTCCTTACTGGTCATTTGGGCTGTTTTCACACCAAAGCCATCTTGGAACACAATTTTTGGTGGCCTGGCCTTGCTTCTTTTGTTTCTTATTTCATTGCCAGATGTTTGGTTTGCCAACAAAATAAAACCCTCACACACCCCACCACTCCTCCACTTGTACCTATCCCTTTTTTGTATTCCCTCCCATTCCAACAATTATCCGTTGATCTAATCACCGATCTTCCCCTGTCCCACGGATATGATTCCTTAATGGTTGTGGTCGACCACGATCTTATGAAGGGGGTAATTCTCACTCCTTGCTCCAAAACCATCAATGTCAAGGGAGTCGCCCAATTATTTTTTGATTTCATATTCAAACGCTTCAAACTCCACGATTCTATCATCTCTGATCGAGGCCCCCAGTTTGCTTCTGCCTTCGCCAGTGAACTTGCTCACCTCCTGAGATACGACATTTGCTTATCCACCACATACCATCCTCAAACTGATGGTCAAACTGAGTGAACCAACCAGGAAATCAAAACTTATCTTCAGATCTTCTGCTCCAACAATCCTCATGACTGGTCCACCTTCCTTACTTCTGCTGAATTCGTTCACAACTCCGTTCCACATAGTTCTACCAAGACCTCCCCTTTCTCCCTACTCTATAGTTTCGAACCACATGCCTATCCTTCTTTAGGCAAAACATTCCTCCCCACTCTAGAAAATTGCTTGTCCCTTCTTGACTCCACCAGGAAAGAAGCTCTTGCAGCACATGAATCCGCCCAATGAATCATGACTCTCCACTCCACCCAAAAATTCTCCCTCTGGAAAGTTAGCGATAAGGTATGGCTTGCAGCTACCAATCTTCGTCTTGGCTACCCCCTCTCGTAACCTCACCCCCAAATGCCATGGATCATTTGAGATCACTCAGGTCCTATCACCACTCACCTACTAACTTTGGCTTCCCCCCACATGGAAGATACATGATGTTTTCCACACCTCTCTCTTATCTCCCTATCAACAGATGGAAGCACATGGTCCCTCCTTCTCACAATCACCGCCCGACCTGATTGATGCTGAAGAAGAGTATGAAGTTAGCCATATTGTCTCACACAAAGGAACTCATGGTCGTTATCAGTACCTGACCACATGGAAAGGATACTCCTTGGCCAAAAATACGTGGAAACCAAAAGCAATCTTCGTCATGCCCCTGAAATTCTCTCAACTTATAAACGGATACATCTTCTCTCCTAATCCCCCATCTCTCATCCTCCCTGGAAAGTGGTGTCTCTTCGTGAAGTACCCCCCCCACTTATGCTTTATTTCAATTTTCTTTTTATTAACAATCTAAATGTCCTTGCCTGCTTCTTCTGTTGCTCCTTCTGCATCTCCTTCTTCTTCACTATATACTTCTCCCTTGTGTTTCAGACATATCTTTCCTATCTTGCTACCCATCTTTGCCATTCACTCACTATATGCCGCCATCCTCACAAGTCCCACCCTCCTCCATGCCATCGAGGTCCTCTCCCTCTATGACGAGGACACCATCACTCAGGAGTTAGTCCATTTATTCCATGAGGTCTCTATGATCCAGCGGTACCACTTCCAGTGACTTGCCTCTTGAATTTGGCCTGCCTTTACGACTCCACCTGGATGCACTTCCCCAGTGCATATTTTCCATTTTACATTTACACAGTTTCCATTCTTTCATCGAATGTCTTCCCCCCATCGTAATTTACCCCACCTTCCATCACATTTTCCTCTCTATGCCCATGAGAGATCATGACTGTTACCTGGAACTTGCTCAATCATCCACAGACCCAAACTCCCCTCCTCCTCTCCTAGCATCCTTACTTGCTAAGTGATTGTCCTCTTCTCCTCCCCCTCCTCCTTCTCTCTCCCCCACCATCGTCGGAGTCAAGGATATCCTGGATAATGAGAAAGATCATCATCATGTCAAAACTGAAGCCCTTCACAGGTATTTGCTGGATGGAACTCGCATCCTTTCTGCCCCTTCTCGCACCAACCCCCTCCCACGATGACCTGCCTCCTCTCTGACAGAGTGCTTTTGATGTCATCATTTAGGTTACTATCGAGAACACTGTCCTGACTATTCCTGTCCATCCTGCCTCCTCTTGGCTCTGGGTCATCCTGCCTCCACTTGTCTTTGTACCCAATGTAACTTTTGCCATTACTGGGGACATAGTCACCACTTCTGCCCTAAGCAAGTCTGCAGACATTGCAATCAACACAGACATATTGCAGATGACTATCCATTCAAGATGCTTTTTCCTAACCAGGTCACGTTCATCTTCAGTTCCACTAACATTCCTCCTGCCGACACTGCCTAGAGGGATTTTAATCAAACCAGGAGTTCAATTATATGACGGGGGTAATGTTACAGTCTTTTTACTAGTCAATGGTGTCTATCTTTTTTCCTATCATACACATGTTCATGCCTTCCTGAGCATGTATCGGACTACTTGGATCTTTGGCCTATTCTTAGTTAGCCTGCTGAATCCTATGTTTGTTATTCTTCGATTGCTCTTTTTCCTTTGTTTCTCTTGTGTTCTTCGGACAGCACACTCCTTGGCTAATTCTCTTATATTGGTCTCGTAGTTCCTATCTTCCTTTCCACAGTATATGATGCATCTCACTTACTTAAATATTCTTCTACCTTCTATCTTGTTCCTTGATGACATATCATATCATACTTAAACTCTCGCTGCCTGTACTAGTATCTTTACACTCATTCTGCACAATCTAGCATTAGTCTAGTGTCCTTAGGCCGATCGCCTTTGTCCCTCATCCCTCGTCCACTAGTAAACCTCTGGAAGTCCGATTGACTTCAAACCCTTGACCTTCATCCTTCAAAACCCTGGTCACTTGTACTCTCTCAGATGCAGTGTCTTTTCGTGAGTACCTCCTGAGGAGTATTTGACCTTCGGACTTCTCTTGTGTATGCTACGTGTAACAGTCACATAGCATGATCACCAGAGCTCATAACCTGTCGGAAGCATGCAGTATGCAGTTACTTGGCTTACCTGCTATAGTGGTAACTCAGAGATGATAGCAGCTGCTAGTCAAGAGTGAATTAGAACTCAGATGCCTGAGTCCAAAAGCTATATACACTATATGATGTGCATGTGAACTAACTACTATAAATAAACTACTACCATGTAATACGAGTTCATTCAACATCTATGATGTGCATAAAGCCTTCAGCACTCTGTGCAAATAGACAATTGTCCTTGAGGAATGTGCCAAGAGAGACAAGATTGATAGTATAATCTGGCATATAAATAGTTGGCAATAATCACACAACATTCTCCTTGTAATGGATAAGGATGCCACCTTTGCCTAAAACTGGTGCTTTTCTGTTTGCAATTTGTGTGTAGCATGACATAGTATAAACCTGATACTTGATGAATGCATTGAAGTTGTTGGTGAAATAAGCTGAAGCTCCAGAGTCAAGGAGCCACATTTCTGCGTCCTCTAGTTGTTCACACATTTTTCCTTTTTCCTTTGCATTGTGGTTCTCACAACTGTCATACAAGATATATGGAAGCATAGAAAAGATGTCCTTTGCATCACTATCTACTACAGATGATAAAATAAAATCTATATACTGTGGCAAATAAGAGAGTTGCTCATCAGTGTCTGAAAGATGTGAGTAGGACAAGAAATGAACATATGTTTCATCCTCATATCCACCATCCACGTCAAAGTAAGCCTTGTAGGCCATCTCTACTTTTTCCTCTTCTTGGATATAGAAATCGTCTTGGATGGCATAAAACTTGCCAGCTTCTGCCTGACCAGAGTGGATGGAGACAGAGTCTTCATCATCTACTTGTATGAGCATGGCAGACTCAATGGGCTGGTGTAGGCAGTTGAAAAGTGAAGACAAATTGTCTTCCATCACATCCTTATAGAAGGGTACATCCAGGCCGAAGGTGGCTGAGAAGGACAGTGAGACCTGATGGACCAGAGAATCGCTCTTGTGGTTTTTGTATTCAGGAAGGTGAGAGGATCCTGGGGCATTAAAGTCATAGTCTTCAGCATTGAAAATGGGGGTACAAGTGAGTTTTTGGTTCACAACCCGATCAAAATGTCTTGTAATCTCAATAGTAGGGGTGATCTCCAGATGGCAAGTGAGGAAGATTGTATTCTTCATCTGAGGAAAGGCTGGTGGGCCATAGTGGGCCTCACCAGTGGTGTGAGCAAGTCATTGGGGGTCAATAACAGAAGGGCCAGCTTCAATGATGATGGGGTTGATGATGGTGGTATTAAAGAAGGCAAAAGAGGTGGTAGCCTCATTGACATGCACATTTTCATGACATTGGATGCAAGTATCTTGCTTCACCTGCCCTTGCACGGAGTGCTGACCTCGAGTGGTCTTCTTCCTCTTCTGCTACAGGCCATCTTGCTGCAGCTGATTCCCTCCTGCTACTACTGCTGGAATTGAGGGTCTACAGGCTTATGCTTGATTGCTGAGATCTTCCTGGCATGGTTGTCCTGCTTGGGCTTACGCTTCAAAATGTACTGCTGTCAAGTAATAAGCATCATATGCTCAATCTCGTTGAGAGTATGAAGCATCATCACATCACCTTCCTTATCTTTTCCTTTTACAGAAGAGGTAGTGGAGGCATCAGGTACACTAGAGATGAACATGTTTAGCAACTGTGTGAACACATCCATGTACCACAGTAACTTTGCAAGTACAATGAGTGACTGTAAAGTTGCAGGGATCTTGTTAGAGTAAGTGCACAAAAGGTTAAAATGTTGGTGCAACTTTGAGAATGCAGCTTATGGGTGCTGGTCCTCAGGGATGGTGATATTCATCATTGCTTTAAACTCCAAATATTTGGAGGTGGTGGAGAGAATGGAGAATTTAACCTCGAGGGCCATCCAGTAGCTGAGTTGGAGTTGTAGAAAGGATGGGTGGGGGCAGGAGTCATCTTGAGGACCATGGTGCCGAGTGCCTTCTTGTTGGCAGTATGCCAATCATTGATGTGGAACTGATTCAGAACCTTGTCAGATCCTTCCTTAGTGAGCTCATTGGGGTAGTCAGTAGTGATGGGCCATCATATGCTAAGTATGTGCAAATAGGCCTGCATGATCTGCCTCCATTTGAGATAGTTGGAGCCAGTTAAGTTGAGGACCTTGCTGGCATTGGAGTTGTTGATCTTGAAGGGCATAGTGAGAACGGGTTTGGTCTAGGACAAGGAGGCATCAGTAAACTTCCTATTATGAGAAAAAATGAAGAGGAAATGGACATAGGTACACATATTACAATGCTCTCAGAGCCTTGAACCAGTGAGATATAGTCTCACCCTATGTTCAAGATCTGGTTACATATGTCCAAGCATAAAGACAAATAGGACATGACATGTCACATGTGTTCAAGTGTAAAAACACATAGAATGCAACTTACCATGCTGAAGAGCATGAAAAATGCATCTAAGGGCAGGAGTAGGATAAACCAAGTGATGGTGGCAAGCTAGTCACATAGCACAATCATCAGGGCTCATAACCTGTCAAAAGCATGCAGTACACAATTACTTAGCTTACTTGCTATAATGGTAACTCAAAGATGATAGTGGTAGCTGATCAAGAGTGAATTGGGACTCAGATGCCTGAGTCTGAAAGCTATATACTGTACACTACAGGAAGTGCATGTGAACTAACTACTATACTGTAAATGAACTACTATTATATAATACGAGTTTGTTCAACACATCTATGCTTTCTTCCACAGTTAAACTGGCAATTGGTGTTACAGTTTTTCTCCTTTTCCCTCGCCTTTACCTCTTCTGCTTCCCTCGACGAGTACACCGTTTCTTTGGTCTTACACAGACGATCTGGGACGTAGCGCTACTTATGATTAGTCCTTTTCATTCCTTGTTCCTTCTCCTTTGACTTCCTTCTTGTTTTACGAACATTTATCTCCTCGGCCGATTCTCTTACATCGGCCTCGTAGTTCCTATCTTTCCCCTCGTGTTACTGCGGATGACATGTATGCTTACTTCATCGTTCTCTAGCCTTCTTCTTCTTTCTACGATGACGCGTCCCTGAGTACTTATACCCACCTGTCGTGTACTTGTATTCTCCATTCTCGTTCTATGCAATAATAGCGTACTCTTGATTCCTGCAGTCCGATCGACGCAGCCCTTCGTCCCTCGCCCAGCTTGTAAATCCCTGCAGTCCAATTGACTCAGGCCTGTGTACTTTATCCTTCCGAATACTTGCTCCAACGTTGAGTCTCTTCGTGAGTACCTCTGGAGAAGTAATCCCTCGAGTCTTTCCTTTGTGTACGCTTCGCGTAACAAAAGAACGAGAATTTTCTTTCATCCCTCCTATTCAGGAGTAGGACATCCCCACCGTTGGAAAGATTTCCAACCGCGCCCTTCGACAAGCCTACGGGCTACCACCTGACAACACCGACGTTGAAACCTCGGACATTGACATTGATTTCCAAGACCCCGAACCCATTGAACCACCTCGCGCCACCGTGAACCCGTACCAGGCCTTAGTCCCTGCTACCCCCCGATCACCAGGAACCCCTAGACAACCTCGAACTCCTGCACCTCCCCGCACCCCAGCACCCCCTCGTAATCCCAGTCCCATGTCCCGTGCTCCCACCGAACTCAAGGCGGCCCTCCCCGCTGACTTTTCGGGAGAACCCTCTGATGCCACGCGATGGATTAAAGCCATGCGCGCATACTTCGCGATTAACAAAGATATTTACACCCTCGATTCGCAACGAATCATGACCACTCTCAACAAAATGAGTCAGGGACGAGGAGTCTCTTTCTCAGAAATGTGGTATGATAAAATGGCCGATGTCCACGCCGACCCCATGGACCTTACCTTTGACAAATTCACTGAAAACTTTGAATCCACGTTCTTCCCCTTCGACACCAAAGTCACCGCTCGCCACGAACTTTCTAAACTCACACAGAAGTCCTTCCGCCGCCCTGATGGAGTCCACGATGACGGATTCCAAAAGTATATCACCGACTTTCAAAACCTTGCCGCTCGTGCAGGTATCACCGACGACGTCACCCTCATCAATCAATTTTCGTTGAGACTCGACCAACAACTCGCCACTATGATTCTTTCCATGGCTACCATCCCCACTACCGTCAAGGAGTGGATTGAGAAGGCCAAGACGTTTCACGCGCAGAAGATGCGCATTCTCGCCTTACGAGGAGGCAGACCCTCCACATTCTCTCGTCCAACCCCTTCCTCTCGTGACCCCAATGCGATGGACGTTGATGCCATCACGATCGCCAAGTTAAACCCCCAAGAGCATGCCAAATGCATTCGAGAAGGTCGCTGTTTCCACTGTCGTAACACGGGACATAATGCCAACCAGTGTAAAAATCCCTTCACTCGCTCACCTCGTCCTCCAACCACTCGTCCCCAGAACATTCGAACCACTGACACTGCTCCTGCTGTCCCTGCTACCTCGATTTCGTCCTCCTCTGCCACCACGATTACCACCCCCTCCGAGCTCTCCTCCTTCGTCGACTCCCTCAAGACTCAGGGAAAGAATGAAGGAGAGATCCTTCAGGTTCTTCAGATGTGCTATGAAGACACTGCACCCACTAAGGAGGAAGTTTCGGTCTTGAACATTCACCATGTACTTGTAGCACCACGAAATGAACGTACTCTTCGTTTTCCTGTAAAGTTACAAGTTGGTAATCAAATCGTCGTCACCACCGCCCTCATCGACTCCGGTGCCACCAGAAACTTCATCAACCTTGGACTCCTTTCACACATGAATTTCCCCATGATACGTCTCCCTAATCCTATTGAAGCATACAGTGAGGTGCAAAACCGTTGCAATGTCTAACCTCAAACTGGGGCGCGAAGCGCCCCGCAATCACTTGTGGGAATTTCACTTTGCTTTGGTGGAAACAAATAAAGTACAAACCCTTAGCTACAACTTTGTCCCCAGGGTCATGTGATTTCGCTTACATACTGCAAAGATACATCCATTTCAAAACACCAATACCATTGCAACAGTTTTGCACCTTTTGCTTTCCAGGGTATATTAGTACTTGGTATAGCCTCCCTTTGCCTTGATAACTGCTTCAATCCTTCTAGGCATGCTCTCTATCAACTTCTGACACTCTTCAACTGCTATCCCCTCCCAATCAACCTGAACTCTCTCCCACAATTCATGAATTCCCTTAGGAGAGGAATCATGATCTGCTAGTCTTCTTTTGAGATAACCCCAGAGGTGCTCAATGGGATTGAGGTCAGGAGACTGTGCAGGCCATACCATAGTATGAAAATCCTGCTCCTGAAGCCAATCCTTCACCTTTTTGCAAGTATGTTTGGGGTCATTGTCCTGCTAAAAGATGATGTCAGGAGGATCAAGACCATAAAACTGCAAAGAATTGAGCAGTTCATCCTTCAAAATCTGAAGGTAAAGGTCCCCATCCATCCTACCATCAATCTTGGTAGCATAGCCAACTCCCTGCCAAGTCATACAGCCCCACATCATCAAAGAACCTCCTCCAAACTTCACTGTACCTTCCACCAGCCTATCACTTAGCCCTTCCCCTGCCTTTTTCCACACCCACTTGCGCCCATCTGACCCTAGGCGATTGATTTTGGTCTCATCAGACCATACTACCTTCTTCCAGTCCTCCAGAGTCCAATCTTTATGAGCATAAGCAAAGTCTCGACGAGCCCTACGATGCTTGGCTGAAAGGAGAGGCCGTTTGGACTTGACCACAGCTTTCATACCTGTCTTCCTCAACTGTCTGCGCACTGTGGAGGTAGAGAGAGGCTGGTTGACTATATTGGTGAGTGCCTTGGTCACCTGAACAGCATTCTCTGCCTTTCCAGAGGAGATAAGACGAACGGCATGCCGGATATTGGCAGAGGAAAGCTTGGATGGACGACCTCCAGTAACTTTTTGAAGCTCAGAACGCTCTTTGGAGCGTAATCTGGATATGGTAGACACATTAAGACCAGTAGTGGATGCAATAGAGTGAGCAGATTGGCCAGCATCAAGCATAGAGAGGATGGTTTGTTTTTGAGTAGAAGAGATGGTTCTCATGATGGTTGTGGTTGGAAACAAAGATGCGTGTGAACTATTTTAAACTCAGACATGCTTCTAATATGTGTATGTTTGTTTGTATGACCAAACATAACCAAATAACACTTGATTTCAATGTAATGAGCAAAGGGTGCAAAACTGTTGCAATAGTATTGATGTTTTGAAATGGATGTATCTTTGCAGTATGTAAGCGAAATCACATGACCCTGGGGACAAAGTTGTAGCTAAGGGTTTGTACTTTATTTGTTCCCACCAAAGCAAAGTGAAATTCCCACAAGTGATTGCGGGGCGCTTCGCGCCCCGGTTTGGGGTTAGACATTGCAACGGTTTTGCACCTCACTGTATAACATTGACGGTACTCTCAACAAAAGAGGTACCATCTTGTGGAAAGCCAGACCCCTTGTCCACATCGCCAAACGACCCAAACATCTCGAACTCATGGTTGTTTCTCTCAAACGAAAACAAATCATTCTCGGCATGCCATGGCTGAAATCTCGAAACCCTCGCATTGATTGGGCTTTCCACACCCTCTCCTTCCCTTGTATTCCCTTCAGTCCCTCTCCTATCGAAGAATCCCCCCGACGATATCTCCTTCGCCTCCTTGACCTTGATGTCGATCAAGAGATCTCTTCCTTGTTTGCAGAACGATATCCCAATGGGGTAGATGCGTCTCCAAGTGAGTACCTCCCCCAAAGCGAAACGATCAATAAGATCACTCTGTCCACCCAACTTGCCCAAGAAAGTAAGCCTCTCGAGACCTCCCTTCCCTCTTGGTGTACAGACTTTGAGGATGTCTTCTCTGAGAGGACGTATAATCAACTTCCCCCACACCGTTCGTTTGACCATACCATTGAACTCAAACCTTCCTTTGTCCCGAAGATCGCCAAAGTTTATCCTTTGAACCCAAAAGAACAAGACACGTGTCGAGCTTTTATCGACGAACATCTTAAGACTGGACGTATCATCCCGTCTAAATCCCCTCAAGCTGCACCTTTCTTCTTCGTCCCTAAGAAGGATGGCTCTCTCCGCCCTTGTCAGGACTACCGCTACCTAAATTTCCACACCGTTCGCAATGCATACCCGCTCCCCTTGATCCCTCCTCTCATCGACTGGATGAAGAACTCCACCTGGTTCACCAAATTTGATATCCGTTGGGGATATAACAATGTTCGGATCAAAGAAGCCGACCAATGGAAAGCTGCATTTATCACTCCCTTTGGACTTTTTGAACCCACCATCATGTTCTTTGGTTTCTGCAATGCCCCTCCCACCTTCCAAGCCTTTATGAATCATGTCTTTGCCGACATGATTGCAGAGGGCTGGCTCGAAGTTTACATGGACGACCTTGGAATCCACACTGATGGTGACCTAACTCTCCACCATGAATGCACTCGACGCGTTCTCCTTCGTCTTCGCGAGCACAACCTGTCCCTAAAGATATCGAAATGTACCTTTGACACCCATCTCATTGAGTTCCTCGGTATGATCATTGGTCAAGGACAAGTCAGGATGGACCCCATCAAGACCGCTGCTATCCGTGACTGGCAACCCCCTACCTCCGTCAAAGGGATTCGTTCCTTCTTAGGCTTCGCTAATTTCTATCGGAAGTTCATTCCCAACTTCTCTAACACTGTCGCCCCCCTCACCTTGCTCACCCGAAAAGACCAACCTTGGCTTTGGACCTCTCTCCAACAACGCGCCTTCGAATCCCTCAAAGCCACCTTTTCCTCCGCTTCCGTCCTGACCATCCCTGATGTCACCCGCCCTTTCTCTATCATGACGGACGCCTCCCTTCTCGCTGCTGGCGCAGTCCTTCTTCAAGCCGACACCAATGGCGACCTTCACCCATGTGCTTACTTCTCCCGTACGTTCGCTCTTGCTGAATGTAATTATGACATCTATGACTGTGAACTCCTCGCCGTCATCCTCGCCCTCACGGAGTGGCGTCATTACATCCTTGGAACCACCCATCCCATCACTGTTATTACCGACCATAAGAACCTCTCCTATCTCAAAGACCCCCGCAAACTTTCCCACCGCCAAGCTCGCTGGTCCCTTTTCCTTCAAGACTTTGACATTCTTTGGAAGGTCCTTCCGGGCACACAAATGGCCCCAGCCGACGCTCTTTCTCGTCGTGACCCTGTCGACACTTCCCAGGACAATATTGACTCCTCTATCGTCCCCGATCCCATGGTTATTAATGCTTTGGACCTTACCCTTGCCTCACACATTAAAAACTCGTCTTCTTCCGACCCCCTTGTCCTTCGGGCTCTCGCTAACCTTGCTGATGGTTCACCCTTATTTCCCCGTTCCTCTATTTCTGACTGGTCTTTTGATAATGGCCACTTATACTTCCGTGGTCGTATGTACGTTCCCCCCTCCTCGCGCTCTGCTTTGCTTCATTCGATCCATTCCTCTCCACTCTCTGGTCATTTGGGTCGTTTCCGTACAAAGGCCATCCTTGAACGAGACTTTTGGTGGCCAGGACTTTCTTCCTTCGTCTCTCACTTTGTTGCTGGTTGTTCCGTCTGCCAGCAGAACAAGGTCCTCACTCACCCGACCACCCCGCCCCTTCTGCCTATCTCCTCCTCGTCTTCTCTTCCGTTCCGCCAGCTCTCTGTCAATCTTGTCACTGATCTCCCCCTCTCCAACGGTTTTGATTCCTTGATGGTCGTGGTCGACCATGGCCTTACGAAGGGGGTAATTCTTGCTTCTTGCTCGAAAACGGTTGATGCAAAAGGAATCGCCCAACTCTTTTTTGACTTTGTCTTCAAACGTTTCAACCTCTACGACTCTATCATCTCCGACAGAGGCCCACAGTTCACCTCTGCCTTCGCAAGAGAACTAGCTCGCCTCCTCAAATATGATGTTCGCCTCTCCACCGCTTATCATCCCCAAACCGATGGACAAACCGAACGAGCCAATCAAGAGATTGAAACGTATCTCCGTATCTTTTGTGCTCATAATCCACATGATTGGGCTAAATTCCTAACCTCCGCTGAGTTTATCCACAACTCCGTCCCCCATAGTTCCACAAAAGTTTCTCCATTCTCCCTGCTGTATGGTTATGAACCTCGCACTTACCCCGCCCTCGGAAAGACGTTCATCCCAGCTCTGGAAAATCACTTATCTTCCCTAGAACATGCCCGAAAAGAAGCTCTCGCGGCACATGAGTCTGCTCATCGGATCATGATTTCCCGCTCTTCTTGTAAGTTCTCCCCCTGGACAGTAGGCAATAAGGTCTGGCTCGAAGCCACTCATCTCCGTCTCGGATACCCTTCCCGCAAACTCACCCCCAAACGCCATGGACCATTCGAGATCTCCCAGGTCCTATCTCCTCTCACTTATCACCTTCGTCTACCTCCCACATGGAAAATTCATGATGTTTTCCACGCCACTCTCTTATCTCCCTATCGCCAAACTGAAGCACATGGTCCCTCCTTTCCCCGACCTCCGCCGGACCTTATTGATACCGAAGAAGAGTACAAAGTTGATCACATCGTATCTCATAAAGGATCACTAGGTCACCGCTTGTACCTGACCGCATGGAAAGGATACTCGTCGGCCGAAAATACGTGGGAACCCGAAGTTAATCTCCGCCATGCCCCTGCTGTTCTCTCTTCTTATAAATGGACTCATCATTTATCTTAGTGCCCATTCTTTTCCTTCTAACCGGGAAGTGGCATCTCTCTGTGAAGTACCCCCCCGCCATATGTTTTTTGACGATTTCTTCTTTCTTAACAACCAATATGTCCTTTGTTTCTTCTTTTGCTGCTCCTTCGTCGTCTCCTTCTTCTTCCTTATCTTCTTCCCCACTATGTTCCAGGCGTGTCTCGCCTACCTTGCTACCCATCTCCGCCGCCCATACGCTTTACGCCGCCATCCTCGCCACTCCCGCCCTCCTCCGCGCCGTCGAGGCCCTCCCCCTCTATGACGAAGACGTCGTGACTCAAGAACTTGTCCGTCTTTTCCATGAAGTCTCCATCACCCAAACGTATCACTTTCAAGCCGCTCCCAGTGATCTACCTGCGGAATTTGGCATTCCTCTCCGTCTTCACCTGGCCGAACTACCCCGTTACCCGCCGTCGCGGACTCTCCTCCCCCTACTCCCATACTGCCTGTTCCCTCTCGTGCCCCCGCCCTTATCACACGAATCCACTCCCCCGCCTCTTCCTCTTCCTCCTCCCCATCTTCCCCCACCATTGTTGAGGAAGCTCCTGAGCTGGTAACTTGGTCCAACGCTGTGGAAGCTATTCATCGTCACCTTCCTGATGGCAGTAGAATCTTATCTTCGCCCACTCACGTCATGCCTATCCACCCTCGTCGTCCCGCCTCCGCCCTCACCAAGTGCTTTCGGTGTCATCGTCTCGGCCACTATCGCGAGGACTGTCCTGATTACTCCTGCCCATATTGCCACCAATCAGCCCTGGGTCATCCTCAGTCCGCTTGCCTTCACACGCAATGCGACTTTTGCCATAATTGGGGACATGCACGCCAATTTTGCCCTGAACGAGTATGCGGCCATTGCAATCAACACGGACATTTGGCAGATGACTGTCCATTTGAGGCGTTATCATATGAACAATCCACCGTTTTCTACGGCCCTTCCTCTCTCCCTCCCGATGCAACGACCTGATGGACTTTTTATCGAACCTGGAGTTCGATTGTACGAAGGGGGTAATGTTACAGTTTTTCTCCTTTTCCCTCGCCTTTACCTCTTCTGCTTCCCTCGATGAGTACACCATTTCTTTGGTCTTACACAGACGATCTGGGATGTAGCGCTACTTACGATTAGTCCTTTTCATTCCTCGTTCCTTCTCCTTTGACTTCCTTCTTGTTTTACAAACATTTATCTCCTCGGCCGATTCTCTTACATCGGCCTCGTAGTTCCTATCTTTCCCCTCGTGTTACTGCGGATGACATGTATGCTTACTTCATCGTTCTCTAGCCTTCTTCTTCTTTCTACAATGACGCGTCCCTGAGTACTTATACCCACCTGTCGTGTACTTGTATTCTTCATTCTCGTTCTACGCAATAATAGCGTACTCTTGATTCCTGCAGTCCGATCGACGCAGCCCTTCGTCCCTCGCCCAGCTTGTAAATCCCTGCAGTCTGATTGACTCAGGCCTGTGTACTTTATCCTTCCGAATACTTGCTCCAACGTTGAGTCTCTTCGTGAGTACCTCTGGAGAAGTAATCCCTCGAGTCTTTCCTTTGTGTACGCTTCGCGTAACAATTGGCATGAAGATCATGGTGACATGTAACATTGACACTGACCTGGACATCATAAACAGTATACACAGTGACCTGCATGAAACCAGTTTCATGCATGCACATAGCAAATTAGTCACCCAAGAACTGGAACTTCCACAACTCCTTGTAGACCATATCCTTTGACACCATAGGAAAAGATAGCCCCTACCATGACCTACCTACCCCTATTTTTCTAGATTTTTCCACCCACTGGTTATTGAGATATTTATTAATCTCTCTAGTCATATCCTTATATCCATATATTTATACATACAGTAGCTGACTATTCCTTTGATTTCTCTTTATTTACCTGATTACTTAGCTAAGTGCCAGTGAGACAAAGTGATCATGTGACCCCTAGCTATCATATAACCTTGTCCTCATTAGTCTGTATAGCCCTGCACAGCATATCTAGCCTTTTGTGCAAAGCAACCCAAATTTGAACTTCTTTGCTCAAAGTACTTTCCCTTAATATGCCTGGGTTTGTCAGCATGTGCCTGGCATTAGTAAGCAATTGTACCTGAATTTGTAAGCCACCAGTCCTCTGATTGGCTGGCACAGCCTCCTATATTTATGTATATAAAGAGGAGTATTTTGGCCTATAGAGAGCATCTCATCTGATAAGAGATTTCCTGGGAAACCTAATAAGACCTAATAAGGCAGGGTACCCTAGAGCAAATTAAATAGGACTTTAGATCTACTACTAGGCTATTAGAACTTGTACCTAAGATAAAGGACAAGTACCTTAGACTATTCTTTTGGAAAAAACCCCTTTTTGGGTAACAAAAGGCACCTGGTTCCTATTAGTAAGCAACCTAAGCAACCTGTAGTACCAAACAAGGGCTACATTTTGCCTCTCTAAGCCAAACTTGCCAACTTCTTAGCTAAGACAATAAGATTGAGTTATAATAACCCTTCTGAGTCTACTAAGTGTACTGCCAAGTTAACTACCAAGCAGTAACTGAGCATCTCAACATCTTGACATCTCATCATATTGCCAGATTACCTCACCATCTCTACATCTTGTCATCTTGTCATCTCATCATCTTGTTATCTAGATATTATATTCTTAGGACAACCTATCACCCTCCTGATTAGCATTTCCCTAGACAAACCTTTGCTAGGGCCCACCAGGATGACCTACCTATATGAGGCCTACTACACCTTGCCTAGACTTACTACTCTAAGGGATTAGCCTAAGTCTACACTCTCTGACCTTTAGTTACAGCTCCTTGATATACAAGAAGACCAAGTTCACTATAACCAGCTGAGTGACTAAGCAACCTGACACAACCCCTTGCTTACCTAATCATCACATTTGGATGCCACATTTCCAGGAGTTCCTGTAACAAGTTTTATTAGCATTAGGTGAATCATAGATCAAGTTTCTATATTGTCTGCCTTTTGTATCATTCAAGTACAACTTTGTCCAATCATTAAGTAATCTATTGCCATTGATCCAAGCACATTAGGTGCATAATCCACCTAGTATCACCTTTACTAACCAGACTTTAGGCTGAAACCATCTTTAACAACCAATTTGTAAACTTACATGGAGAATTGGCAAACAAACCATGGCTCCTGGTATACTATTATCTCTTTTTCTTACCTGGAACTATATCATTAGCATTAGTCTTGTCAAGGGTAGACCTCTCATACTTCCCTTGAGCAAAGTGTTCTAGTCCATGGAGACAAGACATGTTGTCTGAGAACCACCGATTTTTTATTGGTTCTTCATTGTCTTGTCTAGAAGAAAGACAACAGTGTTGTGACCAATATCATTATTCCTGCTGACATTGAGCAATATTCTACTGATAACAACAAACTGGTTCTTGAACAACTGCTTGTGTTTCTGTTGGTTAAACTAGATCAAATACAAGCACAGGCATTACCCAGTCTTAAACCAGATGTCATCTCTGTGCTGCCTACCACCAAATCATACTGTATCTCAATTCCAAATGAGAGCAAATGCATCATTCACCAAACACAATTACCTATTACTTCCACATACTATACACATGTATAGATTATCATTTTCAAGGTCAAACAGTAGCTGCTGCCATTATCAACATTGCAACCCCCCTCATAGGAGGTCTGAATATGTTCAATCTTTATGTTGCACTGTCTCATGGTAAAAGCAGAAACATGCTTCAATTGCTTCATAACTTTGATGACAAGTACTTTCTATCTCCTCAATTGTCAGAACTTACTACAAAAGATAAATATTTGGAGCAGCTCAACATCAAAATACAATGGTGGTGGAAGGAGATAAAAAATGAAGGGCATTGTGTTCTATATTCTCCTAGCCAGACACAATAGAAATGTATGTCAAGCACAAACTTATCAGTTTTTCTTTTCTTATATAACCATCATCAGCAGTTACCAGAAAAAAAAGGCTGGAAAAAACCTTAATGATCAGAGAAAAAAACCCATATAAAAACTGGCTGCTGCATTGCTCTTTCTATGTCCCCACTGTCAGCTTTTCAATTGCCATCATTCTTTGTCTCATTGGTTCCAACCACTCTTCCAGAATGTCTCCAGGGATAGGTCCATTGTTGACAACATTCTGCAAATTGTTCATCTCATGCATCATTTGACTATAGTAATGTAAATCTGTTGCAAATAAAGCCAAACAATATCCTACATACCTCTTTACAACTCACCTCAGTTCCAAAATATTACAATCACACACTTGCACACACCTCAATGACAATTCCAGATGGTGTAGCATTAAAACATAAGGCTTTCCAGGGTGATAGGCATTAAATACCTCAGAAAAGTTATGTCAAACACTCACTTGCACACAAGAGTTGTCAAACTGACAACCAGCTATCTCCCATGAAATGTCATCATGGTTATCAAATAAATCACCAGCATCAAACCATTGAATGTTGTCAGGCACTCTGTCATTTATGTGGATGAGCATTTCTAAAAGTCTACAGATGACAGTTCTTCCTGGATCAACAGCCAACAGTTTTGATTTGACATGTGAAAATGGTGCAAGGAAAACAACACTGTCAGCATTGTCCATGATAAGTTACTAATGAAAAAAATGAATGAAAGGATAGTCAAAGGACTTGCCATTATATATCCCATCAGCTGATTTGTAAGAACAATTCATCTTACTAACTCCATGTCTACACTGGCCATAGTGCATTTTGGTTCATAACAGTACATCCAATATAGGCCATGTTTGCTTCCACCTTGCTAGTTTGCTAGCATGCATAAATAATGCAAAGAAAACAACACTGTCAGTGTTGTCCATGATGTTTCAGGTACAAACAGGAGGGAACTATGTAGTCAGAGGTACTGATGTGAGTGATCATGTGAATCTAAAAAATGACTTTATTATAACAGACCAAAAACCTTCCAAGCAAGGTAATCTTCATCATTGTTTCATACCTCAAATATATTTCATAGATAATGAAGAACACTATGTATATAAGACCAGGCCTTGGGCCCATTTTTCTCTTTCTAACCAAAACAATATAGTATTTTGTTCTTCACTCTCTCTGAGTCCTCTCACTCAGAACCACTTGAGCATTAGCCTTCCACCTATTTTTCTCTATCTAAAGACTGTTCTTACCATCCATCAACCCATCAGTGAGTATCTTTCACTGATACCATAATTCCTTCCTGCCTCTATATAGTCAGGATATCTACAGTGAGGTGCAAAATTGTTGCAATGCCTAACCCCAAACCGGGGCGCAAAGCGCCCCGCAATCACTTGTGGGAATTTCACTTTGCTTTGGTGGGAACAAATAAAGTACAAACCCTTAGCTACAACTTTGTCCCCAGGGTCATGTGATTTCGCTTACATACTGCAAAGATACATCCATTTCAAAACACCAATACCATTGCAACAGTTTTGCACCTTTTGCTTTCCAGGGTATATTAGTACTTGGTATAGCCTCCCTTTGCCTTGATAACTGCTTCAATCTTTCTAGGCATGCTCTCTATCAACTTCTGACACTCTTCAACTGCTATCCCCTCCCAATCAACCTGAACTCTCTCCCACAATTCATGAATCCCCTTAGGAGAGGAATCATGATCTGCTAGTCTTCTTTTGAGATAACCCCAGAGGTGCTCAATGGGGTTGAGGTCAGGAGACTGTGCAGGCCATACCATAGTATGAAAATCCTGCTCCTGAAGCCAATCCTTTACCTTCTTGCAAGTATGTTTGGGGTCATTGTCCTGCTGAAAGATGATGTCAGGAGGATCAAGACCATAAAACTGCAAAGAATTGAGCAGTTCATCCTTCAAAATCTGAAGGTAAAGGTTCCCATCCATCCTACCATCAATCTTGATAGCATAGCCAACTCCCTGCCAAGTCATACAGCCCCACATCATCAAAGAACCTCCTCCAAACTTCACTGTACCTTCCACCAGCCTATCACTTAGCCCTTCCCCTGCCTCTTTCCACACCCACTTGCACCTATCTGACCCTAGGCAATTGATTTTGGTCTCATCAGATCATACTACCTTCTTCCAGTCCTCCAGAGTCCAATCTTTATGAGCATAAGCAAAGTCTTAATGAGCCTCATCAGCAAATCCTGGTTTTTGCCATAGTGTTCATAGTACTCATAGTACTCATAGTATTTATAGTGTTTTCATAGATGATTCATAGTACTCATAGTACTCATAGTTTATAGTATTTTCATAGTGATCTCATAGTATCCATAGTATTTCCATAGTATTCATAGTATTCATAGTGGTACTCATCCCAATCCATTTTTTTAAATACTCTTTAACTAGTACACTTTGCTATATCTTTTTGCCATACTTTTTACTATACCTTTTGCTACACTTTCTTTACCACACTTCATTAGCACAATCAGGGTTACTGTCCAGTGCTGTCCAGTATCATAGTACTCATAGTATCATCATAGTCTTTTATAGTGTTGGCTAAAATCATAGTATGTCACAGTTTGTTAGAGTATTACCATAGTCTGTCATAGTATGTCACAGTTTGCCAGAGTATTGCCATAGTCTGTCATAGTCTGTCATAGTCTATCATAGTGTGTAATAGTTTGTCACAGTATAATAATGATAGTAAAAAGTGAATCAAAAAGTGTAGGGTTAGGATTAGCATGAATTAAAATTAGACTTAGAATTGCAATGTCCAAAGGATGGTGAAGAAGTGTGGCCAAATGTGGTAAAAAATATGGTAGGATGTAGTGAAAAGTGTACACAAGTATCAGAAAGTGTAGCAGGGGTGGACAGAGATATTTAATGAAAAATGTAGCAAAGTGTGGTGTCAAAGGTCAGAGATGTAGTCATATACATCTAATGGTTCATACTATGCAAGGTCTTGTGGTCTAATGGTTAATGTGTTTGAAAATTGTCATTTTGGGAAAGTCTTGAGTTCAACTCTTGCCACTGGCATATATTTATAATTTCCATTTGATCATTTGAACCTATAGTAAAGAGTACATGAAAAGTATAATAAATATGAGTGTAGTCTTGAAATTAAAATTAGAAGTGTGTAAAAGTGTATTATAGGGGTTGGATTAGAATTAGACTTCAATGTATATTAAAAATGTAGGATTGGGATTAGGATTAGTAGTATACTACAAGTTGAGTAGGATTAGGGTTAGTAGGTGTATTAATCAAAACATTAATTTTTTGGTTCATTTTTTACTCAACTTTATTACACTATGACACACTATGACATACTATGACACACTATGAGATCACTATGACACACTATGATAGACTGTGACAGACTATGAGATCACTATGAGAGTCTATGAACACACTGTGAAACACTATGATTATAGCCAACACTATGAAAGACTATGAGAGTACTATGAGAGTACTATCTATATGGACCCTCACTATGAGCACTATGACACTGTACAGCCAACCCTTATTTTGCTGATGCTTACGATGCTTGGCTGAAAGAAGAGGCCATTTGGACTTGACCACAGCTTTCATACCTGTCTTCCTCAACTGTCTGTGCACTGTGGAGGTAGAGAGAGGCTGGTTGACTATATTGGTGAGTGCCTTGGTCACCTGAACAGCATTCTCTACCTTTCCAGAGGAGATGAGATGAATGGCATGCCAAATATTGGCAGAGGAAAGCTTGGATGGATGACCTTCAGTAGCTTTTTGGAGCTCAGAATGCTCTTTGGAGTGTAATCTGGATATGGTAGACATATTAAGACCAGTAGTGAATGCAATAGAGTGAGCAGATTGGCCAGCATTAAACATAGAGAGGATGGTTTGTTTTTGAGTAGGAGAGATGGTTCTCATGATGGTTGTAGTTGGAAACAAAGATGCGTGTGAACTATTTTAAACTCAGACATGGTTCTAATATGTGTATGTTTGTTTGTATGACCAAACATAACCAAATAACACTTGATTTCAATGTAATGAGCAAAGGGTGCAAAACTGTTGCAATGGTATTGATGTTTTGAAATGGATGTATCTTTGCAGTATGTAAGCGAAATCACATGACCCTGGGGACAAAGTTGTAGCTAAGGATTTGTACTTTATTTGTTCCCACCAAAGCAAAGTGAAATTCCCACAAGTGATTGTGGGGCACTTCACGCCCCAGTTTGAGATTAGGCATTGCAACGGTTTTGCACCTCACTGTATTATCCTGATACCAGGGTCCAACCTGATCAAGATTATCAGTGGTGGCAACAATGGAGAAGCTGGACTTGATGATTGAGCTTGCCTATTGAGGTCAAACATGGTCAGCAACTCACACATGTGGACATAGGATCTTCCAAAAAACAAGAAATACTGTCTCCTAGTTGAGGCAACCAACTTTGATGGCTTCAAGCTTGGTCCCCAATTAACTCTCAACCTTCCTTAAGGGCAAACATAACAACAACAACAATAATAATGACTGTGGCATGGCACAGGAAAGTTGAAATCTGTAATCTGCATCTACAACCAGGGAATATTTGGAAACCTCACAGCATACATCAAGTTTGTTTGCTCAGTGAATGACAAAGGCCACAGGTAGCAGCTAGTTGTATCTTAAGATCCCATCAGGATTGAGACCCTCTGCTACCTGTACCTAAGGCACAACAGGCAGAACAACTAGTAGAGTTGATCAAGGAAGACAAAGGTTGGCAACAGTGAGCAGCACTCTTTCATCCAATGGTTGCTTGGTTGTTCGAAGAGGGGAAGAAATCAAATTTTACCAAAAACCACGAGCTACCGTCTTCTATTACATGCAAATGCAAAATGGGAATGATATGCTATGCCTCCTTCAGATGGCGATTGACGGATCGCAACACTCAGAATCCGGATTCGATAACAAAGGGGTGCCAAGGCTGATTAGTTCGCTTGCACTGGTGAGATATAAAGAGAATGAATCTGAAAGCAACCAACGGGTCAAGAGACGTGCCCGTTGTGACTCTATGCGGTCGCGCGTTTGATCATCTACGTGGGAGAAGGCGTTCTGAGGAAATTATACTGTTATGAACACCAACCGATCTCACCTCACGGGCCCAACGCATAGTCTTTTTCGTTTCTTGTGACATACCACGCTTGTTTCGTAGATCTGACGCTATCCATTCGGAGAGCAAGAGTTGTTTGAGCTGACCGTTGGGAAAGCAGTCCGCGAGGTCACCCAAGAGGCCGAAACACAACTTAACGGTGGTTTCCGACCGGTCATCATCAGCCAGGCACCGTTGAATGAGCTCTAGGATATTCGACGAATGAAGAAGTAATAATTGGACTGGAAAAGACGTCAGTGAGTAAAGGAGGAACATACAAAGTGGCGGCATACCCTTGTCAGTGTTCTTGAAGCCAGTAACAACCCCCGTATAAGCTTCCAAAATCCCCTCGCGCAATTGAGTAACGTAGTCAACTAGATCGAAATCAAGCTATCGAGCTATGGAGTAAGTGGGCACGATTCAGACACAAAACAGCTGGGCTTACAGGGTTCGGTTGAAGAGCACCGGCCTGCCTCAGCACACCCATCGTAGTGTCGACATAGGGCTCAAAAGCGACACTGATAGCGAGCGCAATGTCACCAAAGCACGACAGTATAGAGATTTTAACGTTGCGGTTCAAAACGTCGCTCTGGAGATTCTCCAGCAGGACATTCATGAATGCGCCAGCATATTGCGCGCTCTGGTCGCCTAATGCACGTGAGATATCGCCAATAATACCGACGGCAACCATGCACAATTGGGTATCTTCATGTGACTTGAGAGCGGTGTATAGGTATGGTAGGAACGCCTGGATATATGGCGAAAAGCCTCCCTCGAGGGCTATGTGGAAGAAATGTATTTAAAAAACTATACGGTGATGAACGGCAGATACGATACTTGCCAGATGCTAGTGACCCAACGACCAAAAATGCGTCTTCGAGAACGGTTGACGTCTTTCCAGCCGCCCGGATGAGTTCGAGGACGATAGTCATGATGCGATCTGCCATGGGTTGAATACCGTCATTCAGTCGGCGAACGACGCTCTATAAACAAGTCAGGTAAACGTTATGTGATAACGGCAAAAGGCGGCTCACGATCACGACACTACACAGGTTGCTCTGTAGCTCATTCCAGTTGTTACGATCATCGACGCCGATAATTTGGTTCTGTGACACCGTATGAGACTAATGACGTAGAGACAGAGACAATACCACAAACCTGCATCCCCAGTAGTTGCTCCATACGAACGAGAATAGTGATCAAGGTATTTTGAACGACTGGGATAACATCAGCACTCGCATGGGCGACATAGGAGGTGATAGCCTCGTAGGCGGAAGTTCGGAAATTGGCCTCGTTAGTTGTCCTGAAAGCAATCATAAGGATCCGGAATACAGCCTCAGTCCGAGAGTACTCACGTCTCCGTGATACGAAGGAGGGCATTAACAATCCCCTCGTAATACGGTGACAGGTGGGCAGTTTGCGACGACTCATTCTCCTCCTCGAGATATCCAAGCTGATCCGCAAGGTTCATCAAAGCCCAGCAGCAGTTGGTCACAATCCGGGGGTTGTCCTGCAGACCATTCACAAGTGCGGATACCAACGGATGGAGGTGAACATCAGGTTTGATCGTGATGATTAACAAATCACAGATGCGTCCGAGAGTCCATGCAGTCGTGTCCTTGACATGTATGTGGGAGTCATTCATCATTCCGATCAAAAGAGGGAGAGCCTGGTTCACAAGGGGCATGAGTACCGTGGGATCTGGACCATCGAGGATCGAGGCAAATGTCATGACAGCGGCTTCGCGTTGGTGCCAATCTTGCGACTTAATATGAGCCTCAATGAAAGGAATGACGGCCGGCACAATGGGATCTGCAACTGCCTGTGCGATGTAGCCCAAGCATGTGCCTGCGGACATGGAAATATTCCACTCGTCCTCGTCAGCGTCTTCTTCCTGATGCGTAAGAAGGGACAAAAGCACAGGGATCACTTCAGGCAATGCAATCTTTGCGAAATACTTGGACTCGACCTCTGGCGGTTCGCCGTAGTCAGCAGCCTAGGAAATGAACTAAGCGACGTATCACGGGACAGGATAGTGCGATTACCTCCCGTGCTTCGTGAGCAAGCTCGATTTCTTCTTCGCAAACAGTTGTCCAGAACTCGACAGCCTGTAATGCTACGCGCTCATCACTATGTTTCATGCCCATGACTGTGAGCTGGAAGCGAAGTGTCGGCACATAGGAAGGTTAGGTACATGATGAGCACACACCCCAAACAGTGCCTGTTCCATGTAGAACGCCATCTTGTCGTAATAAAGGGCCATAGTCTTCACTAAACATTCGAATGCGCCAACTTGAACAGCCACTGAAGGATTCTGGGTTGCTTCACACACGACTTGCATTATGTAGTTGCGCTCGCCCTGTCAAACTTCTAAGCGATACGCAGACGGTGTATTTCATGCGACGCACCTCACGCTCAAAATTCTCGCGGACGAACTCCAGAGAATTGTACAATGCATGCACAGCAGCTAGCTGAACATCCGAGGAAGGCTCGTCCTTGCGAGCTCCATGGATCACGGCGGTCAGGATTTCGTTTGATCGCAAACTCAATATCTCGGGTTTCTAGAGGAACGGTGAGGCGATAAGGCAATTATCGGTTAGATGACGCACAATGGACTCGCAGATATAACCGATGGTCTGCAGCGTAGCGATCTTGAGATTTGTGTTGGTAGGGTTGTTCACGAAACCGAGCAGTAACTCAATGAGATCCGGCCATTGATCGTGTGGAAGTTCCACTGCTGCAATCGCGGAAACCACCTGAGCGGCAAAAGAGCCCGCTTTAGCAACGGGGGAAGCAAGAGTGACGAGCGTTTCTTGCTTGATCTTGCTCTTGGTGACAGCGTCAAACGCCAGCCATTTGTTTGCGGACTCGGTTTGTCTTGCAGCCTCCTGGATAGCAGACGTAAAGAGGCTTGAAGGGGAAGGAGACGACGCGTTTACGTACACGAGCGGACAATGCGTTTTTGAGAGCGAGCGCTGCAGCATTGCGGATGTGTAGTTGCGAGTTCTCGTTGGCGAGCTCCGCCGAGAGCATGTCCATGTACGCTGGCTGGATCGTGGAGTCAATGGGAGGTCCCATAGTGCGAGCCGAGACATGAGACATACATAATTCTCTCTCGAGGCATTCTCGAGCTGCTGGGTAGCGTTCTGACGCGTAACCGCGTCTGTTCATGAAGGAGACGGTGAGTACATCGGCTTGCTCGCTGTCTGGAGCATCCCAACGAGTGGCGTACCGGGAGATAGGGTATTTGCTAGGAGTTCACTGGCGTTCATGATCAAGACTTGATGGTGCGTCGGGTCGTCGTCGATAGCAAGTAGACGGAAATGTCTGTAGTCAAAGGCGGTAGGAGCGTGCGTTTGCTTTGATCTTTTTTTTCGTGCTGTTCTTTGTTTTTCGTTGGTGAGTGGGCTGAGGGAGGAGGACAGGACAAGTCGCGCGGCAAGCGGCCGTTCAAAAATTAGCAATCTCGAGCGGCCTCGACGTCTGCTACACTGCATAACACGTCAAGAACCTCGCCCTTATTCATTCCCTGTAGGTAATCCAAACACCCACAGCTTTGTTTTATGGCAGATCGGGTGTGTGCTGCTTTTCCTGCATCCAACCGCTCCTCACTCCTCCCAGGTTCGTGGCGCTACACGGGGTGGCCGTGGCACTCCTGCCACTCGCGGCGCAAGACCACCACCACTTAGCGCCGAGGCAAAGTAAGCATCCCACCATCCACCATCCATTCTTGTTGATAAGACTCAAGTAAGAGCAAGCGCGAAGCCATCCTCGATCTCTCAAAATATGTGAACGAGAGGATACGGGTCAAGTTCACCGGTGGTCGTGAGGGTATGCTTAATACGTCGTCGCTCCGATGCACACTGACTCCCCCTGATAGTCACTGGCATCCTGAAGGGGTACGATCAATTACTGAACCTTGTGCTCGACGAAGTCAGAGAAGAGCTCTCAGGTATCTAAATTTCCGTTCCGATCCTCGCGATCTGATGACCTTCGTTGCACCGCCAATCAGAACCCGAACCTCATACACGCACGTTAGGGTTGGTTGTCCTTCGTGGCCCAACCATCACGCTATTGAGCCCCGTTGATGGCTCTGAAGAAATTGCAAATCCTTTCATCGCCCAAGAATGATGTTTTAGTCCTCCTGACATCATCTCTTCCCGATCGTCAAGGTCAAACCCAATGTGAGTAGTAGTGTACCACCTGCGGGGTAGCAAAGAACGATTCTAGCTGTGTATTCGAATTCTGTCTCTTCACTTGTAGTAGAGAGATTACATGCAAGCACAAGGGATTGTGTGAAAGCTACAAAGCACATAACATTACGGCAGGGACTCCCTTCAAGCTTGAGCATGCTGTGGCTTCTTGACTCGCAGTGTGCCGAATAACAACGCACTCTGTATCTTGTGGAGAGGGCTGACTACAAGCCAGTCTGGGTCATCGGAGTGGTGTTACACTTCGCGGTGATCCCGCAAGGTTCACAGATCCAGAAGTAGAGGGTGTCATGTGCGGCTGCCCCAGATTTATGGGTGGCCTCAAACCCGACTGGCTCCCTAATTTGACAGGTAAGTGCATTGAAGGTCGAGGCGACGAGTAACACGGAGGCTCCTCGTGTGTCGTCGGCGAGGATGGTGACATAGAGGTCGAGGATGGCGCAGAGGGATAGCTGACGTATGAACCTGGGTAGGAATAAGAGGCCAAGTTCATGTTCATTTCCATACCGCCAGGAATTTCGAGAGTGTTCGCTCTCAGTGGAGATCGGGAGGGTGACCTTGACTTCATTCTCCCACTTGAGATATTAAGATGACGCTGGGCAAGCTGGGCAAAGGTGGGAGAAAACGAAGGTGATTGAGAGTTGGATCTCGAAAAGTGGTCGGGATGGGCCGTGGTTGCGACAACCGACGGGACATGCCTATGTGGAGAGGGCATGTGCGAGTACGCCAACGGTGGTGAACCTACCACCCCGGTCATCGATGATTTCCTGTCGCCGGAGAGACCACGGTCAGATAGGGCCGATAGATCATGCTCAAGAGACGGAGGTACACTCTCCCCAAGGTGGTTTGTGCGAAGATGATATGATGACATAGATGACAATTGAGATCCAGATGTAGGGTATGTGCTGAGTGTGACATTGACATTGTGTTCTTGCGTATTGGGAAATGGTTGTGGGATGCGAGTTCGCGTCGCAGTGGTTTCATAGAATACAGTGGATGTGTCAGCGGACTGGGAAGGAGTTTGAACATGAAGATGATGTAAACGCGTGGAAGGTGAAGTTTGAAAGAGAACAGGAGCAGGGTATGTGACCGACGGCCATGAGAAACGATTGGTCGTTTTGTGGCTCGGAGGTCCAGACTGGGAACGCTGGATAAGATCGGCTTTGATCTCTTGGTCGGTAATGGTACGAATAGTCCGGTCATCTGGCGGGTCTGCGGGCCGTAATATCAACCTGCCTCTAGAGCTAAAAGGCTGAGTAACCACCGTCACCGGTACAGAAGGGGGTTCGCCCAAGGATCTCTCGTTGAAGGATCGGGAAGATTGAAGGTCATCGGATCCAGCAGCTTCTGAGCGACTCTCCTCGTCATTCAGAATCTCAAGACTATCGCCTGATGCAGTTGATGCAGCGCACTCTCTTGCGAAAGTCGAAGCTGTCGCTCGCGCGATGCCTTCATCAAGCTGATCCTGGAACATTGCATGATGTTCGGGGGACGCTTCAGGAGGAGGGGGGCTAGTCCATTGACTTCGCTTAGGAGCCATGTGTTCGGGCATGTGGTGCTCTGCAGTAGTTCGTCCACCGGACTCGAAGAACTCCGGTCTAGGAGAATGATGCTCCGAGGACGCACCCCTTGATTGCATTGGGGTCGCACCAGCCCCGAAGGAGCCTTGTGGTGGAAGTGACAGGCGGGGAGGTACGAAAAGTGGAGGCGGCGGAGCCGGAGACGTGGAACCAGCCTTCTCCTCACAGAGTTGGGACAGCGCCAGGACCGCACGCGGCCGCATCGCCAGAATCCGAGACGCGCGCATGAATTCGCCGCGTATCTGCCCGGTAAGGTAAACATGATTCTCTGCTAGAAGTCGAGACCAGCTACCTGGTATAATCCTTCCCTGGTAACGCATCGCGCAACGTTGAAATCAATCTCGAAGGGATCCTAGATAGAATTAATACACGATATGGTGCGATGAAGGACGACTTACCTCTATGCAAAAACGGTTTCGTTCCCTAGCATCGTTGAACTTTGAATTCGAAAGCTGATGGGAACAGTAAACACCCCAAGGTATAGTGAGGTTGCTCTAACATACGTCGTTTTGCCATCCTTTGCTTTCTTTCTTGAGCAACCCAGCACGTATCGAAGCAACACCAGTATTGTATGAGAAATCACGAGAATAATAACGGAAGAAATCGATTAGACTATACGACAAACGATTAAGGTCAGTTGATATTATGAAAGATGTGAACTTACAGTTCAGCAACGCTTTCTGTATTCGGTGATTGCCAACGTTGGCATAGGAGCTCGATATCATCGAAGAACCTACAAATAGAGATTATGCGTAGTTCTCTAGTGAGAATTGTGTTCTAACCATGTATTGTAACCACCTATATGAGTGTCCTCCTGTATAGGATGAGTATGAGAATCAGGTCAATGCTCGGTGCTAACCTGGGAGATCGGGCGCAAAGGGGGCATCTGCTGAAGATTTGGAAGTACCGGTGGGTTCTTGACATGAATGAGGAAATATATGACTAGGAGAACATAGCCATAGGACGACAGTGTCCCTTGGTATGGTGAGTTGATTTTTCTGGTCCGAAAGCGGGTGAGAAAAAGAAAAAGAGCTTGTCAACAAACATCAACGCCAACCTTCGCTTACTCCAAACCTTGACTATATTGTTCCATTGAGTATGTGGCGTGAAAAGGTGGCGCGAGAAGACTTACGAAACAGCACGAGTGTGCGGACACGAGTCGGGTCAATCATGGCATAACACATCAGCAAGCGTGTGTTTTCTAGTGCCAACCTGTTCCCAAAGCCAATATCACATGCAATGCCTGAAGGCAGCCCTGGTGAAGGGTCTAAGGATAGCTTGACAATCGGAATGCGTGCATGGGGTAAAGGCTTGATATGAAATTTGGTTTCTGGTGATTGTCGATGAACACGCGGAATGAGTAGTTGTCACAGAAACGAAGACAAACCACGTTCAAGGAGGTCACCGAGCATAGTGACAAGGTCGGAAGCGGAGAGGCGCTCATGCGAATCGATGAGACAACAGAGGTCCATATCTTTGGTGGGGATCAACATTGTTTATGACGGGGGAAAGAACGGCACTAGCCTGAATTACGAAGACTGAAACCATTCGCGGTGCTTCCGAAGGACAGAAGACGGCTTCCAGGTTCTATGGTACGGATTAAGCGTTCGAGTAGTTTCCTAACATCCTCCTTGACTGCCATCTCTTCTGCAGTTGGGAGGAGTTGTATAACGCAATCAAAGAGTGCTTGAGAGAGCTCGACGATGAAGGAACGGTGTTTGGAGGCATGCCTGCTACGCTGGTTCTGGGTGTGGACATAGGGCAACGACTGGACGCTGGCAATTGCGACCTGTGCCATACGTGCAGGGATGGTGTTGCCCGGGATGAATCTACGGCGTCGGGCTGCAGATGGCGAGCCTGGAAGATGAGCAAGCTTGACGATGACCGCAGGAGGATGGGAACGGAATCCGCGACGATCACTTTCTAGCGCTGTGAGAGGCTGGATTGAATGCTGGGTCGTCAGGCGGACTGCCCGATTCGGAAACCAATGCTGATTATCCAAGTACAAAGTGACTACTACTAAGTCTGTATACCGACCGGGTGTACTGTGTGTGCCGTGTGGACGAGATTCACTGATGGGCCGCGTCAAGGACGAAAATATGGCACGTGTAAAGCCTTGTGCACTTATTGGGGGCACCATACAGAGCTAATAGTAGGACGTACACAAGCAAGATGTGGGAGACTTGACGCCAATCACATCCAGAGACAGAAGGATGAAATTGGGGAGTTGTATATACTCACAGAGAGTACGGAATGGTTAGGAGTGTGGAATAAGTACAATATAGCCAGGTCAGCGGACCGATGATTTAGCTTTGGCAAGAACTGCAACGGGTTGAGATCAGGATACAACGCACCCCGGGAAAGCTGACAAACCTGTCTCGTGGCTAACCTCGGAAGAGTCTGTGCCCTGGATCTCTATTGCGATACCCTCAAGCTTTCGCCTCAGAGCATCTCGCGAGGACGCAAACAGCATCTTAGGCTTGATTTTGGCATCATCTGGAGACCTGATGGATTGGGTGGTATAGTTCGAGTGAGGACCAGCGAACAGCTACATTGAACAGTCGCCACTGACCAGGAGATGAAGCAGAGTTTGTTCCTCTTTCCATCCGACGTCTCGAATTCGAAATCATAGACTGCCCATCTGCACTCCTTCTCAGGCAGGTCGTTCAAAAACTCGTCGTATTCAGATAAGTGGGACGTCTTCTCAACGACGATCTCCGTCGATTCCTTGTTGAGGTTGAAGATGATGTACTTGAATTTCTTGCCCAATTTGAGTTCTCGGAATTTGTTAACGCAATCGTCTGACACCCCGACACCAGAAGCCTGCAAATCTCTTATAATTTTGTCGACGTTGTGAACGATGTTGGGCTCACCATGGTGAACTGATAGATAGAGGCTGATTGCGATGCCAATCGCGATCAAGACTGCATGAAAACGGAAACAGTCAAAGCTCCGACCTAACTTTGCTTGCGTAAGCACGGCCAACCAGGGCCTGCGGCTCTGCTCGCGACTGTCATGTCGTCCATCTCCAAGGACGCTGATGCGTTCAAGCGGGTGCTACACCGCCAGGACTACACGTCCTGGCACTCGCAGCCTGCAGCCAATGTCAATACACAGCTGGTGTACGCGGTCGACTATCTCAAAGTGATTCAAGCGTCCATCTGGGTGACCGCGAGACTGACTTCATATTCAGTCCACCCCAAACCCAATGAGGTTACAGGACATTGCAATCGTGACAAACACCCCTTTGGATACCGATGTAGTTCTCCTGGAGAAATTCAAGTCGCATGACCGCATCCAATATGACCCCAAAACGGATCTTTACTCCTACCGTGTAGGTCCCGCAAGTAATCTAGACTGCGGCGCATGAGAGCTGAACTGTCTGAAGCATGACTTTAACTTTCGCAACAAAGCCGCGCTTCTAACGGAAATACAGCGCCAAACTCGGAAAGGTGGCGGCATACCTGTCCGCGCGCTGAAAGAGTCCTGGAAGGAAGCGCCACAGGTAATCGAAGAGCTTGAAAAGGAGGGTGAAGTCCTCGTCACCCGCACCATAAAGGATGGTCAATTGAGAATGGTGTTTTGGAACGAAATTAAACCCGACGAAGAGAGCGGAGGCAAAGCGGTCGAGAAGGGTAAAATGCCATAAATTCATCGTGCGAGGCAGCTAATACGCGTACCCTTCAGAATTTCTTGATCTGTGGCATCAACTTAAAGTTCCAAACGACGTTGATTTACTCAAAGCGCTTGCATCAGGTATGTGCTCACTCACCTCGCATGGATGGTGCTTGCAGCTGTGCAGAGGGGTTGCAGGCTACCGCGGCAGAAGCCCCAATACCCAAGGCCCCTTCAACTACCAAGAAAAAGGGGAAGCGTTCTGTCCCTCGGCAAAGACAGGCCAAGATTACGAATGTCCATTTGAAGGGAGAAATAGATTTATCTCGGGATTATCATTCTACCACCAAATAACCATGGTATTCTCATGGCCAGACGTTTTAGGACACTCGGGGCTGACATGGACACCCCGCTGAAGGCCGGTTTTTGGTCTCCATAGGTTTGCGAAGGTGCGATCCAAACGTCTGGTTCGAGGCTAGCTAGCATTTTGGCACATACCCTACCCTACTTGACGTTTTTGAGTAATCAGTATATAGCTTCATCATTCCTCGTATCCTTTGTGGAATATCAGGTCTAACATAGTTCGTTGAATAGTAATCAGCCTCGTCTGAAAAGAAATACTGCGCAGGGGCGGGCCACAAAAAGATCACCGTGTCTCTTCTACCTTCAGTAGCACCTTCTTCCCATATTTCCCGCTGGCCAAGTGAGAAATCGCGGTGCATACTTTCTCTCTGGCATCCGAATCCGACTCTCGACTTCCGATCACCAGAATCTCGTGTTCTGGGCTGTCGAGCTACGCGATGATGAGCCAACGAGCTTGTCCACCAGGGAGTACCACACTTGCCTTTCCTTCCCGTATAAGACCAGTAAGGGTATGCATCATCTGCAGACGTTCGTCAAGGGTTTTCTGATCATACCATCGTGTTTGCCAAAACCCGTGGCAGGTCAAGTTCCTGAAAATGAAAAGCGACGTTGGCAGCGACAGGGGGTCTTTCGACATGGCTCCGTATGATACTAGATGTGAATTTTCACCGAGCAAACGTGCCATCAGAGTGGTGGTTTCTCCGCCCACGCAATTGAGGCCTAGTTTGACGTCCTGGAAAACTCTCAAAGCACGAATCCACACAAACAAGGTGAACCTACCTTGCCTTGCGTCCAAGATGAAAATGTAGCTTTAAAGGCCCTGTCCGAGAGTTCATCGTAGGTCGCAACATGAGTTGCTCCCAAGGCTTTCAGATGCGATTTCAGGGGTTCCGCGTTGTTTCTGCCCATTATTCTAGCGGTGATACACGAATATAGACCGAACTTACCTGTCACGGATAAAGTTAATGGTTTTAAATCCTTTGGAGGCAGCTATCTGAATAACTGCTTGCCCGACCTGCCAAGTTGCACCATTCAGCATTCGCAGTCACGCAAACACATCAGATGCACGTACGGCGCTATTTGCACCGTTTTGTACCACCCAATCGCCTTCTTTCAGCTGAACAAAGTCATGAAGCATATTATAAGCGGTGGGCAGATTAACCTGAAGACTTTCATCAGTATGATGGTGTGGCTAGTTCAACGAATATACACACTGTGAGGGTTGCAGCTTGGGCTGCGCTCAACCCTAAGGAGTCCACCTTGAGTACATCCTCGACACGGATATTCCTACTCGACGCCCAAGTTCCCATTTGCGGCTTCGTCATGACCACCCAATCCCTCTCCTTCAAATCCGTGACACCATCCCCAATGGAAAGGACCTCCGCTACCCCCTCGTTCCCAGCGACAAACACTGCACACCCGTCGGACGACAAGTCCGTACTTGGGGAAGGCCGCGCTGGATAGACTCCCTCGATAACGTTGATATCAGCGGGGTTGATGGGGGAAAGCAGAAAGCGGATGTTCGCGGTTCTTGGTGGTGGGAGAGGGAGGTCTGGGAAACTAACTGCGGACAGAACAGAGGATGGGTCGCCGTTTTTACTGTACACTATGGCTCTCTGACCTGGACGAACAGTTGAAGTTCGAAATGCGCGTACGACGGAACTGACCGCGGCATTACTGCCGTGGCCCCTGCCAAGTGGCCCGAGACTCGATGGATGGAGTACACTGTATCGACAATAGGCAGCAGTTCGAATCATGGTGACCGGAGGAATGGGGTATGTCCAAGACCTAAGATCAAGTACACACGACTGCTTTCCTCAGGGGAGGGTATAAAGTAGTAAGACTCCGTGATCACTTGAATGGCAAATAAAGATTCGAGCAGATGGTAGTAGATACAATCGATACGGCACTAAATGCCGCGACCAGAACGTAGGCATACAACCTTTGAATCATAAGGAAGGAAGTGTCACAAATATAAGGAGAGATTGCGTCATACATGCTAAACAGGGTGATGGTGGGTGCGTAACTGTTGGAAACATTCAACAGCGAGTATCCTGGTTGACAGCAAAAAAAGCTAATCACGGGAAAGAAAACCCGATAATGTCAAGTCCAAGAACAGGTGAATATCGTGAAGCGAAAGAATGAGCCATATAAATACTCAAGTTATTACCCGCCTGGCGACGAGTGTCATGCCAGAGCCATCGTTCTTCTTGGGTGTTTCAAGGGTACAGGCGTAGAGGCATTTTCCTTCTCATCCGCTTCGCTTGGCGTAGACGTCACACTGAGTCTTCGGTTGGGGAGCTTGGCCTTGGATTCAAAAGTGGAACTGGACGCTCGGCGCAAAACACTAGAGACGTGTGGTGCAGCATTCGCAGCCCTCCCTAGGGCAGAGGGGATTCTTGGAGGAACGGGTGACGAATTTCGGGTGCCAACAACAGAAGTCCGTAGGATTGTCGATGGTGGTACTCCATTTCCGACTGATCTTCCAGCAATCGACGGTGCTGAATTTGTTCGACCAGAAATAGTACCACGCGCTCCGTGCTTGCGTTTCACCTGAATCGACGAAGAGGGCAAGGTGAATTTCTCGAATCTTAGTCATAAAGGACCGATACGTACCAGTTCAAGTTCTTGTTGCTTCGATTCCAGCGCGATGTTAAGGCCGTCAATGTCCTCCTTGTCTTGGTCGAGTTGCTTATTCAGTTGGACAATCGTGACCTCCATAACTGCGCTGTCCTTTTGCAGTTGCTGGATATGGGCGCGTAGCCGAGCAATCTCCGATGAGAGGTCGTCCCGCTGCACCTCGACATTCCCCTTTGCCCGCTCTAGCTGCGAGACCTGGTCATGTAGCCGGTGCTGAGCTTCCCTATTTGCCTCATTCGTAACACTGAGTTCCTCTTCAAGCCTGAGAATATTGGCCTCCGATTTCTCCGTCGTCTGTGCTAGACTATTGCGCACCGCCTCGACCTCGCTCTTCTCCCGCTCCAGTTGCGAGATCTGGTCGTGCAGGCGGCACAGAGCTTCCCTATTTGCTTCATTCGTGACTCTGAGTTCCTCTTCAAGCCTGAGAATATCGGCCTCCGATTTCTCCATCGCCTGTGCCAGACTATTGCGCACCGCCTCGAGCCCGCTCTTCTCCCCCTCCAGTTGTGAGATCTGGTCATGCAGGCGGCACAGAGCTTCCCTATTTGCCTCATTCGTGGCACCGAGTTCCTCTTCCAGCCTGAGAATATCGGCCTCCGATTTGTCCATCGCCTGTCCCAGACTATTGCGTGACACCTCGACCTCCCTCTTCTCCCGTTCGAGCTGTGAGATCTGCCGATGTAGCTGACGCAGAGCTTCTCCGCTGGCCTCGTCCATGATGCTCCTCTCCGTACTCTCCTGGCGGCTGATGTCCACCTCCTCCTCCAGGTGGCGGCACATCTTCTCCAACTCTGCAGCCTTCTTCTTCCACGAGCGGACTACGCTCTTGCGTTTGTCATTCTCTTTCTCCGACGCCTCGAGGCGAATCGTCAGAGCTTTGACCAGTTCGTCACGGGCGCCCAGATCGATCTCGAACTGAGCGCACATCTCTTGTTGCAGTGCGAGCTGCGTGCGGAGCGACCAGATGATATCCTCCTCACGGGATGCGGTGCGGGAATGTACGCCTGGTGTGGTGGGGGGCGTTTGGTGTGTGTAATAGGTTGTGGCGTTTACACGGAAAGGGTCGGGTGGAGGATGGCGTGCACTTGAAGTATCCGAGTGATCCAGGTCGCCGTCATTTCCCTCCCGTGGCTTGAGGGCGCTACTGATTTTTGACCACATGGGAGTGGTCGAACCTTGAGTTTGATACCTTGTCACTTGAAAGAAAAAGTAGAGCACGGGCGACCACTTCGGGATTGTTCTGAGCAAAGTCACGTGAAGAATGAACTTGACGCGTTCGAGTCACGTGCGTATATATCTTTGCCAAATTTGCTCAAGTGCTTCTTACAATCTCTACTATTTAGTTCGAATACACCACCAGTTACAATAATGTTGGACCAAGTTACTTATTCTTCTAAAGCTTAGGAGCCTCAACGAAAGAAACACCCTAATGCGAGTTGAGCGAGGAATTTAGAATGGAGCGGGTGCAACTCACTTTCTCAATGCTGGTCGTAAGTTCTGGGAGTGCAGCCGCGATAAGGGCCTTCTCTGCATCCGTGATGTTTCCAAGTCCCTTGATTTTCTCCACACCGTTTGGCTACAGTAAAGTCAGGTCAAGCAATGAAGGTCACTTGAAGGACAGTAAGCGTACCCCGAGTTCAACGGGTGCGGAGAAGTATTCTATGTCTTCACCGAGCTCCTTCTTAAGGGCCTCGCCGCCATCTTTATCTGCGGCGAGGTTCACGAAGGTAGGGGCAACGATGCCTTTCTCGCCCTTCAGGGCACGGATAATCTTGCCCACGAATTCCGCGCCAGCATAGGCCATCGAAAGCGTAGCTGAGCCAGCGCCATCTTTAGCCTTGACGACCTCGTCACCCCCAAATTGGATGCGTTTAATTAGGGTGTCAAGGGCAGACGTCTCAAAGCCGGAAGGAAGAGGGTGCGAAGACTGCGAAAGGAGAGGGACGATCTGTTGTTAATCCTCGTGAGTGATTGGGCAATCTGGATGAGTGTCTTGGTACAGACAGTAACGCCACTGTGACCGCCCACAACAGGTACGGTGACAGAAGAAGCCAAAGAGCGGTCTCCCAAGATCTCCGACACAAACGTCGAAGCTCGAACGACATCCAGTGTTGTAACACCGAAGATCCTAAGGTCGGAATGTAAGGATATTCGAACACAATGTATGATTCGACATTACCTCTTGGGATCAAAGACTCCGTGTTTCTTGAAAACCTCAGCAACGATGGGGACTGTGGAGTTGACAGGGTTGGAAATAATCAGCACATATGCGTTTGGAGCGGTCGTTGCGATGCCCGTAGCAAGGTCGCGCACGATTCCAGCGTTGATCTAGGTATTGTCAGCAATCGGTAAGCGGTGTACAGAAGAAACCGATCGAACCTTGAAGAGGTCGTCACTGTTTCCAATAGTGTTATCACTGTTAGTCATCGGACAGATTTGTCCATCCAGGCTACGCACCGAGTCATCTGAAGAGGTTCGTTGATGTCACTCTCACAAGAAAAAAAATGTCACTCACTCCTGGTTTCCTCGGCACACCAGCGGGGATAATGACAACGTCCGCCCCAACGAGGACCTTCTTTAGGCCGTCATCTGGGGGAAGGTATCCCTCGACCTTTGCGGGAGTTGCAATGTGAGATAAATCGACAGCAATTCCTGGGGCAAGGACGATATCGTAGAGGCCGAGCTGTCACCCATGTATTAGAGGAAACAACGACGGAGAAACCTCGATCAGATGGTATACCTCGGTCACAGCAGCGTTCGATTTCAACAGGAGAGACAAGGGTTGGCCAATACCGCCTGATCGCCATCGGTTAGTGCTGCTTTGAGTAGTCGAGTAGGGAAGCACCTGCAGCGCCGAGAACGACAGCTTTTACCATGTTACTGTAATCAGAGTATGAACGATAAAAATTTAGGCGAGCTTTATCACCTTTTGACTCACGGAGTCTCCCGACGGCCCCGGGATAGCTCGGGTCCCGCTCGGAGCGGGCATCGGTCCGTCACCAAAGTAACCATTTGCCAATAACCCGTAAGTACCTCTCGGGATAGCCCTCGGGGTAAGGGTTTGGAAGTAAGTCTTGACGCCGAGTCAGGCATTTAGGGTTTACTCGTACAATTGCCACTTTGCGTCCACATTGGCCCTTAATAAAATGCTTGTTGCCACCTGGTGGCAAAACCAATGTGGATGCCTAGTCAAGCCCCCTTTTAGAGTTTCCCGAAGCTACATATCTAATTCTGGACATCATGCATTACAACTTGGTAAATCAAAAAACCTATGAGCGATTAAGAACTAAGGGTTTATTCGACTGTATTCTTATAAGGTCGGCCGTCAGAGTACAGAACACAAATACAGGTCCGGTGTGAACGTTCATACCAGGTAAACATTCGCCACAACTTACAACTCATCTCCTGCCTCTTGGGCTTTCTCTCTACCCCGGTCCACCCTTTCGCTCGCACGCTGCCACGCTTCTTCTGCCCTTTCGCGGGCCTGATTGGCTTTGTGCGAGCCCCAACTGCAGGCGTGAGCCTTCTTCGTGTCTGCGCACTCACTCGCATCATCGACCTTCTCGAATGCGTAGCGCGCACCGTCGCGCGAATGCCCGCTCAAAACCTGTCGCGCACGAAAGACCCGTCAATCGATGACGTGAACTACCGGACTCATTCAACGTACCTCAAGGATTCGAGCGACCTTCTCCCCTGCAGCTTCGACGGAATTGTTTACGATGTCCTTAAGCCTCGCGAACATGGTTTCGGTCCTGATGGACGTTTGCACCCAGCGAATACGAGTCTCTTCTGCACAAACGTTCAGGCGAAGATGAGGCGAAAACAAGTCGGACTTACGCAGCAACCCAGGTCTGTTGGTCGGGAGTGCATTCTCGCTGATACCCCTCTCACGCAAATAGGCACGCAAACGGGCATCTGGCCACACAAGGTAGGAAGCAATCTTGCCCGACGCATCCAGGTGCCTATGGAGGATCAGAGACGTCGGGGGGAATAAGAAACTGAACTCATGCTCACTTGCTGTTTATCAAATCGACAAGATCCTTGCGACTCTTCACGTCGTTTCTGTTCTCAAGATATCCGTGTTCCGAGAGCCATTGGTGGATGTCCGAGTCAGTCCATGCTCCCCATACGCTATCTGGCGCGGAGGGGTAGTGCTTCCTGACATGTGTAGAGTGTCAGGTCGCAGCCGTTGAAGAATTCATCAATACTTACTCAAGCATCTTGACCAACTCGTCGCGCTTCCTCTCGGCGTCACTCTTCAAGAATCCATGATCGACAAGCCATCCTTTCAACTCAGAGTCGGACCACGTGTTCCAGACGCTGTCTGAGCAGTCGTAATAGTACTTTTTCATCTGATCGAGGAGGTTCGATCGAGGAGGTGTTTCGGTGGGCTTTAGGAGATTGTGAGCAATGAGCCATTCCCGCTGGAACAAGTGTCAGGAGAGGCAAACTAGGCGAGAGGTATTTCTACGCTTACAATGTAGGAATCACTCCAGCTCTCCCACACACCAGAGGCCGCTTTGCGGTAATAGTCGTTGGCAAGCCTTGTCAACTCCTCTTTAGTGCTTGCACTCTTCGCCTCGACGACGCCATGTTCTTCAAGCCAGTTCCGTAGACGGTTGTCATCCCATGTAGAGTAAACATAGTCCCTTGTGTCGTCAAATCCGCGAGCAACCTCGTACGTTGCCTGAGCTACTGCTTTGTTGATGCGCTGGGCAGCATCGGTGGCGCAGCCGTACGCTGATGAGGCAGACGCAGACGCAAAAGAGGAATAAAGTGAGGCAGCATCGGTGTACGCACGGTACTTGTCCTTGGCGAGGAGGAGGAGCTGTTCGCGAGGACCAGAAGGAGCGACGACGCCCTGCTCGAGCAGGAAAGCTCTCAGCCTGCTCTCATCCCAGCTGTCGAAGGAATCATCCTTGACATGCTGGAAGGCACGCTGCGCGCGGGTGTACTGATCGAGCGACCACTGATGACCAGCTTCAGCGTAGGCTGTGATGGGGGAGGGTGGGCTATGCCAGTTGGCGTCGACGAGGTCGTAGAGGTGGGGCTTGTCGAAGGACGGAGGGACTTTGATGTTGTGGTGTTCGAGCCAGGTGCGCAGCTCTGCATGCGACCATTTGGCATACACAGGCTCGCCAGAGAACCAGCTGGATGCGTACACTAGGTTGACAAGGAGAACAAAGTAGAAAAGGAACATCATCGTTGCGGAGAAGGAGGAGGGTGGCGCTCGACCCTACTTATGTTGGAGCAATAGGAGGGATGACATCACGACCAATTCCAAACAGGGCAAGCAGCGCCACTCTCTGCTTGTACCATGGCTTGTAGTGCCAGCACTCCGAGCACCGTGTTCAACAAGTTCATCCTGTACGAGAACAAGCTGCGCTTCTACATCGTCGCATCCAATGCATCCGATTCTCGCCACCGCATCATCAAAATCGACCGCACCTCTCCAGTTGACCTGCAGGTCGTCGAGGATGACACTGATTACAGCGGAAAACAGATGAACGCCATGCTCAAGATGCTTGATGACGGAAACAAGGGATCCGGTGGCATAGGGAAAGACAGGTTGATCTCTGGAATTGCCGGCACGCCGCCTTCCCCGCCCCCGCTTATCCTCGTCTGAAACGCACTGGCAGGTTTTGTCAAGTTCACCGCAGGGTGGTACATGATCGTGATATCCAAACGCACCGTCGTCGCGCTCCTCGGCGGTCACTATCTATTTCATTGCGAAGATACCGATATAATACCTGTCTGTGCCAACCACAAGATAGAGAAGCCTGCGGAAGAACAACGTCTGCTCAACACCTTCAAACAGGTCGATATGTCGAAAAACTTTTACTTCAGGTACTCTTCTCTTTAGGAGCAGTGACACAGTACTCAGCGCAGCAACAGTTACTCGTACGACATTACGTCGACGCTCCAGGATAATCTTACGAAACCAGACCGGTTTCAGAAATCTTCCTGGCCACTCAATGGTCGTTATGTTTGGAACTTTCATATGCTTTCTCGCCCTTTCACGGATACAGCGCCGCGAGGGGTTCACGCTTGGTTGATTCCTCTCATCCACGGTCATGTCGATCAAGCCAGTAAGTGTCACACGCTTCAGCTTCAGTCATCACCAACGTTTTTCTACATAGAATTAAACGTTCTTGGTCGTGTCATCTTTGTTACTCTAATCGCCCGCCGCTCTCGTCATTATGCAGGGGCTAGGTATTTGACCCGGGGTGTTAACGAAGAGGTAGGAGTTTAGCATCTCTTGCCTTCGACCTTTTCTCATCATTCTCAAGGGTAATGTCGCGAACGAAGTTGAGACGGAGCAAATTGTCTCAGAGGCACTGACTACACCATTTTACTTTCCGTCTGAGCGGGGTCATTCCCGCCGGCCCAGTCCGCGGTATACGAGCTATGTACAAGTGCGTTGTACTTTCTACGCACTCTTCTCTCTCCTCACGATGCTATTGCAGTACCGAGGAAGCATTCCCATTTACTGGACACAAGATACCACCACCATGAGCCCCCGTCCTCCGATTGAAAGTCAGTTCTTGATCACTGGGTATGCTTCTCACTCAATGCGTCTCCTAGTTAATGTGATCGACCCGTTCTACTCCGCTGCCTCTCGCCACTTCAATGACCTATTTGCTCGTTACGGAGCTCCTATTTTCATTCTTAACCTTATCAAGAGGCGAGAGCCGGTACCCAGAGAATCAAAACTTCTGGACGAGTATACGCAGTGTGTGCGCTACCTGAACCAATTTTTGCCGGATGACAAGAAAATTGTTTACCGTGCTTGGGATATGTCAAGGGCATACAAGGAGTATGATCTCTGATATCGAAACGATGCTCTCCCTGATTTGTTCCTGTGCAGGAAAACGCAAGATGTCATTAGTTACTTGGAGGACTTGGCCGAAGAATCGATCCAAATGACGGGCTTTTTCCACACCGGAGCAGAACCGTTCTCTCACTGTTTGCAAACTGTATCGTAAGTACATGATGCGTGTCTGCCTTTGCTCAGTCGCTGATTCGACGCTCCGCAGGCACGGAGACATTCCGTCGTGGCGAGATGATATTCTTTTGCAGAACGGCATTTGTCGCACGAATTGTGTGGACTGTTTGGACCGTACAAATGCCGCTCAATTCGTGTTTGGGAAGCGAGCTTTCGGTCATCAACTTTACGCGCTTGGAGTAGTAGGAAATCCAAATCTCTCGTTCGACTCGGATGCTGTCAACATGCTGACAGAGATGTATCATGATCACGGTGACAGTACGCATCATATCGAGGTCTTTCTCCCTTGCGCCCCTCACCTTTTCCGCCAGCCATCGCTCTTCAATATACAGGAAGTGCACTTGTCAACCGGGTCGAGACCTATCGACGTATGCCTCATTGGAACAGTCACTCTCGCGATATAATCGAGAACATCCGGCGTTTCTACACCAATTCTCTATTGGGTTGGTTTCCGCGTGTTATATGCGAGACTACACTCACAGGTAGACATAGATGCAGACAAGCAAACAGCAATTAATCTATTCCTTGGCGTTCACGAACATCATGGGCACGTTATCCGTTCACGAGGCAGTTATCAGCAATGGTATCAGCCCCACAACTTGGAGACCGCATACACTCTGGATGAATGCTTGGTCTCATTACATGATTTTGTCACCCACAGAGGCGATTTTTGGTCCGAGTATTACAAACCGCTGCTGTTCACTTCCTTGGGTAAGCACTTTGCATATTGTATGAATACCCTGAAAGCCCCTGGGTGAGTTTTGCTATTCTGTCTACTAGGTGGTTGACAAACTTTGCAAAAGGAAGTTCATAAACATCGGTGGCTATAGTCCCTTCTTGCCTAGCAGTTCCAATGTTTTACATCAGCCTAGGTTTGGATTTAGTTTTATCTTTGTTCAGTTATGTTCATCATCTTGGATATAGGTTGATGGCAGGTGTTAGACGTTGGATTGGCAATCAGGCTCCATTTAATAATGATGTTGTGAGAAAATCCATGAATTCAACAAACATGGATACAGAGTCTCAGACACACAACAAAGCTGAGACTTATACTCAGACTACTGGGGTGTTAGCCAGTCAGCTTCTCAATCCACAAGTGTCTCAGGAAGAATTACTGGAGTATCATAGGCAAGCATATTTTACATATATTGAAATGATCTAATGGTTGTCATAGGTATATTGATCAAGATCAACTCATACATGATGCCATGCAAAGTGAGGCAGAAACCACTGACCAGTTACTCTATATGAAGTGTATTGAGAAGAATACTGGAAGAGGGGAGTTACTGCCAGCTCATGGGATTGTGGAATTGTATGACAGATACATGCTTTCTGCATCTGGTGACCAGATGTCAACTCTGGCAGATACCTACAGCTATACACAATGGCTAGCAGAAGCAGTGACAGTGTAGTTTTCATTTCAAGGTACAATCATATGCAGATTTTGTGAATGAATTGGTTGCCAGTGATTTTTGTTTGCTGAAAGATGTAGGTTTTGGGTTATTGAGCTATAACTATGAGTGATTCCAATTGGAATTGTGCATAAAAATGACATAGTGACTGCCATAGTTCCAATCTCGTACCCAACATGCAATGGACACCAAAGGGGTGAATCTGCACGAAAAGAAAGGCTACTCGCCAAACAAAGCAAGAACAAAACAGAATCCGACCTGCCTGGCTCGAACAGGCGACCTCAAGATGATTTTATCCATTACAGTCTCGCGCTCTTCCAACTGAGCTAAGGTCGGCTGTTTATAGTGTCGTTGTATATTTTCATGGCTTGGTATCATTCGAGGGGTTGTTGCCCAAACGGGATCCATGGCCAGCATTTTTGCATTGCGCGGGGTCCTAGCAAAGGGCGAAAAAACCCAGTCGCACCCAAGTGACATTCGAGCTGGCTGCTCGCCAAGCGGTAACTAGTAGAAAATTCGTAATATAATTTATGAAAAGCAACAACTTGGCACATCGAAAAGCATACAGCAAAAACGACCGACATTATACATCAAATTATAGTCTGCTCTCAAGCAGGACAGCCTCCCTCCTCCAGCCCAGCGTCCCTTGCCCGAACGCGACTTCGAGCGCCTCGTCGATCGTCCGGACGAAACAGAATTGCATCTCACGTCGTATTTCGGGGGAAACGTCGTGTTCGACATCTTTTCTGTTTGCCCACGGAAGAATGACCTTGCGAATTTGGGCACGGTGGGCACCCAGAACTTTCATTCGGATTCCGCCAACAGGTGTTACTCGCCCGCGAAGCGTGATCTGTCGGGAGTTTAGATAGTATATCAACATGCGATACTGTGACTGACCTCGCCCGTCATTGCAACGTCCTTTGGAACTGTTGCGCCACTAAGCAACGATACGAAAGCACATGTCTGAAAACCGTGAGTGACATGAATGCAAATGCTGAAAGTAAAGGTTCCTCACCATCGCAATACCTGCACTTGGACCATCCTTCTTCTGAGCACCCGCGGGAAGATGAAGATGAATGTCAATAGAGTCTGGAACCTTGAGAGGGTCAATGCCCCGCCCAGCCGTGATCCCAAGTTCGAATGCATGGGACTTGACCCAGCTGAGAGCAATCTCCCCGCTCTCCTTGATAACCGTCTCCCAAACTACCTGTCAGCTTTAGTCTCCCGGTACCAGGAAGAGCCGTGCTCTCAACAGGCAAGATCCCTCCTTCGCCAATGCCGGTGACAACAAGCCCATAAACGACGCCGCATTTCTCCTCTCGTTCTCGTTCTTCGCCGTCCCACCGGGGCACGCCAAGGATCTTCTCCAGTTCGCTGGCCTCGACGACACCACGCCACTCCCTGTGGTTCTTCCCCTCACTTGCGCCAGCATCAAGGCACTCTGCCCACTCCACAGCCTTGGATCGGACGACCGCTCCGATCGCGCGCTCAAGACTCCGCACGCCTGCTTCGCGAGTATATACTGTCACAATATGAAGCACGGCATCGTCGGTGAGCCGGAGCTGGGACGGCGATAGTCCATTTGCACGGATTTGTTTTGGTAGGAGGAACCGTCGTGCGATGTGCACCTTCTCGTCGTAGGTATATCCTGACAATTCGACAACTTCACATCGATCTAGCAGCGGAGCAGATATCGTCTCGAGCGTGTTTGAGGTGCAGATGAAAAGGACCTGGCTGAGATCGACAGGGACGTTGATATAGTGGTCCTGAAGATTGTCGATAAGCAACTATCCCAATAATATAACGATGACCTATACTTGCATTGAAGGAGTGGTTCTGTTCGGGGTCCAGCACCTCCAGCAAAGCAGCCGATGGATCACCGTGAAAGTTGCTATGACCGACCTTGTCGACTTCATCGCTTTACAAACGCTTGGTCGATATCCTAGGACGGTTACCATGACTAGAAAAGACGCACAGTAATATGACAGGATCACTCCTCCCAGCCTTTCGAAGAGCCTGGACGATCATGCCGGGACCCGATGCAACGTACGTTCTTCGATGTCCCCTGTGTTGTTCTACCTGAATTCCCTATTCCTTGTGATCTGAAAGAAGAAATAACTACCTAATCTCAGCCTCGTCGCGCACACCACCGAGGGATATCCGCTGAAAAGGTCGATCTAGCGCCTTTGCGATTGACTGACCGAGTGAGGTCTTTCCTGTCCCAGGTGGGCCGACAAATCTACAAGTTCAGCCAATTCGATTAAACAATCGATGTTAAAAAAAACATTGCCCCTTACAATAATATCGGACCTTTCACACCCGTTCTCCCCCTTGACGACGACGCTTTAGGTGGATTCAGTAGGAGTCGAACCCTGTCGTGCATTTCCACTGAGGACTAGTGGACGGTCGGGATTAGACTGATCTGATGATGCCTGATCTAGCTTGGGCTCTTCAACTGCTGTGATTAGCGTTGACGAGGTAGCTTCACCGGCCATCGCGTGCAATCGGACAACTGCAAGGAATTCTATAAGGCGGCGTTTAATTTGCTCGAGACCATAGTGGTCTGCATCGAGCTGAGCGCTATGGATTTATTTGTTAGCAAAATAGCAACCGCGACAAGCAAGACTGATGTTGTACTGGGCGGTGACTTACCGAGCCTTGGCCAGGAACCCTGGATCCATGATTGCATCCTGCGTGATTGTCTGAGAAGCCAGTGCAGACGGCCACGGGATACTTGTCAACCATTCCAGCTAGACGTCGAGTCAGCATCTGCAGTCCCTGCATAGAGTAGCATCTCACATATGTTCTGATGACACCGTTCTCGACACTACCCTGGGGAATGCGCTTCAATCTCCTCCACTCCCTAACACCAACCTTTCTCTCCTCGCTTCCTGTGCCGAGGGCTTCGATCTTCTTCCGAAGGTCTGCAAGGTCATCCGCATCTGCCTGTTCGTCCTCGTCCAATTCGCCACCCGAGTTTCCCATTCCAAAACCGGTCGCACCAGGGCTGCTGATCGGTCCAGGGGTCGTACTGTGCAAACTATGAAGCTCGCGTTGAATGGCTGCGAGTTGCTGACGGAGGAAGTATTCCTTCTGTTGGCGAGAAAGCGACTCGTCGACAGCGGTGGCAATCTTCTTCGAGACCTCGGAGATAGACTGCTGTTTGATAAAGAGCCCAGTCGCACGGCGAAGACGGTCCTCGACTTCGGTCGCTGCGAGAAAATCTACCTCACGACGTCGGGGTTGGTGAACATTGCCACGTGGCATTGCTGCAAGAGAGAATGGACACAAAGGATCCGAACTCACCGAGTTTGTCAGCGTATTGCCCGGAGATGGCTGCGACGAGGACGTCGGCCATCCATGCGGCGCGCTGGTCGGATATTTCCTCGACCATGGAGGCGACCTTGAGCCACTCGTCCTTCCTCTGAGCGTGGACCGAATCCCCCGCGAGCCGGTCGAGCAACCTGAGTGCGGCGTCTTTGAACGCCTCAACGGTCTCGTGAGCGGGTATGGTGTCGGCTGGGGGGTAGGCGACCGCATGTTGTGGGAGAGAATCGAAGGTAGAGGAGTCCAAGTGGAGAGGCTGTAGAAGGCGGATGCGGGTCAAGCCATGGAGATAAAGTAGGTAGTGGGGGGTGTGAGGAGGGGAAGCCACAGTGCGGGCGCGAACAAGACGGACGACGCGGGCAGCAACTCCGTGCGTGGGTGTTGGAGCATTAGCCGTGACGGGTGGCAGCGCGTCCACGTCGGGCTCGAGGGGCCCTGGGACCGGGATGGCTGCGAGGACTGGCTGGCCGGTGTCGGAGTCGCCGAGAGTGGCGAGCAAATTGTCTGCAAGTGGCCCCGAGATTGGGATTGTGAGCCTGGCGGTAGGGAGGAGGAGGAGGGGGTGGGGGAGGGGGAGGACTCGCAGGCGGTGAGCTGATGGCATCACAAGTTGAAGGCAGCAGAATGCAAACGCATGAGAGCAGTGTAATTCACATTCACATTCGTTCGCTCGAACGCGTCCCGGTCCGATTCTCACACGGGTCGGTGAATAATTTTTGTACTATTTTTCGCGTCTTTTTCAGAGTTCTACCTATTTTTACCCATAAACCTCGTCTTCACCGCGTCCGCTTGGACAGATCGCTGTAACGTGTAGCAGGTGACCACCAGCGGGATAAGAAGCAAGGGTGTGACGTACCCAAAGGCAGCATCAATGCAAGACTTGACCTCCTTGTAGCTCACAACCAGACAGCTTTGTTCGTCCCGAGAGACCAGCATAATGCGTTCGTCTGTCCCAGTGTCGAGCTATTACAAAAATGACTCATGCATCCCATCGCGTCGATCCACTTCGTACTCACCTTGTTCAAGCAAGCGAGAACGTGGGACAAATCGACGACGGGGTTTCCGTTCTCGTCCACTTGGTGGAACACGTAGTCACGGAACAACTTGATGATATACCTGTCTCCCGTTTCAGACCAACGTGGTTCACGGGCAAATCTAGCAGTTTGACTGAGCAACCCGTTGAGCCATCAACAGCAAAAAGCACGCACTCTGGCCGCTCGTTGATGAAACCGAATTTGCACAGCAAACGAACCAGACGACCGTTCTCAAGCTCACTGGCGAGTTCGCTCTCGAGCCTGTCAGTCCCACTATGACCGGGAGAAAGGTCAACGCGCGGTTCCCAGCAAGTGACTTGGGTGCCCACATTTTGGCCACATCCATCTCACGAAGCAACCGATTCTTTCCGATCATTTCCATGGCCTGCGCGATACTCTGGACCCACGGGGGGATCCGCAATTAACATCTTGGTCCTGAGAAGGTAACCCGCTTACTTTGTGTGGACCAGGTTTGGAGACGAGGTACAACGCCAACGTCTTGACATCCGCAGAATATATCCTTTCCATCACATCCAACGCTTTGGGCGGCGTATTCATCGCCGCAAGGCTGCCACAACACAACGCGATAACTAGTCGCCCGAACATGACCAAATCTTCCTGTTGAACAAGAGCGACATCTTGCTGTGTGTCATACATTAGCACGTCAACGATACCGCATGAGCTGATCCGTATCCTGACAGGATATGAGCGACAGACAGGTGACGGCATGAAAACAGTCAAAACATACCGATTTTTTCCTGTCAGCAGAATCTTTGTTGGGTCGACCATGCAAACTGCCAACCCCGCCTCGTGAGTCGCATGTATCGCACTCGCAATTTGAATAATGTATGACCAAAGCGTAGCCTCGGGAATGACAACATTTGTTGTTCCTCCGAACCTACCCAGTGGAAATGCAGACTGCTTGGGGCGCATGTGAAGATCAAATAGCGTTTGCGAGTTGGGATGGTAGTCATACGATACGACAAGAGCTATGAATTGGGCGGCTATCAAAACTGTAGACATGCAGATGGGACAAAACACAGACAATTGTCATTGAAGGCGCGCGTTGTGAACGCTTCCCGTACCCTAATGATATTGGGGTGTTGGACTCGGGACCAGGCTTCAATCGCGCCAAACGCAATCTGGTGCATGAGTCTGAAATCTACATGGGTCAGTTCGGTGTGATTCTCCCCTTTTCCAAAGACAACACACTCTCAACTCGCCGCAATACGTAAGCGACTCCATCATTAACATTCACCGCGCGGTATACCGTTGAGAACCAGCTGAAGAATTTCCGCCGGTCAGACGGCGTCTGTTCAAGTGGAACGAGTGATTGATAGCCCTGGAGCTCGTCAGGAAGGTTATAAGGTGGGGACGGGATGGAATGAGCGGCTTCTGAACGCTTTTGGAGCTCTTCACGAACGTCGTCGGACATGAAGTGCGACGGAATGAACGTGTCGGGAATCGGCCGAGTGTAGAGATGATAATCGAGCTAGAACGAAATATCAGCAAACGTAACCGTCGCTGTCCGGAGACAAGTCTGCGACTGACAGGTTGCCGTACGAAGGGTGGTTGAACGGGCTGATAAAAGCTACTCATAGACGTGGTAGGGTCATCGAAATTGGCCTGGTTCGTCCATGGATGATTAAGAGATTAAGCCTGAGAAGCATGGGGCAGAAGCGAGAAACCGACATCTGATAAGTACGTAGGTGGGTACTCCACCTGTTGATATTCATCTTGCTCGTCGGGTGACTGACTAGGAACATTAGTCAATTGGTGTTGTGTATATAAGTCGTATTCGTCATGATCCAAGTAATAAGGAGAGGGAGAGGTGCTGTTCACACGTTCAGAGCAAGGAAAGTGACAGACGACACCGAGCTCACGAGGGAGTGAATGAATGAGATGTGGACGGGGATGCAGCCGCAACAGGGCTAAAACTGGTCTTGGGTACAAATACGGGAGCGTTGACTGCCTGGGCACTCAATGTGGCGGGTGCTGGCGAGTCGGGGTGTGCTCTGGAAGCAGTGGGCATGCGTCAGACACGTTTGGAGACGGTGTGGCTCACGCATTTGTGGGGCTATCTGACTAGATGGCATGTTAGCGTGAAAATTGGGGAGCCGAACTTCATACCGGAGGGTGATGATAAATACAGCCTTTATCTTGGAACCTACACGAGCTAAGCAGGCGGATCAGTGGTCGACGAATAGACACGGGACAGGGTAATACCCATAAATGAGTATATTCCTGCACTGGCGCTGGGGAGATTCTGTTGGGAGAGGTTTGGATGAGACGGGATGAGGAGGGAATGTACATACCCCTCTTGGGCAGAGGTTTTGGGTCGTCTGATTGTTCCGCTGGATTAACGATCCTGACAGCCGAGTTGGATGACTGAGGCCATGCAAAATATGCCATCAAATTTCCAGAGACCAGCCTACGAACTACCACCCATCATTTCATTCATTTGCGATTAGTCATCATCGGTAGATCCCGCGGTCAACCGAATTTAGAAAATAAGCCCCTGTTTAACCATCACAGCTTGTCAATTGCTGTACCGATACCATTACTAGTGTCAACCGGTATGCAGACCACAAGGAATAGATGTGATGTTCAACGGCCGCGATGGCATTCGAGGCGGGGTTGGTGTACGACGTCGTGCGAGATGGGTATGGACAGGCGGAGACGGAGGATGCAGCAGAGGTAGATACAAGATGAACAAAATTCACCAACGCCCGCCTTGCCACTGGTCTATTGTTATCTCGTATGTATACCCTGTTGTCGCTTGTAGCTTCCTGTGTCCCCGACATTTCGACCGAATACAATGCCCGATGTAATAATAATACAGGCATTGGGGGCCAAACAATTGGTCCCTACCGTTTTACCTAGTATCTTTCCCATCCGACCTCGCCAAGCTTGTCTACCTTGCCCAACACCTCTTTCTCGAGTCCTTGGAGGTATTCTTCCATCGCTGTAAATAGATGCGTCATACCTGCGCCGAGATTGCGGACGGCAAGCAGGCCCGCGTTCATGCCCCCATTGGTGGCGACCGTCGCCACCGGTATACCACGCTGTGCGGTAATCACGAAAGAGCAGATCATTGAGCGAACATACTGACCAGAAGAGAAAACAAGAAGGCGACCTACCGGCATCTGCACGATACTATGCAAAGAGTCTACCCCATCCAACGCGCCCTCCTTGACGGGGACACCCACTACCGGAACGCTGGTCATCGCTGCTGCCATACCCAGAAGATGCGCCGGCGACGATGACCCGGAGCCCGCGTGCTCGTGTACCACGCGCATACGAGACCAGCCTGCCCGGCGTACGGTGTGCAGAGACGATCGTGAACTCGTATGGGATGTGAAAGTGGTCGAGAATGTGGGCAGCAGGAAGGAACATGGGCATGATGACGCCTACGATCGGGTGTGCACTCGGGTGGAGCATACGTATCGATCTCTGCCTGTGTGCAGGAGGGGGCGGAGGCGCGCGCGCAGGTCTGCATCAATGTCCGCGACGAGAGTGACGCGTCCCATTTTTCGGCCCAGCCAGCACCTGGATTTACCATACAGGTGGATCGTGCAACCAGGAATGGTGAGCGCGGTGGTGGTAAAGGCTTGGATGGTCCATGGAGGTTAAATGTTGAGTGTCACAGCGGAGGGGACTTTGAGGGCGGTGCGTCCGAGGGGCAGCCCAAGAATTGCGCGTATTGGGTGGTGCAGCAGGCTTCGATGGCGTAGTGCCCCGAGTTATGAGGACGGGAGTCGATTTCGTTGATGTATATTGTGCCCGAGGTTACGGTGAGTGGACGACGAATATTCACCATCTTCCATGAAGAACATCCTGACGCCAAGGGCGCCAGCACCTGGGAGTGTTTGAATGACAGGCTCAGCGACACGCTATGCACAGGAAGCGACTTGCTCGCAGAACATTCTACAGATGCCAGGACAGGCTATAGAGTAGATTCCTTGTAGAAAAAGGCAGACGTACGGTATTGCAGAACATCCAGTAGCGAATAATTTAATCTACCTCATTCCCACGTGGCGTCGGAGCAGCTTTGAGGACCGCGTCCCTTCTCTTTTTCAGTGCGTTCGCGTACGCCATACAAACCCATTTAATATACCCAACATGTTTGATCCTCCCGTGCTCAACTAACCTTGCGTGGAGCAACTCGACATCACTGAATCCAATGACTGGGGGTACACGATCGTCCTTTGGGGTAATAGCTGATGTGAGCCGAACCAACGGCCGCGCGGTCGATGGTACCGAGGATGCGGGGTTTGTGAGCACTGTGCGAGTGGAAAGGATAGGAGGTTTGGCGAAAAGTTGGACGGCCGTAGGTTTCGAAAGAGATTTGATGGGCATCACGATCGAAGATGCGTCGAGTGCCGGCTGGGAGTCAGTTGGCTGCAGCACTGCGTTTGGCGGGTATCGAGAAACGAAGGATCGCAGCAATGCTAGAGCGCCGTCAATGTCGCCAGACCTGGGAAACATGGAGTCAAGCGTCGAACATTGATGTTTTGGTGATATGGCTTACAGTATAAGCACTCTTCGCATGGCGGTATGCGCCTTCTCGATCAATCTTGCAAACGATCCGACATTTCCTTTACCATCTCTAAGACCCTCTGCCTCTGTTGCTTCCCAGCACCGCCAGATGCTTTCAGCCCATCGAGCCGCGATATGTCGGTCTTCCACGCGGGCTATCGCACACCTCTCGAGCGCGTTGACGTAGGAGTATTCGTCGGGGTACAATGCTTGTCCATCGGGTGAATCGTCGAAGAGGGATTTAAAAGCTTCCCACGAGGCCTCTATGCTGGCGTGTCTGTAGAATACAGATAAATACGCATTTAAGAGAGCGGGTGTCATCTTCACGTGCGCAAATCTGCCCACAGGCAGGCCACCTTGGGGCGAATGATCTGCCTCCTCTAGGGATAGAGATCTGTCCTGAAGAATCCAGTTGAAAAGTGCTCGCGTTTCCGCGATGACATCAGAGGATGTCTGTGGCGGAAGGCGGGAGAATGGGGGCGTGTTCTCCACGTTCTCCACCGGAACATCTGGAAAGATGTCACCTTCTCGTGTATGTTCAGTGGACACGCGAGAGAGTGGTTCGCTGTGGTTCGACATTTCTTCTTCCCGGGATTCGTTAGTGGACACATCTCCGTTTGACACCGCGCTACAGTCGACCAGTCGAGTCGTCTCTCTCCTGAATGGCGGCTTATACGATGCGTAAGTGTGAAAGATATGTGTCATCAGCTCCGCATCCACCACCGAGTCTTTGCGAGTCGCGCCATCGTCGCTGCCCCGTACAGCTTCAACAAGTATCCATCTGGCTTTTTTGAGGTCGCCAGCACGTTTGCAACCTTCCAGTAGAGCGCACCATAAGCCTCTCCCGTCCATGCCAGTTATCGAATACTGGTCGCTCATCTCCCTCGCAAGTCTCATGCCCTCTCCCAGCCACTCTGGCCCAGCTCGACCGCATACTCTGATGATGGCCTCATAAGCACCTTTTGTCAGTTTGATTGCATTCTCCTGCATCTCCATCCAGAGATCCAAGGCCCGCTCAGGCTCCGGTCGAGAGAACGACTCGCAGGCGCGGATCATCAAAGAATACAGGTGGGCATCTGGAACACGGTGGGCGACGTAACGCATATGGGCGAAAAGGTCCCAGGCCTGCGCTTGTGCTGCGGCACGCCCAAGCCAAGGGTCGGACGAATTCGGGCATGTCTGGACGTTGAGGAGGGCGGAGATGACCCTGGTGTAGGATTTTATGGGGGCGAAATGGCCACTGGCTTCGTAGCGGTGCAAGACCGCGAGTGCGCCTGTTGGGAACTGTTGGGTGTAACGTGAATTGGAACGAGCGGGGAGTGAGTCATGGGCAATGTAGGCCTTGATATGCAGGTCCTGCTGGTGTTCGGTCGGGGGCGCTGAGAATGTGGTGATGAATGCAGCGACTTCAGAAAAGAATAGAGACGTACCAGACACCATACGAGATACGAGTAACTCGAAATCCTGGATGTTCCCCTGGTTGGCATATTCCGCAAGTAATGTATCGACATTTTGGCTGGGAACCCCGAGTCTTGCCGTCTGAGATGAGGAAGAACAGTCTATCCGCGTCAGTGGAGAGCGTGCGACCGCCTGGTGCATTCGTCGCGGTGCATGGGGAAGTCGACGTCGGAAGAGAGTTTGTACCAAATTTGAAAGCCTTGACGAGGGCTTGAGCGTCATAGGCATGATCAAAGCTTGACTCCGTGGGAATAACATACCAACTTGTCGCGTTACTAAGCGCAGGAACGAGTGCGGTTATCTAGGGACTAGATCCTGGTTGTCTGGACTCTGGTCGGGTGGTTACCGCAGGAATGAGCGCAAGGAATTGCGTGGCAAGAAATCTATTATAATACTAGACGCGACCCAGAAACTACGGTACACCTGCATCGCCAATCTTTTTACATTGGTCCCATCATGTAAACTGCGAGACAGCACCGCTCCTTGGAAATCCTACACCGGGTCTAAGCTCGAGGATCCGTCGATGAACGCCAATGCTGCACCATTGCTTCAAACTTGAGCTTCAGCGTCCTTCTTGGCAGCATATACCAAGAGGTCGCAAACACGCCTAGAGTAGCCCCATTCGTTGTCGTACCACGCGATCAATTTGACAAAGGAATCGTTCAACATGATACCGCCAGTTGCGTCGAAGATGGAGCTAGCGGAATGGCCGACAAAGTCCGTGGAGACCACGGCATCTTCTGTGTAAGCAATGATACCCTTGAGCTCTTCGGACTCGGAAGCGTCTTTCAAAGCGGTCTTGATCTGCTCATAGGTGGTGGGTTTCGCGAGGCGAACAACCAAGTCCACAACGGAAACATCAAGGGTAGGAACGCGGAAGGCAAGACCGCTAGAGTGGAACGCAGTAAATAGCAATTCGGACAGATGTACCAAATGGGTTTTCTACTCACGTCAGCTTGCCATTGAGGGTGGGAATGACCTTGCCAACAGCCTTGGCGGCACCTGTGCTGGAGGGAATGATGTTGTTATTGACGGCACGTCCACCACGCCAGTCCTTGGCAGATGGGCCGTCGACAGTCTTTTGAGTGGCCGTGGTAGCGTGAATGGTGCTCATGAGACCTTCGACGATGCCAAATTTGTCGTTGACGACCTTGGCAAGAGGGGCAAGGCAGTTGGTGGTACAGGAAGCGTTGGAGATGACAGTGTACTTGGGGTCATATGCATCAAGGTTGACACCACATACGAACATCGGTGCATCTGCGGAAGGTGCAGAGATGATGACCTTCTTTGCACCACCTTTCAAGTGAGCAGCGGCCCTAAGGGGGGACATGATTCATGATCAGACCAGACTCGACGATGAAATCACACACTTTTCGGTGGTGGTGAAAACACCCTGAAATAGAATTGAGTCAGAATCGACATCATCTCCCAGGTGTGCCATGACTGCCTACCGTGGATTCGACGATGTAATCGGCACCGACGCTACCCCATTTGATATTTGCAGGGTCACGTTCAGCAAAGACGGTGATGGCTTTTCCTTTGATGTAGAGTTTTCCCTCCTTGGCGGAGACGTCGCCTTCAAAGCGGCGGTGGACCGAATCGTATTTGAACATGTAGACCTGACAGAGCTCAGCTGCGTGACCCACCAAGGATCGAAGTAACCTACCATGTAGTCAAGGTCGATGAAAGGGCTACGAGGAACGGTGTTAGCTGAAAAGTCTGTTGTGGGTTGGACAGATTGCCTACTCGTTGATGGCAACGATGTTGATCTCTGGGTTCTCCAGAGCGTTACGCGCGACGATACGACCGATACGGCCTGGAAGTTGGTCAGACACACTTGCTTCCATTATCCTACGAGTCGCCTACCGAATCTGTAATAAGAACGAGTCGCACACGGAGTAAGATCAGCTCGTTGGCCTGAACGGCAAGGGGACATACCCGTTGATTCCGACGTTGACCTGAAAAGGCCCGTTAGTGGTGGTCACATCATTTCTGAGTGGGGACACTCACCATTGTGTTTTCTGAGGGATGAGGTGGAAGAAGAGATGGAGGGAAAAAACTGACGATGATGCTATATATGCGTCAGCGATATCTAATCCGCTCGGAGTTGGAACGTCAATCCAGCCCGACCTGTGCCGCACGGTCCTCCGCCATCCAATCAGTGTATTGCTCACAGGACAAGTCAAGTTACCATCATCGCCCGCCGCATCCGCGCACACGTGTGCTCGCCGTATCGTAATTACATGCAGAGTTTCTCACCCAGTTAGTTGACGCTCCATCCACCGTCAACGGTCGGGTTCCTTCTCCCCCAGGCAAATGGTAGTGTATTCGCCCTCTCGAAATCCGCACTCTTCAGGGCCCTCGTTGACACGCAGGGACTCGGTCGCCACCATTCTACCGAGCCCATCTTGCTCAGCGCTGTGCTTAGGACTCTCTGCCTTCGGCTTTCGGTCATATTCTCTGATACGGCCGATTCTGCTTTTAAATTTTCTCCCTTTGGAGGCTATCCGTCTGTCAACAGACAACCACATCGGCACCCGATCATTGTCTACTCATAACACTTCTGTGCTACCCGAGCTCAATACTATGGGGTTGGGGCTTCGAGATGGCATCTACGATAGATTAGCAAGTAGCAGATCGAACACTCGGGTATCACTGAGAAACTATGGAATCAAGGAACACGATAAATGAAGAGATAGTGGCGCTGGCATGTACAAACTCTGATCACGAACTTAGATATCGATCTCAGGGTTTGTGTGCTCCACGTTCAGCCGAAGGGTGATCTAGCGCAGCTACCGACTCACATTGAGATGGCAGCATGGGATTGATCTCTGGTACGTTGCTGTCAGCAGTATGTACTAATCCGCCACGGCCACAATATAGTTGAAAGACCATCCTGTGTTCCGCTCTTCAGTCAGGCTGGAGGTTTATTAATATTATTACTAACGACGACCAACTCCCAACGAGATACAACCGAGCAAATGTAGTAATCATTAGTGCTATTGCCACCAGACTGGGATGGAAATTCTTACTTGTCGGTTATGTTGAAACCCGGACTAAAGGAGACTTGGAGTCATATACTCGCTGTTTGGAGGTCGGCGACGTAGGGACGAGGGGAAAGGCAGGGATTCCAAGACACCAGTCGGATGGTTCACTATCTCCCTCAACGGTGGTCTGGTGGGGTTGCTCACCTCGTCATGGAGGATTTGCTGATGAACGTTCGGTGGAAGGAGCAATGAGTAATGGAGAATCAGGAATGTTGCATGGACGAGCAGTAGCCTGCCTTGTCTGAGACAGCAGTGATTGTGTGGTAGTTATTGCATTCACCAGCATGAATATCAAGCGTCCTGAGGTTCGACTGCCGACAACTTCTTTCTCGTTGCTTGCCATGTCACGAATGCCCTCCGAAACTGGTCACACGCTATGAAGGAGATTGTTGAGAAAGCGATAACCAATATGTTAAGTTTGCTGTGGCTCCGGTTCATGATACTAGAGATGGCCATGGCGACAGCAGAGCTGAGTATTGTCATGAGTATTGGTCGGTCTTCCAGAATAGCTAGCGTCATACATCAAGAATGATATCCCGACCAAGCCTAGTGAGGAATGCATTAGTGACGGTCAAGACAACGGGAAGTCAGGTGGACTTACAGTATCTAGAGATCGAAAAGGAAGACGGATCCGCTCGTCGTCATTAATTCACCCTACAAGAAAACTATCCTCTATTCAGTGGGAGCATGGGTTTCGGTGGGACAAGGCTGCAGCAGTTTAGTCGAACACTGGCATGAGTGCCTTTAAAAAACCCCAACTGGGGCCGAAGCTACGATACCAGAATCGAATTCTTTTGGGCGAGACGTGAGAGAGGCCGGTAATATTAGTGATGACGGGCATGGGTGGGGCAACACATGTAGCTCCGGTTATGCCCTACATTAGCATCAGCGAATGCTGCCTGAGTCATTGGAGGGTGCACAAATCAGGAGATGAACCATGACCTCGCAAGGTCTCTTTCTGGTCAGGCCGGCCATTCGACTCTCAACCTGATCTCGTGTGATCATCTGGAGTGCGCTTTGGATATCCAGTGGTTAGCCGCGGGCAATTGTGCCAGTCAGATAAACGTATTTTGAACCCGTAGAAAACTGTGCCCCTCGCGAAACCCAGGTTCTTGGCGGGCCATCACAAAAATTGTGAATGGAGTATGCTGACGCTTCTAGCCAACTATGTAATTGCCCAGTGTGTAGGGGCAATATTCCTATGTGGGGAAGTGCTTAGTCATCACTAAATAGATTTACGTGCGGCCACGTCTTCAGTGTACAACTTATTGGCCGGTGGTGTCGATGCTTGTTGTGTTTTTGTGTTCCCCAGCCTGGTGAACATCTCTTCTCCATAATTATGCCAAGTCTCTGCCTACGCAGAGCCTTGTGCCTCTTCGTCCTCCTCACTGGTTTTCTTGAATCCTCCTTTGCAGCCTTATTGGCCATCGACTATGGCTCGGACTGGATCAAAGCTTCTCTGATGAAGCCCGGTTTGCCCTTTGACGTTCTTTTGAACAAGGACTCTAAGAGAAAGATACAGTCGTCCGTCGCATGGAAAAGAGACGACCGACTATTCGGATCTGATGCCGCTAACCTGGTACGTGTCCCGTCCACTTCCCGAATTCCCGAACATGCACTGACTTAAGCTTTCTTAAGGCTTCGCGCTTTCCTTCAGACTCATTCACGTCGCTTAAACTCCTTCAAGGCGTGCCTTACGGTTCCAAGGGCGTCTCCTACTTCACTCAGATTTCTACCTCTGACATCGTCGAGTCCGGACGGTCAACTGTAGGATTCAAGCAAAGCGATGGTACCGAATGGAGTACAGAGGAACTCATCGCCATGCAGCTTGCCTATGTGAAGCACCTCGCGGAGGGCCTTGCTGGAGAACCTGTCCATGACCTCGTCCTCACCGTTCCACCTCACTACACGCAGTTCGAGCGTGACGCCGTCGTGGATGCCGTTGAAATTGCCGGCATGAGAACACTCACATTGGTCAACGACGGTACAGCTGTCGCCGTGAACTACGCCATGACCCGAACGTTTTCGTCAACTCCAGAATACCATGTTGTCTACGACGCCGGTGCTTCCTCTACCCGAGCGACGCTTGTTTCGTTTGCGGCCGTCGAAGATCCAAAAACGAAAGTACCTTATACGGAAATATCTGTTCTAGGTGTCGGTTTTGATCGGTCAACGAGTGGTACCGACCTCGACAGACGCATGAGGGAAATCCTTGTCGAGAGATTTATCACTCAATACAAACGAGACATTCGGAGAGACAAACGTGGTATGGCGAAACTCTGGAAAGAAGCGAGTCGTGTAAAGGCCATTCTCAGTGCTAACACTGAAGCAGTATCGACGGTGAGTACCCTATAGCTTACTCCATTTTTCAACGATTGATGTGGTGGCCGTGTAATAGGTGGAGAGTGCCGCGTTTGACATAGACTTCAGGACCAAGATCACTCGTGAACAATTCGAGAGAGCGTGCTCGGATTTACGTGGCCGGTTTGCCAGACCAATATACGATGCTTTGGCCAGCGCTGGTCTGAACTTGGTAGGTCGTTGATACCTATCGATCTACCCTAAATTTACCTGTATCAGGATCAAATATCCTCTGTGATCCTGACTGGTGGAAGCTCTCGGACACCGATGGTCCAGGCTGCAGTCAAAGCTGCAGTTGGAGAGTAAGTGGCCTCCATTGACCCCGTAGCAAGATCCTCAATATCCATTATCCAGGCATCGAATGGCCCAGAACGTCAATGCCGATGAAGCCGCTGTACTAGGTAGAGTTCTGTCCTGTGGTCCATACATAGAACTGAGTTTTCGCTTCTGTGAATGACAGGCGCCGGACTCCATGGTGCCTCTCTGTCACGTCAGTTCAAGACAAAAGACATTCGGATTGCTGATGTTGCAACATACGATATCCAAGCGTCCTACTTTGCTTCTACTCCAGACTCGCGGACTATACATTCGCTCATATTCCCGAAAGGCTCTAAATACGGTTCCCGCAAGACACTCTCGTTCAAGCGTAAAGACGATTTTTCCGTCTGGCTAGATTACAAGACTGAAGTTGCTCCGTAAGGGTGCTTTTGAGGTTCAGGCGCCGCATGGATTGACATATACGCACCTAGTGGCTTCCCGCGCGAAATCCTCCAAGTTCAAATCAACGGCGTCGCAGAGGCCCTAGGAAACCTCACTGAGCGTGGGGCCATCGATCCTGTCGTCAAGGTCACAGTTGCCCTGTCCGAGTCTGGGTTCGTCTCCGCGAAAGAAGCAGTCGCGTATGGCGAAGTCAAGGACGAGTCTCTTTCAGGTGCGTAAACTATTGCATTTTCTTCTTTTAATCATCGAAGTGGTGCAGGCATGCTGAAGGGCCTCTTTGGTGGAGGTTCAGAAGAGCAGGAAATACTAAAGGAGCAAGGCGCGGAAGGTACCTCTCCGGAAGGCGAGGCTCGACAGGCCACTTCTCCGACCAAAGCGAAAAAGACCAACGGAGAGAAGAAGGACATGAGCACCATCCCCCTGGAGATCAACGTAGTATTCTCTAGTCTTCCTCCTATGACAGTGGCAGAAAAGCGCGCATCTCGTGATAGGTCGGTTCGTACACTTTTGGAGAGCTTCTCTTCTCGCTAACATGTTGCGTGGCCTTAGACTACGTGCAATAGATAGTAAGGAAGCGTCGAAACTTCTTCGCGAGGAAGCACACAATACCCTAGAGGCATACTTGTACAGGCTCCGTGACCTCCTGGAGGATAGACCGGACTCGCCATTCATGAAATGCTCGAAACCCTCTGAAAGGCAGGCTATTTCACACAAACTTGCGGATACTACCACTTGGCTCCATGGGGAAGGTGAAACAGCTGACACAGCTGCGCTGAGGGAGAAACGCGGGGAACTGGAGTGCGTCGATATTGTAACCTGCGTTTTGATTTCTAATTCTATGCTCAGGTTACTGGAGCGGCCGATTGTACATCGATACAAAGAGATTGAAGACTTCCCAGAAGTACTAAATAACAGCCAAAAGTGGAACTGGTCTACGAGGCTGTTCCTCACCGAAGCCCGCGCCAATCTCACTGCCGAAGCCTCCGCCGGCTCCCCCTCTAAATGGACATCCGAAGAGCTCGATGCACTTGAGGCAGCGCTGAAGGAGCACGAAGTATGGCTAAACGATGGCGTTGAAAGACAGAAGCGCACGCCAATGAATGAAAACCCTGCCATCCAGACGACGGAAATGAAGGGACGAGCCAAGACCCTCGAGCAGCATTTGCAACGATTGGTGAAGAGAAAGGCGCCCAAGGCCAAAAAATCGGGCAGCCCATCACCACAATCAGGGTCACCAGGTCCAGAGTCGAAAGAGCCGAATTTAGATAGAGAGACTGGGCATGACGAACTGTAGATGGAATAGACAGCATTAATGATCGCGTTATTTGCAGCCCCTTGGACGTATGCACGTTCCCTTATCCTACGCGATGGGTGATTTGGGGCAACATCACTCCTTTACGACGCTACTTGAGACTAAAATGGGAGCAAATCATCTTGTCGATTGATCATTTCTGCCGGACGATCGAGAAGCTCAGACTAGAATCATAAAGTTTGAGTAGGGAGTATTTACTTGTGCTTGTCTCGAAGGGCACGGGAGTCGGCAGATTCGCCGGCACAGTGCCGTGGGCAACAATCTTCCGCACTTGCCTTGATTTGTTACTCTTATTCTCCGTCAACTGTTATCGCGTTCAACGTTGTGCGCGAGCACTGTGATCTTCCAGGAGCAGCATATCCTCGCTTGGTTGTGATTTAACTCTTCTCCATGTCAAGACGGAGCTACGATAGCGTTGCTCACGAGAAACGGCTTTCCAAGTATCGTGTCACGGATGATGATCTCTTCGAGTGCGTACCGCACAGTCACACATACGTTCGCTCACTGATCCCCCTCAGCTATGTCCTCCGTGTGGCGTGAGTTTCCTCAACCTCACAATCGCCCCACCTAATGCGTTGACACAGAATCTTGAGCTACATCACCTCTCCAAAGACCATAGCAACACCGTCGAACGGAGCAGAAACGAAGGAGAAAGAGCACCATTCCAAAATCTCAGGCGCCATATCACACTCTATCATCTCTATAGGCGATATCTTCAAGGAGATCAGGGATGGCTCCAAGAGCGTCAAGTTCCCAGAAAAGCTTCTCAAAGTGCTCGAACAGAAATTGCAGAACATAGCTATGGGGAAAGAAGCCGCGTGCGTGGCCCATCCGTCTTGTCGATAGCAATCTTGCCTAACTTCCTTCAAGGTATTCCGATCAATTAACACGGAGGACTATGGCCGTATTTTACAACCAGTTCATGGGCGAGCCATTTCGAAGACAGATGAAAGAGAACAGAAGCATCGAGGAGCTCATTTTGATGTTTGCTTCACAGGCCACTGGGGTGCTCAGGAAAGAGCCCACGCTGGTCGACGACGCTTGGAAAGTCGAGGTCAATAATCAGATTGCGCAGTTCGTAAGGATGCTGCGCGATTGTCTCAAGGGCATTAGCCACGTTTCACCCGAACTAAACTCTCGTTTGGACGTGTACCATACGAAACTCTCGCAATCTTCGAATGAGTCGGGTCACGACTCCGCCTCGACTTCTCGAGATCGCGGAGACTCTGCTACCACCCCGTCTGGCACCAGTATGAGCATCCACGATATGCCATTCGTGTTGATTGTCGCCAAGCTATTCAAGATTCCCGAAAACGCAATGCAATCCGAGGTCGACAAGATGAGGAAGACGTGCACAGAAAAGGTATGAATGCAGATTCTCAAGTTTTCGCGGGACTCATTTCCTGCAGGCAGCCGTGGTTGACCTCAAGGTACAGTGACCCTGCACACTCCACACAGAATGTTCTAAAAGATTTATAATAGACTTGCCTAAAGAACATCAATGCTGGCGCCCCTTTTCCTGGTAGACGAGAGGACTTCGACAACGATGCTGCGTGGAACCATTGGCGAACCTTGGAAACAGCCCATCTCTCGCAACTAATGGTGGCCATGATGTCTTTGAATCCGGAGCTCGCTAAATCAATACCAGCAGATGGCAGCGGTTCACCTCACAGTAGCCCGCGTCCTGGCTCAGTGTACTCTGTAACGCCCGGATTATCCAATAGGCATATGGGAGCCACCTCCATCGGAAGTCGGCGATCCATCTTTGGCGGACCACAGGGTGCCCAAGACGACTCTCGCACAGCTGCGGGTGGTGACAGCACTCCAGAATCAGTCGAGGAAGAGCTTTATGGCGACGACGAGATCCGCGTTGGACACAATTTCACATTTATTCCTCCCAATCCCAAGAGGTACTACAAACGTCTTGTCGAGTACTGCCTCACCGCCGATCTCGAGACGATGTTTGGACCCGAGGTTGACGATGCGGACGAAGTACCGTTGACTATCCTGAGCTCCCCTCATACCAATCTCATTAACGAATGCGCTGTGCGTTGGCGGATGGGCCAGCCGTATCGTGTCACGTGCTTCTTGGAACTTATCAAACAATTCTACGAACGGGGTGATGTGCCGATGGAATGCATACCTGAGGCTTTGCAGGCGGTCTCTAAAATACTTCATGACCTTGAAGTCGACAAATGGCCCAGTCAAGACGTACGTGATACCCGCGAAATCAACGAGTCTTTGTTTACATTCTCTCAACACGCAGGCAGAGTTATTAGCCAACGTCTACGGTGCCCTTTACAACATCTTCCTCTCTTCGCTTTACCATTCGATGGAGACTATACCGAACCTCAAAGTGTCTGAGATCCAACCGTACCTGAACGTGCTCAACCATGTGCGAGAAAGTGGTCTTGTAACTCGTTATGAAGCGGATATCAGCGCTCGCCTTTCAGACTTGGAAGATCGGGTCAGGGCATTGTCTGAGCAGTTCTATCACACGAAGATGCAACAACTTCAAGCAGCTCCTGGAGTTAATCGCGCCCTCCCACTTCTCTTGATGACTGACGAACTGGAAAAGGTTGCGAAACAACTTGATAAACGATTTCCCGAACCACTTGTTGGGTATGTATGGCTTCCCGTGAACGCTTTTCATATGTAGCCATTGATTCGCTTTTCTGGTTCAAGCCGGGTCGATCTTGTCTCTTTGGTTGTGGGTGTGACCATCCCATTATTCGTCGCTGACCTGCAGAGTTCATCGAAGAAGCTCTTTGAGTCATCGATGAACGGACCAACACCAGATGTTCCTATCCAGGACATTTTTGCATTGTACCGAAGGACGAAGACACTTCTGTCGATGCTTGACGCGTTTTGCCCGAAGTAAGGTTACGCCGACTCACGGAGCCACGGATCACTGACTTGTCACAGTGGTCATGTTGACTTGGATCTCAGCCAGTTCTTCATGACATATGTCCGCCAATGGTTACTAGACACCGACAATAAGACAAATCAGTGGGTTCAAGCTGTTAGTATCTGCTCGCGTCATGTTTCATATCAACTGACCCGTGCGATATAGGCCATAGCTGCTGACAAGGTTTGTTTTGGAACACACTGCAAGCGTTACGAAAGTTCACGTGTTAGCGCAGTTTGAAGCAGAGAACACAGATGGTCATAGTTCATCTATCGTCGACCTCTTTGAATCCCTTCGCAGCCCCATAACGTTCCTCCAGGAATTGGAATGGTCGGACGAATACCAGAATGCCAGGTTCTTCACCAGTCTTTCGAAGGTACAAGCACATTAAGTTGAAGCCTTGGCATTCGCTCATCGCACCTTCAGACTATCTCGAAAGCTGTTGAGCAATATTGCCGTAGTGTGGAAGAGCTATTCATGACAGAGATGTTCCCTCGCCCGACAGAGTACCTACAGCCGCAGAAGTCTTCTGCGTGGCTTGAAAAGGCCAAACAACTCACGACAGCAAGTGAAAAGAAAGTCGAACCCTTCAATTTCCGCCCCGAGTCGTGTGTCAAGCTTAACAACGTCGAATCTGCCCGAAAGCTCCTGGACCGTATGTATAATCAGGTGCAGGTCGATGAGATCACCGACGTGTTGGCGGCGTCCCCACCCGTGCCTGAGAAGACCGAGAGACCCAAGTTCCTGTTTACGGTGAAAATAGTAATGGCAGAGGACCTCGTATCCCTCGACAGCAGTCCTTCGGCCCAGCTTGATACGTTTGTCACCCTCAGCGATGAAGCCGGAAATCGTTTGGCAAAGACTCGGACGATATATGACACACTTAACCCTCGCTGTGAGAGTTATTCGGTTTGTTATTTCAACCATTCTGACGTCCAACCGTAGGGGAGGAGACTTTTGACATCTCAGTCGACAAACCGCTCTGGCTTATGTGCAGTATACGAGATCGTGCGTTGGTGGGCCAACACGATGTAGTTGGTCGCGATTTCATCTGCCTGAACCCCACACAATACGGCGATCTCCTGACGCATGACGTATGGCTCAACCTCGTGGCCGCTAATCATGGCCATCAAGGACGAATTCTCCTGCGTGTCAGTATGGAAGGGGAGAAAGATGATGCTCAGTTCTACTTCGGACGAGCGTTCAGGTCCCTGAAGCGCAGCGAAGCTGACATGATGCGCATTTTCATTGACAAGGTTAGTGGGTGAACACCGCTTCTCGTAAATTGTACTCATTCGCACTCCACCGCCGTCAGATGTCACCGCTCATAAGACAGTCACTGTCACGCACGGTTCTGAAAAGTCTCATCAAGACTGGCGGGGTACTTGATTACAACAGAGCTCTTGCGAACGTAACTGGGCTCTACCGATCTGCACTGGGCTCTAGCTCGAGCGAGGTGCAAGTACCTCTTCCATCGTCCGAAAGGCCTCGCGTTCGCCCCGAGGAATTGACCGACGTAGAAATTGAGCGTGCTATCGTCCCCCTCTTTGACTACTTCGATGCCAATTTGCAGATCCTCAATACAAACTTGTCGGAGGTTGTCAAAGATACGGTGATGCTCAGGGTCTGGAAGGAAGTTCTGACAGTCATTGAGGGCCTTCTCATACCACCATTATCCAAACTGTCGAGTGATATGAAGCCTCTGAGTGACAAGGAAGTAGACATTGTTTTCAAGTGGCTGAAGGTAGTGCCCTTGAGCTTGTATTCTAGATTGCTGCTGACCAGATCCGCAGTTCTTGAGGGACTATTTCCATGCTGAAGGTGAAGGTATTCCACTAGAAGCCCTTCAGAACCAGAAGTATCGTGACGTAGTGTCGATCCGCCTGTACTATGATTGGCATACGTGAGTGAAACTGTGCGGTCACGGACGCAACTAATTTGTTTGCAGGGACACACTCATGGAAGAATGCGTTCGCGCCATGCAACAGAGTTTGCGAGAGGCTGTACCCGTCAAGAAGCGCGTCAAGAGTGTTTACCAACAAAGAAACCTTGGGACAATCAAGGAACGCAAGAAGGAGAAGCAGGAGAAAGAAGTGTTCAACGGAGAGACTATCATGCGTATCCTACGAATGAGGTACGTCATGGTTTCGCAACTTGGAGGAGGTAAGCTCAACTAGTCCAAAGACCAAATACACAGGAGTTTATAGCACAACAACTTGATATCATGCAAGCTGTGCGAGCCGAGCAGGAGCGGTCTCAAGCACAGCAACTCAGAAGATCGCAACGTATACGGCATGGACACATTCCATCCGTTCAGTCACTACCATCAAAGAGCCCATAGGGTTTGTCTACTCTCTCTGATACCTGCGCCATATATCCAAGCCCTGGACAACCTCTTATGACTCGTTCGTCAACGCAACACCATACGTGTCCGTGGAGACCTTGTGGGGGCTGCCTCGTGGGAAAGTCGTTGTTTACTGCGGAGACTTACCTTATTAGGCTACACATCCTTGTTTTTCATTGTTCTCCGCGTAGGTACCAGTACGTATGCAACTCAATTCAACGTTCCTCGTCCGGAAGTGGAGAACAATGAAACAGGTTCAGTCTCCAAGGAAATGGATGTGGTTCGCCTGCCAGAACCCTCGTTTTAATACCGTCAGATCGAAGGGCTATAGCAACCTTTTTACCCTGACTGGCACCCCGGGCAGACTCCAGCCATCCACTGAGATTGGCGTTGACTCTATTTCCTGCAGCTTGCTGGTCATTCAAGCTCTCTAATTTACTTTCTTGGTGTCTCTACGTTGCAAGCGCAGGTTCGCTCATTGTGCTTCCGGATCGGTGGCATTCACGTTCAGCATGTTTCTTCCCGGTTTCGCGCGTAAGTCACCCAATCTGACTGCGCTGGCGTCGTGTTGAACCTTCCCAGGTGTATTCATCATTCTCAACATTGTCCGTGTATTGAGCATCGTTGCTCTCTTGCTCGTATTTGCGTCCAACATTCTTGTATTGGTCGATGACGTCGAGGCTGTCAACGCGTTCACAAATGGCGATTTTAACGCGACTGCGTTCGACTTGGGGAACGAGGACTATATCCCGTACGCGACTTCTGTGCCCAAAAAGACCCTTGAATTTCTGACGGTGCTTCATCTAGGAACAGTACCGTTCCCAACCAAACGGGCGGAGCCTTCTGGGCTGTCTTGAACCGGATCTTCATCATCTTCCAGACCGTCGTGCTCGTCCTGTCCGAAATTGGTATGTGCTATGCGCCACTTTAATATCGAATGAACTGGTGGGAGGCTTAGAGCGTCTCGTCTAGGTTGGCCTGCAGCGTTCTTTGACCGCTTCTTTCCCGTCCTCGGAAAAGACTTTGGCGTCGGGGCCCTCGGAGTCATGCAATGCCTGTAAGCCATCGCCGACGTTCATCCAGCGAACTATCTGAACCCTCCCCCCCCCTCCTTTTTATATCGCCAGGATCGGCGCGTCCGTCCTCTCTCACTACCTCGGCGACTTCCCCTTGGTGACCGCGTTCCTTTTATTTTCGGTCGGGTGCGCCAACATGCTTGTCGGTCTGATCTTCCGGGAAAAGGCCAAGGACAAGCGGTCTATTCTGTCGTGGCGCGAACGTGGCAAGGACGTCCTTCCCTCGCACGTTCGAGGCGTCGATATCCGACCTGTCACGGGTGCCCTTTCGTCGGTGCTTAGCCGTGACGAGAAAGCGGGGGATCCTAGTCGCACGCCGTCGGATGCCTCTAGCCGGTCTGGAATGGGCTTTGGACGACAAGGCGAAAAAGCAGCCGGGCTCAAAGGTATGTGTTGCCCGATTCGCTTGTAGTAAGCAAGCGCATATCTCTGAACTTTCCGCATAGGTTTCGTTCTCACGAAGCCAGTCGAGACCCTCTCAAAACACGCAACTGGATGAGCACGTTTGTTTTTGTACAGTATGTGAAGTCTCAGTGGTCACGCTCTCTGTTGTATCGATTATCATGCCATCTGTCAATCTTATCGCACGTCCTACGATCTCGCCTCCACACGTCGTAACAGCTTTCCATTCCCTTGTGCATTGGTTGTACTTACTACTATTCTGCAATCACCATAACTCATGCCGTTTGTCCCATCGTGCCGGAGAGAGAATGCATGCAATAAACAAGCAAGAAAAATCAAACTCGTACACAATCGGCCGTGTCACCACGACAAGTCTTGGGACCTCTGCTCAGCCCAGGTACTGGACGATCCGAGCAACTACCATTACATTCTTTTGAAACGACAGGGAGAAGCGCTTCAACGTTGCACCCGGCAAAGGGCTCGGGCCACACCCATACCGTTCGTCCTCCGTGACGATACGACTGATTTTTCGTATATATAGCAGCGTCGTACCCCTAAGGTACGTACTTTCCATGTTTCCTGTGCCAATTCTCGATCGAGTCCCACCCAAAACGCTTGTAGACATGCTTTGGGCCTTCAGGGAGGCGCACATAGTCGGGCTTGGAGTCTGTCTTCACCACCACCTGTCCAAAGTATATATATATATATATATATTGTTAAACAGGGGGGAAAAGATCCCCGCAACGGGACGGACGTACTAGCTGCTCGGGACCCTCGAGTGGAGGAGAGTCGATCGCGGAAGCAAACGGGTGGATTAGCTCGGGCCTTTGATGAGTCCATGCCATTCAAAAAGGACAGGACGAGGTCAGCGAGCGAAACGCGTGGAACCGTGAACGGGGGAACGGGCGCACCAAGTCTCGTCGTACAACCACAGCATGGCAGAGCAGCGGGTGCAAAAGTTGCGCTCGGACGAGGCGATCGATTCTTTGGGGGTGTCGCGGTTGAGCAGGGCACGGTAGACGCTGGGAAATGGAGATGCGAGTCGGACGGTGAGGTCACTCACTCCACTGGGCACGCACCGGATGTGTTCTTGACCACGGGTGACGTGGAGCGTCTCCGCTTTGGCACCGAGATTGATTGACCCGCCTACGCCGCCTACTTTACGGCAGATGGAGCACACGCACAACTAAAGTGCGCGGAAGATTGGGGTGAGTTCTCCCCGCAAGGGTCCGTGTAATGCCCGGAGACGACGCACCTGGTAGGGAACGGGAGTGTGGCTTTCTACGGTGAAGCGGACAGCTCCGCAATGACAACTTCCTTTGAGCTGGACGGGCATCGCAGATTCACCGAGAGAATAGGGGCTTCTTACAGGAGTACATATAACCTACACAGCCACTGCCGGCCCGCTTGGCCACACCTTCACAAATAGTACATCGTATCCCTCAGGCTCGGCCCCGAAACACCGTTCCCCCACATCGCCTGGGCTTTCTCAAACACACTGTCCTCTGCCCGTTGCTTCCCCTTCCCCTTCCCTTTATTATCCTTGGCCTCGGCGCCGCCCTTGTCTCCCTGCAACAGCTTGTACAAGTAGCACCGTCCGCGTTCGCACGCAATGTCTGCCCAGTACGCCGGAGAGACGAGGCTGACGGCCTTGGTCGCGCGCTCAAACATGTAGCTCAAGTCGTTTGTCAGGCGCTGAAGGTCGTCCGCCTTGAACCCATTTTCGTCGTGAACGACGAAATAGTGTGTCGGTCTGGTGGTGCCTTTGAGACCACCATGCGCTGCACGTCACGAGTCAGTGCGACCGTCGGGACCCGTTTGGGAAGGGACACAGACCTTGGAGGAAGAAATCAAACTCGTACGCCGGCGTGACGCCACGATCGACGACCGTGCCAGGAAGCGGGTTACCATCCTGCGCGGCATCTTCCTCTCTGGTAGGATAGAAGCGTGTGTGATGTCTTTTGCCACAAACGACGATGCTGAGTTTGGGATTGTACGAGCCAAAGTGCTCAATGGCCTTCTTCAGCTCTCTCAGCTCGTGTGTGCGTACTTGCACGAACTGACTCTGTGGGGATACTCGTGAACAGGTGGTCAGATTAGACCGCAGAATGAGTATACGTACCTCGGAGACCCCATCGCGGTATAAAATAACTTGCTTGGGTAATTTCCCCTTGTTATGGACCCTGTATAGCTCGAAACGACTGATGAACATGTCCCTGAGGATGCTGTCTTCGTCACGGACGATCTAGACCGTGCTACCGTCAGATGGTACTCTGCTGTCAGACTTGGGGTTTCGATACCTCGACCTTGCTCCCGCGCAGGGCAAGTGTTGCGGGATATTGCGCAAAGTATTCGTCGATGCTCGCGACTACCGCCACAATGGATGCTGATCGGAAACGTGCTGGTCAGATCGTGCTTGCAGCTACATGTGTAGAGATGCTTACGCGTTTCATTCGTAGGGCCTCCCCCTGTAGCATGCGTCACGTCCATGCCCATGATCATCGTCGGCGCACTCTTAAGCCATGCGCCGCTGTTCGCATCTAATTTATGGTTAATTCCACCCATCTTCATGTTGGCCTTGAGCGCGACGTTCGCAAAGTACTGTGATTGACCCCGGTCTTTTCTGACCTTTTCTGACTGCATGCAGACGGTGGCGATGTCAAGCTTAACGTCACAGAGCCACTTGAGACCATTGTAAATCGCCTTGTCTTCGTTGGACAACATGACGAGGACGAGCTCTGGAGCAGCTCGTTCCATCAGGCCTCTCATGGCTTGCTCTATTTCTCCGATCGCGTCTTCCCGAAAACGGTTGTTGCCTAGGGGAGACAATCGCACGACTGCATACGCTTGTTCTCCAAGCGGCTGCACTTGCATCCCGCTCTCGTTGCACATCATACGGAACCCGTTAGTGATCCTACGCAGCTCTGGGTCCTTGACGTCTTTGAAGTCGGACCTCCCACCGTCCTGGATGACGAGCACCGCCCACTTGTCCAACCGCGCACCGACAGCGAACTTGACATCTCTGAGGTTCCATGATGCGCGACCGTCGATAGTGGCGGATTTGCCGGAAGAGTATGACAACCCCGGTCTGTCCAGGACACGGCCGGGCACGACCGCCATCTCCGTGCCAACGCTGATGCCAAACGAGTCCAGAACTGGAGTCGAATCCCGAAAACCGAGCATGCCGATACCCCGGTTGACGATCTCGTTCGCATTCTCCTTGGGCGGCTTGCAGGCCACGTCGACCATCGCTGAGACATGTTTTCTATCGGTGAGTTCTCCTTTAAAGCCCTGGTCTGGGCGGATGTCGCAGACTTCAGGGGGGTAACGACTGCCGTTCGGGCCCTCGAGGAGTGGAAGAAACGGATAATTCAATTTAATGTTGTGCTCTTTCCACGACGGTCAGAAAGGGTACTCGAGCAAAGGGACCACCCTCACTGCGTTCATAATACTTCTCAATCGTGATCCGCCCAAATTGGTCATGTTTAAACATGTATTGACGGGAGTTTTCCTTGGACACACCCTGTATCATGACAACACGCTTGTCGGGCAGGGTCTCCACCCGCACGTGACGTCCGAAAGCGCCAACGTCACCCCTGACGAATCGACGATATTCTGCCAAAGCGTCTACAAAGTTTTGGGGCTTGTAAAACGCCGCATGGCATGTGTTGACATTGACCATGAGCTGCTGGTGGGCAGGTCTCACAGAGACGTAAAATCCCTCCCGCACCGTGAGCCCACCTCCGATATCTGCAGGACCTGGGGAGTCAAAGAAAAGCCGTTGGTCTGGATGCTTCTTGCTGTCGTCGTCACGGCCAACTTTGATTCCTGTCCGAGATGGGTGTGCAGTTAGGACAAGGTTCAGTGCGGAAAGGACCTTGGCAAGCGCTTGAGAGTCGACAGGGACTCCTGCAAGGCATCTGTATGCGAGGTCAGATGGACCCAGGAATAACAGAAAGCGATATACTCGTTCAAAGTCTGTTGATCGACTTCTTCCTCAAAGGTGAGGGTGAGCGCAAATTCAGGCGCTCCCTTGGAAGGACCTCCCTCTTCTTCGTCATGATAAGCACCATATATGGTCAGGGGTTGCGGTAATAAGATGGACGCCACGAGTTTCTCGGCGCTGTCGTGCGCGACACGACTGGACATGCCAGCTTGCTGCCAATCGACGGTCTGTTCTGCAAGCTGGAACACACGATGTTTGACGTGACGTGAGAGCTTGCGACCGGGGAGAGCGATCGCAACGCTGTATCGATAAATCTTTCCCTGGACGTCGATGGGAAAGTAATTTGTGCGGAGCGAGATCGCTCTCCCCTGCGTCCCAAAGTCTGGTCGAAGGGGAAGAAGGTTCGGGTCGTCGCCGCGGGTCTGTCTGTTCAAAGCGGCGACGACGGCCTTGTCGGAGCCATCTTTTATTCGGACATCGACGGTACCTGGTCGATCCCGCATAAAGATGCTGTGGTGCCGATTCAGACGAACGCTGTCAGCGAGCGTACTAGGGTGGGCGAAGGAAATGGACTGACGCTCCTTCGGGTCGCCCTCGCCCGCCGCCCCTGTACGGTCCACGGTCGAAATGGCCACTGCTCCTGCCTCTGCTTCTGCTGCTGGCACCGGGTGATGATGCTCTTGCTGGGGGTGGGCCGCCCTGACCACGTCCCCAACTACCTCCGCGTCCTCCACGGCGGCCCTGCCAACGCCCTGAACTCGAACTAGCGCTACTCATTGTTCGTCTGTAGGCCACGGCGAGGAGGGAACCACCAAGGGAGCACTCACGCAGAAGCAACGTGGATGAGCGTATGATTGCGGGAAAAGAGCGGGGGAAAGCAAGAAAGCTTATCGTGCACGTACGCCCGTCGAAGCATCCGTGCGACAAAGTCCAATGACGTATTCTGGGCTGTTTGTGGGGAGCGCAGCCTATCAATCGTCAACAGAGATGCCAAGTCACTTGGGTGATTCCGCGGTGGCAGTCTCAGGCCTAAGGTCCCAAAGCAGGCACTCGAGCGGTCGAGACTCGCAGCGCTGAGGTAGAACCTTGACCCCTTTTGCAAGAGCCGGCGTCGACATGAAACTGAAGCAGGTTAATGAATCCCCTGCGCGCGCCGCGAGATGACAACAGTCTTGGCATCGATAATGTACCCGCGAAGGACAGACGACATTCTATTTATTTTATCGATACGATACAATTGGGAACCGACGAACAGCTCTGTCGGGTGCAAGAAAAGAGGCCGAGTTCACGGATTCTATACGGTACAATCACAGTTCGGCAGGGTGGTGTAAGATACAGAAATTGGCGCAGTGGAGCGGAATCTGTGGATGATGGGCGTGTGGATGAGGTAGTACATATGATAACGGGACCAAAAGCGGGTATAAAGAGCGGCACAGGTATCAGGAACACGATGACGCTGCCAGGAGAACCGGGTAACACCCTGGATGCTCCGGGTTACAACGACGGTAACGAACAATCAGCATCGCCAGCAACAGAAATACCGCGCACGACGTTCACACGTCGGCGCTTGAAGGGGTTGAAAACATCCTGACGAGAATCCAGCCTGCCAGGTAATACAAGCGCCAGAGGGGGAGAGAGACGGTGTGAAATGCAGGGGGGAATGGAGCATGTCGGGGCAGTTAGTCTTCCTCGGGCACTTCGCATATACTGGAAAGAGATTGCTTGCGCGTGTGACCGCGAAGGCTGGCACTACTACATCTTCGGTGATGCCCGGAAGTTCTTCTTTGGGGTTGGGGTGCTCCCGCGATGGGCAGGCCGAGGGAGGGAGATGGGCCGCCATTGAGGGGGAGGACAGGAGTAATTTCCTCGGAAAGGGAAGAAAGGGAGGAGCTCGGGGACGAGCTGTAGATGATGTATGGCTCCTCCTCCTCCTCTTCCGCGGAGGGGAAAGGGATGATGGATGGCTGACAAGTCATGCCGGCATCGTGGAACGGAGAATAGAGTCGGCTCGAACGGCCGAAGATGGGCTGAGAAAGCTAGAGTCAGGAGGAGGAAATAGACGTGAGGAGGTGCACGGACAAAGTCTTTCTGGGCGTTCGTTTCCCTCACCCACTCGGTGACGCGGCGGACCCATTCCCTCTGTTTGAGAAACTCGATGCGTTCCCGTCTCTGTATGGAAGACTCGACAAAGTGCTTTTGCCTTCCGAGGGCATCGTAGGCGGGGGTGGTGGTGGTGGTGGACATGTGGGGAGAGTGATAGGCAAGCATCGTGAGGGGAAGGGCGTCGTGTCAGATTTATCATTTATAGCCCCCACTTTAAGGGGGGTCTAGATCGTGGATTCTGTGGCGGTGCCGGGATTGGCATGTCCCAGCTGAGTCAGCATATATGCTCGCTAATACAAAGTGCCTCTATTCAACGACCCGCTCCTCCGACCGCTTCTTCAGACCCTCGGCCATGGCAGTAAAGCCCTGTTGCAGCCCCCTGCCAACAAAGCATTTGATCACATATGCCAACGGACCGCCGAACACCTCGATGGTTTCATAGCGCGTCTTCTTCCGCCCATCCTCGACCACCTCGACCAGCGCCTGCCAC